>JAPQVY010000001.1:16800000-18000000 GCA_028535165.1 Quercus tomentella
TAAAAGTCTTTGATGTGCTATGTGTTGAATCTCTTGTGAGATCTAGAGGTGTTTACCTTCATACACACTTAGGGTTATCAATATCAAGATTCATGTCAAGAACTTGGTGATCACTACAGTTGCTGCATAAAGAACTTAAAGAATATCTGAAACCTTTGAGTGGAGTCTCAAAGTCACAAGTAGGAGTACTTGTGGTTGCAGTGGATCAAGGAAAGAAGTAGTCCGTGGACTCGGAGTTGTCACGTGGTCGTGGTAGTAAGTTTTCTACACGAGGTAGTAATAGGATGTTAATGATCTAAGTTTTATTGTACAAACTTCAATTCTTTCATAATGGATATGTTTTACCTTGAGAATCGTTAGGTTAAATCCTCCTTAGGTTTTTTATCGGTTTGGTTTTTCTGGATTATCATATCGTGTGTTTTTTATATTTTCGCATTATTTACATGATATGATTTGGATGTGTTAACCTAGAACTAATAATTTATCTAAGTAATCACTTGGCTAAATAACTAAGTTAAACAACTTGTGTTTTAAGGGGTCTAAAAGTGTACACTCTATACCTTTTGATTTAGTTTATTATGTTAACAAGGCATGCTTGATCATAAGATATCCTAATCCAATTTGATTTGATAGATATTTTCAATCACATAAGGATTCATAATGCACTTATTTGCTATATCCAAGTTACTCCTCTTATTTGGGCAACTTCTCTTTCCATTCTTTTATTCTCTGCACCTTTTAATTTAGTTTATTATGATATTTGGGGTCTTGCTTTGGTCCCTACCAGAGAAGGATCTCGCTATATTGTTAATTGTTGATTATTTCTGTGTCTTTCACTCTTGTTCATGCTCCTAATTATATGAAACTTACATTTGATTGATCTTGTCTTAGTGATGCTTAACCTATTTCTAGAATCTTGAGTACAAAATTTAAGTTGTGCTAATTGATTGTATATTTTGCTATGTTTTTTTTTTTGTCCATTTTAAACTTTGGCTAATTTATAAAGTGGAACATAGAATATGGGAGAGATGATTAATTAGTATTTTCAGAGAAATATATTCAGGAAGTAAGAGAGCTAAAGAAGTGGAAAGTGGAACATAGAATATGCAATAGAGGATTAATCTGTATTGTTAGTTAAACACATTTAGGAAGTAAGAGAGCTAAAGAAGTGCAAATTGATTGCATATTGTCAAAAATATATTTAGGATGGAACAGACTACACTTCAAATAAGATACTATGTGAAGTCTGGCACTTCCAAACCTACGATAGTAACTGATGCGCTTTACAAAGGGATTAGGAGAAGGCATGCATTCCATCAGTCCCTTTCTATTTACCTGATGACTTCCGCATTTTTATTCCCCATTCTTTATCTTTAGATATCTTCTGCCATGTTTGATTGAGTGAACTATATATTTAGTACCCAAAATGCAATCATCAGTCCCACTATAGCAGGTTTATGCTCAAACCTCAACTAGATGTTCTTGGAATGGAGACTAGGGTATAGGTACTGTCAAAGCAATAGTCCCTTTATTATGTTCCCTGTTTGATTCTCCCATTCCCAAAGTAGATATCTTCAGGTTTACCTATGCTTAAATAAATAGATTAAGACTGATGGAAGTACGTGATTTTTCTTCTGATCTAGTCATATGTAGATTCATGAATCCGCACACCTAGCCAAAAATTCCTAGTCTCTCTCAACTTAATTAATGCCATGCAAACAAATTTTATAAATCGGATAGCATAGATTAACATGTGTATGCGTGTGTGATTATTTATATATAGAAGATAAAGACGTGAAAAGTTTTAGGAAGATATTTTAAACATATAATTACATTATTCTGCAACACATAATATAAACCTCAGGTGGAAAAAAATTGCTATGTTCAACAAAGCATTTTCTTAAAATCATACCACTGAAACAAGAACAAATCAAGGAAAAAGAATACAAAGGCCATACCTGGTGCTTGCAAATTCATATAGCTTTGCAGTGCTGGAGAAAATTACAAGTCCAACTTCAGCATCACACAGAATTGCTAGCTCCTTTGCCTTTTTGATTAATCCCTTTCTCCTCTTCGAGAAAGTCACTTGCCTGCTCGATGAATTATCGATCCTTTGAATTGCAATCTTCCCTCTTCCCATCCCTTCTGCTTTCTATTTTCTATACTCTTAGTCTTAGGGTTCCTGCAATAAAAAAAAAATTAAAAAAAACCTTAAGGAATAAAGATTTTAAAGATTATTAATCAAAAAGTAAAAAAAAAAAAAAAGATTATAAAGATTAAAAGCATAAAACTAAAAAGGATCTGATGAAAAGCTTACTTTGTTGAGCCAAAGCAACACCTTTTTTTTAGTATGAATCAGATAGTGGTGTAGATGGTGTTTAAGTTTTGTGCTGCATCTTCTTTTCCCATCAAGAGCTTTATATAAGAAAAAGTAGTTTGGGGATGAAGATAAAATAGCTTAGAATGTGGAGATTACAAGAGTTATTTGAGAAATTAAACAATAATGAATGACTTGTACAGTTGTACTGTCTACAGTGCACAACTCTAGAAATGGATGCATAAACACTGTATATTCGTACTTTATTCGAGTATTTTGATGGCGCCGTCTGTGGAATAAGTTAGTGACACGTGGGTATATGAGTGCATTAGAGGAACTGAGCCAGAAAATTTTCTTGGCTAATGTAATGTATAATATATAACCCAGGTTGAGTAATGTAATATATAAATTTTCTTGGCTTTCTTATCCACATTTAGCATATAGGCAATAAAGAGAGCACATCAATATCCTTGACCTCTGAAGTTATTTTAATTGTATATATGTATATTATCTCTTTCATTAAGGTTTCTCCCTAATTCTTGTGTGATTACCTAAATTCACTTTCTTTTGTTTTGTTTTTTAATCTTTCTGTTTGGTCGCTTGCTGTTGTTGTTGTCTCTCTCTCTCTCTAGTGACCTAGCTAGATGCAACTTTGAAACTCATGCAAGCTAGTTTATGCTGGGACCTGCTTATGCCCAGATAAATGTTTATGAGGTATGGTTACTGATTTTAAAGAGCCATTAAATAGAACTTACTGAGACAGAAGCTCTTTAATAAACAAAGAGATGTAAGTCTCTTGATGGAAATGATTGAAAGAAAGTTTAATTTGTACATCTATAGTGTGTCACCATGTCATTAGGTGAATTTTGCATTCTACAATATATTGTTTAATATATTTTTGATTGTCTTCAACAGCACCAATCTCCTTTCTTCATTTTAAACATCAATCAACATAAGCATGTACCTGAACATTTAAATTAGTCAAATTTATTTGTAAGAAACTTATGTTTCAGTGATATTGTCCGGTCTTCCTTACAAGAATTTGAATTCCTCCAATTTGTGAAAAAAAAAATTCAAATTTAATTGGATCATATGAATTAACCATTAATTTGATAATTCATATTACTAGTAACTTCTAGACAACGTTTAAGAATTTACCAATCCAAAAAATTTCAGTGTACTTTGGGTTCCCTTACTTAGGAATCTCCTCAAATTTTAAAGGCGTAGTATGTGGAAGAATAACATGTGTCAGGCAGAGATTTCGTATAAGTATTGTATAGGATACAATACCTGACGGATGGCCGAGATGAAAAGTTAAAAACTTAACTTTTCATCACAGTCGTATGATCAAAAAAGATAAAAATTTGAAAAAAAAAAAAAAAAAAAAAAAGTAAGAACTTAAAAAGTTACTGTTTTTTTTTCCCTCTATCGGACGATTGGGATGAAAAGTTATGTCCATGAGTATTGAACTATATTTGGATCAGAATGTGTCACTGTATGATTGATTGACGCACATGTGAAGGGGTAGAGTCACCATATCCGCCAATCGAGGGGGGTCTTCGCACGCTTTATCGAGCTTAGCCCATTGGCAAACAAACCGCACCAACAAGCCAATGGTGTGCGAGGTTTTGTCTGGCCAAAAATAGAGATGCTTATTATTTTTGCTGAATATGCTCAATATAGTATAAAGTAGCTTATTAGTTTTTTTTTTTTTTTTTTTTGAGGAACAAGTAGCTTATTAGTTAAGTATATAAATCTTATCAGATATGGGCATATAGGTTTTGGTTTTAATTATATGCACTAATATAGTGGTTAGGCTGTTGCTAACGCACCAATAATCATGAAGTTCTGGTGATTGTCTGTAAACACATTGGCTGAGCCCACGTGAATGTGATTTGTTAAACCAATAAGATTCGATCTTTCTAGAAATTCAAATGGGTCCCTTGAATTAAGGAGTCACTGATCGATGAGTACTTCTAGATTAGACTAGATTAAACAGTATAATTTAATCCCTGTTACTGTGATCTAGGCCAGGTGTCAATCATCAGAAAATCATAATTGGACATAGACCAACAAAAAGGTTATTTGGCTAACATTTCCACTTAGTTGATCATCCCAACAATGGATTTTTGTGTGGCTTTCACTGAGTCATCACAGTCTTGATCAAAAATGACTTCTTTTTAGGTTGTGATGTAAAATGGTAATCATAAATTAATAAGAGAGCACATGAGCTTCATCATGAATTTCAATTTCCACCACCCAAGTAAAGTAGATATGGCCTGTTGTTTTTCTAGGTATGTCCATTTGATGCCCTAAACTCACATGCTCATGGATGGGACAGTTGCAAAACTTCACGTAATATTACTGGACAAAACCTTCAGTACTTGTGCATGGAGGACTTTAATGGGCGAGTCTAGAAAGATGAATAAATTCCAATATTGTTGTCAATTTACACTTTAACCTATCTCCTTGTAATTAGGGTTTGTCTGTCCCTTTTCTCTTCACTCCAAATGCCATTATAATTGTGCCATCCCACGTTCAAAATGCTCTTCATCAGAAACACTGGCGTTCTATATCTTCAAAACACAAATCATTTTAATTTTTTTTTTTTTAAATTAGAATGTAATCTATTTTTTTTTCTTCTTAAACTGGATACAGTCTGTGGTTGTGCTTATGTTAGAGATTTTGTATATAGTGCTATTTCTCCTCCTCAGTTCTTCTCGACCTCAGGTAGTAACTATAGTTGTCTCAAAGATGTAACAAAATTTATCAATATCATTACTCCTCCTCATCAGTTCTTCTCAACCTCAGGTAGTAACTATAGTTGTCTCAAAGATGTAACAAAATTGATCATAACCATTAGTCATTGTTATTCGTGACACAACGTGAAAGCGTACGTAAGAAGAATTAATGCGTTACTAAACCCCAAGCAAGCATACTTTAATTCTATAAGATAGACATCTAGAATCCACGGGAAATTTATCAAAAAAAAAATCCAAGGGAAAGACTCATTTAAAAAGAAAGAAAAAAAGAAAAAAACACAGGAAAGAAAAGAAAATAAATACCTGTGGGGGCCAATTAATTAGGAGGTACTATTAAGGCCATGCCAGTTGGGCCAAAAACCCAATCCGAGGACGTTAGACTATCCGAGGACGTTAGACTATCCGAGGAGGCCGAAATAAGACTGTGAAGAGAACAAAGTTAAGGGAAGATTAAAGACAACATGAGATGAGTCCAATAAGTGTCCGAGGATAAAAGCGTTCTCGACAGCCTGTAGCCGAGGTGAATTTGAGTGTCATACCATCACCAACTTACTTCAGAGTTGCACCACAGCAAATGAAGGGATATTGGACTAGGGGAAAGATAGGGGAGGCAAACAAATATCTGTAAAGCTATTACCTCCACATTAAATGTCTTCCAACCAACTCCCTGACAGCATTAATGTGGAGGTGATGCTTGAACAATGATAAAGCAGCCTTACAACTACTGATTGAGGTTTCCAGGAAGTGTTGGATGGGATAGGAAGGGATACCCCAAATTCAATCTACACGTGTGTGGCGAAGATGAGACGAAGATAGCAGTATATAACATGGAAGAATGCATTGAGAAAAGGATCGGAACTTAAAAATAAGTAGGACTAAGAAGAAAACCTGGTAAAAAACTAAGAACGGAAAACTTATTTTTAAGAAGAAATTGATCGTTATATTAGTGCGAATACATCTATAAGTGTTGAATTTGATCGTTTTTCCTTTGAGGTTAATCTAGTTCTTTGATATCCACGCTCTACAAATTTATTGTTTGGGCCTTTAACGTCCGAACCCATTTACGGATTTGGGGTCGTTACAAATCAAGTCCTTACAATACCAAATTAAACTTTTAATGATAAAGGACCCATAATTTTTATCTCATGTCATTTTTAATTATTTAATTTTTTTTTAGACTGCAAAAATAATGTGACATTATTTTAATGTACAAATTAAACATGTGTAGCAAGCATATATGACATTTAACGGAAAATACGGATGGAAGGGCTGCTAATGAAACAAAATAGAATTTTATGGGATAAAATTCAAATTCTGAAATTTCAAGGTGTAAAATCCAAATACTTTCAAACTTTAGAAGTGTAATTTGCAATTTAGCAATTAAATTATTTTTTATTATATATATATATATATATATATTTTTTTTTTATAACTTGATATTTATAATGAGAGATTTCAATCTTGTATGTCTCAATTGAAAACATTAGGTAGTGCCAATTAATTGAGCTACAATGCTCTTGACATGTAATAAAATGTTGTCTTGTAAATATATATATATATATATATATATATTTATATATATATTTTAATTGAAGCTTGTTATCATTCATAATGAAGTTTCATGTAAAGTATTTTATTAGTTAATGAATCACATGATAAAGTTCATTATATGATGTGTAACACATATATTGAGCCTCTTGGTGCAACCATGGCTTCTTAGACTCAATTTCAAATTAATTACTAGTATTATGCCCGTGTGATGCACGACTTAATAGAAAATAGTTTTATGTAACCAATTACCTTAAAAATAGTTTTATGTTCTTTTCATATATCTGATCAACTCTTTTTTTTTTTTTTTGGGGGGGGGGGGGGGGGGGGGGGTGGGGGAGAGAAATAGGTATGAACCTTGAAGCATCTATAGATACTACTTGTTTCTAGGAAAACTGCAATACTACAATGTGTGATAAATTAGCAAGAATTTATAATCAAATAATGTATTTTTACCAACCACATTAAATAGAATAATAATAATGATTTCAACCTAAAAAAAGAGGTGCATGATTGCCTATCTATCCACACTAAAATTCATAAATCTATACATACATGAATAACAATCATTCATACATTAATTTGTATGTTAGGAACCCACAGTTGGGTACAGAATGCATTTAGTTAGTTAGTTAGTTACAATTCTAAGCATGTTAACCACATTTAACACATGTTGAAATTATTAATGCATATGAGAAATAATAGGACCGTTAGGATAAAGTCATGTGGGCCAATAAAATAGTTTTATGATTCTATAAATACATACTTGTAATCATATATATATTTTTAATTTTTAATTTTAATTTTAATTTTTTTATTTCTATCATTGAAGAATAAACCAATTTCTTAGTGTATTAGTGTATCTCTATAACATACCACCATGCTCCGTAGCCGACATCCACAACGGCTTACTTTAATTTAGTGACATTGACCCGATGGTAGAACTCATCAGGGTGGTGATTGGCTTTGATACCAAATGTTACAAATACGAGTAGAACTCATCCTTGAAAACTGACTTGCAAAAGGAGGGTACTCAAGAGTTTATAAATATATGGTTAAACTTATACTCAATTTATGTGGGACATTAGGATCATAACATTGTATAGGTAAATATCAATAATCTTATAGAGCCAGAAAATGCTATGATTGCATAAACAATTCAATTGTGTTTAAAGAAAATTTTCAAATGAACTCTAATAGGACATACAATGAGACTTGTGTGTGTGTCAACTTCTTGAAAGAAAGCCTGCGCGTATTGCTAAAATTTTAAGGTGGCAGTAGTAAGCTCTATTGAATGTTGTGATCTAGGGGTTTGTAGGTCCTAGCTCTTAAGTGTGCTAGACCCAGATTTAATCAAGTACTGCCTTAATTTTTGCCATCTGAAATAACCAACAAAAAAATTTGTGTGACAACAACATACATAATATTTAGAAAAAGAAAAGGAAAATAAGCATGATTAAAACTAACTTGGTATTCAAGCTGGAAGTCAAGAAATGCTTTGGCCTGAGAATTATTAATTATGTTAAACAAAATAACATCATAAACACAGAAACACTTATTGCATGATTACATCTTGTGAAGTTGCTTATCAAAGATGGTCTAAGCTCCTAGGAGTTCGTGCTCTTCTTCATCCTACAGTAATTGCATGAGCTTATTCTGTTTATGCATTTTTTTTATTAGCTGATATATATATATATATATATATATATATATATATATATATAGTAGATAAATATAAATGATAGAATACCATACTAATAAGGAATTGTTATTATCCTATAACTCATTAAGATTGATATTATCTCAATATTCAAATAAAATTTGGAATATATATATATATATATATATATATATATATATATATATATGTATATATAACACTCTCAAAATTCCTTGCAAGAACACAGCTAACTCTCATTAAAAAAAAAAAAAAAAAGTGATAGAAAGTAATAGTTGATAAGAATAAATAAGTTTTTTTTATCTAAAAATTTTCTGCATGCAATTTAGTGTAGCCACTTGGCATAATCATTGTTTTTAAAGATTTATAATTTGGTGTAGCCACTTTGCGCAACTACGACTTCTAAAATCAACTTTTATTATATAGTAAAGTAATGGGTTGTGCTTACCTTGTAATTTATTATCAGTGTATATTATATAATAGCAAAGATACTAATCTTTGGAAGTGGTATCTCATATGGATTAGTATTTTAATTGTGGATTTTGGTAGGTAGAAGTTAGCAAATAGTATTTTCTCAAAAAAAAAAAAGAAAAGTTAGCATATAGACTATAGTAGTTAATAATTAGCAAATTATTGATTTTTTTTTTTAAACCGATCACTTAAAAAAATTTAGTAGAGTTTAAATCACGTAAATAAATTAACTCACTATTCATTTTTTAAAATCACGTTAATAAAAAATTATTGATAAAACTATTATTAGTAAAAGTTTCTTAGGCTTATCTATTTAGTTTTATTGCCAATTTGATATCAACTCTTTTATTTTATTTCTTTTTTTTTAATAAATTAACTCTCTATTCAATTTTTTTTTTAAATTACGTGAATAAAAAGTTATTGATAAAACTATTATTAGTAAACTAGACTCATCTCATGCGCCTTGTTTGTGTAATAATGTTTTTTTTTTTTTTGGTTTAGTGTTATAATATTTAAAAGAAAGGTAAGGTAACATAGAATAATGTTTAAAAATGAGATAGAGATAGTGTCCTAAATTTTAGGCAAAATGAAGAAGATAAAGGAAGAAAGGCTAAAAATAATTGAAGTATTTGAATTCAAATAAGTAACAAATACAAATAGGAATCAGACATTTAAATACAGGACAAAAATGAGTAGTTTTTACGTGAGGTAGTGAGTTTGTTTTGGAAGAAGTAATTTTGTATTTTTTTAATAAACGTATTTGAATTCAAATAGATAACAAATATAGATAGGTATCAAACATTTGAATACAAATGAGAAGATTTTTTTTTTTTCCCCCTTTTGTACATGAGATAGTATTACTCTTTTAACCTTTTTTTTTTTTTTTTTTAGGAAAAATAATTAAATTAAAGGGTATGTTATTTTAGAATTTGTATGAGCATATTTTGGTACATCAAAAATTGAAGACGAAATAGGATAATCCTCTTATTAGTAGTATAGAAACAACTAAAAACTTATAAAAAATAATTTACATTTAATATTAAGAATATAATCAAACTTATTCATAATTTAAAATTAAGAAATTAACAAAAATCATAAATTAAGATATAAATGTAGAAAAAGAATAAAGAATATACCTGTTTGTTTCTTCTATCACTTGGAGAGATGAAAGTGTAAGTATGTAACAAAAACCTGAACCAATTATTGTAGAAGAGAACAAATGAGTACAAAATTTTAATATTATGAATTGGGTTAATCTGTCTGTCAATTTCTAATGTAGATTTCATGAATTTAAGTATGTATGTGAGAAGTTTTTATTA
Organism: Quercus tomentella; assembly: GCA_028535165.1. Taxonomy (NCBI): domain Eukaryota; kingdom Viridiplantae; phylum Streptophyta; class Magnoliopsida; order Fagales; family Fagaceae; genus Quercus; species Quercus tomentella. The sequence continues at coordinate 16,810,096 of JAPQVY010000001.1, forward strand.
ATTTTTTTTAAAGTTAAAGAAAAATAGCTTAAATAAAATGAAAAGATAATAATGAAAGAAAGAATGCATACCTACATTGTCATAGGATTTAAGTATTCACATATTGAAGTAAACTTCACTCCAAAAAGGATAAGTATATATATTAATACATAGGTAGAGTTTCATTTGATATAAAATTTAAATCCTATTGGAATTAAGATTTCTAATTTATGTATTTATAGCTATCTCATAAATTCTATAAAAAGTGGAATAAAAAAAAGGTCACATGAATAGAAATAAAAAAGAAAAAAGTTTCTTCTCAAAAAAGGAAAAAGAAAAAAGAAAACATTTTTTTAAGGAAAAAAAGGAAATGTTGATATACGTATACATATACTTCATCTATACTATATATAAAATGATTCTCATTTTTCAACTGAATTTTTATATGGTTCAAAAATATTCTTATTAATGAAGGTTAACTTCATTTAGCAATAGGGTCATAAGTGTCAAAATACAAATTTTATTTTAAATTCAAAAAGAGAACTTCTAAAATTTAGGTTATTTTTTCCCTTCACGATCAAAAAAGAAATTACAGTTTTTGCTTATCTCTAAAGTTTGTAACTCACAAAATTGGCAATTATTATTATTATTTTTAATTACCTTAAGAGGGAAATGTGGAGTGTGGTTAATTGGTTACTAAAGTGACACCCTATTATAAGAGAGATGGATATTAAAAATATTTAGCCTCTAATGGGCTTTTGATTGATGAATTTCGTCTCTGTTCTAGGTGTTTTACAAAATTACATTAGTCTCATACAAGGAGAGAAGGTAATAAGGTAGCTCACAGTCTAGCTCAACATACCTTACATATCTCAGATTTTGTAGTATGGATGAAAGATGTTCCACCACAAGCATTTCCTGTATTCCAGGTTGGATTAATCAACTTTCAATAATATAATGCTGCGTAGTCTAGTCATTATATATAGAAGTTGATTTTTTTTTTTTTTTTTTTTTGAGAAGAAAGGGAAGATGTTTACTTTAAACTCAAATGCTTATAACATTATTTACAATTTTTTTACTATATATTAATATATAGGTAGAGTTTCATTTGATATATAATTTAAATCCTATTGAAATTAAGATTTCTAATTAATGTGTTTGTTGCTATCTCATAAATCCCATAAAAAGTGGAATAAAAAAAGGTCATATGAATAGAAAGAAAAAAGAAAATGTTTCTTCTCAAAAAAGAAAAAAGAAAAAAGAAAACGTTTTTTATGGAAAAAAAGAGGAAATGTTGATATACGTATATGTATATTCCATCATTACATATAGAAGTTGATTTTTTTATTAGAAGAAAGAAAAGGTGTTTACTTTAAACTCAAATGCTTATTACATTATATATTTACAATTTTTTTGAACTTGATCCAAAAACATTTTTGATAAATAGGTATGAACAAATGACTTGCTATCTTTTGTTTTTTTTATAGAATATGAACCAATAATGTTGCTTTTTTTTTTCTTATGACTGTGTAGTAATATAATTTAAGTAAAAATAAATTAATAATAAAAGGATCAGACGAAGAATTTGAATTGTAGTCAAATTAAGATTTTTATCAATTTAGAAATTATAGGAGAAGAAGATAACAACAACTAATTATATTTATTTAAAAAAAATTAATTTTTTTTTTGCAATTTGGTGCAACCACTTGGAGCAATAGTGACTTTTAAACCCAACTTTTATTTATAGTATATGATATAATATGGTATAGAACTTATAAATGCAAAAAAAAAAAAAAAAAAAAAAAAAAACACTAATTATATGAAATAAAAGAAAATATATTACTAATATCATCAGAACTCTATTAATAATTAGTAATCTACTTGAAATTTTTAATAGAGTTTCACCTAAAGTAAATTAACTATTTTAATAATTAATGAATCATATGTTAGAAAAACATAACTTTTACGATGTTTAATACTTTTATATATATATATATATATATATATATATATATATATATATATATATATTGAGCCACTTCTTTTTTTTTTTTTTTTTTTTTTTTTAAGAAACCTGCATTTGAATTAAATTACTGAAAATCAGCCAAAATCGGCTAAAAGTACATCATTGACTTGTGGTGGAACATCCTCCATCTACACAGATAACTCATCAATATGTCTTGCAAATTTAGCTAAAGAGTGAGCTACTGAATTACCCGATCTACGGGTATGAGAAAAAGAAATACAATTGCATGAATGTAAATAGTGCTTAATAGAGGAAATTAAATGGCCAAAAGAAGAAAAGGATTCCTCCTCTTTTCTTAAGGCTGAGATGACCACCTCTGAATCTCCCTCGACAATAAAAGAGGGTAGGTTGAGGTCCATTGCTAGTGTGATGGCTCGGATTGCTGCTAGTGCTTCCACTTCATCAGATGAGGATGGGAGCTGAATTTTTTCTGCTAAGGAGGCGATTACTTTCCCTTGAGAGTCACGGACAACCACTCCCATTCCAGCTTCTCCCTTGTCCTTAAAAACCGCTCCATCAAAATTGATCTTAAGGTGTGGTGAAGGAGGAGGCTCCCACTTAACCAGTTGCCTTTGAGGTCGTGGTAGAAGGTTAGGAACAGCTGGTTGTACCTGCTTGAAATCTTGGAGCATCTGTTTGGCCACCGGTGTGACTTGAGTGAGTGGATACGGTTTACTGCTAGTTCTAAGCTGGTTGTGCCGAGACCAGATTGTCCACGCCAAGGCTGCAAAAAGCTCCGGGTTTCTGCCATTCTCCAACACAAAACATGCCAACTCATAGAAGTTTGAGAATTTTTTTGACCTGCAAAATAGCCAGAACGAGTCAGCATCCCAAATGGCAGAAAGTGCAGCACAGTCCCACAGTGCATGGAATCCGTCCTCTGCTCTCAAATTACAGTGGTAGCAAATGTCTTCAGCCAAGACTTTCTGCGCATCAGGTTGGTCTTCATTGGTAAAGCTTCCTTACACGCCCTCCATAGGAAATTTTTGACTTTATTTGGCACCGAGAGCCCCCATATTTGTCACCAAATGTTTGGAGATTCAGCTTGAACCTGATGAGAAGGCCGTGGACCAGCTTTTTCTTAAACAAGGAACCTGTAACCCGACTTTACTGTATACATTCCGTTAGGAACATGGGGCCATATGAGTTTGTCTTCAACATTAATGGGGCTAAGTGGGATTTTCAGTATGAGGCCAGCTTCCAAAGGAGAAAAGAAACTAGCCACAACATCCTTGTCCCAGCTTCTATTGATTGGGTTGATGAGGTAGTCTACTGTAGCTTCATGTAGGCCATCAATGACTGAAGATAAGACCTTAGGATGCTCCAAACTTGGCAGCCATGGGTAATCCCATATCTTAATAGATTCTCCATTCCCCACTCTCCATCGTGCCCCTCTCCACAACACCTCCCTTCCCTTAAGTAAACTACTCCAAGCATATGAACCACCAGCACACTCTGGGGCCTCCATGAAAGAACAATCTGGGAAAAAATTACTTTTAAAGACTTTGTGGAAAAGAGAGTTTTTATTGTGTAGAAAACGCCAAGCTTGTTTGGCTAGCAAGGCATCATTGAAGAGAGCCATATCTTTAAAGCCCATACCACCATCCAACTTGGATTGTACAAGTGTCTCCCATTTGACCCAATGAATTTTTCGCCTATCTCCTCGTTGCCCCCACCAAAATTTCCGAATAAGACTCTCCAATTCAGTATATAGCCCTATGGGTAGCTTGAAGCAACTCATAGTATAGGTGGGTATAGCTTGTACGACTGCTTTGATCAGAATCTCTCTCCCAGCCTGAGATAACAATTTTTCCTCCCACCCTTGCAACTTCCTCCAAACCTTTTCCTTAATGAATTCAAAGCTGGCTTTTTTCCTCCTCCCTACAAAGGATGGTAACCCAAGATACTTCTCATACTATTTAATCTCCGGAACCCCCAGAACTTGTTTGATATGCTCCCTTTTTTCTTCTGAAGTAAGCTTACTGAAAAAGATGGTGGTTTTATTTCTATTTATTTGTTGGCCGGAGCAGCTCCCATACACCTCCAAAATTTCCAAAATATTACTGCATTCCTGATCTGTGGCTCTGCAAAAAAGTAGACTATCATCTGCAAAAAAATGTGTTAGTCTAGGTCCACTTCTACATAAAGCAAAGCCCTTAATATCTTCACGGATAGTTGCTTGTACAATTAGAGCATTCAAACCTTCAGTACACAGCAAGAACAGAAAAGGAGATAATGGATCCCCCTGTCTGATACCCCAGGTTGGAGTGATCAAGCCTTTTGGTTCCCCATTAATCAGGATGGAATAGGAAACAGTAGTAATGCATGTCATCATCAGACGAATCCATTTTTCATCAAACCCCATTTTCCTCATTACTGCCTCCAAATACACCCACTCCACTCTGTCATAAGCTTTGCTCATATCTAGTTTTATGGCCATATAATCATCCTTTCCAATATGCCTCTGCATGCTATGTAAGGACTCAAAAGCCACCAAAATATTATCTGAAATAAGACGACTCTTTGTGAAAGCACTCTGATTCTCAGTAATAATATTTGGTAGGCTTTTTTTGAGTCTATTTGCTAAAACCTTTGAAAATTTTTTATACAAAACATTACAAAGGCTAATAGGCCGAAATTTAGAAACTAATTCCGAATTTTTAACCTTTGGAATGAGAGTAATAAAAGTATGATTAAGGTTAGCAGGCAATGATGCAGAATTTAAAAAGTGAAGCACAGAGGAGGTGACATCCCCACCTAATAAATCCCAATAAGATTGATAGAAGATAGGGGGCATACCATACGGGCCGGGAGCTTTTACGAGAGCCATTTGTTTTATTGCATCATGCACCTTAGAAGTTTCAAAATCAGCCACCAACTTGGCATTCATCTCTTCATTAATGATGGTGTTTATGTACTGGGTGGTATTCTCCAAGTTTGTATGATTGGCCGAAGTAAATAATTCCTGATAATAAGCCACAATAGATTCGGCCACCTCTTCCTGGTTTTGGCACCAAGTGCTTCAGAGAATGGATGGAGTTACGCCAAAATCTTTGGGTAGCCCATGCATGAAAATACTTCGAATTCCTATCTCTATATTTCACCCACTGAACTTTTGATCTTTGCAGCCACATCCTAGCCTCCTTGTCCATGAGAGTATTGAGTTCAAGCATTAGTTTTTTGACCCGAAAGTTTTGTCCAGACCTCATAGCATTCTTTTCAACTTTCATAATCTCCTTCTTCTTTAATTCTAGTTCTCTCCGTATGCTGCCAAAACTCTTCATACTCCACTTCTTCAGTTCAACACCACACTTCTCAATCTTCTTTATAACTCTAATACTTGGGTCAGTAGAATCCAGCTCGGCCCATACAGCTTGAACAGTATCTGAGCACCCTTTTTCAGTCAGCCACATTTCTTCGAACTTGAAAGGTTTGGTTGTAGCTGAAAAAATCAAATCCCGTGGTACTATCCAAACTGGACAGTGATCCGAAGTGAAGGGATGTAAGTGGTGGACTACAGTACTAGCAAATTTAAGCATCCACTCTCTATTAGCCAATCCCCGATCCAGTCTCTCCCACACCGAATGACCATCATTAAAGTGCTTCTTCCAAGTAAATTGAGAACCCGTAAACCCCAGATCCATAAAACCACACTCATTAATAGCATCTCTAAAGAGTTGCATCTGTGCCTGGCTTCTGGTACTACCTCCCAATTTCTCCGGCTATCTGGTAATTTCATTGAAGTCTCCCAAGCAAAGCCAAGGAAGTGCCATCCTAAAATTAAGATCGCGAAGGAGATTCCAAGACTCCATTCTTTTGTGTGTCACAGGTTCCCCATAAAAACCTGTTAACCTCCATGCTCCATCAGCCCCTTTATTAACAATAGTATCAATATGGTTTTTTGAAGATGTATAGTGTATACTTAGTGCAAGTATCATGTATAGTGTATAAGTTTTACCATATTAAAACACAAATTACGATATATACTCAAAATAATTAAATAAATATTAAAATTTTATTTTAAATTACACAAAACTTTTGGTAATATAATTTTGTTGAAATAATGCCTACAAAGATCAAACAATAGAGTAAATTTGATTTGAGTACTAATAAAAGAAATAGATATTTCTGTTAGGTTCTAAAGTTTAGAACAATTGGCAAACCGTGAGTACAAACTTGTCTATATATAGATTCCTAGATCTATTGGTTTGATTAGACAATACTCAAGGTAATACATGTTAAAATACAAGAACATTTAAGCTGCAGAAAGGAGAATTCGAATTCAGTGAAATCCGACTGATCGAAAATTAGATCCGACTGATCGAAAATTGCAGACATGAAATTTCTGTAGAATTTTATTTTAGCCCAAACTCTACTTAAACATTTTGGGTTTCAAGCGAAACACTTCTAGTATATAAAGGAAAACCCTAACTACATTTTGTGAGCTTTTGAGAGACTTTGGAGGTGCTCTTGTGAGATTTAAAAGGTGTTGTGCCTTCCTCTATCAAAGTCACTGCCGGAAATCATTTTCATATCATTAGATCCGGTAGATCTGAAGTTACTGCAACAAGATCAACAACTGCCGATGATCTAAACCTTCAAGGGTGGTCTTGAAGTCACAAACTAGAGAGTTTGTGTTGCTGAAACTTTTGAGTGGGATCTCAAAGTCACAGGCAAGGCGGCTTGCGTTGTTGTAAATTCAAGAAAAGAAGGAGTCCGTGGATTCGGAGCTTGCACGTGGTCGTGTCAATGAGTTACTATTGGAGGTAGTATTAGATTTAGGGTTAAATCTTTTGTAAAAACTTCAATTCTCTTATAGTGGATTTGGTTTACCTTAAGGATAGCTAGGTCAAATTTTCCCCAGGTTTTTACCTTAAAACGATTAGTTTCATTGGTTTTCCTGGGTAATCATATCGTAGTGTTATTTATTTTTCCGCATCTTTACATGATATGATTCATTTGTGTTTAACCTAGATCTAAGAATTAATCTAAGTAATCCCTTGGTTAATAAATTAGGTTAAACAATCTGTTTAAGGGGTCTAAACGAACAAACAAGTGGTATCAGAGCAGGTTCACTCTGATTGGATTAATGTCCTGAGTGAGATCCTTGATCCTTGCTATCATGGATAATTTTAAGTGTCTATCTGCTCATATTTGTGATGATTTGAATAAAAAAGACACTATTGTTTCTGTTGATCTTGTTGATGCCTGTGAAACTCTCCATAGGGAATTAACTAAATCTATGAAAATTGCTAAGAAATTCAAGGAAGAGTTAAAATTGGCTAATCTCGAAAAAGAGGAATTGATTATAAGATTAGATGAATCTAATAAAAAGAATGAATTTTTGAGAAATCAACTTTCCTCTAAAGATGAGAAGATGAAAGGCTTGGAATATGAGTTAGTTGAGTCTAAAGCTAAACTTGAAAATTTGACTAGTACCAAGTCCACTGTTGTTGATAGATGTGTTTCTGTTTCTCTTAAGCCTAAAGTTGAAAAAATTTATATTCCTCCTTTCAAGAGGACTCATAAAGAAAAGGCTTATTCTGTTAGGTTAGATAAATATAAAATTTCTGATGTAGACGCTAAAGTTTCTAAACCTAAATCTAAACCTACTGATAGATTGCATAAGAAATCTGTTTTTGTGCTTACCTGTCATCTTTGTGGGGTTGTTGGTCATATTAGACCAAATTGTTCTTTGTTGAGGCAAAAACCAAAATCTGAGACTAGATCTGCTAATAGGAATACTGATGTTCCTGAATTTGTTCCTGTCTGTCACTTTTGTGGTGTGCCTGGGCACATTTGTCCTAACTATTATATATTGAAATTTAAGCATTCTGTGTTTCAGTCTAGGATATGTGATGATGTTTCTCCTGCCATAAGTCCAAATAAATTGTTTCATATGCTTTTGAAAATTATAAGCTTGTTGGCTTGTGAAAAGAAATTGCAGGATTTTAGACTCTCTCAGAAAAAGTGTGTAATCCCTCATATACACTTTGGTTCTCATGATTTTTCACCTACAAAGCCAAAGACGCGTGCTATATGGGTGAGAAAAGACTTGCTAAGGTGAGTATTGTTTATTTATCCTTGATATAATTCTTATAATTATTTGTGGACATGTTTACTTTCCATTTTTGGTTGTTTTATTTTTTTTAGGTTGTTTTGTTTAAAAAAAAAAAAAATTCAAAAACATTGAAAAATTTCAAAAAGACAATTTTTTTTTTTTTTTTTTTTTTTTTTTTTTTTTTTTTTGTGTCTTGTTTTCTTGAGGATTACATGAATTATGATATCTCTCTCTTGATTTAGAACATACTTGACATTGTGCAGAAACATAGAAAGTGTATATTGCATAGCTAAGTGCATGACTAGTTTGAGATAAATGCAATTTTGTATGAGTATGTACTAGTTTGTACATGTACTCGTGGGTTAATTAAGAAATTAATATTTCTTTTTTGTGTAACCTCTATAGCTTAGTTAGCTAGATGCATGACTATTTTGAGATAAATGCAATTTTGTATAAGTATGTAGTAGTTTGTACATGTACTCATGGGTTAATTAAGAAATTAATATTTCTTTTTTGTGTATCCTCTATAGCTTAGTTGAGCACTGTTATGCATTGTTTTGCATTTAGCATAATGTGTGGATTTTGTTTTTGGTCATTATGAAAATTTGAAAATCCAAAAATATTTTTTTTGTACTATGCATCTTTAAGATGTGTAATTGAGGTTGGCCTATGAAATTTACATTTCATGACTGTGTACCTTGTTCAGCTTTGATAAGTTTTATTTTTCTGCATTTTGCTAGTTTGTGCTATGTAGTGCTTATATTGTGTGAGTTGTTTATGGTTTTTAATCACATGCTCTTGATTTTGAAGTCACATTCTTTTGATTGTAAGGACTAAAAAATCCTAGGAGAAAGGCATAAATAACCATCTCACCACTGTTACTCGTCAATCATGAATACCTGTGTGCAAATTATAAAAGCTGTGCTCGGTAAGGTGTAGCACTTGCACAGCAAAATACTTAAGATGTTATTGTACAATAACTAAAAGAAGCAAAAAGGGGGAAAAAAAGAAAGGAAAAATATGCTTCAAAAGAAAAAGAAAAAGAAAATTGCATGGTTGCAAGCTTGTTTTCTAGGAGATGTGGGAGTTATATGATGTAACTCTTTAGGTGATAGTCATTTTCAAACTTATGTGATAAATACTATAGAAATTGTGCTTATTTTTTGTCTACATATCACTTTGTGAGTATCTCATACGCTTACTAGTTGTACACATCACAAGCAAATCTTTGTTAAACTCTGTACATGTGATTGTATGTTATGTTTTGTGGCCTCCCAAAATTAAATTTCTTAAAGTGTTTAATGCATTTTTGGGGTGTGAGAAAAGATAAGAGTGAGGAAATTTGTTAAAGTTGAATTTCTTTTTGAAAAATTTGGTTTTGAAGATCATTTGAAGTCATGAACATTCATGTCATATCATAAAAATAGTTTTTCAAATGATTCTGCATAAAATTTTTCTAGAATTTTTCAAAATTTTGTCTCTTTGAAATTCGACCGATCAAGTCTGTTTTTCGACTGATCAAATTGTGAAGGAGAAAAATGGCTTTTTCTTTTAAAAGTCTTAGGTTCTCTCGATTCCTGGCTTGATTCCTTTTGACTGATCGAAACTGGAAAATTTTCGGTTTTTAGTTTCTTGATCAATCTGTCTTTTCATGCATCATTTTTGTTAGGATTAACATGCATTATATTGTTTTCTTTATCTATCTTGCATTTTTGCAGTCATATCTCTCATTATTTTTACACACATACACTTTGCTAAATTGGGTACTCAACTTGATTTAAAAATTGATTGATTAATTTTTGAGTTCTGTACATTTTAGTATATGCTATTTTTTTTTTTTTTTTTTGATGTGTGAACTACTGAAAATTGGAAATATTTTTTTTGAGATATGGTGGATAATAAATGTGCAAATATTCTCTACTGTTGAGATTTGTTTATGGGTCACATAGTGTCAAGTTTGCATATATTGAAAGAGAATATTTTTCTTCATGTGTATCCTCAATAATGTGTCTTTTTAGTTTTCCCCACCTTCTAAATTTTTCCCAAAACTTGTTTTGTTTTCCATATTTTTATAGGGGGAGTTGTTGCTCTTCATAGGGGGAGTTGCCTCTATTTTCTATAGAGTTAAATTGTTTTGTGTTCCCTTGATTATCTATTTTCTCTTATCCTCTATTGTGTATGTTTACTTCTACCTTCTGATTGGGTTGTCTTTGTCAATACATGACAAAAAGGGGGAGAAATAGAAGAAATTGTTGTTGAAAATGGGAGAAAATAAATTTTATTGTTTTTGATGTATCTAACTTAGGGGGAGAGTTAATTTGCATATATGTTATTTTTTGTTTATCTGTCTTTATTTCCATACATGTGGTGATGTACTCTTTTGAGTGTTTCAGGAAAGATAGGTACATTCTGATCAAGACCTTCTGCCTCTTCTAGCAATTTCTAGGTTAGGAGCCTTAGATTGGGATTTGTGATGTAATTGGGCATTTTATTGTAATAGGGCTATTCTTGTATTTGAGCATTTCATTGTGTATGTAAGTTTTGTTACTGATTGCCACATGGGGAGATTGTTAGGTTCTAAAGTTTAGAACAATTGGCAAACCGTGACTACAAACTTGTCTAGATATATATTCTTAGATCTATAGGTTTGATTAGACAATGCTCAAGGTACTACATGTCAAAATACAAGAACATTCAAGCTGCAGAAAGGAGAATTCGAATTCAGTGAAATCTGACCAATCGAAAATTAGATCCGACCGATTGAAAATCGCAAACATAAAATTTTTGCAGAATTTTATTTCAGCGCAAATTTTGCGTAAACGTTTTGGGTTTTAAGCGAAACACTTCTAGTATATAAAGGAAAACCCTAACTACATTTTGTGAGCTTTTGAGAGACTTTGGAGGTGCTCTTGTGAGATCTAAAAGGTATTGTGCCTTCCTCTATTAAAGTCATTGCCATAAATCATTCTCATATCATTAGATCCAGTGATCTGAAGTTGCTGCAATAAGATCAACAACTGCTGATGATCTAAACCTTCAAGGGTGGTCTTGAAGTCACAAACTAGAGAGTTTGTGTTGCTGAAACCTTTGAGTGGGATCTCAAAGTCACAAGCAAGGTGGCTTGTGTTGCTGTAAATTCAAGAAGAGAAGGAGTCTGTAGATTCAGAGCTTGCACGTGGTCGTGTCAATAAGTTACTACTGGAGGTAGCATTATATTTAGGGTTAAATCTTTTGTAAAAATTTCAATTCTCTTATAGTGAATTTGGTTTACCTTGAGAATAGTTAGGTCTTTCCCAAGTTTTTACCATGAAACGGTTAGTTTCATTGGTTTTCTTGGGTAATCATATCATGGTGTTATTTATTTTTCCTCATCTTTACATGATATGATTCATTTGTGTTTAACCTAGATCTTTCCTCATCTTTACATGATATGATTCATTTGTGTTTAACCTAGATCTGAGAATTAATCTAAGTAATCACTTGGTTAATAAATTATGTTAAACAATCTGTTTTTGGGGTCTAAACGAACAAGCAATTTCAACTTAAGAAAATAGATAAATACTTTATCTTAGTCAAAAGGATGAGAATGGTACAACCGTAAAAGGAAATAAGGATTTTCTCAAAAAAGAAAAGAATTAAAAAAGAAATAAGGAGTGGATAAAACGGTTGAGCCATCTATGCTAAGAGGGTGCCTCTATCTGTGGGACCCTCATACAAGAAAATCCATTGACTGTAATACGCATTTCTCATTCATTATATTTATGGACACCCAAGGCATCTCCACTAAGATCATGGTTGAGATTCTTTTTGTCTTCTCTATTTGATTTGAAATTCCACCAACTTTCAGCTGGTGGATTTCTATATATCTATTCTACACCATAATCAATGAATCACCTCGGAACCAAATTGTTGTTGTGGTATTGTAGGACATGTTAGAGATGGCAGTGTGAGACTTTGAAGCCGAAGACTACTGCAAGGCAAATTTGGAATCTACCTGAAAAATGGAGTGAGAAAGATCCCTGGTGACAGAAAAAAACTGATGAGGTCTAAAAGCTATCAATATTCAATAGTGGCAGTCAACCGTCAATAAATGTTGACGTGCCAACAATGTGGCTTTCATCACATGACAAAAATGGTGATGTGGCATGGGTGCTAATTTTGTATGGTTTCGTTGCATTGGTTGCATTGCATGATGTTGGTGTGGCAAGGTGGCATGGCACACATTTTGACATGGCATCAGACTCACGTGTCGGTGTGACATGATTACTGTTGTGGTAGTAAGTTGTAGTTATTTTAGGATCACAGGTTCACAATTAGTTCTATAAGCATATTTTCACAATTGTTCTAGGTAGTAGATTTTAATCGGTTGCATATTATTTTTATATAAATTAACTATTTTTCTTTTTTCCTACTACTTATACAATTAGTTATATCAGAATATAATAAAAATATGTGTAGAATTGACTGTGATGACCCTAGATTTTTTTTAAATGATAGGGCTCTGTTGATAGGGCTACAATTGACGTGGGTATATGCCTGTGTGATGGGTGGCTACATTTGTATTAGAGGATTTTGATTGGTGCATGGTAGATATGTGAGGCATGTGGCTAGCACATGTGAATGGATAGAACCTGTTAGTGGAAGTGGTATTACATGCACTGGATGTATGGTAGATTCTTTTCTATTAGTAGCATGTGGTGGTGTGTGAGGTGTGTTGATGCTGAATTTCAACATCGATCCTCTCGACTTAGAGTTTTGGCAACACAAATTATTTGCTATTTATGAATTGTGTGTGATTTTGGAGTGGGTGTATGTGCATATATATCTTTTCATTTATTCTTTATTCATTTAAGTGAGTTGTCACCTACTATTAGATTTTTAAGTTGTGATGGGTCATTTATGTCTAATTGATTATATATCCAAATTCAAACTATGGAATATCCTAAGCTAAACTAAAGTCTAAAATCGCACCTCAGTCCAGAAGATACAGATTTGGAAACTTAGTCACACATGAAAAATGTGTTAAACAACTTACAACACCCATCTTCTGATAGTACCTTATTTTGATTCATTCATATGGATTAGCTGAAAAGTGACTTGAACATTTGACATGAGAAATTCGGAAAAAGTTATTTTTTATTTTTTTATTTTTTCAAACTGAGGAACAAAGATTTTTTCTTGACATGGATTTTTTTGCATTAAAATGTTTATGTAGCTTTTTTAATGTTAATTAAATATTTTTTAATCATTTTCATAACTATGTCATTTTTAGGTGTGCCATGTTAAAATTTCGTTAGTTATGTCAGTACTTTTTCTTAGCAAGAGGATAGTAGGGACAATAATAAAGGATGTTAAAAAACTAGATGACCAAAAATGAAACTTATGGAAATGTATGGAGGAAAGTAAAACATTGGTTTTTATTTATTTTTTTGGAGTTGGATGCCCATGTCTACATATGTGGATCGATTCCAACAGGGAAAAACCCGGGTCAATTTTTTTTAATCCTCAAAAAAAAAAAAAAAAAAAAAAAAATCTCTGGCAGTCCGTTATATTCAACACTTTTTCTTAAAAAAAAAAAAAAAAGCTTTGTTTTTAATTTTAGAAACTGATCTTCAACACTTGATAATTGATATAAAATGCTTGAAGTGTTTTATTTGAAAAATACTTGAAATTTTTCAAACACAATTTGTTTTGTACCTATATTTTTTTACTTGCTTTTATCAAAATATGTCAAACACAAATATTAACATAATTAAAATATTCCATGCAAAACGAAACATCCAGGATAGTATAAAGGCAATCAATAAAGACAAACTCGCTTATCAAAAAAAAAAAAATAATAATAATAAAGACAAACTCGGACCAAAATACTTGATCAAAACAATCAGAAAGTATTAGACGTATTGATGCGTTTTACCTTATTATTTTAAATTTCACTCCATTTCATAGTTGACCCAATTTTGCAGGCGATGAATTTGTAGAAAGTTTATCTCTATATTTGCAGGAAGAAATATAATTCTATTTCATTGAAACTTGAACATCATCAGGACATAAGTTAATGGTTATCATTTTTATTCATATAGCCTTGACATAAAAGTTCAGATCAAATAGACAGTTTTGTTCTCCCACAGTCCTCTCTCTTTTCCAAGCCATGGCTACCACTTTCTACAACCTACTCAAGCTACCTCTAATTTTCTTCCTTTATCTTCTTCCTTGTGCTCATTCAGTTTATTTCCAAATGCCTCCCTTTGAGTCTAATACGTCAAACATAATATATCATGGATGCTAGAGATATATTAGATATATTAGCCCAATGTAATAGGCCTAAGCCCACTCCTGCTTGTACTAATGGTCTAGGGTTTAGTCGCTTATATATACTCATGTTAGGGTTCATTGTAACACAGGTTATTATACTACACTCTTATACAATAAAGATGTAGCCCTTAAGAGATTCCTCCGTGGATGTAGGCCGACAAGGCTGAACCACGTAACCCTCGTGTTCTCGTTCCTATTCTATGCTTCCCCTTCCGCATCCACTTTAGCATACACAACATGGTATAACACATCGCGTTGCTAATAATATATTTAACATGGTATCAGAGCCAAATTTCGTTCTTGGCATCAAACAACCATCTCTGGCAAGCAAAGAAGATTCTCACGTGCACACCACCATCAGAAGTCACACATGCTTGTTTGCTGGATTTAGACTCCATGGCATCTCGCAGCCGCCATGGCTCACTATTGTGTCCAGATCCTCTAGCCTAAGCAATCTGTGCACATCAAGCCTTCGCCTAATGAAACTAACAAGATAGACGTGCTCCACGGCATATAGCGACTAAAACCCAAGAACTTGACCTCTAACGGAAACTACACGCGCCACAATGCGCAGACAATGGCTCCTAGAACTCTCACACGTGCCACTGAAGGTTCTCGACTCCCAGCTTGGATCTCAGCCACACGTGCCGCCAAGACGGCCTTGTCGTCCCCCGATCTACTTGGCTTGAGAATCTGGTGATCATACAACGTGACATGCGCCAACACGTGCCGCCTGGGTATCTGTCTCGATACCACGCGCCGGTACACGCTGTCACGCGCCTTCCACGCGTCGAAGAACTCATGTTGATGTCATTAGGTGACATCATCATTCCACGTCAGCATGCCACGCACGACCTAGGCCACGTCAGCAACACGCCATAGGATGACATTAGCGACTCTGTTGCTCGATCCATGACCCGACTTGGAAACTCGGAACCGACTCGGACCATGTATCCGTTGACTTTGACCCTGGACCAGTTGACTTTGACTTTTTGCATTGATCTTTGACCAAAAGTTAAAATTTCCAAAAAGGCCTATCTTGCTCAGTTTTTCACGTAGATTCCAATTTTGGACTCCATTTCTTCATTTGAAGCTCCGAAATTGGTCAATTGGCATATTCTTCATTGTGGTTTCTTTAAAGGCAGTTTTCAAGGCATCTCCAAGTGATCTTCTCATACTTATCCAACCTCAAGCCTTCATTGAGCTTTCGCCTTGAGTTTGAGGGAGGGTGTTAGAGATATATTAGCCCAATGTAATAGGCCCAAGCCCACTCCTGCTTGTACTAATGGTTTAGGGTTTAGTCGCCTATATATACTCATGTTAGGGTTCATTGTAACATAGGTTATTGTACTACACTCTTATACAATAAAGATGTAGCCCTTAAGGGATTCCTCCGTGGATGTAGGCCGACAAGGCTGAACCACGTAACCCTCGTGTTCTCGTTCCTATTCTATGCTTCTCTTTCCGCATCCATTCTAGCATACTCAACATGGTATAACACATCGTGTTACTAATAATATGTTAGAGATATATTAGATATATTAGCCCAATGTAATAGGCCCAAGCCCACTCCTGCTTGTACTAATGGTTTAGGGTTTAGTCGCCTATATATACTCATGTTAGGGTTCATTGTAATACATGTTATTGTACTACACTCTTATACAATAAAGATGTAGCCCTTAAGGGATTCCTCCATGGATGTAGACCGACAAGGCTAAACCACGTAACCCTCGTGTTCTCGTTCCTATTCTATGCTTCCCCTTTCGCATCCATTCTAGCATACACAACATGGTATAACACATCACGTTGCTAATAATATATTTAACAATGGAGATGCTGTACCTTCTGTTCGAGTGATAGAGATGAATAAAGTCAATTTTCTATGCCGTGTTTCTCCTTCATTATTGATACACAGGCAGTCCTAATTATGGTCATGGGCTTGCATTCTTCTTGGCTCCTGTTGGGCTGGAGATCCCACCAAATTCTGTTGGTGGCTTTCTGGGCCTATTCAATACCACAAACAGTGATTCATCTCAGAACCAAATTGTTCATGTTGAGTTCGACTCTTTCGTGAACTAGGAATGGGATCCTACAGTTCAGCATGTCGGAATTAACAACAACTCAATTTCTTCTACAGTTTATACCACTTGGAATGCTAGTTTACACAGTGGAGATAACTGCAAATGTATCAATTATCTACAATGCTCTCACTAACAATTTGAGCGTCTCTTGGACCTACCAAAGGACCTCTAACACAAAGGAGGATACTAGTCTTTCTTACCAAATTGAATTGACTAAGGTTCTACCTGAATGGGTCACAATTGGTTTTTTAGCTGCTACCAGTCAATATATTGAGCGACATACGCTTTTATCATGGGAATTCAATTCATGCTTGGATATACATGGTGGAACAGAAGCAAAACATCACACGTATAGTGGACCTGATCGTTTCCGGTGGTGCTCTGATATCTGGGATGGTTATAGCATTTGCAATATTGTGGATATGGAAGGGAAAGAGAACGGAGAGAGCTGCAACAAAAAACTTAACATCAATTAATGAGGATCTTGAGAAAGGAGCAGGACCAAGAAGGTTCTCTTATAGTGATCTTGTTTCAGCTACCAATAACTTCTCGGACGAGACGAAGTTGGGTCAAGGAGGTTTTGGTGTTGTTTACAAGGGTTACTTAGGGTACGTTTGGTAGAGTGTAATAGAAATTGTAATGTAATAACTATTCCTATGATTTAGCTTTACCGTTGTTTGGTTATGTTTTTATTACCTGTAATAATCATTCCATATGAATCTCTATTCCTTAAAATGAGGAATAGACATTCCTTATTAAAAGTGCTGAATCCCTATTCCCTTGCTAAACGTAATACGTACGCTCTGCTTAAGCATAATTCCCAAAATTCCCAAAATCCCCCTCTACCCGCCTTCTCCAAAAATTTCTTTCTTCTTGCTCGGAACAAAAATCCCAAAATCCCTCACTACCTGTATTTTCTCCAAAACTTCTCCTTGCTCTGTTAACAAAATTTCCAAAATCCCTCACTACCTGCATCTTCTCCAAAATTTCATCTCCTTCCTAAATTTTCCATCTCCCTCCTCTCTAAAATTTTATTTTCTCGCTACTAGAGATCTATTTATATGGGTATTGTCTTTCTTTCACCCTCAGTTGCTGCTCCCTCTTCTCAAGGAAATTTTTTTTTCCTTCTTCCCTTAGGTCTGCGATTTCCACAGGTATTGCACCCTCTCTCTCTCCTTTTCTCATCTATTTGTATGGGTATTTCCTTTTATTCACCCTCAGTTGCTGCTCTCTCTTGTCAGGATTTTTTTTCTGCCCATAGATCTGCAATTTCTACAGGTATTGCTCTCTGTTTCTGCTATCCATATCAATTTTTTTTTTTTTGGACATTATATCAAATTTGCCATAATTGATATTTGTATAGCTGTGAGGTTCTGTGAAGCAAAGATTAGAAACACTGACCGTGATCAGCCAGCAAGTCTAAAGTGAATCAATATAATATATATATATATATATCACGGTCAGCCAGAAAATGTAAAGAGAATCAATATAATATATATATATATATATATATATATATATATATATATATATATATATATCACGGTCAGCCAGCCAATCTAAAGCAAATCAATATAATATATAATATATATATATATATATATATATATATATATATATATATATATTTTAACAAAAGATTTTTACTTTAGCTGTGTAGTTTGGCATGATTTTTATTTCAGCTGTGTAGTTTGGCATCATATATACTCCTAATATATATATATATTTTAACAAAAGATTTTTATTTCAGCTATGTAGTTTGGCATGATTTTTATTTCAGCTGTGTAGTTTGGCATCATATTTAGGAGTATATATATATATATATATAATATATATATATATATATTAACGTGTCTAATATATACTATATGTAATATGTGGGGATGATTTTAAATAATCAAAATTCAGAATTTCAAAATCAATTAATTAATATTAGGAGGCAGGGAATTGAAAGTTATCTATTGAAGTGTGGGTTTGTGTCAAAGTTATCTATCAAGTATGAAAGTTATCTATTGAAGTGTGAACATTAGTCTCAAGGAATTTGGTGGTGGGTTACCCATGCACTTGATATTGTGGTTATTCATATTTAATATATTATTTTAATTATCATCTTGTTCAATTATTTAAATTGTGTACAAATTTTATTAATAGTATTGTGAATTTGTTCAATGCTATTGTTTGCAGTTATGGCCCGTTTGAGTTTAGCCACAAGGAATAGGATAAAGAAAAGGAAGTTGGTTTTGGTTGTGATGTTTTGGTTGGATATGTTGCACATTGTTAGTATGTTTTTTCAATTATTATGCTTTATAGTAGAGGACCGTGTTCGAAAAAGATCATTGAAAGCAACATATGGTCATGATTTTCATTCAAGGAGAGGGGAAATTCACCGTTTATGCTATGAGAGTGATGAAACTTGCATTAACCAACTTAGGATGAATAGAAATGCATTTACCAGGTTATGTAATATGCTTGAAACAATAGGTGGCTTAAAAGATACAAAACACATGTTAGTAGATGAACAAGTTGCTATGTTCCTACATACACTAGCTCATCATGCAAAAAATCGAGTCATAAAACACCATTTTAGGCGCTCAGGAGAGACAATGAGTAGATATTTCAATGATGTGTTACATGCTATCATACGTTTACAAGGAGAGCTATTTAAGAAACCAGAGCCAGTTCTAGAAAATTCTTCAGATGAGAGATGGAAATGGTTTAAGGTATCCAACAACGTGAATTTTCTTTTCAAGTTATGAAGTAGAAATATTGAATAAATTGCTGATTGCATTTTTTTGTTGTTATCGTAACTACAGAATTGTTTAGGTGCATTAGATGGAACATATATTAGGGTGAGAGTGCCTTTAGAAGACAAACCTAGGTACCGAAATCGTAAGGGGGAGATTGCCACTAATGTACTAGGAGTTTGCTCACAAGACATGCAATTTATTTATGTTTTGCCTGGTTGGGAAGGCTCTGCTGCTGATGGTAGAGTGCTTCGAAATGCAATAAGTAGGAGGAATGGATTGAGAGTTCCCCATGGTAAGAGAAATAGGTTGCCTACTAATTATATTATTATTTTTTAAATTTTTATACACCCATTATACTAAAGACATTACAATATATAGGGTATTACTATCTTGTTGATGCTGGCTATACAAATGGTGAGGGATTTCTTGCCCCATATAGAGGACAACGATATCACTTAAATGATTGGAGAGATGGACAACAACCAAGAACCGCAGAAGAGTTCTTTAATATGAAACATTCTTTAGCTAGGAATGTTATAGAGAGATGTTTTGGATTGCTTAAAATACGATGGGCTATTCTTAGGAGTCCTTCATTCTTCCCAATCAAGACACAAAATCGCATTATTATGGCGTGTTGCCTTCTTCATAACTTCATAAGGAGAGTGATGCCTGTAGACCCAGTAGAAGAGGAATTGGACAATGATGAGCAGTTGGCAGAAGGAATTAATGGTGACCCAATAACACATATTGAGACTTCAAATGAATGGAGTGCATGGAGAACCTCTTTGGCAAATGAAATGTTTAATACGTGGAGAAATAGGAGAGAAATATAGTTTAATAATATAATACTTTGATTTGTGACTTTTTCATGTATTTTTTCCTTGAGTTAATAAATTTTTTTATTGCATTGGTGTTAAATTGTTTATTATGTGTGTCTAAACTTTTGCATATTAATTTATTATCTTGCCATTTTATTGTTTGTATTTGGAGAGAAATGGAAACGACTGTACTTGATTCTCAAGATCCTTCTAAACGAAAGTGGACTCCTGCTGAAGATATAAAGTTAGTGGAGGCTTTGGTAGAATATCACCATGAAAGAGAAGGTAGCCCTGAAAATAAGTTTAAACCCGGATATTTGAAAATCTTGGAAGGAAAGATTTCTACCAAATTACCTAATGCTGGCTTAAGAGCAAAACCACATATTGAGTCAAGATTGAGGACTTTGAAAAGAGAATTTCAAGTTATTCATGAAATGTTGACTGGGCCTAATACAAGTGGGTTTGGATGGGACACTGTGAGGAAGTGTGTTACTGCTGAAAATGATGTATGGGATGCATATGTGCAGGTAAAAGTTCATTATCTTATAGATCCATGTATTTTATCTCTTTTGGTTTAACATAATTTATTTAATTTTATCTTGCCATTTTCATATTTTTGTCAATTGTTTTGTAGAGTCATAAGGGGGCAATCGCTTGTAGAAACAAGTCATTTCCACACTATGAAGACCTTTGCATTGTGTATGCAAAAGACCATGCTACTGGTAAAGATGCTCAAGCACCTATAGATGTTGTTGAAGAACTAGAAGCAGAGAAAAATGATGACAAATTAGATGATATTCCTCAAGACGTGGACTGCACACAAATTCCCACCCCTGTCAGTAACGGGGAAGAACAAAATGCTCGAAAAAAGAAAAGAAAAATTCAAAGTGGTGAAGATAATATGGTAGAAGCGATGAAAGAAGTTACAATCATTCTTGCTGCCCAGTTAAAGGATGCATCAGATAACCTTAGCAAGGCAGTCATTGGAGTAGTAGCAGCTGAAAGTAGGTCCAAAATCAATGATGAATTACTAAAACTACCTGGCCTTACAACTAAGGAGCGTCACAAGGCAACTAAATTGATTGCTTGTCAACATGAACTAATAGATGTTTTCTTGAGCATGCTGGATGCTGAGAAGGAAGAATGGGTGAAAGGTCTTATTAATGGTGACTTTTGAGTGGCTTACAAAGGTTGGAAAATTCAATTTGCATTTATGCTTCTTTTTTATCCCACTTGAACACGGGGCTCCTAAGAATTTTGGATGATTGTGATGTTTTTTAAAAAAAAATAAATGGGATGTTATGTTATTGAAATTTTATATAATTTGGGCATTTTAAGACTTTTCAATGGTTATTCAACCTTTAGTTTCATCTTTCCTGTTCTTTGATTTCATTCATGTGCTACTTGTAATTTTGGTGCTGATGCTCTAGCTAAAAGAAATAAAAAGGTTGGTGAATTTGCTCAAGCATACTTCTAGTTATGCTTTTGTCCCAGGATACTTCTAGTTCCTGTTAACCAAATATATATATATATATATATATTAGGGAAAAATGATAGCTTTATTACTGGGGCAGGGTCTAAGATTTAGTCTTTTTTTCCTAAACTTCTAATAAAAACAAAGAATGTACATCAATAAAAATGAATGAATGGGATTTCAAACTGAGATATTTAGTTGTTGGTAGTATTTACAGTTGAAAGAATAATGAAATAGTGATACTGTTTGTTGGGCAAATTTTACAGGTGTGAGACAATGTTGAGAATAAAAAAAAATAGACAACTTAATTTTAATGGAATGAAGTGAAAGTAATCCCAAAAATAAAAAAAAGGATTGGGTTTATTAAACCAAAAATAAAAAAATAAAAAATTCATTAGAGGTCTCCATTCCAAATTGGGATTATTAAAGTAATCCTTATAAAAAATGTATTTATTATAATAAGGGCATTTTAGGCAATTTGATTTAAAAAGCTTTCATTACATTGTTTTAAGATGTTGTACCAAACATGTGGAATACATATTCAGGGTTCTATTACTATAGGGTTACCAAACAACTGAATAGGAATAATTATTACATTACGGCATCTTCCATTCCTTGTAATAGCTATTCCTATTCCTATGTAATTATCATTACAGTCTACCAAACGTGCCCTTAGCTTTTAGATATGCTAGTTGCTGTGAAGAAAATTTCAAGAGGGTCTAAACAGGGGAAGAAAGAATACATGGGTCTAAACAGGGGAAGAAAGAATACATAACTGAGGTGAAGATATTTAACCAGGTTAGGCATCGAAATCTGGTACAACTCATAGGATGGTGTCATGAAAAAGGTGAGTTCTTACTTATCTACGAGTTTATGCCAAACAGTAGTCTTGATACTCGCCTCTTGGGGAAGAGGACTTCTCTCACTTGGGAATTGAGATACAAGATATCTCTTGGATTGGCCTCTGCATTGTTTTATTTTCATGAAGAGTGGGAACAATGTGTGGTGCATCGAGATATCAAAACAAGCAATGTCATGCTAGACTCTAGTTTCAATGTCAAGCTTGGTGACTTTGAGTTAGCTCGATTTATGGATCATGAGCTAGGTCCCCAAACAACTGGAGTGGCTGGAACTTTAGGATACATGGCTCCAAAATATTTAAGAATGGTTAGGGCTAGTAAAGAGTCAGATGTGTATAGTTTTGGAGTAGTTTCCTTAGAAATTGTTACTGGAAGAAGGTCAATAAATCTAATGGGAAAGGATTCTGAAATGGGGTTGGTAGATTGGATTTGGAATCTTCATGGAAAGGGGGACCTTCTTTTGGCTTTGGATAAGAAGTTACAAACAAATTTTTGATGAAAAACAAGTAGAGTGTTTGATGATCATTGGACTTTGGTGTTCTCACCCTGATCAAAATCTAAGGCCGTCCATAAGGCAAGCAATTCAAATTCTTAAGTTTGAGGCAACAATGCCAAATCTTCCAACAGATATGCCTGTACCTACACCAGCAAGAATTAGCTTTTGTGAAGCACTACAAGTCTTTAACAAGGTCATTAAATATATTCACCATCTTCGCTTCTAAGCATTGGTATAGTATTAGTTCTTGTCTGTATGGAATCGATTTGGGTTTAAACCCAATTGTTGAATTACAAGTGAATTAGTCATGTGGTTAAATTTATTCAATTATGCAAATTTCCAATTCACAAGAAACAATTTAAGATTGTGATGACAAATTAAATAATGTGTGATTAATTGCACAAAATCAAACACAATGGAGACAATGATCTTGGAAAACTAATGTAAAGACTATTCCAAAGGAGAAACCATTCAAAGGAAACCTTCTATTAGGATTTTAGTGTGTTGGCATATTTTCTGCCAACTTTACATATAATTGTCAAGTACTTAATTTCATTGTAGCATTTACATTTGTGGGTTTATTTGTCAAGGGTTGAAGAGGTTAAGAGCTACAATCTATTGAATCTCAATGGAGCGAAAATTGTAAGGGTTAGGCAAAGTGTTAGGTGAGCTAAGCATTTTGATAGTCAATTGCACAACAATCTTGCCTCTCTCTTTGCCTTTCACCTCGGTCGACTGAGATTGCTAGAACTTGAGACAAGTTTGTTATTTCTTTCTCTTATGTACCTATCCTTATACCTCTCTATATATCAAATTTTATGAGAGGATGTTAAAACTAGTAGATAAAAAATTCTTTGAATTTCTTGTTGCTATTTGGTGTTTAGGAATCATTGGAGTAGTCACAAAATCTTTAAGAAGCCTTATAATGTCCATTTTTTATCCCAACAAGTAGGACTCAAATTGGGCTTGAAATAGACAGATTATTGGGCCTTTTACATTGCTAATTTTTGTTGATTTACACAATTTCAACTTACTGAGATGGAGTCGAGGTAGCTTGACCGATCGAGAAGAATTGAGTTGCAATCAAGCTTGTTATTGAAGAGGCAAAAACTTCTCTTTTCTTGAATATCTCTTGAAAGGTTTTTGCGTCTTCAACTTGATCTTAAATTACTACTCTAAGACACAATAAAACTCACAATTTAACACACAATTTGACATGGTTTGCCAATACTAATACAAAATCATCAAGTTTAATGCATGTGTCAGTGTTGAAATATGATTATAAAACTTTCTTTTCTTATACTCCTACTCACTAGCTTGATTATATAATCACGATAGGTAATTACAATGAATAGAAATACTGAATGAGATGATTAAACAGGGGAACATGGCATTTGCAGTTTTGCGCTGAAGTTAGAAGAATGAAAATCAATGAATGCCAGCATAGTCTGATGTTCTAACTTCTAACACCTTTCTGAGCTGCACGAGACAGCCACAGCTATAAACAAAATTTGGCTAATACAGGTTTTAGTTCTTAATTCGATTCAATGCAACCTACCTCATCTGCCAACAACAGATGTTTGAGCCACCAATATCTGGGTTGGAAAGATGTGCTGTAATTGACAGCTACAAATATTCACGAAACCTATTATTGTTCTTAGCTCTATGTAACTTATCTCTCATTCCCTCCCTCAAAAGTCGGTACTGTGAGCTAGGTTCAACGCATCAGAGTAATGATTAGAATTTCTGAATCCAAGCAATTTTTTTACAGTCATGAAGTGTATATCGAAAGGTAAGAAAAGTAAGAGTAGGAATATTAAAAACCAGTAGCTCTAAATTAGCGACGAAAATTAAGATTGTATTAAATCTTTTAAACATTGTCTTGTCTAACCGGCCAGGCTTTGGTAGTCATGCTCTTGGAATTTTGTAATACTATGTGTTTGATGAATTCGGATTAGCTTAACAGTAACAAGTCATATTAATTATTTTGTCCTTTTTGTTCTATTATATAATCAAATGCTGTTTTTAAGAGAACTACTACATTTATCCACAACATTTTCCTAACAAATTCTAGATAATAAGTTGTTATTGATTTTATTTTAACTCATATTAAAATTATTATTTTAAAAAAATCTTTTGACCTGTCATTAAAATTACTTTTTTACCTACCTATTACAATCAATAATAATTTGTCATTTACGATTTATTATGAAAGTGTTGTGGGTAAAGTGTTTTTTGTTTTTAAAGATGACATTCTGCTCCTTTGTTTTAATAGTTACTTCTTGTATTTGTCATTAAACATTAATAAAAAATTAAAAAAAAAAAAAAAAAACTTCAAATTAACATCAGATAGAGCGGGAACATTATACGGGCTTCATTTTCATGCAAGTATTCATCATTGAACAAATTGAATGGTACAAGATGGGAAAGTCTTGAAGCATGAGTTACTTAACAACAGTGGGCCTCTCATTTCCTCACACATAATACATTGGACCATCAAGAGCATAAGGCCAGGTTGTTCTTAATATTTGGGCCGGTCTAGCTTTTACCCAATGTATGAAGAGCCTATCCATTCTACATAACCCAAAATGTTTTTTTTTTTTTTTTTTTTTTTTTTTCTTTGGTAAATAGTTTCAAAAGTTTCAAACTAAAATTTAAAATTTAAGACTATTACAAAAAAAAAAAAAAATTATAATTTTGCTAGTTTTAAATTGGATTGACTTTTAAAATCATTTAAATTTAAACCTACACGTTGTTTGAAGTTTGATTTGGTGGTTTGGTTTTGCATTTGATTGAGGGTTTAAATTAATAAACTATTATTTTAGAAGTTTAGGTTTGATTCAGAACTATACATTACTATGTAGTGTATTATTGGATTAATAATTTGAGAAAATTCTACTATTAAATTACATGTTCTCTTTATTTTTAACACTTATGCTAAATTTCATGTTAATAAAATGTTATTTACAATTCAATTCTTAAACTCATATTTTTTGTGATTTTAAAATACAAAAACTTAATATTTAAACATTTAATGATGAAATAGTTATTGATCCATGATCATTTCAATTAGGGGAAATTATTTACTGCAACGGGTGAACCACATTAGCAATATGTTTAATCAAGATTAGTGAAAAGCTGATTCCAAATTTGTTTTTATCAACAGTCATGAAGTAAGGATTTCGTGTTTTTCAAGCAAAGGTATAAAAGCAATCTTAATGCACATTTTTAAAGACTTTTTTAGAGTCTTGTGGTGTACGCATGTGATAGGAGATTTCCAAGCTCTCTCAAAGTGTTACCTGGAGATCAAAGTTCATGTTCTCGAAGATCTGGTGATGAAAGTGAAGTTACTTCATCCGATTAACAAAGAGTTGCTGGAGGGAACTTTTTAGTGTATACTTCAGGTTGTGAGCAAATGTTCACATTTAATAGAGTTTGCTTGTAGAAGAGTCTGCAGATGACTTCCTACGTCAATTTTGCATTTGGTGACAGTGGATGCCAGTTTGATAAGCAAACAAGGACATGGATATCTGCCAAGGAGCTCTCTTGCTAGTTCAATTTCCATCTATTAGCCAGATGCAAGGTGCTCTCTTGTGTTGGTATAAAAATGGGTTGTGTTGAACAAGAAATATTGAAATTTAATCCACTCCACCTACATCAAGGTATGTAAAATTTAAAGAAATTAAAAAAAAAAATTAACTACGTCCTGTTATATAATAATACACAGGCCGGCCCAATGGCCTTTTTAGACCAAAACATTCCTAATTATTGTATGCTACGATATTTCGAGACAATTAGAATCATCCTCTCGGTTGTAGAGAAAAATATAATTGTAAACTTTCAAGCATTGATACCGAATATACTTCTAGATCAAATCTTCCAATTCTGTGATGAACATAAAAGAAAGTTACCGTAATATATAAAAATTAAAAATATTTTATTTATGATATAGGGTTTAGTTTCCATCGGCAATTGGAAATATTTTCTTTTTCAGAATATTTTTAAGCTCTTTCTCATAAAAACAAAAAGAGGGAGAATATTTTTAAGCAAGCCGCCTAGTTTAGGGGTCTAACTGTCTAAGTTCTTTGGATTATATGTATAACAATAATGCTAGTATCACACACTTTTTCACATATATTTTGCTATAACTATCCTATACTGTAGATTGTGAGTGGAGGAGAAAAAAATGGTTAATCGACCATTTTATGAAATTTTTTTACCACTTTAGTGAGAAATTTAAAAAGAAACCGAAAAAATTAATTATTTTTTTCTTTTTCCACAAACAAATTAATTTTTTTTAAACCAATACTACCTTAGGTGTTAGGACATTCGTTAACTTTCATTTTCATATTTTAATGGAGCAATTCTGTGTGAGGCCATTTGTAAGTCTTCAACGACAAAATGAACCTCAAATTTGGAATTCACCTGAAAAAATAGAGTGAGAAAGATCCGTGGTGGAAGAAAAAGGGAGGTCAAAGCAATTATAGTAGTCAACAACCAACGATTTTTTTAGAGCAAATTACAACTTACCTACCTGTGGTTTGACCAAAATTTAAGTTGCCTATCTGTAGTATGAAATTTGACACTTTACATACCTGAGATTAGTTTGGTTAGATTTTCTTAACTCACATCTGTTAAAAACATGACTAAATATATGATTTTACTTCACTTTTATGTTTCCCTCCTCTAAAAACACAAAAAACATAAAAATACAAGGTCAAATAAGATTAAAAAAAATTTATCGGAATACTTGCATTATGAGATTTTAAATTATAAGTAGGTAACTTAAATTTTAGTCAAATCTCAAGTGGGTAAAGTGTTAAATTTTAAATTATAGATAGGTAATTTAAATTTCAACAAATTACATGTGGGTAAGTTGTAATTTGCTATTTTTTTTTTATTAAGTATAATTTGTATTTTTAATAGATGCACCCTTATGTTCCAAATTCTTAGCCCCCATTACCAGCCTTGCCCAAATAGCCTAGAGCCCAGCCCAACTAAAAGAAAATTAAAAACCCATTAACCCTTTTAACCCACGGTACATGCAAACCAAATTCAGAAAAATAATAATAATAATAATAATAAGAGTCGAGAGAGAGAGAGAGAGACAGAGAGACACAGATGGGTCCAATTCCAACGGGGCTAGACCCAGGCCAATTTTTTAAATCATCAAATATCCCCACTTATAAGTATATATAAAAAAACACTTTATTTCGTTATAATTAAAAAAAAAAAAAAACTTTATTTCAAATGCTTGATGTATTTTATTTGAAATATTTTAAGCACTATTTGATTTGTACTTTTTTTTTTAACATGCTTTTTATCAAAATGTCAAACACATGTACTTAACATTATAAAAAATTTCCATTCAAAACGAAACATCCAGGGAAGTTTAAAGGCAATCAATGAAGACAAATATGCCTATCGAAAAAAAAAAAAAACAATGAAGACAAGCATGGACCAGAAAACTTGATTAAAACAATCGGGAACTATTAGACGACGTGTTGATTCGTTTTACCTAATTGTTATATATATATACATATATATATATATATATATATACATATATATATATATATATATATATATATATATTTAAAGAATTGTTTTCATTCCTTTACGTTGTTGACCCTATTTTGCAGGCGATGAATTTGCATTATCTCTATATTATATATATATATATATATATATTTAAAGAATTGTTTTATATTTCATTCCTTTACGTTGTTGACCCTATTTTGCAGGCGATGAATTTGCATTATCTCTATATTTTATGATATCATTTTTCATTCATTCACACTTGAGCATCATCAGGACCTTTTTTTTTATTTTTTTTTTATTTTTTTTTATAGATAATTATAATATTCTGTTAATTTAGCATAATCTTTTCTACCTAGGTCCCTTAGTATTTATATATGAAAGATGTCAGTAGTTAAGGTACAAGGTTCTTAGCAGACATAAGTAAGTTGTTTTCAAATTTATTCATATAACCTTGACATAAAAGTTCAGATCAAATAGCTAGCTTTGTTCTCCCACAGTCCTCTCTCTTTTCCAAGCCATGGCTACCACTTTCTACAACTTATTCACGCTACCACTATTCTTCTTCCTTTTTCTTCTTCCCTCTGCTCATTCATCAGTTTCATTCAAAATAACTCGCTTTGATCCTAATGCGTTAAATGTAATATATCGTGGAGATGCTGTACCTTCAGTTGGAGCCATAGAGATGAACAAAGTCAATTATTTGTGCCGTGTTGGTTGGGCCACCTATGCGGAGAAGGTGCCACTCTGGGACTCCAATACAGGAAACCTCGCCAACTTCACAACTCATTTCTCCTTCATTATTGATACACGAGGCAGTGCTAATTATGGTCATGGGCTTGCATTCTTCTTGGCTCCTGTTGGGTTTGAGATCCCTCCAAATTCAGTCGGTGGCTTCCTGGGCTTATACAACACCACAAACAGTGATTCATCAAAGAACCAACTAGTTCACGTTGAGTTCGACTCTTTCGCGAATCCAGAATGGGATCCTGCATTTACACACGTGGGAATTAACAACAACTCAATTTCTTCTGCTGTTGATACCACTTGGAATGCTAGTTTCCACAGTGGAGATACTGCAGATGTGTGGATTACATACAACGCTAGTACCAGGAATTTGAGCGTTTCTTGGACTTACCAAAGGACCTCAAATACTCAGGAGAATACTAGTCTTTCTTACCAAATTGATTTGAGAAAGGTTCTCCCTGAGTGGGTCACAGTTGGATTTTCAGCTGCTACTGGTTATTATGGAGAGCGACATACGCTTTTGTCATGGGAATTCAGTTCAAGCTTGGATATAAATGTAGCAAGTGGAAAGAAAGCAAAAGGTCGTGGACTAATAGTGGTTCTGACAGTGACCGGTGGTGTTCTGATAGCTGGTGTGATTATAGCATTTTCAATATTGTATATATGGAAGGGAAAGAAAAAGGAGACAGAAGAAACAACAAACTTAACATCAATTAATGATGATCTAGAGAAAGGAGCAGGGCCAAGAAGGTTTTCTTATCGTGATATTGTTTCAGCTACCAATAACTTCTCAAACGAGAGGAAGTTGGGTCAAGGAGGATTTGGTGCTATTTTCAAGGGATATTTAGCTGATTTAGATATGCTAATTGCTGTGAAGAAAATCTCGAGAGGGTCTAAACAGGGGAAGAAAGAATACATAACTGAGGTGAAGATCTTTAGCCAACTGAGACACCGAAATTTGGTGCAACTCATAGGATGGTGTCATGACAAAGGTGAGTTTCTACTTGTGTACGAGTTTATGCCAAATGGTAGCCTCGATACTCACCTCTTTGGCAAGAGGAATCCTCTCACTTGGGAAGTAAGATATAAAATATCTCTTGGATTGGCCTCCGCGTTGCTTTATCTTCATGAAGAGTGGGAGCAATGTGTGGTGCATCGAGATATCAAAGCAAGTAATGTCATGCTAGATTCTAGTTTCAATGTCAAGCTTGGTGACTTTGGGTTAGCTCGACTTATGGATCATGAGCTAGGTCCCCAAACAACTGGAGTGGCTGGAACTTTAGGATACATGGCTCCAGAATATTTAAGAACAGCTAGGGCTAGTAAAGAGACTGATGTATATAGCTTTGGAGTAGTTGCCTTAGAAATTGTTACTGGAAGGAGGTCAATTGATCCAATGGGAAAGGATTCCGAAATGGGGTTGGTAGAGTGGATTTGGAATCTTCATGGTAAGGGGGATCTTCTTTTGGCTTTGGATGAGAAGTTACAATCAGATTTTGATGAAAAACAGGTAAAATGTTTGATGATCATTGGACTTTGGTGTTCTCACCCTGATCGAAATCTGAGGCCCTCTATAAGGCAAGCAATTCAAGTTCTAAAGTTTGAGGCAAAAATACCAAATCTTCCAACAGAGATGCATGTTCCTATGTATCATGTACCTACGCCAGCAGCAATTAGCTCAAGTGAAGCTTCCGTGAGTACTACAAGCCTTCAGCATGGTCGTTAAACGTATTTACCATCTTTGGTTGTAATCATTGTTATAGTATTAGCTATTGTTTGTGTGGAGTTTGTTAAGGTTTTGACCCTTGTTGTTGAATCACAAGGGAATTTACCAAGTGGTTAATTTATCCAATTATGTAAATTTCCAATTCATGAGTAAACAATTTAAGCATGTGATGATGAATGAAATAATATTTCACTAATCGCACGAAATCAAACACAATGGAGATAGCAATGTGAGACGTAGGGAAATTCAATGGAAAAAATATTCCAAAGGAAAAGTCACTGTTAAGAATACTTCTGTTAAGATCTTAGTGTGTTGGCCTATTTCGTGCCAAAATTTACATATAATTGTTGTGTACTTAATTTATTTGTAGCATGTACATTTGTGGGTTAATTTGTATTGGGTTGAAGGGATCAAGAGCTAAAGAGTAGAGTTGCAAGTTGTTCAATCTCGGTTGAGTGAAATTGTAAGGGTAAGACGAAGTCTCAAGCAAGTTAAGCATTTTGAAAATCAGTTGCATGGCAATCTCGCCTCTCACCTTGGTCAAGTGTGATTGCTAGAACTTTAGACAAATTAGTTATTTCCTTCTCTGTTGTACGTACCTATTCTTATACTCTGTATATAACCCTTATTTCCCATGAAGTTCCATACCCAATTTCCCATTTTGAAGAGCTAGAGAGCAACCTAAAACCCTAGTGAAAACACTCATTTGTTCTCTCTACCTTCACCCTCTCTAATGCATCCACTTCTAGACTAATTCATAGTCTATCAAATTCTACGGTTGGAGATTAAAACCAATTCACACAAAGAATCCTTCAAAGTTGGAGTGGCCAAGGACACTTGGTCTTGCAATTAATAACTCAATTCGTGGATCCAGTGAATGACAAGAAGAAAAGATACAAGAAATCAGGTACTAGTAGGAGCTTGAAGCTCAGGTACATAGTCATTACTTAGCATGGAGGGGTTTTAATATATATATATATTTTTAAAGTAATTTGTACTGCAGCTATTCTTGTTTAGTGGATCATTTGGTGCTATAGGTCACGAAGAGTTCTTTGCTCAGGGTATGTTTGGGGTGCTTGTATGTGATTGGGATTTGTTGTTGTGTTTCTACATCTATGCATATGCTAATCGGCTAATTACATTAACAATTGGACTTAATTTGTTAGTTAGTTAAAATTGACATAAGCCATAAAATTGGGGTCTAAATTGATGAGTCCGA
Source organism: Quercus tomentella (assembly GCA_028535165.1). Taxonomy (NCBI): domain Eukaryota; kingdom Viridiplantae; phylum Streptophyta; class Magnoliopsida; order Fagales; family Fagaceae; genus Quercus; species Quercus tomentella. Next base: position 16,842,183 of record JAPQVY010000001.1, read on the forward strand.
CCTTCTCCAACGAAGCAAATCCACTACAATAAAAGATCTCAAAAAAAACAAAAATTTATAGATTCTACATCTTGTAAACAACTTACATCTGGTAGAAGTTCTAAAACCTTTTTGAGTTGCACGAGACAACAACAGCAATAAGCAAAATTTTGCTAATATAGGTTTTAGTTCTTAGTTCAATGCATCCAACCTCATCTGCCATTTGCCAACAATGGATGTCTGAGCCACCAATATCTGGATTGGAAAAGTAGTACTAGTAATTGACAGCCAGAGGTATTCACGTTTATACATGCTAATATTGTTCTTAGCTCTATGTAACACGTCTCTCATTCTGTGCCGTAAGCTAAGTTCAACGCATCAGCGTAATGATTAGAATAAAATCTGAATCCAAGAAATTTTTACAATAATGAAGTGTATATCAAAAGATAAGAAAAGTAAGAGGAGTATTAAAAACTATAAGCTCTAAATTAGCGCAGGAAATTAAGATTGTATTAAAGTCTTTTAAACATTATCTTGTCTAACCGCTCTGGTTGTTATCTTCTTGGAATCTTGTAATATTATGTTAATGAATTCGGATTTGCCGAACAAGTCTTTGTTTTTTAAGAAGAATCTGAACAACAAGAAGTCATTATATAATCTAATGCGTGTCTTCAAAGGTATACGTAGCATTTCTTCTATGTGTTTTATTTATTAGTTTAACTTATCATTAAAGATTAAGAAACTAGAAATTAACATCAGATGGAGCGGGAGAGTAAGATCGATGGATGCAAGCCTTTTGACTTTGCAGGTGTTGGAACTTCATTTTCATGCAAGTATTCATCTAACCCAGTAATGTTTAAGAACATATAACCATTAACCCAGTTATTTATTTAATTTTTTCTTCTTCTTATTCCTTGGTAAATAATTTCAAAAGTTTCAAACTAAAACTTAATATTTAAGACTATTACAAATTTAAGTTTTAAATTGGATTGACTTTTAAAAATCATATATGTTTAAGCTTACATTTTTCACCATTGCACGCCCCTTAATGCGATGGTCACTCTACAAGTATAAGTGCTTGTGGGGTGTGGGGGGCAAGGGCCGGGTTTAAATTTTCAGGAGTGAGCTTCACACATATATACACTTAGATTAGGATATAATAGAATTTCTATCTTGTATCCCAAAAAAAAAAAAAAAAAAACCTACATTTTTCTAGTTTGATTTGGGAGTTTGGTTTTTGGATTTAATTGGTGTTTTAAATTGATACTATTTTAGAACTCCAGGTTTGATTTCAAACTATATATACATCTCTTTTTATTATTATTTTATTTAGATTAATATTTTGAAAATTCTACTAATGAATTACACTCTCTCTTTGTTTTAATAACATATGTCAAATTTCATTTTAATAGGATGTTATTTACTATTTACTATTTAATTTATAAATTTATATTTTGTGTATGATTTTAAAATTAAAAAAAAAATTAGCATTAAACATTTAATAATGAAATAATTACTGATCCATGATCTTCTTGATTAGGAAAAATTATTTAGTGCACTTGGTGGACCACATTAGAAATGTCTATTGGAGTAACTATTTGATACTTTGGGAACAATATTCTCACATTTCATATTATAGTGGATCTCACTAGAGAAATTCTTAAATTGTTTCTTTGTTTTGGGATATGCCTAAGATATAGAAATATACAATTTAAATTTAATTAGTTCCATAAAAAAGTACTCCCTCCGTCCCACTTTGTTTGTCTTGTTTGAAAAGTCAAATTTTTTAAGGGAACATCATTTATTGTCTTGTCTACCTTTTAAAAATGTATAAGTTTCCAAAACTATCCTTAAATAAATTTATCAAAAAATTGAATAATTAATCAAATAGGGGTATAATAGGAACATTAGTAAATTAATGACTTTTATTTTTAGAAACAGGACAATATTTTGGGACATCCCAAAATGGAATAGAGGACAAACAAAGTGGGACGGAGGGAGTATTTTCAAGACACTTGTCAAATTAATAGTGGATTGGGTTGATTCATTATTTTGAAAGTCGTAATATCAAACAAATCATTATGTTGGGTTACACATGTGAGTGAAATTTCACATTAAATAATAATAAGCAGTTAATATAACATAATATAACACATGCCCATTAGGCTTATGTTTTTTGGGTTAAAGTGTGTCTCTATATGATATATTAATTATTCAAAGAAACTCCTCAATTTGTTTATCTTCCCAACAAGTGGTATTAGAGCTCATAGTGGTGTGGAGCAAAGGTGGCAAAGTTATTGAGGTTCCTTTTGTAGTTGAAGCGAGAACGGAGTGTGTGTACTTGAAAATCTTTCATAAATGGAGTAGGGTAGCTCCCTTTCGCAGTTGGAGTGAGGACGGTATATTGCACTAAGCAAGCTTATTAAAGCCCACAGAAAAGATCTTGGAAAAGGCCTAACAAAGGAGTGATATTTGCCAATGGTGCTAGACAATAGTGAAGTGCAAGGTTCCATGGAGATAAAAAAACGTGCTAGATTTACATGTGGAGGCCCATGGATGATGCACTAGTGAAGGGAAAGACCCATTAGTCAAGGAGGAGCGAGTAAGACTTGTTTATGGCCTATAAAGAGGTCTTGAAAGCCTATAGAGAGGCAGAGACTCACATGTGAGAGGAAGATTGTTGGGTTGCACGTGTGAGTGAAGTCCCACATTGAATAATAATAAGAAGAAGAATGAGTAGTTACTATAACATAATTGAACACATACCCATTGGGCTTAGGCTTTTTAAGTTAAAGTGTGTTTTTATATGTTTTATTAATTATTCAAGGAAACTCTCCAAAATATTTATCTCCCTAACACATTCTATTAAAGTTGTTAGGAAAATGGAATGATTAGAATGTCGACTTTGAGGCTCGTTGAATCGTCTCCTTAAAGAAGATATTTACCTGCACTCTAAGAGCACTAGCATTGGTGGGTGTAAACACCCCCCCCCCCCTCCCCAGTTGTTATTTTACATTCAAAACTTCAAAAATGTTGCTCCATCCGGGTATGGGTTCTTAAAAATTTTTAGAACCTATAAACAGTTGGTTCTTATATATAGAATCTGAATGCTTGAAAATGTGTGTAAACATAAGAGTTATTTAGACCCCCAAATTAAAGTTACGGCTCGATAGATTTTACTCTAACTTAATACTAAGTGTGGAATAGAGTAAATGTGAGCGGATAAATAAACAAGCTACTCTAACCCATAAACATTATAACACAGCAATAAAATGAAAGGTAAACGAGTAGGGAAGAAGAATGCAAATACAAGATAACACGCCGATGTGTTATCAAAGAGGAAACCGAAGAACTCGGTGAAAAACCTCTTCGCCGCTCTCCAAGCGGTAATCGATCCACTAGACAATCAGTTGGGATACATGGGTTAGTAAGAGACCCTCCAAGCCTAATCTACTCGATGTACCTAAGCCCTCCAAGCTCCTACTCCAATAAGGCTTCTCGGAACCGTGTCTTGTCTAGTTCTCCTGATCCCGCAACAAGCTCCATGTTGCATTTGCCATCCTTGGCTTCTTTCAATACTTCCCAGCAACACCAAAACCTTACTAAATGCTCTGAAAGGGTGTGGTAAGTATTTGGGCTATCAACTTTTCAAGGATATAGAAATGGAGAGGTAAGAGTTGAGGAAAATTTACAAGTAATTGTGTAGAGGATTGTGAGTATAGCAATCTCTAACTCTCAAGGTTTGTAGCTAGGGTTTTCTCTCTGAAGCACTACTCAACATCTGTGGATAATATGGGTATATATAGTGTGGGTACAGAAAGTGTGTATTAGATAACACAGTCTGGCAAAACAGAATGTTTTGCGAGTGTCTCGTGGAAAGGCCTTACCCGCGAGCTACTCGTGAAACACAGCTGTCTCCATCTGTCCCGACTCTTCGCATTCCAATCATGTGCAGGGCACATGCATCATTTTGCGGGATGCTTATTCGCGAGCTACCCACGAAAACTCTTCTGTCTTCAATTTCTTGAGTCTTCACACTCTCTCTCTCTATCACACAACCCCTACAATTAAATCCCACAATAAATACATGGTACAAAAGATTGAACATAATTACAATCAAATTTGGCACGAAATTAAAGCCAACAAAACATATAGTTGTAAATTACAACTTTACAGAACCAATTGTTCACTTGGATGTAAAAAACATGATTTTTAATTGAGAAAGGTGGAGAGAGGAGAAAGAAATGAATAGAGAAGAGAGAGAAACATGATTTTATTTATTTATATTATTTGATGTTGTAGTTTATATTATTTTAATGAGTTGTATAAATAAAAATTGAGATGTTGGGTGAGTTGTAAAATAAGATGATAAAATAAATAAAGTAGTGTGGGGCCTAAGAGTCTGATAAGCCCGACCCACTTCATACTAGGGCCCAAGGCCCGAGCCGAGGAGGGATGCTGCTGAGGACGTACAAATGAAATCCTAAGTGGCTGGTAGGTATTGCCGAGGACGATTATATCCTCGGCACTTCAGACTCCGGATGGGAAAGACTTGACGCGGGCAGAGGCAGCCCCCCTTTGAACGCCCCCAGAAGGAAGGATAAGTACGATGGAACACGTATAGAGATACAGTGTATGAGCGAATTCAAGGAGAAGTTGTCACCTCCACATTGAATGCGCCCAACTAACATTCTGGCCGCATTAATGAGGAAAGGACCCCTGAACAGTGCGGCGTTGGTTGCCGCGACTAATAGGAAGTTGGGGAAAGTGGCTGATGGGACGAGTACTCGAGTAATGATCTGCATAATCAACAGATGGAGGGTCGAGATCAACTGGGAGGGGCTATATAATGTACGAAATCCTCCATGAAGAGGGGGAGAAAAAGGAAGGCCAAGAACAGTACGTATTGTCTCCAGAACCATTGTAACCTAGCCTGAAAGAGATAAGAAGAACATCAAGCTTCTGCGATGAAAAGCCCAAGGACGGAGTTTTCAGCTTTGGCTTGCATGCCCGTAACACAACCCACACATGACCATGTCTAGTCATTGTCATCCTCACTAAAACCTAGTTCTTGAACCCACTCTCTACAAATTTATTGTATTGGGCTAGGTAGGCTCAAACTCGCTTCTCTCCCGAAAGAAGTGCGCAGACCCAGTCCCTACAATTGGCGCCGTCTGTGGGAAGAGTTTGTGTGCTAGTGAGGATGATAACCAGGCATGGTAGGATCAGGCCCTCATCAAACAGGCTCCCGTTAGCCCGAACTAGCCAAATCCCAACAACAGGGTAACTTTCTTAACCCCGAACGCAATCGAAACGAGGAGAATGGAAGGTTTCGAGAGGGAAGTGTGAACACCACCCAAACCAGCAAAAGCCATTCTCGTGTGGGCAACCACTTGCTTCAGGGACAAAATGACAACCGGGCCACGCAACCGGAAGAAGTTAAGAGTCACGTATCCCAGAGACATAACAATAGACGGGCCATGCAGCGAGAGATTGACGACTTGAAGAAAAAGTTGCACCATGCACAACAAAGGCAATCGCATTCCAGGCATGACATGCCCTCCGATGACGAAGGTGATGACGATTATAGGCAGAGATTTAGGACTCCCCCGAGCGAGACCTTCTCTCACGAAGAAGAGTATTTTCGGAGACGCGAACGAAAAAGCCCATCTCCTAGGGGCTTGGGAAACGATGCCATAAGTAGGGCATTGGACCAACTCTCCAAATCACCCTTCACGCACCGCATAGAAAGGGCTACACTGCTTTGACGATTCCAGCAGCCAACCTTCACCCTTTATAACGGCAAAACAGACCCAGTGGAGCACGTGAGCCAGTTTAACCAAAGGATGGATGTACATTCTAGAGATGAGGCGCTAATGTGCAAGGTTTTCCCATCCAGCTTAGGACCTGTGGCGATGAAATGGTTCAATGGCCTAAAGACGAATTCCATTGATTCGTATAGGCAGCTAACCCAAGCCTTTGGCTCCCGTTTCGTTACGAACAGCAGGGTTCCTCGGCCCTTGAGCGCGCTATTATCGTTGTCCATGCATGACGGAGAAACTCTAAAGGCCTACTCGGACTGTTTTTGGGAGATGTTTAACGAACTAGAAGGCAAGTTCGACGAATTCGCCATCAGCACCTTCAAAAGTAGCCTCCCAGCCGAGCACGGCTTGAGGAAGTCCTTAACAGGCAAACCTGCCACCAGTGTGCACCAGTTGATGGATCGGATTGACAAATATAAACGAGTAGAGGAAGACCAGCTGCAGGGTAGAGGAAAAGAGAAGGTTATCCCCCAGGAGAGGAGGGATTCCAGGTTGGACCGATACAACAGCAACCGCCCGAGAAGAGATTTCATGGGGCAGTCCGGCGCAACACACATACAAGCTGTTAGCGCTATATTCCGAGAACCAGTACATTGGGTGTTGGAGAAAATCAAGAACGAGCCATACTTTAGATGGCTGAATAAGATGGCTGAAGAGTCCGCGAGGCGCAATCAGAACTTTTATTGCCAATACCACCAGGACCACGGGCACACCACGGAGGATTGCAGGAACCTTTGGAACCACCTGGACCAGCTCGTCCGAGAAGGAAGGCTGAAGCACCTCCTGCATCATTCCAGTGGTCATCGAGGTCAAACTCATCAGGAACCCCAGGGAGACGCTGCCCTAATGCCACTCGTAGGGACGATTAATGTAATCCTGGCCGCGCCAGGAAGAACAGGCGCACGCCCTTCTCGAGTATTATCCATAGCCTAGCTGCCTACCAGGGAGTCCCAGCCAGAGCCGAAGAGGGCCAAAAGGAATTCTCACCTGGCCTTGAGCTTTTCAGAAGAGGATATGGGCGGTACCATCCAGCCCCATGACGACGTGCTGGTGATCACTCTCAGAATCGGGGGCTACGATGTGAAGAAGGTGATGGTGGATGGTGGCAGCGCCGCCGAGGTCATGTACCCCGATCTCTACAAGGGGCTGGGGTTAAAATCGGAGGATCTGATGCCCTATAGCTCCCCTTTGATGACCTTCGATGGGAAGCTTGTTGTCCCAAAGGGAATGATTAGGCTACCCATCCAGACCGGCCCAGAGACGGTGGAAGTAAACTTCATCGTGGTGGACACCTACTCTCCCTATACGGCCATCGTCGGCAGACCCTGGCTCCATACACTGGGAGCTGTCGCCTCCTCCTTGCATCAGAAGTTGAAATTCCCGTCAGGGGACCAAGTCTGCGAAATCTGTGGGAGCCAGTCCATGGCAAGGCATTGTGTGATGGCTGCTGTCTCCCATCGTCTCGAAAGGCCCCCACTTCACCCCTACTGAAAGGAGCTTATAGCAATCAAACAGCCGCCGATGAGGTGAGATGCAAAGACTTGGAAGAGGTGGTTATAGGCGGCGATCCGGAGAAATTCTTTCGGGTAGGGGCTCAACTGCCCCTTCAGGAGAAGGAGGAATTGATTGAGTTCCTCAAAAGAAACATCGACGTGTTTGCCTGGGATGCCTGCGATGCTCCCGGGATCGATCCAGCCTTCATCTGTCACCATCTCAATGTCAACCCGTCCACCATTCCCAAGAAGCAGCCACCCCGTCGCCCGTCGAGGGAGCACGCTGATGCAATTAGAGATGAGGTGACAAAGCTTAAACGTGCAGGGGCTATCAAAGAAGTTTTCTACCCCGAATGGTTGGCCAACACTGTGGTGATCAAGAAGAAAAATGGGAAGTGGCGAGTTTGTGTGGACTTCACAGACCTAAATAAGGCGTGCCCTAAGGACCCCTTCCCAATGCCTCGGATAGACCAGCTAGTGGATGCGATGACAGGCCATCCTTGGATGAGCTTCTTAGATGCCTTTCAAGGCTATCACCAAATACCACTAGCACGGGAGGATCAGGAAAAAACGGCTTTCGTGACACCTACTAGGAACTACCACTACAAGGTAATGTCGTTCAATCTGAAGAACGCGGGATCCACTCATCAACAGATGATAACGAGAATGTTCGAGCCACAATTGGGCAAGAACATCGAAATCTATGTCGATGACATGGTGGTGAAGAGTAAAACGGTGTCCAAACATTTAGGAGACCTCGACAGCACCTTCGGCGTCTTAAGGAGGCATAAGCTGCGCCTAAATGCTTCCAAATGCTCATTTGGCATGAGATCAGGCAAATTTCTGGGCTACATGGTTACTCATAGGGGAATTGAGGTTAACCCCGACCAGATCAAAGCTATAAAAGACCTGAAATCCCACGAAACGCAAAGGAGGTCCAAAAGCTCACAGGGATGATCGCAGCCCTCAACTGATTCATTTCCAGGTCGGCGGACAGATGTAGACCGTTCTATCTCTTGATCAACCCGTCCTGGGGAAAGTTGGGACCCAATTGGGAAGGGCCATATCGAATTACTTCAGTCGTGGGAATAGGAGCTTTCTACCTAGAAGACTTAGATGAAAGGGCTGTACCTCGTCCGTGGAATGTAAATAACCTGAGAAGGTACTATTATTAATAAAAACGTTTTCTCCAATTCAAATTTTAAGTCTATTACGATTGTGCGTCTCGCATCCTGGCAACCATCTAAGTGTTAGACAGAACTAAGGTCTTGCATGGTCCTCGGACTTAAACCTATGGGGAAACTAAACACTCCAGAAAATCTAAGTACCAGAAATGGCCTAAGAACACGCTCGGCACCTCGGATTATGCATTTAGCCCCCTAGAAATATGTGTAGGCGCAAATTCAGCGTCCCATGAGCGCGAGTAAGTTAGAATTCTGGGCTTTAGTTCCAAATACATCATATGCACAACCGTTCATACGCATTAAGATAACTAATTCAAAAAACCATGAGATTTGTAGCAATAGTAATATCAGCAAAGGCAACAAACGTATAATTTAAAGGAAAAAAGAAGAAAGGAATTTCATAAATATGGTCAGAAATTCTGATTACAAGCAAATCCCAAGGTCCTCAAAACAAAAGGGAAACTAATTAACAGCTAAGCTAAAAACAAATGCAAAAGTTGGTTAGGGCCCCTACTTCTTCAACTTTGTCTTGGCCACTTCTTGGGGAAGCTGTGCAGGACTAGCCTCGAGGCCCTGGGAGACATCCCCTTCCTGAGGAGGCTGAGCAGGATTAGCTTTGTTGACACCCTATTTTACAACCCGTATTTAACCTCACATGGAGGGTAAAAGGGTAATTTCACATTGAAAATATGCATCTTGATTCTGGTCATTAGATCCTTAATCTCATTTTACCAAAGTGATCTTGATGTTGTAATGATTAAATCGACTGGTCATGAGCCATAATCGGACCATTAGATTAAAAGTTATCATCAAATCAAGTTTTAATGGCTGAGATGCACTATCACAAATTGAGTCCGACTATATGTGATTATGAACAATTGATTTCAATCGGTTATAAGTATAATCAATTTGAGATCGATGATGTGTCATAATTTGATTGGTTATGACTACATTTTATGGTAGGGTTGCACACACCTAATTAACTAGATAGTTAAACATTAATTATTCAATGAGTAATTTGTACAATTATCTTTTAATTAGAGTAAATTTGGAACCAATTAAGTCTGAAATGGGAGTGATTGGAGTCATTTAATGTTAATTGAGAGCTAATTTGGGACCTATTGGTGTTAATTGTGCTGAAACCATTTTCTAACAAATGACCTCTGCTCACCATTTCATCGATATCTCTCAGAATATTTTGAATCTGTGAATGAGGTTAATTTTCCCAGAAACTAGACATTCGAGGCTTCAATTTGAGCACAAGAATGAGACAATTCCGATCAAAATTAAGGCAGATATGATTTTTTAAAGTTGGCTCTATAGGCTGTTACAGCAGTTACGGGAAAACCGAATTTTGGCTTGCTCCTCACTCCCACCAATCTTCCCATTTAATGCACCAGATTTCCCCCAAGGCTAAAATGAGGTCTAGGTTCATGATTCTTTGTCAACCCTCATTAAATGACCTTCCATTCATATTTCCTCCACCACTACTATATAAACCCCCCTCTCCTTCATTCCAAGACACAAAAACAAAATCCCCCTCTCTTCCCCACTCTTGAGTTCTAGTGAAGTTGAGTAGTCTTGTCATATCTTGGTCTTCTTGAGACTCAAGGTATTGAGTGAGACTCACTCTTCCTTTCTTAACTCTTCTTTTCCTCCACCCTTAGGACCTCTACCAAGAGTCTTCTCCTCCACCATAGTCTAGAAGATCGGTTTCACCGGGCAAGGTGGGTGCCTAACACCTTCCCACCTTGTAACATAGCCTCCGAGCTTAGATCAAGGGTTAGTAGATCAAATGTTTATCCATGTAATTTTTTATTTTTAGATTGTAACTAGGAAACAAAGCCATGTACTTTATCTTAGATTGTATCTAGGACCAAAGCCATGTAATTTTCCTATGATCAATGTAAATTCAATTTCAAATTAATAAAATGAGGAATTTTTCAATTTATGGTTTTCTTATTTTTTTCAATAATTAAATAAGTGGTGATTCCATTGTAAAACCCTTAATCTAAAGGGAAAATATAATCAGTTGAACCTCCATTTTGAGAGGCAATAACACGACTCCACCCATTCATGTGGGTTTGGCCCAACATCTCTTAAAAACGGGCCGGGGGCGCGGTCTCTCACAGTGGCGACCCCACTGGGGATATTGAGGGCTAAGCTTCAATTAGGTTATGGTGGCCAATCATGTCATTGTTTGTTTATTTCTTTTTGTATTTAATATGTCTAATATGTCATTATTTTGCATGTCATGCATCATTTGCTTGAATGAAATTTATTTTATTTGTGTGCTAGTCCAGAAGCCCGGTAGTATTAGCCGTGGATTGTGGTCTTCTTGAGACTCACATACCCAGCGGTGAACCTACCACCCACCGCGACAAGGATCATCATGGTTATGCCATGGTGGTTCATAGGGATAAACTGTATTATTCGGACCAACACGGCGCTCCTGGCGTCACAAGTTGGGAGGTATGACGTCCTAGCTTGTGGGGACCTTTAACCTACCTTCTACCTATGTTGTAATGACCCATAGAACCTACCTTTAGGTCGGTCCATGTAATTTGCATTTCATTACGCATTTGTTTGGCCGTTGTTTAAACCATGATGACTCAAGTCCAACGCTTGAGCCCATCATGATTGTTTGAACATTGTATGTTGTGAATGAACTCAAGCCCAAAAGCCTATGATTGAACTCTACTTGATATGGAAACCCAAAATTATTTCTTGAATCATTCTAAGCCCAACACTTGAGCCCATCAAAGGTGTATAAGCATGATCAACATCAAAGGCCAAAAACTCACAAGATGCATGCCTTCCAAGTGTAAGCCCAAGTTCAAGCAAATACCAAATGATCATATGGTTCAAGCCTTCCAAGTGCAAGCCCAAGCCATTTCATCATAATCAAGGTTCGAGCACACCAAGCCTCAAGCATCCAAGAAGAAGCAAGTGGCCCAACTTTGCCTCACTCCACATTTGGTTGCAACATCATGGTTAAGCTTAAAGTTTGTTTGTTTATTCCATGTTTCTATGTTTCTTTGAATTCTAAAAATCCATGTAGCATTTGATGTACTTTGTTAAAAAAAAATTCCAAAAAAAAAAAAAAATCAAGATTCCCAAATCTTCCAAAAAAAAAAAAAAATTCAAATGAGAAAGTGTTTGGACTAGGGGCATTGAGCCCTTAAGTCATTAAAAAAAAATTCTTTGAACTATGGGCATTGGACTTCTTAGTGACTTTTTCAAAAAGGCCCATTTTTTTCTTTCAAAGATTTCAAGATTCTTTAAAGTCTTCTTTTCAAAATGGTACATGAGGATCCCTTGGACAAAACTTTTTCTAAATTGTGATGTTTAAAGGCTTGAACAATCAACTTGTACTGAGAAGGGATTAATTTCATTTGATCCGTGTAAACACTTTTGCTAAATTACTTTGAATAAAAGAAGAAATGGTCTTACAAGGCAATCAAAGAAAATCTATCCATCAGAAAATTCAAAAAGCTCATGCATTTATTCCAAATTTCTGAAAACTTTTGTGTCTCCAATAGAGCATTCGTACTTTTTCTTTTAAGAGGAATTTATTAAAAGAGCTCAAGTCACTGTGCCTGCAAGCAAGCATTACTAGGGATAGGAGGCCGTCTTTGGTAAAACAAGATTATACCTTAATACCTAGAATGATCATTATCCATTGCTAGCCCATTTGAGCCTTTAAACATTTAGCCTCTTTTTCGCATGAACCCACTAAAATCTAAACCTAGGGTGGGAAAATTCAAAGTATGCATGCTTAAATCTCATGTTAAGGAGGAGTCGACCTTGTAGCTTTGAAGCTAATTGATAAAACTCTCCTAAAAGACATGAAAGACAAGTAGAGAATTCATTAAGCTAAAGATAAGAGATCATCAAAGTAAAAGGAGTTTTGACTCAATCAAAGAAAAAGAAATGAAATTCCATCAATGTGAGAGAAAACAAAATGTGCATCAAGTTTGAAGAACCTAAAATTCATCATGCCAAGAAGAGTAGAAGGTTCATCCAAAAGAAAGTTCATCAAAAAAGGGAAAGATTCATCAAGCATAGAAAGGTGCAAGTGCATTGAGGTAAGAAAGAAGTCTAGAGAGTGCATCAAAATGACCAAAAATCATTAAGCTGAGAAATACAAGGAGGGCAAAAGGTCCCCAAAAGTTCATTCAATCAAGAGATGAGAGACCAAAATAAAAAAATAAAAAAAGAAAGAAAAAAGAAAAAAGAAAAAAGAAAAAAGAAAAAAGAAAAGAAAAGAAAAGAAGCCTGCTAGGCTAAAAACCCTAAAGGGCGGTCTAGGCAAATGCTAGGGCCCAAAAAAAAAAGCCCGCTAGGCTGAAAACCCAAAAGGGCGGTCTAGGCAAAAGTTAGGGCCAAAGAAGAAAAGAAAAAAATTGGAAGATCCTACCAAGTTGGAAACTTGAAGATGCAACCTAAAAAGAGAATAATTTTACAAGATGAAAGTCTAGAGGTATGATTCAAGAGGAATGAGCATAAAAACGATTGTTGATACAAGTGACCAATGAAGACTAGTGAGAAGATGACAAAGAAGAAATGAGAAAACTCTTCCAAAACTTGATTTTTGAGTAATGCATACTTGGGGGAACATCATAAGGAATTTTGAGCCTTTTTATATCATTCATTTCATAACCTAAACCCAGCCTACATTGCAACCCATGAATAAGACCTCCTTGAAGTCTTGCTAATTGTAGGCGCATCTTAAACTCTAATAATATTTTCTCTTGAATTAAAAAGGAAAATTCTTAAAATTGTCAAACCCCACAGGATGATATGTCCGATGCCAAAAATTTCAAATTCTCAAACCCTCAAATGATCCAAAAGAAATTTCAAACTTGGAGCACTCTTCTTGTTTGCACCCAACAATGTGATTCATAAATATTATCACATTTCATTTCTTGATTGCCTTTAGAGACTTAATCTGACGATGTTCAAAAGGAAGAGACAAATTTGATTACATGAGTTTAATGATCTTGATCCTTCCTAATCAAAGAGATTTGTTTGACCCTTAAACATTTTGATTTGCCAAAATGGTTGTTCAAAGGATCACCTCTTGTTCATAATTAAAAAAAATAAAAAAATAAAAAAAAGGAAGAAGAAGAAGAAGAAAGAAAGAGAAATCTCATTTCAAAAAAAAAAAATCATTCTTTTTCAAAATCCAGTTCTCTTGAACTACGTCTTGACCTGATCCTCTATGACAGAGGTACGTAGGCAGCCTTGCAGAGGCCCGGTCCCTTTCACTCAAACAACCTTGGAGAACAAAGTCAAAATAATGTGACAAAATTGTTTGGGTGCATGGTAGGCTAAACTCATTTGTTTTGCATTAAGCATGTTTAAACTTAGAGCATTGGCCTATTTATATTGTATGCAAGTTTTCATGATAATTGGTTTCTAACAAGCTAGAGAAAGAATGCCTTTTTGCAGGAACCAATGATGACGGACTGTGATCTTCTTTCATGTCCCCCAATTGTCGCAACATCAAATGAACTCAACTTCAATTTAAGCATGGAATATGCCTCAAACTAGGGGCATTGGGTAAATACTTCCAATTCATTTCAATGAATAAATCCATTGCTAATTGAAATTATCTTTTTGCAGGAATTAAGCAAGGACTTATCCAGCAATCTGCATCAACTCCCAACCAAAGTTGTTCTCATTCAAAGGATAGGTTTTTTCAAAAAACATCATCATGAATAAATCTTCATTACTTTTACTCCATCTTCATCTTCTTCACTTTTTGATAATGAAAAAATCTTCATATTTCAAAAAAAAAAAAAAAAAAAAAAAAAAGAAGAAGGAAATTTTCAAAAAAGGCCTTGGGACTACGGGCATTGGGCTCATACTTCTTAGGTTGCTTTCAAAAAAAAAAAAAAAAATCATCAATCAAAATTTTCAATTCCTTCAAAAAATTCAAGTTTTCCAAATTCATTTCAAAAAAAAAAAAATCTTCATTAAATTCTTCTTCAGGAACAGAAAGCTATCATCCTCTTCCATATTCTCCAGTGGTGCAACATCAAGTCAATTGTCCACCCTCAGCATTCATCGAAGCATGGAATATGTTCCAAATTAGGGGCATTCGCCAGGTATGCCAAAGTCTTTTCAATGAATAACTCTGTTACTAATTGAAAGTATTTATTTTGCAGGTATTAGGGTAAAAGGCCCACACACATCGATATGAATAATACCTTTCAATTCCATTGGACCTCTGGGAAGCACGTCCAAATTTCAATTCCATCGGACCTCTGGGATGCACGTCCAAATTTCAATTCCATCGGACCTCTGGGATGCACGTCCAAAATCAAACCATTAGACCTCTTGAAAGCACGTCCAAATTCAAATCCATTGGACCTCTAGGAAGCACGTCCAAAATTCAAATCCTTGGACCTCTGGGAAGCACGTCCAAGATTCCAATCCATCGGACCTCTAGGAAGCACGTCCAAAACTTCAATCCATCGGATCTCTGGGAAGCACGTCCAAACTTCAATCCATCAGACCTCTGGGAAGCACGTCCAAAATTCAAGATCGTTGGTCCTCTGGAAAGCACAACTAAAATCCTCATTTCTGTCATGACCACTGGTAAACATGTCTTGTACTCATTCAAAAAAAAAAAAAAATTTGCATGCGTGAACTACGTTTGGACCTGATCCCCCCACTAAGAGGTACGTAGGCAATCTCCCTCGAGATTTGGTCAACATTTTGATCCACAACATAACCATCTGCATTTTTTATCTACATGCATCATACATTCACCACAGTTAAATACTGATTGCAAAGTTAGGTGTCTCTTTCATACATTGGTATTCGGTTTTCAAGCTCTACCAATGAGGGGCATTCTGTTGACACCCTATTTTGCAACCCGTATTTAACCTTACATGGAGAGTAAAAGGGTAATTTCACATTGGAAATATGCATCTTGATTCTGGTCATTAGATCCTTAATCTCATTTTACCAAAGTGATCTTGATATTGTAACGATTAAATCGACTGGTCATGAGCCCTAATCGGACCATTAGATTGAAAGTTATCATCAAATTAAGTTTTAATGGCTGAGATGCACTATCACAAATTGAGTCCGACTATATGTGATTATGAACAATTGATTTCAATCGGTTATAAGTATAATCAATTTGAGATCGATGATGTGTCATAATTTGATTGGTTAGGACTACATTTTATGGTAGGGTTGCACACACCTAATTAACTAGATAGTTAAACATTAATTATTCAATGAGTAATTTGTGCAATTATCTTTTAATTAGAGTAAATTTGGAACCAATTAAGTCTGAAATGGGAGTGATTGGAGCCATTTAATGTTAATTGAGAGCTAATTTGGGACCTATTGGTGTTAATTGTGCTGAAACCATTTTCTAACAAATGACCTCTGCTCACCATTTCATCGATATCTCTCAGAATATTTTGAATCTGTGAATGAGGTTAATTTTCCCAGAAACTAGACATTCGAGGCTTCAATTTGAGTACAAGAATGAGACAATTCCGATCAAAATTAAGGCAGATATGATTTTTTAAAGTTGGCTCTATAGGCTGTTACAGCAGTTACGGGAAAACCGAATTTTGGCTTGCTCCTCACTCCCACCAATCTTCCCATTTAATGCACCAGATTTCCCCCAAGGCTAAAATGAGGTCTAGGTTCATGATTCTTTGTCAACCCTCATTAAATGACTTTCCATTCATATTTCATCCACCACTATTATATAAACCCCCCCTCTCCTTCATTCCAAGACACAAAAACAAAATCCCTCTCTCTTCCCCACTCTTGAGTTCTAGTGAAGTTGAGTAGTCTTGTCATATCTTGGTCTTCTTGAGACTCAAGGTATTGAGTGAGACTCACTCTTCCTTTCCTAACTCTTTTTTTCCTCTACCCTTAGGACCTCTACCAAGAGTCCTCTCCTCCACCATAGTCTAGAAGACTGGTTTCATCGGGCAAGATGGGTGCCTAACACCTTCCCACCTTGTAACATAGCCTCCGAGCTTAGATCAAAGGTTAGTAGATCAAATGCTTATCCATGTAATTTTTGATTTTTAGATTGTAACTAGGAAATAAAGCCATGTACTTTATCTTAGATTGTATCTAGGACCAAAGCCATGTAATTTTCCTATGATCAATGTAAATTCAATTTCAAATTAATAAAATGAGGAATTTTTCAATTTATGGTTTTCTTATTTTTCCAATAATTAAATAAGTGGCGACTCCATTGTAAAACCCTTAATCTAAAGGGAAAATATAATCAGTTGAACTTCCATTTTGAGAGGCAATAACACGACTCCACCCATTCACATGGGTTTGACCCAACATCTCATAAAAACGGGCCGGGGGCGCGGTCTCTCACAAGCTTAAAGGCCTTTAGAGACATCAACAAAGGAAATGACCTGAAGGGGCTGAACCAAGAGGGTCGGCTCCTCGGCATCAGAGACCTGAGCGCTGATTGGGGACTTGGTAGCTTCCTGGCGCACTTCAGGATTCAGACCTCCAGGTGTTTCTGTCGCCCCAGGAAGCTCTCCACCTTTAGTAAGCTTGTCTGGAGTGGGGACGAACTGAGCAGCCTCTGGCTGAGCAGCCTCGGCCTCCTGTGGAGCGTTCACAGCCTCGGAGCTGGCAGAGGTAGTCTCCTGGATGGCCGGAGGATAGTAAACCTTTTCTGCCTTCCACAGATCGGACGAAGCCTCCACCCCAGCTTGTTTGAGGGCTTCATTCCAAACCTGGGAGCAGTAGAGCCGGCATACACCAGGGACTTGAGCTTTAAGGATGGCCTGGGTATCGGCCACCCCCTCATTGTAAGCCTCCTCCTCGGCTTTGTCCTTAGAGGTCTCGGCCTCCGTCCTGGCAAACTCAGCCTCTATCTTGGCCTTCACAGCTTCGTCCCTGGCCCATTTCGCGACACCCTTAACGCTCTCTGCCTCGGACAGTTTCTTCTTTAAATCATCGATCTACTCCTTGGCGATCCCCAATTGATCTTCGGCAGCGAGCAAGCGCCTCGTCTGGTCCTCGGCCTGTTTTTGGGCACCAGCCAGGCCTGCTTCAGCACTGTCCCTAGCCTTGGTCATCTCCTTTAAATCCTCCCTTGCCTTCGCGAGGTCGACCTCGGAGTTTTTAAGGGTCCGTACAGCCTCTATACGCTTATTGCGCTCAAGTTCCGCGGACTTGCTCTACCCCTTAGCCTCATCCTCCAGCCTATAGGTGGCCTGGACGGCCTGCCAATTGGAACAAACACTATGAATGGGAAATTCAGTAGCAAAAATCGACGGGATCACAAGGAGTAGAAACCTTACCATGCCCAGGTACCTCTTCATGCTAAGAAAGACCTCTTGCATCCTCATATTCTCCAACTTTTTCATGTCAGCAGGAAGCAGCAGAGTCCTCCCCAAAGCGTCGGCCACATAAGCGCCTTCACCATCGTGGAAGCTCCTCAGGGATGCATCTTCCATCAGTGGCTCCCTGTGGAGCATTGGGGCAGGAAGCCAAGCGTGGGGCTCGGATTGGGTGCTGACCTCTTTCTCTTTGCCTTGACGCCCAATTCTTAACTGCTTCAAGGCTCGCGGGGCTTCACCCTCCTCTTGAGAGGGGCAAGACTTCCCCCCGTCCATTGGCCCCTTACCCTTGGAATCCCTCTTCCTCTTTAAGTTGGCGGGATCAGGCCGAGGAGGCAGAGTTGACTGGGGAAGGGCGGGAAGTTTGGATTGGGGGGAGGATGGCTGTGCTCGAGAAGGGGAAGACCTGGTCTGAACAGCCTGAGGCTGTGGAGGAAGAGGAGGGTTGGATGGCGACTTCCCTGGCGTATCCTTCCTCGACTGACCCTCAATCAGGTCGTATAAGTTTGCTTGGGACTTCTTCTTAAAACCCATCTCTATCGTAGCCGATGTCTTCGCTGACAAAAGATCCGCCTCGGTCAAATCTGGGTCACCCAAGTCACCGGAAGGATCCTCGGATGGACTAGCTTGCTCGAACACTCCGAACCCTTCCTCGGAAAAACCCAAGTCGCCCTCGGCCTCCGCTGCTTGGTGGGACGAAGAGGAGCCCTCCAACGAGATGCCCTCTGGGACAGAAGACCCTTCAGAGATCAAAAACCCCCCTTGGCTACGGTGATTTCTGAAGCCGAGGATCGTTAGCTCTAATCACGTGCTTCGGGGCGGCAAATGACCTCTGGATAGGATCGTACCCTAAGATTTTATGAGCGGCTCTAACCTGGTTGTCCTCTTCGTTTACAAAAACCGCCTCCTTGAGGATGGTGTCCAAATTCGCCCGGTTGGTCAAATGAAAGTGCCGTTGAAAGGCGTGTGGATCTGTAAAAGGAAAGCAGGCTCATAGTTAGTAACCGAACCATACAAGTTAGAATGGCACAAAAGATTAGCCCCCTCCTACTCTCTACACCCCACCTGGTTCTCCCTCCACAGTTGGGCAAGGAAGGCCTTCGTGCCATTCCCTAGACACGATAAGAAAGTCCTTGTTTAATCCTTTATTGGACTCGGGGAGGCACTGGATTAGTTGGACCCTATCGTCTCTTGTCTTCATATGGTAGGATTTGCCCCTCAAATGTTGGAGGTTGTAGCACCAGTTCACGTCATGATGGGTTAGTCTTAGCCCCATTTTCTCGTTTAAGGCATCCATACAACCCAGGATCCTAAACACATTAGCAGCGCACTGGGTGGGAACCAATCGAAAATGCCTAAGGTAATCCCTCATTACCGGCCCCATGGAGATTCTCACACCCCCTTCTATAAAGGCGAGAATGGGAATCACCACCTCGCTCTCTCTTCTCTTAAAATGCCACTCCCCCTCCTTGCAGTATCTCAAACCTATAGTGGGGGGTATCCTATAGTCGGCGATGAACTTTTCCATCGCCTCTTCGGTCTCAACCAACTTCTTTAATTTACCCATCCCTAGAAACCGCTAAAAAGACTCAGGGGAATGACGGAGGAAAGAGAGGAACAAGAGAAAGATAAACCCAGAAGAGAGTAGAGAACTTACAGAGATGAGGAAACGTTCCTCGGATGGGCTTTTTGTGCTGGAAGAGAGGCTTGTGTTTATCTGGAAGTTTAACCGGTCTCAAGATGTGTGTGCAAAGAAAACTCTTGAGTGCAGAAATGAGGAGACCAATCAGTTCAAATGGGAATTTATACCTCCCACCAAAATAACTATGTGGGTTTTCCCGCCCGTAACGTTAAGGAAATCTCCACCTTTTGATCACCATCGCACCGTTGAACGTGGGGAGCACAGAGCCGCCCTCATTTAATGAAGACACGCTTCGCATACCAAGGCGCTAAGAACGTGCCTCGGGCAGACGAAGAGACTCTGGTGTTGACAGATGACAAGACTTAACAAGCCATGACAGAGGCTCGATGTCATCAAAACCCTCCTCTCCGCCCGAGGAGCCGGACAGCAGGATTTTGAGGGGCTATTGTGGGGCCTAAGAGTCTAATAAGCCCGACCCACTTCATACTAGGGCCCAAGGCTCGAGCCGAGGAGGGATGTTGCTGAGGACGTACAAATGAAATCCTAAGTGGCCGGTAGGTATTGCCGAGGACGATTATGTCCTCGGCACTTCAGACTCCGGATGGGAAAGACTTGACGTCGTCAGAGGCAGCCGCCCTTTGAACGCCCCCAGAAGGAAGGATGAGTATGATGGAACACGCATGGAGATACAGTGTATGAGCGGATTCAAGGAGAAGTTGTCACCTCCACATTGAATGCGCCCAACTAACATTCTAGCCGCATTAATGAGGAAAGGACCCCTGAACAGTGCGGCGTTGGTTGCCGCGACTAATAGGAAGTTGGGGAAGGTGGCTGATGGGACGAGTACTCGAGTAATGATCTGCATGATCAACAGATGGAGGGTCGAGATCAACTGGGAGGGGCTATCTAATGCACGAAATCCTCCATGAAGAGGGGGAGAAAAAGGAGGGCCAAGAACAGTACGTATTGTCTCCAGAACCATTGTAACCTAGCCTGAAAGAGATAAGAAGAACATCAAGCTTCTGGGACAAAAAGCCCGAGGACGGAGTTTTCAGCTTTGGCTTGCATGCTCGTAACATAACCCACACATGACCGTGTCTAGTCGTTGCCATCCTCACTAAAACCTAGTTCTTGAACCCATTCTCTACAAATTTATTGTATTGGGCTAGCTGGGCTCGAACCCGCTTCTCTCCCGAAAGAAGTGCGCGGACCCAGTCCCTACAAGTAGGTTTTAAGATTGTAAAATAGAACTTTTTTAGAATCTCGAATGGGAATGCTCTAAAAGGGTTTGCTAACATGTTATTGGCAAATTGTCTTTAGGATACCACAGAGCTTATGAATTTTACAAATAGCAATTCTGAAGAATTCTCATGATTTTTTTTCTTTTTCAATTAAATATGAAAATATATTTTAGGCAATGAAGAGACAATTAAAAAATAATGATTTTCAAAACACAATAAATAACTATTACTAATTTTTAATGACTATTAACTACAAGTGAATTACACTTGACTACATAATTCTACAAAAACTCAAAATTTCAATCTATCTGACTTGGCACTTCGCTTAGTGAACCATCTCACTCAACTAATTGCAAGATCAGACCTCTAAACAGTCTTAAACCAAAACTTAAATCAATATTAATTTGCATGACATTTGCTCACGTACGGAATCCATAAATCCGAACTTCATTCTTGCACGAGAGCAATCCTTAAACAGAAACTTCACTTATGTTTGGGTGCTGGTTTTTTTTTTTTTTTTGGGTGTGTGAGACTTATATACACACACACACACAATGATATTAAATATAAATTTCAACTTTTGTGCTTCATACTGTTTACTTTGTAAAATAAATTTTTTTGCAATAAACAAAAAAGCATTTTCAATCTTAAATAGTGTAAAAAAAAATGCTTCATAGCAAAACAGATGTTTTTATTATGGATTCTTTGACGTCGCACATTCAAAGAAAAATTATTGTGCGCGATTTCTAATATGAAATCAATTATAAATTGTTGTGATTGAAAGCCTATTGAGTAACATTTTGATAGATCACAAATGATTGAGTATAAATGTATTAAAAATACAATTATTTTAATTTATTTATATTTTGTTAATATTAAATAAATTCTAGTTTTATTTATGACATATTAGAGCAATTACATCAGCTGGTGGATAGTTTTGCAAAATGGAAAAAGGTAGTCTTTTTACACATTTTGGCCCAAAAAACACCCACATCAGTGGGTGTAAAATTGTGCATTTATGCACAATTGCTACAATAACCGTGCATATATGCATGGTTACTGTAGCGCTTCCATTTATTTTTTTATTAGTTTTTCCTCTCTCCTTCTCTCTGTGTCTCTGGTTGCTCTTGCTCTCACTCTTACCTCACTCTCACTGCCGCCGATCAACAAAGAACGCCACACATTCATCAATAGAGAACACCACATCAAAAAATTTCTTCCAAAATCAAGTAAAACAAGAAATTATTATTACACAGGATTTGTTTGGTTGCCGAGAAAAACAGAGAGAAAACAAGAAATAAAGAAAATTAACCAAACACAGAGAAAATCAATAGATCTTTGGTTGCTGATCGTCTTTCCTTCTATTTCTACTCTTTTCCACCACTTTCTCACCAACCAAACAAGAAATAAAGAAAATTAACAACAAAAAAGGCTGGGTCTGGGTCGACGAACCAAACAAGATGACCGATCCAAGAAGCGAGCCATTTCGATCACCGAACCGCCGGAACCAAACGCCGACGACAACAATGGAGCTCGCATGCCGACGAAAACTGCTACTTTTCTTTGCGTGTTGGGTCTGGGTCTGTGAGAGAGTGTTGCTGATCGTCTTTCCTTCTATTTCTACTATTTTCCACCACTTTCTCGCCAACCAAACAAGAAATAAAGAAAATTAACAACAAAAAAGGCTGGGTCTGGGTTGACGAACCAAACAAGAAGACTGATCTTTGCATGTTGGGTCTGGGTTTGTGAGAGAGTGTTGGGTCTGGGTTTGTGAGGGAGTGTTGGTCTGTGAGAGAGAGGGGCGGTGAGGGAGAGTAATAAAAAATGGTAAAAAAATGAATAATTTGTTGAATAAATGTGTAGAATAGATAAACTGATCTGGGTGTTTTGTAAAAATAAGTGTGTAAAATAGAAAAAGTAAATTTTAAGTGTAAAATAGACGAAATATTATGCACAAGTTGATGTAATTGCTCTTAGTTTATTTTTGAATGATCAATATATATATAATTTTTTTTTTCATGCTTTGGCTCACTAAGAAATATTCCCGGCTCCGTCCCTGAATGGAGGGGACAATGCCGCTGTATAATCTGAAGAATCTTTCGAATTTGCCAAAAACTAGCTCTGAAACCAACAAAAACATGTGAACATTAGATATTTAAATTTCAAAGCACATTTCGACGGCCACTGCCTTCATTCCGTTTAGCAATGTCCAAACAAAAGATAAGAAGCCAAATTATTATGACGAGTCTGAGTTGTTGAGGCAATATAAATAAATAAATATATATATATATATATATATATATATATCTATATATCTATATATGAGATGAATTCAAGTTACTCTTGCTGTAACTCTAAAGAGTTAAACATTTTAAACTATTGGATTTAAGTAAATCTAACGATTAAAAAAATATACTCATTAATGCTAATATTCTAATTAGTATCCCATTAATTATCCCTTATTTATTGCATTCCTTACCTATCTCTTAACCTAAAAAAACACAAAAAAGTATATGTCTCTTTCTAATTGTTTTTCCCACTGTTTCTCAAAAATAAATAAAAAAATAAAAAAATTCCTACACTGCACGCTTCTCTGTCTCTCTGTCTCTTACTCCTCCACCGCTCTTCCATCTCCACCGCTAGGTGGCCGGCAAAAAATAAAGAAGAAGAAGAAGAAGAAGGAGAAGCCGCTGGTTGCACAACTGGTTAGTCTCCCACTTTTTTTCCCTTGTTATAATTTCTTAGATAGAGCTATTTTATTGTATTCAACTATATTATAGTACAGACGTTGAAAATTTTGGCGGCTGTTGTGGTTCTTTTTATATGCAATAGTAGTCTTTTAGTTCTTTTTATATGAATGAGTGTACACTACTTTTACACAAACTATTCCTTCATTCAATTTCACATGTTACTAAATTTTTATTCCAAGTTTCCACTGACAAATATTATTACATATCTTGATTTAATATGAAAAAAATGGAGATAAATAGATTTGTTCTATTAAAACTTTAGAATACTCTATGAACCTATCAGGGGCTGAATTTATGCTGAATGGCCAACAATATGTATGTTTAATTGTTAAAAGGAATTACCATTTTCTATAAATGGTCCTTTGGGTCCAGCACCGTAATTTCAATTTGAATAGTTGTGGTTATGTATACTTTTGAACAATTAAAAGGAATTACCATATTCTATAAATATATATATATATATATATATATATATATATATATAAAAGTTCTTTTTATATGCAACTATATTTTCCGGAACAACTTGCTATTAACTAAATCTATTGGGTCTATTAGTTCTTTTTATCTGCAATAGTAAATATAATGTATCAAAATAGCTGCTACATGTGTAGATATAACCTCTGTTTCTCTATTGGGTCATCTATTGCTTTTTAATCTTGTAAGATTTCCTCTCTAAAAAATTAATAATTGCCACCTCCCTCTTTTTTATTTTTGGGGGTGGGGGTGGGGGTGGTTTCATCTAAAGATAACAACACCTTATGAAAGCAGTAGAGCTAATTTGCTCTAATTTTTTAAATAGGCTCTTAAAGTAAGATTTATTGCTTATAGTTGATTGTGAAAGACTTAAAACAAACACTTCATTTTATAGGGAAATGTTAGAAGGCTCACTAACAAGCATTTTGATGGGAATACAAAATGTATTATAGTGATTGTGGAGTAGCAAAAATGATCCTTAGACCTCTGCTTCACCTGGTATTGAAGTGATTATGGAGGTTTGAGAGTGATTATGGAGCAACAAACGCTATTGTATTTGTTGTTAGTTGTTACTGCTAAATGTATTTATGTTAGTTGTATACTTAGACTCCAATTGATTGAATAAAATGGCTTCTTCATATATCAACTTTTGCAATTAGAGATGTTTGGATTAAGAGATGTTGTAACTCTGCTGCCTATGAAGCTGCTAATTTTTTTTCAACATGTGTATTTTATCTTTAGATCGAAATACAATTTTGTTGATCAATTTCTATAAGTGAAAGAGTCCTAAATCAGGATAACAGGCAGGTTGCTAATGCATTATAGGAGAACATGTTGACCATGATTAATTGAAAACCATCCTTGGAGACAGTAACACATTTCGGGAAAATTGTTAATAGGTTTCCTCCAAAATGTTTTCATTATTCTAACAGATTGCTTCTCCAATATAAAATTTTATCCAATTTCCATGCAATTTAAAATCATTAAAATTATTGGCATGCTTTGATTACTAATTTTTTTCTTACAACAATTTGTCTATCTCATCTTCAAAACTTTCAAAAAAAATTTACAATTGCTTAGATTTATGTTCTCTACATGCTTTATGCTATCTTCCATGTGTTTGTACACTCTATGCCATGTTTGTATGCCTAGACCTAAGCCATGTTCATCATGCCATGTGCTATTGTAGCCCTTTTGTCGCTTTGTCTTTCTTCCTTGTGTTTTGGCCTATCAGATCGGACCCAATCTAGACCTTATGGTCTTTATCAAAGGGTTTGGATCACCCTATTTGCATGTCTATGATTGCTTGCTTCTATGCTTTATGCTTGTGTTAGCCTCTCTTGTTCTAGGCTTTGCCATGTTCAACGCACTTAATGGGTTTGTGGTTGTGTGGTTACATCCGATGCCCACGAGGCCTTGTTTGGGTGTAACCACTTAGGATGCATCGCCATGATGCTGGTTGCTTTGTGCATACCTTTCCCCCCTTTCCGCTCCATGTGATGATATGCTTGCCATGCTTATTTGTGCCACCCGTTGGCTTTCTATGTATCTTTACACGCTTGCTTACATGTTCATGCATGCGTCTTGCTTGCTAGTGTGTCGTCCATGCTTCAACACAATGAAGTTATGGACATTTGATCCAAACCTACATTTGTCCCTCATGGACACCATCTTTTGTTTATTTTCTTGCTTGTTGTCTTCTCGTTTGGTTGCTTGCTTTCTTGTTATTTACTTGCCATGCCTATCATACTTATCCGCTTTATGCCTTTTCATATGCTCTTTGCATCTTTTCCTTCCAGTGCTTGTCTGCTGGTTTCTTGTCTTTGCCTTTGCATGTACACACATGGAGTGAGGATGCATGGAGCTAGAGCACGGTTTCCTAGGCGTAAGCAAAAAGGGCGCAAATGCGAGCATGTCAATATAAGCCAAATGGCTGTGTCCAGTAGGTTTAGGGGGTCTAACCTTTCCCATTTGGTTATGTACCCTTTTAAAACCCCTGCCTTCCTCCTCCCTTTCTCTCTTAGACGGGTCATATTAGGTATATCATGCCATGTACCATTCGTCCTCATCTCTAAAGTGTGGCGACCCCTGTTTATTTTCCTACACTTATATTTTGGGCCATGCTCTAAGGATGTAGGCATTTACTTTCCTGCTCTGTGTGCTTGCATTGTGCATGATGTATGTATATATATACCTGCTCACCCCTTTCCGCTGCGAAAGTAAAGTGACATGTCGCCGGATTTTTGCCGTGGAAATTTGGCACTTTGCTAGAAAGCCTTAGGAAAGCATAGATGGGACCACGCCCATTTAAAAGCCAAACCTCAAAGCCCCCATGCATGCAAAGCCCTGAAAGCCAATGCCAAAATCATGTTTTACTGCCAATCTCCAAAAATTAAGGTTTTATCAAAACAAATGACTGTCCTTGGACAGGCATTGTGGGGTGCCTAACACCTTCCCCACACATAACCAAACTTCCGGACCTAAGAATCAAGATTTTTTGCCATCCACATTAGATTAGGAAAAATGCCATTTTTCTTAACCTAGGATTGGTAATAAAATCAACTAGAATCTACATTTTTTATAATGGATTCTAAAATCTCACTAGTATAAATTCTAGAGTGAGTTTAGACCCCCAATTTTAAAATTACAGATAGATTGATTTTTGTCTACTCTAAATAATGCGGAACAAGAGTAATAAAAGCACAATCAAGTGGGACTACTAACTAGGGCATGGATAAACATAATTGATAATAAAGTAAAAAGCACAAGTTGTAAGGGAAGAGAGGAACAAATACAAGATAACACTACGATGTGTTATCGAAGAGGAACATCAGAGAACCTGGTGGAAAAACCTCTCGCAATTAGGGCTATACACGGTGTAGTGCGGATAGTTATGGGGGGATTTTTTGCACCGCACCTATAGGGTGCGGTTTCCCTTAGGCTTGATTGCACCTCACATGTAAAAGGGTAGGAACCAGTATACTCCAGGTTCGGTTCACCCTAGCGGTGCAGTTAGTCTAGCGCAAAAATAAAACAAACATATAAATTTAAGAAAAAAAAAATGACATTAGAACTATCAAACAACCCACATAGAATTATCAAACAACCCAAATATTCAAAAAAAAAAAAACAAAAAAAAAAAATAACAAACAAACAAACAAAACAAACAAACAAACATGTTCATAATAT
The DNA here is from genome assembly GCA_028535165.1 of Quercus tomentella. Taxonomy (NCBI): domain Eukaryota; kingdom Viridiplantae; phylum Streptophyta; class Magnoliopsida; order Fagales; family Fagaceae; genus Quercus; species Quercus tomentella. Next base: position 16,869,313 of record JAPQVY010000001.1, read on the forward strand.
TTCTCTAATATCCACACAAAATTTTCAAACAAATTCCCAATACTTGTAGAAGCATAGCAAGGAGCCAAGGAGAAGTAGCTTAGATATTGAGCATTATTCAAATTCACATACCTGCTATTGAGCATCAAAACTTACTTTAGAAATTTCTAGATAATAGCCATGACAAAGAGGAGAGAAGAGAGAGGAAAACTTGGAGAACAGTGACATTGAGCTGTAGAAGATGTTGGTGGTGAGTGGTGGCAAACGGTGGAGTTAGATGAGAGATCGATAGAGAGAGAGGTGGAGATGCGGCCGAGAGAGGGAGGCAAAGGCAGACAACTAAAGGATTTCTCAAATATAACCTAAGCTCCAACCAAAACAACGTTGTTCCACTTTTTTTTTTTCTTTTTTCTGATACTAAAACAATGTCATTTTGAACCTAATATTAAAAATTTTATAATGGGTCCAAAACAATGTCGTTTTGAATCAGATTTAAAAAATAAAAAATAAACGAAACAACGCCCTTTTTAACTCACTTAACCTAAACCCTATTTTTCCTTCTTCCTTGCCTCTCTCACTCTCACGCCTCTTCTTACTTTCACACTAGTATATATATATATATATATATCTCTCTCTCTCTCTCTCTCTCTTGAAATTTCTTCTATTTTAATACTGAAGCATGATTATATATATATATATATATGTGTGTGTGTGTGTGTGTGTGTGTGTGTGTGTGTGAAGGGGGGTGGATCAGTTCGATTTCTCTTTGGTTTGCAGATCGGGGCTTAATAGTATTAATGGATCGCAGGTTAAAGGAGAACTGAATTAAGAAGTTTTGAAACTTAGAGGACCGAATTAAGAAGTTTTGAAACTTAGAAAATTGAAATGAATGAATGCAAATTTAGATGATTTAAATGAAAAGTTGTGAAACTTAAAGGGTAGGTTTTGCATTTTGGTCTAAAAGTTATATGCTCTAAATTAGCGCAAAATTTAAGATTGTATTAAGTCTTTTAAACACTATCTTGTCTAATCGACCAAGAAGGCTCTCGTAGTTATCTTCGTGGAATTTTGTAATAATATATTTAGTTGTTTTGAACTTTGATACATTTTTTTAGTATTTGGTGAATTTGGATCTGCTTAACAAGTCATATGAATTATTAAGTTTAAATTTTATTGGACCATGATGTAAAACCCTTGTTTTGCTGTTTACACTCTCCAATACTAACATGCCACGTCAGCAGTTCACAAACTAATTAATAGAGCCCACCACACATAGTACTATCTCTTCAATATCCAATTTCAGAAAACTAAAGCCATCAAATAAAAAAAAAAAAAAAAAAAAAAAAACCTTGCGAAGAGCCACCACCTCCAACCTGGCAAACGCCGCCGGAGTCTGGCAGGAGACATGGGCATCTTCCCTACTGTCCTAGACTCTCTTTCGTCATACATATACATTGGACTGTTGACGAGTATTTAGTTGCAGAACACTTACGAACATAAAAGGCCAATGTTGTTCTTAATATTTGGGCCGGTCATAGTTGTGCCCAATGTATAGAGCGCCTATCCATTCCACCTAACCCAATAACGTCCCTTTCTTCTTTTTCTTTGGTAAATAGTTCCAAAATTTTCAAACTAAAACTTAAAATTTAAGACTATTACAAATTAAACTATATAATTTTCCAGTTTTAAATTGGATTTATTTTAAAAATGTAAAAGTTAACAAATGCCGTAAGGCCATTAGTTTATAAAATATTAATAAAAAAAAAATGAAATTAAGAAAAAATAATTGATTTTTTTTTACAAATTTTTATATTTCCCACAAAATGGTAAAACACAAAACTTTCCAAAAATAGCTCATTAATAAATGCTTAAGGACACCCATTAACCAAACTCTTTTAAAAATCATACTATCAATTTAAGCCTACACCTTTCAAGTTTGAGCCTTGGCCCTTGCCATAATTCTAACTCTGCTTTTTATGTTGTAACTTGTAATAGGTTGTCCATCCCTCTAACATTTTGGATGCCTAGAGGAAGGATTTTGCGCTGCTTTCTTTTTAATAAAATTTGCTTTAAAATTAAATTAAAAAAATAATAAGAAGAGAAAAAGAAGGATTACATCATATATTATAATTAACAGACATCTTCAACCTGAATTCCTTTCTCAAACTTAGTTGATTAATCTAATCAAAAGTATCCTCTAGAGAGAGAGAGCCGGGGGGGGGGGGGGGGGGGGTGAAGGAGAAAAAACAGAGACCGAAAATATAGCCTCTGTATACAAAAAGATGCTGATGCCTCTATATATTCCGAAAATGATATCACAATGGCTCTTTTGAATTTGCCAAATTAACTCTAAAACCTATCACAGCATATGAAGACATTACATATTTAATTTTTCCTTCATTTTTCTTTAGTGCAGGGCGAGATATTAATGACATTCGTAGTGAATAATTACTAGCGATATAGTAGCTTCAAAATTTCAGAACGCCTTAGGCCGGCAACCGGCTTCATTCCTTTGTCTTTCTGTCGTCTTATGAACTTGAATTTTCAATTACACTATCTCTGGACCTTTTGTAGCATGTCCAAACATAAGAAGCCAAATTATTAGAATATTCATGAGTTGGAGTAGTTGAAGCAATATATATATAAAAGAAGAGGCAATAAAGAAAAAAGATACCTTCGAGTTGCATAAAACCATTGTCTCTATCAACATTCTGACCAAGGATTTTGTCTACCTAATTGGTTGCTATTCGGCACAAGACTTAATGATTTGGTATAAAGCTGGCAATACCGACTAGGAAAATCCAACATGAGGTCCTTCAAATGACCAAGTTAAACAAAAAATAAAATAAAATAAAAATACAAATAATTTAAAAACGAAAATAGAAGCTTTGAAATAGGACAGCCATATGATATAGCTGAATCATTCCTAGCCTTTCAAGCCTTTCCATATCTAATTGACCTTAATTCTTTCTCCCTCTCTATGCATTTCAACCATGGCTCTCTCCCGCATAAGTTTTTGCCTTCTTCAACTTGAAAAAATCCATTCTCTTCTCAGTCTCAGTCAACTCTTCATCTTCTTTCTATTGCTACTTCCCCATACTTCCCCATGCCAAGTCAATTTCCTTCAATTTCACTAGTTTCCAGCAAAATATGAATGACGCAATAACATTCCAAGGGGATGCATTCACGTCTCAAGGAGTTCTTGAACTCACAAAGAATCAACTCGACGGCTCCATCAGTTACAGTGCTGGTCGTGCCTCATATGCTGAACCGGTGCAACTTTGGGATGCCAGCACAGAAAGGCTTACAGACTTCACCACCCATTTCTCCTTTATCATAAAAGCCGTTGATATCTCATTGCATGGTGATGGGCTCTCGTTTCTCATTGCACCATTTGAGTCTAACATCCCCAACAATTCGAGTGGTGGGTATCTTGCATTGTTTAGCGGTGAATCTGCTAACAAAACCTCGCAGAATCAAATTGTTGCTGTTGAGTTTGATAGTTTCCAAAACTATTGGGATCCAAGTGATGATCATGTAGGAATCAATGTCAATTCCATTGTATCTGCGACAAATGTCTCATGGAATAGTAGCATCAAAAACGGGTCACAAGCAAATGCATGGATAAGTTATAACTCAACCACCAAAAATTTGAGTGTCTCCTAATTTGCTAATAATCCAGTCTTCGGTGGGAATTCTAGCCTTTCGTATATTGTTGATTTGAAGAGTGTTTTGCCAGAATGGGTTAGAATTGGTTTCTCCGCCGCTACAGGTAATTGGGTTGAGTTACATTCAATACAATCATGGTCATTCTATTCAAGCTTGGAGACTAAAGATAGAAACAAGAAAAACAAACTGGGGTAGTGGATTGGTGTAACTGTGGGTTTTGGTGTTGATGTGGGCCGTGTGGCTTGAATTGCCAAAGCCCAATTTGGTCTTCTAAATCAAATATAAGTAGTATTAGGAAACCGAATACAACTAGGAATATAATTCCTAGTAATAGCCGACCTATAATATATATATATATATTAGGTTTGGGTTGAATGAAAATACATAGAGAGGATTAGAGTAATTCCTAAAACCCTAGCAGCAGCCGCATAAGAAGAAGAATAGTGTTTTCTTGTCTTGTGTGTGAGAGAGAGTTAGGGTGTATTGGGATTTGGGTTTCTTGAGAGTGTTATTGTGCACTATTGTATCTCCCTATTTTTTATAGTGAAATTTCTCCGTCGTCTCCGTGGAGGTAGGTAGTTTGTCGAACCACGTAAATTCTTGTGTTCTTTGTGTATGCTTGTTATTTAATTTCCACTTATTTACTGTTATTGATTTGAGTCCTAGGGTGCTATCTGCACAGCAAGTGGTATCAGAGCAAGGTTAGGATTCAATCCTTTGAATACAGTAAAGATGTCAAGCACAAAGTATGATGTAGAGAAGTTTTGTGGTAAGGGAAATTTTTCTCTTTGGCAAAGGCGGATGAAGGATCTCCTAATTCAACAAGGAGTTCACAAGGCCTTGCTTGGGAAGCAGAAGAAACCGGAAATGATGAAGGATGTAGAATGGGTAGAGATGGATGAGAAAGTAGCTAGCGCTATTCGTCTTAACCTAGGTGATGAGGTCATTCACAACATCCTAGAAGCAAAGACCGCAAAGGAGGTTTGGGAAAAACTAGAAGGTCTTTATATGAGAAAGAATCTGACGAACAAGTTGTACGTGAAGAAGCAATTGTATAGTTTGCATATGAAGGAGGGTTCTGATCTGTTGGAGCATCTCAACATATTTAACATGTTGAACACCCAACTGTCAAGTTTTGGGGTGAATTATGAAGATAAAGATAAAGCGTTACTCTTATTAGCATCGCTTCCTACTTCTTTTGATCATCTAGTGACTACATTGATGTACGGGAAAGAGACTATAGTACTCGAGGAGGTGACTAGTGCTCTCTTGTCACATATAAAGATGAAGCAAGATGGTAATGGTTCTCAGGCTGATGGACTTATTGTAAAGTCTGAGTCAAGCAATAGAGGTAGAAGCAGGTCAAAAGGACGGAACTCCAATAGGAACAAATCACAGTCTAAATCACGTGCAAAGAAAGACGTAAAGTGCTTTTATTGTCACAAGAAAGGGCACTATAAGAATTAGTGTAAAGAGTTGAAAGAGCATTTAGAGGAGAAGAAGAATGGAAAGAAGCCCCTAGAATCAGCTAGTGTTGCTGAAGAAACATCAGATGACAATGAAGTTGGTGCAGATTTACTTTCAGTTTCATCAAGTAACAATGTTCTATTGGAATCTTGGGTTTTAGATTCAGCATGCTCATATCATATGACTCCAAAGAAAGATTGGTTTGACACGTATAAGCCTTACAACGGTGGTATGGTCCAAATGGGTAATGATGCTACATGCCCGGTTATTGGAATTGGTACCGTGAAGATCAAGATGTTTGATGGAGTTGTGAGAGTTCTTAGTAATGTCAGACATGTTCCAGATCTTAGAAAGAATTTAATTTCTTTAGGAGTGTTGGATGATTTGGGCTATTCATACTCATCAAAGGGTGGAATCATGAAGATTACCAAAGGTGCTTTGATGGTGATGAAGGGACAGAAAATAAGCATGCTTTACAGATTGATTGGGAACACAGTTGTAGGAATAGTTGCAGTCACCACTCCAGTGGAGTCCAGCACTGACGACACAAAATTATGGCATATGCGACTTGGCCATATTGGTGAACGTGGTATGTTAGAGTTGCATAAGAGAAATTTATTGAAAGGGGTGAAGACATGCAAGCTAGACTTCTGCAAGTATTGTGTGTATGGGAAGCAGCATAGAGTTAGTTTCAAGACAGACTCTCATACAAGTAAGGGTGTTCTTGACTACATTCATTCAGATGTTTGGGGTCCAGTATCAGTTTCTTCTCATAGTGGTGCTCAGTATTTCGTCAGTTTCATTGATGACTACTCTAGAAAGGTATGAATTTATTTTATGAAGCATAAGTCTGATGTGTTTGGCATATTTAAAAGGTGGAAAGCACAGGTTGAGAATCAAACTGGCAGGAAAATAAAATACCTTAAAACAGATAATGGACTAGAGTATAGAGATAAAGAATTCATAAGATTTTGTGAATTAGAAGGCATTACTCGTCACTTCACAGTTAAAGGAACTCCACAGCAGAATGGGGTTGCAGAGAGAATGAACAGAACCTTAGCAGAAAGAGCCAGATGCATGAGATTGAATGCAAGGTTGCCTAAGGTGTTTTGGGCAGAGACAGTTAACACAGCAAGCGTCATTATTAATAGATCTCCATCATCAACCATTGATTTCAAGATTCCAGAAGAGGTTTGGTCAGGTAAACCAGTTGATTATTCGAGTCTAAAAATCTTTGGTTGTCCAGCTTATGTGCATGTGCAGAGTGGAAAGCGTTCTAAATTGGATTCAAAGTTAAGAAAATGTGTATTTCTTGGTTTTGAAAAGGGTGTTAAAGGCTACAGGCTTTGGGATCCAATCTCAAAGAAAACGGTGACCAGCAGAGATGTCATATTTGATGAAGCCTTTATGTTGAAACAGAATGAAGCAGAGACATGTAATGATAGTCCACAGGAGAAATTAACTGTTGAGGTGGAGCTTGACGAGAATAGTTCACCTAATGATAAGGGTGATGTTGAGATTGATCCACAGCAGCAACAAGAAGAGTCTTATTCAATTGCTAAAGGTACAGAGATACGGGTTCACAAAGCACCACAGAGATATGGCTTTGAAGACATGGTTAGTTTTGCTCTCGTAACCAGCGGTGGAGATCCATTCACTTTGAAGGAGGCTACAAATAGGAAAAACAATGATAAATGACTTGTAGCAATGTCAGAAGAGATGGAGTCACTACAGAAGAATAAGACTTGGGAATTAGTGAAATTGCCCAAGGGAAAGAAGGCTATTGGTTGCAAGTGGATATTTTGTAAGAAAGAAGCATTGTCAGAAAAGGAAGGTGAAAAATTAAAGGCACGATTAGTGGCAAAGGGTTACTCACAGAGAGAAGGAATTGATTATAATGAGATTTTTTCACCAGTTGTGAAGCACACCTCAATTCGAATAATCCTAGGATTTGTGACAATGCATGACATGGAGTTAGAGCAGCTAGATGTGAAGACTGCATTCCTCCATGGAGATTTAGAAGAAGAGATTTACATGCAACGGCCCGAAGGCTTCAAAGAACTTGGCAAGGAAGATTATGTTTGTCTATTGAAGAGATCATTATATGGCTTGAAGCAGTCTCCCAGGCAATGGTACAAACGGTTTGATTCATTCATGGTCACACATGGGTACATGCATTGTGAGTATGATTGTTGTGTTTATTTTAGAGTACTTGCTGATGGCTCTTATATATTTCTTGCTCTATATGTTGATGACATGTTAGTAGCTGCAAAGAGTAAGCAAGAAATTGTGAAGTTGAAGTCTTTGTTGAGTAGTGAATTTGACATGAAGGATCTTAGAGCTGCTAAGAAGATTCTTGGGATAGAAATTCACCGAGATAGAAGGGCTGGTAAATTATGGTTATCTCAGAAGGGATATCTTAAGAAGGTGTTAGAGAGGTTTAGTATGCTTGATGCAAAACCTGTTAGTACACCGCTTTCTGCCCTTTTTAAACTGTCCTCACAGTTGTGTCCAAGTTCAGATAAGGAGTCAGAGTATATGTCTAAAGTGCCATATGCAAATGCAGTTGGGTGTCTTATGTATTTGATGGTGTGCACAAGGCCTGATATTTCTCATGCAATCAGTGTGGTTAGTAGGTATATGGCAGATCCAGGCAAAGAGCATTGGAATGCAGTAAAGTGGATCTTTCGATATCTTACAGGCACTCATGATTTCGGTATCCTATTTGATCAGAAAGCTAGTACAGAAGCTGTGGGTTATGTGGATTCCGACTATGCAGGGGACCTTGATTCTAGAAAGTCCACAACAGGCTATGTGTTTAGGTTTGTTGGTGGCCCAATTTGCTGGAAGTCGACACTACAAGATGTAGTTGCTTTATCCACTACAGAAGCAGAATATATGGTGATGACAGAGGCAGGAAAAGAAGCCGTTTGGCTTAGTGGACTAGTTAATGAGCTTGGTTTCAAGCAGGATAGCATGGTGCTACATTGTGATAGTCAGAGTGCAATTCATTTGGCGAAGAATCAAGTATATCGTGCAAGAACAAAGCATATTGCTGTGTGGTACCACAAGATCAGAGAATGGGTTTCGTCTGGTGATATTTCTTTGTCGAAGATTCTCACTAGTGAGAATGCCTCTGATATGTTAACAAAGCCAGTTCCAATAGACAAGTTCAAGCACTGCTTGGACTTGATTGGTGTTTGTAGCTTGTGAGCCCTAAAGGGCTAAGGTGGAGGCGATGGAGGAGTTTGCTCGTGTAGCTTGATCAATTCAAGCCAAGGTGGAGATTTGTTGATGTGGGCCGTGTGACTTGAAGTGCCAAAGCCCAATTTGGTCTTCTAAATCAAATATAAGTAGTATTAGGAAACCGAATACAACTAGGAATATAATTCCTAGTAATAGCCGACCTATAATATATATATATATATATATATATATATATATATATATTAGGTTTGGGTTGAATGAAAATACATAGAGAGAATTAGAGTAATTCCTAAAACCCTAGCAGCAGCCGCATAAGAAGAAGAATAGTGTTTTCTTGTCTTGTGTGTGAGAGAGAGTTAGGGTGTATTGGGATTTGGGTTTCTTGAGAGTGTTATTGTGCACTATTATATCTCCCTATTTTTTATAGTGAAATTTCTCCGTCGTCTCCGTGGAGGTAGGCAGTTTGCCGAACCACGTAAATTCTTGTGTTCTTTGTGTGTGCTTATTATTTATTTAATTTCCGCTTATTTACTGTTATTGATTTGAGTCCTGGGGTGCTATCTGCACAACATTTGGTGTTTTAAGTTGTGGACTAGGCCTATTTTGGTTCATCTATTAGAGAAAAAGGGTTAGTGGAAAAACAGAAGATTTGGCCGATGATATATATATGGATTATGAGTTTGAAAAAGGAACTGGGCCAAGGAGGTTCACGTACCATGAACTCATTTGCGCAACAAACAACTTTGCTGAAGGAGGGAAGCCTGGAGAGGGAGGATTTGGAGGCGTTTACAAGGGTTTGTTAACTGAATCTAATATAGACGTGGCTGTTAAGAGGGTCTCAAAAGGATCGAAGTAGGGGATAAAAGAGTAGACATCAGAAGTGAAAATTATTAGTCGTTTGAGACATAGGAACTTGGTTCAACTTATTGGTTGGTGCCACGAACGGGGAGAATTCCTTCTTGTCTATGAGTACATGCCTAATGGAAGCCTTGATTTTCATCTCTTTGGAGCAAAGATTATGCTAACATGGCCCGTGAGGTATAAAATAGCCAATGGATTGGCTTCTGCATTGTTGTACCTTCATGAAGAGTGGGAACAATGTGTGGTGCATAGGGATATTAAGTCAAGCAATGTTATGTTAGATTCAAATTTCAATGCCAAGTTTGGTGATTTCGGTCTTGCAAGGCTTATAGACCATGAGTTGGGTTCACAAACAATTGTTTTGGCAGGCACCTTGGGCTACCTTGCCCTGGAGTGTATTACCACTGGAAAGGCAAGTAAAGAATCTGATGTTTATAGTTTTGGTGTAGTTTCCCTTGAAATTGTTTGTGGAAGAAAGCCCGTGGAACTAAAGGTAGAACCAAGCAAAGTAAGACTAGTAGAATGGGTATGGGACCTCTATGGAAAAGGTCAATTCCTTGAAGCGGTTGATAAGGGACTAAATTTGGAAATTGTTGAGCAGCAAATAGAGCGCTTGATAGTGGTTGGATTATGGTGTTGCCATCCTGATCCTACCATCCGACCCTCTATAAGGCAAGTGATAAATGTTCTTAACTTTGAAGCTCCCTTGCCTAACCTTCCATCAAAGTTGCCAGTACCAATGTATTTTGCACCTCCGATGCACATGTGTCGATTCTCCTACACTTCTTCTGGTCTCACGGGATCAATGAAAGATGGGACGCAGTGTTCGTGTAGCACTTGTTCTACTCATTCATCTATGTCAGCTGGATCTAGAAAAGCTCTTCTATATTCAAGCAAAGCTGATAAGTAGTTGGGTTCAAATATGTTTGTTTGTTCACGTATCGTGTAATTTGGCTCAATTTATGATTTTTGTTTCTTGGATTGATTAGTTGTCTTAAAAGTATCCTTCTCTTTTTAGATATAGAAACTTCTATTTAATTCAGAATTTTGTGATTATGTTTGTGTAGTCATGTGTGTAAGATTTGGAGAGGGAGAGAGGAAAAAAATGTGAAGTGCTATTGTATTAGTTTAGAATCCTATATGGTTTGACATGGTTAGATATAGAGGAACTTTGTTATATGTGAGTGCTTTTGAATGTGTAAATGCTTTGTAATTACCATTATTTCATTTCTGCTACTGGTAGACACACTAACGCCAAACCACTTAAATTTTGGTGTTCATCTCTTGTATGTGATTGTTTTCTCTTCCTTTCGTCAGGGATTTTTTTCTTTCTTTTTTTTGGGTTCTTATTATGTTTCTGTGAGATCTTTTACATGCACATTTAGTGATCACAATCAATCTTGTGTGGAAACTCTTCAAGAGGCCCTTCTGCACAACATCATAAATACATCATAACATAAAGGTTTGGGCTTGTGTTAAACACGTGTAGTTTGCTTCAATTATTTCCCTGATAAGCAACATATTCAATTCGAAAAAAAAATAAGGGGTATTTGGTACATGTGTTTGAAAACATGTGTTTTGTTATTTAAAAACATGTGTGGAAATACGTATGGATGAAAAAATGTATAGAAATGCGTGTAATGTTTAAAAACTAAAAATATGTGTTTGACTGAGTGTATCAAACACCCCTAAATGTAACAAATACATTTAGAAACATAGTAAAAGAGTTCACTAACATTTAGGCAAAATACAAATGACATGAACCACACATGACATGGAAGAGAATTTAAAACAAATTAAGAAACTAACTCTACCTCTTCAATAACACATGAAATTAGGTTTTCAAGGATAGAATGAGATAAACCCCATTTCCAACATAGCTCCTAATTGAGGTGGAATTTTGATGGCTTCCACTTGCTTCAATTCTAGCTTTTAACTTCCCTTGTGTTGGAGAATCTCTTACATTCTTTTAATAAAACCACAATGAATAATGACATTTTTTATTAAATTACTGATTATCCCAAAAGTGTAAGCTATTGGAATATAGTACATTTAATCATTTAACCATATAATTTTAACAATCTCCCTCACGCGTGAGCTCAAAATCCCTTTTAATAGGTGAAACTCAACACGTAGGATTTTAAATAGGAGGTAGAGTAGATTCGAACTTCTACTCTGATATCATGTTAAATTATTGATTGATAAATTACCGATTTGAAATATGATAAATTTAATCATTTAATTATATAATTCTAACACTTTTCCCTATTGCCAAAGGTGATTGATAGAAACCACCCACTAGCACCAATATGCATATCACACTTATCACTACACTTCTTTCTGCTCAGTCAACGATAAGGCAACAGTGCATTAGTTCTTACGGTGAAAGGACACTAAACTCCTTCCAAACCAAAAGAGGGAGAGAAAATTTATTGCAAAAAACAAAACACCTATTTGCATAAGCAACTTAGCGAGGAATGAGCAACGCTATTTGCCTCTCTTCTAACCCAAATAAATGCACTCGAGTCAAAGCAATGGCTATACTCAACAAAATTGCTTAGCATGGCAGAAATGGACTACTCAACATTAGGCAAGCCTAAATTTAGAGAATCAAAACAACTGTATTAACATCGCCCTCTACAATGATCTTGTGCAAATTTGCAGCTTGTGCTAATTGTAAGGCTCAGAGGAATGCAATTGCTCCTCCCTACAATAGTTCACAAAGTAAATGCTACTTAGTTCATGTATCTAGGACCTCACCCTCTACATCTTGAGCCAATATAGCCAATGCTGTAAATTTATCAGTGATAACAACATCAACATTTGGCATCACTAATTCCGTTGGAAGGAATTACCATTGCATTCTTGTCTAGGAACTTGGTCTTGAATTTGTGCAAGTTCTAAAGCCAGTACATATTCTCTTACTAATGCCATCGATAATGAGAGAAATATTTACCTTTTTTCCGTGGTGAGGAATAGAGGTCCTGAGGTTTCAAATGGCCTTAAGAATTATAGTCACTAGTTGCGAATCCCGCGCGTTGTGCTTAATAATATTTTTAAGGTGATCTCATTAAATTATTTTTGTAGTTTAGACTAATTTAATAAATAGTAATTTATTTCATAATCATATTTTCATTTGTTATAGTGACAATCACAAATATAATAAATAATTTTTGTCATACAAAAATGAAAACAATACAATTTTTCTCAAGATTTCAAAAGGTTGAAAAAATAATAATTTTTTAATAAAAATTATTTATTATATTTTTTGTATCATTAAAAAGTAACTAAAATTTGAAAATTATTTTTAGTTTTAAAAAAAATTCAAACCCAATTTTTTCTACCGTACAATCAAAAACAAAGAGAAACATATCAAAAAAATTTTAAAAATTCAACAAAACTACAATTAAAATAAAAAAGAAAGGGAAAAATAAAATTCACATTAAAGTCAAACTCATTCTCCCGAATATGTAAAATATTTCAAATGTGATGTGATCAAGCCAAATATTCAATGCATAATCAAATTCAAAAAATTTACCCTATTATTCATAATGATTGTAATCAAGTCAAATATTGTGTTAATACTGTCATAATGTAATCTAACATCTAATCCAATATGCGAAAAATGAATAAATAAATAAATATTTTTAAACTCAAAATTGAATTTTTTTTCCTTAAAAATCTCAAAAAATACACTAATAAGATTAGGAAGATGAGCAATACAAAATATTCGTAAATGCTTAAAAACAGATACTCACACATCTAAAAACATCATAACAATTTGGTGCTAATTTGTTAAACAATATATTTACAAACAGTGAAAGGAAACTGCACAAAGACCATCTTCTTCAACTGCACTAACTGTTCTTCATCATATTGTCCAAACTATTCCGTTGTTTTCCAAATAAACTAAAACCTAATAATAACACAAAATATGGACATATAATATAATTTTCCCCCAAATCTGAGTTAGTCAATAATAAGACAATGAGTGTACAAACTTCATAAAAAAAATCCAACAAAAAATGAAAAAAAAAAAAAAAAAAATGAGAGAGAGATAACCTTTTTATGTGGGCAAATAAAATATGCATAAAATGGGAGAAAGTGACAAATCTATATATATATGTAGGGATAAAGGGCCCAAAACCATATGTTGGGCCTTGGGCTTTGTCTGAGGACATTGATAGGTACGAGGAGGAGCAAATAGTTGTTACATGTTCCCAGTTAAAGTCTCATAAGTAGGGAATGAATGAAAGGTGGCCCGAGGAGGAATTCCTCCTCGGATATGATGAATACAGTTCAAAGTACGTACTCCAGCAATTAGTGTGATCCTCCAAGAAGCTCCAATAATAGGGACATGCCTCATGAACATACGAAAAGGAAGGAAACCTAAAAATATCTAAGGGAAAGCTGCCACCACCGCATTAAATGCACTGCAGCTACTTTTCTGGCCACATTGATATGGAGAAGACCTCTGAACAGTGCTACCTTGGCTACTACAACTTACAGAAAATCAGAGAGGGTGTCTGATGGGACAGGTACTCAAGTAAAGACTCGGATGATCAACAAGTGTAGGATGAAGATAGTCCAAATGTGAATATATAATGTGAAAGGCTCTTCATGGAGAAAGGATCAGAAAAATAGAGAGAAAACACTATACCAATCTAAATTATCTTTGTATCCATATGTGATTAATTTATACAAGAGGGACCTCCTCGGATTGAAAGGATATTAAGATCAAAATCTCTTATTTGTGTTTGACTGTCATTCAAATCAAAACTATCCGTTGTTCAATTCATTAGAGCCTAGTTCTTCGACCCACTCTCTACAAATTTATTGTATTGGGCTCATTGGGCCAATATCCCATACGTATTGGGCTTTGACTGTAAATTGAGACCCTACAATTAGCGTCGTCTGTGGGAAGAACTTGTGTAATAGTGAAAACAACGGTTAACTATGGTAGATTCAGGCCCACACCAGGCAGAATCCATAGCATCTTAACGTGAAAATCCTTTTGCCAACCTTGAGCGTAGGAGAGATCAAGAGGGCAGCGTGCACGTTACGTATACAAGCAAAAGCCACTCTCGAGTTGGGAGTCACGTCTCTCAAGAGCAACACAATAAAGCCATGCAAAGGGAAATCGACCAGCTAAAGAAAAAATTACGCCATGCACAACAAAAACGAACTCCTACCCCATCTGATTCCTCTTCCGACGATGAGAAGGATAGCGGTTATCAACGTAGATCAAGGACTCCTCCTAGTGAATCCTTCTCATATGAAGAGGAGCACCACAGTGAATGCAGATGCAAGAGCCCAACTTACAGAGAATTGGGAAATGATGCGATGAGCAAAGCCTTGAACCAGATTTCCAAGTCGCCCTTCACACATAGAATTGAAAGGGCAACTCTTCCTCGGCGTTTCCATCAACCAACATTCATCATCTACAATGGGCGAACGGACCCGGTGGAGCATGTGAGCCATTTCAATCAGAGAATAACTGTCTATTCTAAGGACGAAGCCTTGATGTGCAAAGTGTTCCCATCCAGTTTGAGACCCGTGGCGATGAGATGGTTCAATGGCCTGAGGACTGATTCTATAAATTCCTTCAAGGAGCTCACTCGGGCATTTGGCTCCCGTTTTATCACATGTACTAGGGTCTCTCAGCCCTTAGACTCCCTATTGTCTTTGTTCATGCGAGAAAGGGAGACCCTGAAAACATACTCGGACAGGTATTGGGAAACGTACAATGAGATAGATGGTAACTTTGATGACGTCGCCATCAGTACCTTCAAGAGTGGCCTCCTAACTGAGCATGGTTTAAGGAAGTCCCTAACAGGAAAACCAGTCACCAGCCTGCGCCAACTTTTGGACCGGATTGACAAGTATAAAAAGGTTGAGGAAGACCAGCAACTGGGTAAAGGAAAGGCTAAGGTTATCCCTCAGGGGAGGAGGGATTTCAAGTCGAATCGATTTAATAACAACCGACCTCGGAGAGATTTTGCTGGACAATCAGGGTCTACCAACACCCAGACCGTTAATGCATTATTCCGAGAGCCGGTGCATCAGGTTCTAAAGAAGATTAAGAACGAGTCATTCTTCAAATGGCCAAACAAGATGGCTGGAAACCCTATGAGACGTAACCAGAGCCTTTATTGCTAATATCATCAAGACCAGGGGCACACTATAGAAGACTGTAGGAATTTGTGGGACCATTTGGACCAGTTGGTCCGAGAAGGGAAGTTGAAGCAGTTGCTGCACCATTCTAGTGGCCAAGCGAGGAAAACAGGTTCGGATCCCCGGAGAGATGCTTCTTCAAGACCTCCTTTGGAAACGATCAATGTCATCTTCGCTGCCCCCGGTAGGACCGGTTCCTGTCCCTCCAGAGTGATGTTTGTGGCTTGGCTATTAACCGAAGACAACAATTCAGAGCCAAAAAGAGCCAGAATAGAGGCCCCGCTAGTTCTGGGCTTCTCGGCCGACGATAAGATCGGAACTATCCAACCCCATGACGATGCTTTGGTGGTCACACTTAGGATAGAGGGTATGATGTGAAAAGAGTGTTGGTAGATCAAGGAAGTGCTGTCGAGTTAATGTACCCCGACCTGTACAAGGGGTTGAATTTGAAACCCGAGGACCTAACAGCGTACGATTCCCCACTAGTAAGTTTCGAGGGGAAGACAGTTACTCCAAGAGGTCAGATTTGACTACCCATACAAACCGGTTCGGATGTGGTGGAAATGGACTTCATTGTGGTGGATGCTTATTCACCTTATACGGCTATTGTGGTTAGACCTTGGCTTCATGCCTTAAAAGCCGTTTCTTCTACCCTGCATCAAAATGTGAAGTATCCGTCTAATGACCAGGTTAAAGAGATTGTAGGGAATTAGTCCATGGCTAGGCAGTGCATGGTGGCTGTCATCTTACATAGGCCCAATGCGAAGTCCTCAGCCTTTGCTGAAAGGGACTTATAGCAATCAAGAACTCCGGTATTGCCCGACAGTGGATCAATCGAGGAAGCAAAGTGCGAAGATCTAGAAAAGGTTATTGTTGGCGATGATTCGAAAAAGTTCTTTCAGGTCGGCTCCCAACTGCCTCCCCAAGAGAAAGAAGAACTAATCAAATTCTTGAGAAAAAACATGGATGTATTCGTGTGGAGTACTTATGAAGCTCCAGGGGTGGATCCAAATTTCATTTGCCACCATTTGAATGTCAATCCATCTGTTACCCCCAAAAAACAACCTCCTCGACACTCATCTAGAGATCATTCTGATGCTGTCAAAGATGAGGTGAAGAAGCTTAAGTAGGCGGGGGCTATCAAAGAAGTTTTCTATCCTGAATGGCTGGCCAATACCATGGTAGTAAAGAAAAAGAACGAAAAATGGCGAGTGTGTGTGGATTTCACGGATTTAAACAGGGCTTGCCCAAAAGATCCCTTTCCTATGCCTCGGATAGACCAGCTGGTTGATGCTACCGTAGGCCATCCTCGGATGAGCTTTTTAGATGCCTTTCAAGAATACCATCAAATATCGCTAGCTCTAGATGATCAAGAGAAGATAGCTTTTGTTACTCCCACTGGAAACTACCATTACAAGGTGATGCCCTTCGACTTGAAAAATGCAGGATCCACCTATCAAAGGATGATGACTAAGATGTTTAAACCTCAGTTGGGCAAGAATATCGAAGTCTATATAGATGACATGGTGGTGAAGAGTAAGGTGGTGTCCGAGCATGTGAGAGACCTCGGAAATATTTTTGAAATACTGAGAAAACACAAGCTGCGCCTTAACGCCTCCAAGTGTTCTTTTGGCGTGGGATCAGGAAAATTCCTAGGCTATATGGTGACCCATTGGGGAATTGAGGTTAATCCCTACCAGGTTAAGGCGATAAACAATTTGCAACCACCTCGGAATCCCAAAGAAGTTCAGAAGCTAACCGAAATGACTGCCGCTCTAAACCGGTCTATTTTTCGGTCCGCAGATAGATGCAGACCTTTCTTCCTATTGATGAATAAATGGAAGGGATTTGAGTGGATTGAGGAGTGTGCTTTGGCATTTCAGCAACTTAAAGAATACCTATCTCAGCCACCTATCATGTCCAGTTCTGAGATGGATGAGGTCTTGTTTTCTTATATTGTGGTGGCCCCTCATGCTATAAGTTTGGTGTTGATACGAGTTGACAATGGAGTACAATGACCAGTCTACTATGTGAGCAAATCACTACATGAGGCCGAGATTCGCTATCAACTGCTGGAGAAGGCCATCCTGGCAGTGGTGCATGGTACATGAAAGCTTCCCCATTACTTCCAAGCACATACAGTCGTCATCCTAACTTAACTTCCACTCAAGGCCATACTTCGAAGTGTTGATTACACGGGGAGGATTGCAAAGTGGGGCATAGTTCTAAGGGCTTTTGACATCAAATACATGCATTGTACCTCTGTCAAGGGTCAGGTACTGACAGACCTCGTGGCTGAGTTCACTGAACCCCCATTAGAAGAAACATCAACGACACAGAACATGGATGGAAAATCGGTTGGCACAATCTCCCTACAAGAACCTTTATTCTGGAAGGTATACGTCGATGGTGCGGAAAATCAAAGGGGCTCTAGAGTGAGGCTAGTTCTAATCTCACCCGAGAAGCTCACCATTGAGAAGTCACTAAGATTGGGCTTTTCGGCCACGAATAATGAAGCTAAATACGAAGCCTTGCTGGAGTGAATGTCTATGGTTTAAAGAATGGGAGGAAATGTGGTAAAGATGTTCTCGGACTTAAGGCTGGTCGTCGGCCAGGTAAAGGGCGAACTAGAAGCAAGAGATGAGAGAATGCAAGGGTATTTAAGTCAGGTTAGGCATTTGCAATCAGGATTTAAATCCTTCACCCTATTGCACGTCCCCAGGAGTGGAAACACACACGCCGATTCCCTAGCCACGCTTGCGACCTCCTCGACACAAAGCCTACCTCGGGTTATCCTTATAGAAGACTTGTGCAAACCCACGGAGGTAAAGGGACAAGCGGTTCATGTTCACCAAATTAGAGTAGGGCCCAGTTGAATAGATCTTATAGTACTATATCTAAGAGTGGACATCTTGCCGGAAGACAAATCAGAAGCTGATAAGATAAGGAGAAAAGCGCCTCGTTTCTGGCTGTCCGAGGACCAAAAATTGTACAAGAACTCTTTTTTTTAGCCATATCTACTCTGTGTTCACCTTGAAGCGACAGAGCTACTCCTTGAGGAGCTGCATGAAGGGATTTGTGGAAGCCACACAGGAGGCAGGTCTCTGTCTCAGGGAGGCAGGTCTCTATCTCACAAAGCCATCACTTAGGGCAACTGGTGGCCAAATATGCAGAAAGAAGCATAAGAGTATGTGAAGAAGTGTGATCAATGTTAGAGATTTGCACCAAACATACACCAGTCGGGAGGAGTTCTTAACCCCCTGTTTAGCCCCTGGCCATTTGCGCAATGAGGCTTAGATATAGTTGGCCCTTTCCCCAAAGCAACAGAGAACAAGAGGTATCTACTGGTCAGCACTGATTATTTCACAAAATGGGTTGAAACTGAACTTTTAGCAAATATCAAAGATGTGGACGCTAAGAAGTTTATTTGGAAAAACATTGTTACCCGATTCAGGGTCCCTCATTCCCTCATCTCGGACAATGGTTTTCAGTTTGATAGTAAGTTCTTCAGGAGATACTACTATGAATTGGGAATTACAAACAGATATTCTACCCTAGCCTATCCCCAGGGGAATGGACAAGTCGAGACTGTTAATAAGGTCATAGTGAACGGACTCTAGAAAAGGTTGGATGATGCGAAGGGAAGATGGGTGAAAGAACTGCCACATGTCCTGTGTACGTATGAACCACATCTCGCAGATCAACAGGGGAGACCCCTTTTTCGATGACTTATGGAGCCGAAGCTGTTATTCCTTTAGAAATGGGCTTTCCAACACTAAAGACCAGCTCATTCAATCCAAGCAGTAACAATGAGTTGCTAGAAAGGAGCTTAGATCTTATTGAAGAAATAAGAGAAAGTGCAATGGTCCAATTGGCATACTACCAACACAAACTCAAGCAAGGTTATGATGCCAAGGTAAAACTGAGGCCACTAGTGCCTGGTGACTTGGTATTGAGGAAAGTTCTGGGCATTGCAAAAAACCCAGCATAGGGAAAGCTAGGACCAAATTAGGAAAGACCATATCGCTTCACCTCTATGGCTAGTATAAGGGCATATTTCCTAGAAGACTTAGATGAGCATGTAATACCGTGCCCTTGGAATGTAAACAACCTGAAAATGTATTATTATTATTAATGAAAATCTCCTTTATCAATAAGTTCTTTTGTTGTGTAAAGGCATCGTGCTTACTGTTACTCAATTTATTCAAGTATTAAACAGAACTTAAGTCTTGCATGGCTCCTCAGACCACAGGCTTAGGGGAAATTAATTACTTTTGGCATCTATTTAAGTATTAAACAGAACCTAAGTCTTGCATGGCTCCAGGGACCACAGACTTAGTGGAAATTAATTACTTTTGGCATTTATGCAAGTATTAAACCGAACCTAAGTCTTGCATTGCTCCAAGGACCACAGGCTTAGGGAAAATTAATTACTTTTGGCTTCTATCCAAGTATTAAACAGAACCTAAGTCTTGCATGGCTCTTCAAACCACAGGCTTAGGGGAAATTAATTAATTTTGACATCTGTTCAGGTATTAGACAGAACCTAAGTCCTGCATGGCTCCTCGGACCACAGGCTGAGGGGAAATTAATACTCAGTGGTATCTTTATAAGTATTAGACAGATCCTAAGTTATGCATAGTCTCTCGGACCACATACTTTGGTGAAATTAACACTCAAGGGCATCCTTATAAATATTAAATAGAACTTAAGTTACAAGGTATGTTACTTATTTCCTTCAGATTCAACATTCATTATGTAAGGAATAATTTGTTATAACTCTCTCTTGCTGACACTTAGTTATAGTTCTTGAAACATCAATAATGAATTACTGTTAGAACATATTGGAAATAGAGCAACAACAGTTCAACACTATTTATGACAACCATAAGCTTTGAAACACACAACAATAAAGGTACTAGAAATAAAAAGAAAAAAACTTTTCATTCAACAAAAAGGAATACATTATTTGAGAGCAGAATGCCATTACAAAAAGTTATAAAAATTAAAAAATTAAAAATAAAATTAAAAATAAAAGAAGAAGAAGAAGAAGAAGACTACAAAGGAAAATCCTATATCTGGGATTCTAGGCTTTGTCTTTGAGGGAGTCTTTATTGGGATCAGCAGCCTTGGAATGGACGTCATCAGCTTTGGACTTAACCTCCGCGTCCTTGGCCTGAAGGACCACATCCCTGATTGTAAGGGAGTCCTCGGAGGGCTTATCCTTCATTGGTGGCTGAGCTTCCTTACCCACTCCAGCCCTTTCAGGAACTTCGGCATCAGGAAGGGGAGCCTAGGTAGGAAGGAGCTGCTCAGGAGGAGGGTCTGACTTAAGGATTTCTCGAATATCCTCTAGGAAGAAGATATTCTCGACCCTCCTTAGCTCGGAATCTGTAGGGACTCCCGCCCGGTCCATTGCCACTCCCCAGGACTTGATGCAGTAGTCCCTGCATACTACAGCCACCTCCTCTAATAGCCGCGCCTCCGTATCCTGCATCTTACATTCGTAGGATGCCTTCACTGCAGCCTCAGCAGCTTCCCTGGCCACCCGAGCTGCATCTTTGACTTTCTGCAACTCTGCCTTGAGGTCTAAGACAGATTGTTTCTCGGTGGCCAGGTTTATCTCTGTGATGTACAACTGCTGTCGCATATCCTCGGCCTACCTCTCCATGGTCTTCAGACCCGCCTCAGCACTCTGGCGAGCCTGGATAGCTTCCTTGAGCTTTTCAGACAACCCCGTCTATTCTTGCTTGAGGGCTCCAAGGGCCTTCTCAGTTTCGAGACGGGAGTTGGCCTCAGCCCTAACCTCCTCGTGGGCGTTCCTGACCCACTCCTCAGCTACATATACTTGCTGATTAACCTGCATAAAAATGGCAAAGGGGTTATGAAATTAAGTGCATATATAAACGAACATGTGACTTAGTATTTAGCGAAGAGGGGTGCTGGTTAGCTTACCATCGCAAGGTCCCTCTTCAATGACATGAAGAGGTCCGGTTGCTTGGTGCGTCTAAGGCCTTCCATGTCTCGGGGGAGGAGGAGAGGTTACTCCAAAGCCTTGGCGAGGTAAGTAGCATACCCCCTTTAAGACTCCCAAATTGAAGTGTCCCAACTAATGGGAATACCATCCATTTCCAGCCGTGAGGCCCAGGTACGCTGCCCTCGGCGTATTTCGGCTTCGTCTCGGCTATCTACAGACTTGGCCCTCTTGTCCTTAGGGTCCTTAGACTTCTTTTGTTGCTTGACACCCTTTTGAGGTGCCACCTCACCTTCCTCCAAGTCCTCTACTAGC
Organism: Quercus tomentella; assembly: GCA_028535165.1. Classification (NCBI taxonomy): domain Eukaryota; kingdom Viridiplantae; phylum Streptophyta; class Magnoliopsida; order Fagales; family Fagaceae; genus Quercus; species Quercus tomentella. Next base: position 16,890,959 of record JAPQVY010000001.1, read on the forward strand.
CTCTTCTTCCTTAAATCTGGAATGGCTTTTAGTTCGAGATCAGCAGGGAGCGAGGGGTAGGAAAAGGAAGGTTGGGAGCGACCTGGGTCTTAAGGGCTTCTTTAGAAGTTTGCCCCTTGTTCCTGTTAGCCATCAGACCTTTTAAACCCGTTCTTTGCTTCAGATCCATGCTTTCTCATTCCTTGGAACTTGTGTCTGGCCAAACAACTATTAATCTGGGATGATGGATGGTAGAAAACCTATCAGACTCGGTCTCTGAATCCGAGAGCTCTACAGGCCTTTCTGGTACCCCTTCCTCCTCTCCAAAGTGGAATTGGTCGATCTCGGCGTCTAAAGAATGGCGAGACGAGGCCAACTCCTCTCTCAGAGCAGCTACTTACTGAGGAGCGTATTGGGGTGGCAACACAACCGGGGGAAGATCTCTCCGAGCCAAAAATCCTGGCTTGGATACGTCTATGTAGCTCAACCCAGAGTCGTCGGCTCTTATCGCCTACCCCACGTCCTGGAATTGACGAGACAAGGGCTCATAATTTAAAATCAGATGAGCGGCTCTTAATTGTCCGTCTTCGCTTACGAATACTTCAGACCTCAGCAACTTATTGAGACCTGGTACGTTGATAAAACTTAGTCTCGGGGCGACGTGGTTTTTATATGCAAAAAGCATCCGATAAGAAGATTACGGTTAGATCGATTAAGACTATTATCCGAGAAGATGAAATGTTAAGGCAGGTTATAAAAAAAAAAAAAAAAAAAAAAAAAAAATTAAGAGAGCTAAAATCCCCTGCCAAAGAGACTAATCCTAGAGGTACCCCACCTGGCTCTCCCGCCCAAGTTGGGCAATGAAGACCATCGTTCCACTCCCTGGAGGCAATCAGATAGTCATCCTTCATGCCCTTGTTAGACTTGGGGAGACAAGATATCAGCCTGACGACCTTGGACCGGGACTTGAGATAGTATCCCGTACCGGCGAGCTTGTGACACTCATATAGGTGAACCACATCATGCCATGTGAGTCCTAAGCCCATTTACTCGTTGAGAGCGTCCACGCAGCCCAAGACCCTAAATAGGTTAGGGGCGCATTGATAGGGGGTTAGTCTGTGGTTAAGCAGATAGTCCCTAGTTATCCTACCCATGGGAAGCATCATTCCTCCCTCTATGAAAGCAATCATGGGAATGACGACTTCACCCACCTCTCTCTTAGTAAGTATTCGATCCAGAGGACAATACTCTAAGACCACCCCCTGTGGGATATGGTATTTGGCCCTAAAACCCTCCATACCGGCCGGTGAGTCTACTAAGTGTTTGAATCTACCCATCTAAATAAATAGAAATGACACAGAGAAAGGCTTCTAAAAAAGAAAGGCCGAGGAGGAAGGCCGAGAAGAAAAAGAAGAATATAAAGAATATAAAGAAATAAAGACTTACGGGAACTAGTATGTTAATCTCTGAGACTTTTAGAAAGATTTTTGAAGACTTCTTATAAGAAAGAGTTGTGAAGATTTAAGAATTTAGAGTGTTTTGTGAGACGCGGCGTTGGAATTCTCTGGAGCACTTGAAGATTTGTGAAGTAAAGAAGAAAATGAATTCCCTCAAGGCTTTATATAGAGGGAGAAAATAAGTGGGAATACTCTCGCTCAAAATTCTAGGAAAAATGTCAGTCGTTGGATTGGCGCCTTACCGTTGGATACAGGGGACATAAAGCCGCCTGAAGTAATTAATAATGCCTCATGGGCTACGAAGCATTAGTAGCAATTATGAGGTGCGTAAAACCGCACTCCCATACGTGTGAATCAAGAAATCAGTTGGTCTTATCTCCTAAAAATCAAAACCCCACTTTTTCTCCTCGGATAAGAGGAAAAACCGAGATTTTGAGGGGCCTATTATAGGGATAAAGGGCCCAAAACCATATGTTGGGCCTTGGGCTTTGTCCGAGGACATTGATAGGTCCAAAGAGGAGCAAATAGTTCTTACATGTTCCCAGTTAAAGTCTCATAAGTAGGGAACGAATGAAAGGTGGTCCGAGGAGGAATTCCTCCTCGGATATGATGAATGTAGTTCAAAGTACGTACTCCAGCAATTAGAGTGATCCTCCAAGAAGCTCCAATGATAGGGACATGCCTCATGAACATTCGAAAAGGAAGGAAACCTAAAAATATCTAAGGGAAAGCTGCCACCACCACATTAAATACACTGCAGCTACTTTTTTGGTCGCATTTATGTGGAGAAGACCTCTGAATAGTGCTACATTGGCTACCACAACTCAAGGAAAACCAGAGAGGGTGTCTGATGGGACAAGTACTTAAGTAAGGGCTCGGATGATCAACAAGTGTAGGATGAAGATGGTCCAAAGGAGGATATATAATGTGAAAGGCTTTTCATGGAGAAAGGATTGAAAAAATAGAGAGAAAACACTGTAGCAATCTAAATTATCTTTGTATCCATCTGTGATTAATTTATACAAGAGGGACCTCCTCGGACTGAAAGGATATTAAGATCAAAATCTCTTATATGTGTTTAACTGTCATTCAAATCAAAACTATCTGTTGTTCAATTCATTAGGGCCTAGTTCTTCGATCCACTCTCGACAAATTTATTGTATTGGGCTCATTGGGCCAATATCCCATACGTATTGGGCTTGGACTATAAATCGAGACCCTACAATATATATATATATATATATATATATATATATATATATAAAACCGAAACTTCTGAAACTCCCACAATTTTCCACCTTAGCATTTTTTATTTATATTTTTTAATTTGATTTAGGACAGCCCCAATTTTTGACTATATAGGAATTTCTCTTTAAAACGCAAAGATCCAAAAACATGTAAACCCTACACAAAAGCCTTTGAAGTCTGAACACCGCAAAGATTTAGAAAATAGACGCAGCCTCTTCAACAACCAAGTCTTCTTTACTGGCTTTGCTGCCCTTTCTCTCTCCTCCGCTTCTTCCTATAAGTTGGGTTCTTTAAATTTTGGCTTTATTGCGTGTTTGGTTCATTAAACGTTGGCTTAAGGAGTTGGGGGAGGAATAGGAATGCTACAATATATACTTTTAACTTCTATTTTGATACCTGTATTATTTTTCTGTGAATCTATTTTCTTTTTCTATTATATCTTTTTTTCATTTTTTTTTTATTTGGTTCAATCTAGCACTCTCATTGAATGCCTGGTAAACAAGTCCATGCACAATATGGATAACATGCAGCCTTTCTTTATTTTACTTTTTATTTTTCCATTTTCTTTTCAAGAGAAAAGCCTGCCAAAGTTTCATTCATAAATCAACCACTATTACATAGAAAGATGGGACTTATGCTACAACCATGTTCGAGTAAGTACATATTCAAGCCACAAAATGTTTGAAAGCAGAAGACCCTGAATTTCGAATGTCAAAAATATTATTTAAACTGATGGCTTTTCCTACGAAGTAGTGAAATTTGAAGTTATTATTGGTTGATTTGTGTTGTTTTATAGTCATAAATTTTGATAAAATTAGTTTTTAAGACATTTAAATTGACATTTATTTGATTTTAGTTATCATTCTTCTGTGGACTAGGTGGTTTTTTGAAACCGATTAACAGATTTGAAATTAACGTTGCAAAACAGATGAAACTTAGTTCAGTTTGGTAACTCTCCTTCTGGTAGGAGTCTTCTCTCTCACTTTTTTCAAACGAGTCCCTCCCTCCTTTAGGTTCACTCTAAAGGCCTGAATTTTCTTCTTTTTTTTTTTTTTTTTACTCTTTTCCTTATGGCGGAAAATATGATTGATGGCTTGGAGAATATGAAGTTATCAGCTGTGGAGGAAGAAGTTATTGCAATATCTGAAGAGGGTAGATTGCCTGAGATTGAAAGTTGCAACTTGAGTCTCATTGGCAAGTTTCTAACGTGCAAGGTCTTCAATAAAAGGGCTGCCATGAACACAATACAAAGAGCATGGGGATGAATATAGAGTTACAGATTGTGGAAGTTGGATCAAATCTTTTTCAGTTCAAGTTCCAAATTGAATTTGACTTGAGCCAAGTTTTGAAATGAGGACCTTGGAGTTTTGATAATCAAGGAGATTTGGTGCAAAGCCCTACTCATTGCATCATTCCCCATGCTCCTGGGAGTTGGACTTTTAGCTCTTTTCCTATGATTCCGTTCCTCCCTCTCCAAGTGCAAGGATATGGAAAAAGATTCACTGGGAGGTGTTCTAGACCTTTGCCTAAAACTATAATCATCATCCGAGTCAATCTCCATACTAGGAGGGAAGTCTTCATAATCGTTTTCCCTGACTGTTGTGGATGTTAAGGTTGTTATTTCTTTTCATTTTTTTTTGAGGAAATTTAGGGTTGTTATTTCTAGGCGTGAAGATTTGCTTGCTGTCTATGGAGTTCCAAACCTAAAGGTGTTACGGATTTTTGGTTTCCCCAATTTGCATTCTGTCACGATCATTAAAACGATGACTATAAGGTGTTGAGGCTTGCGCTTTTTCATTACAATGACTTGCCTATAGAAATCAAGGTATATAGTCTTAAATCACAGTGTTGGAAAAAAGTTGAAGAACAATGGCCAAACAAGGAGATATGTCATTGGGAGTCGGCGCCTTTGAATGGAGTTGTGCATTGGTTAGTTGCTAATTTTGGCACGCTAGATAAGGAGTTGTTTCTTGCTTTTGACCTTGCCTCTGAGAAATTCAAGCTCTATACAACGCTAGTTTCACCAGATTTTGACCATGTTATGGAATTGAAGATTAAGTATTTTCTTATTTTTGGGTTTTTTTGGTTGCATTTTATATGGCAAGAAAAAACCTAGGATTTTGCAAACAAGTTGAGCAATGGGAGGGATTATATTATATTAAAAAATGATTGAGACTTTAATTTTCATTAAAGAAAGGATGCCATTGATAATAGACATGGCATGCCTAACATTATTAGTGTTAGTATTTTTTTTCCCTCTTAAATTGTAACTTATTTTTTCAAGTGATCATAACTTTAAGCAAATTTAAAATTTTTATTCAACTAATCTGTGCATCGCATGGGTTAGCGACTAGTTTATAGTAAAATGATGAGAATAATAAGAGACAAAATAAAGGAAGATAAAGGGGCAAAATTATATCTAAAGTTAAAACCGTTTAAGAGGAATACGTATAGACAATACTTAGTACAACATTAAAATTAAAATAGATAAATATGTAAAGTTAAAACTGCCTAAGATGAATTTGTAAAGCCAATGTATTTATATATTTAATAATGTCAAAAAAATTAAAAGTAAAAAATAAATATGAAAAAAATAATGATGTGGCAATGATGTAGAGGATAAGGTGGCTTAACAGGAGCATAGCAACAATACTACGCTTCAACTTTTAAAGATATATATATATATATATATATATATATATATATATATATATATAGATAGATAGATAGATAGATAGATAAATAGATAAAAAAGATGTATAGGTTCTAGTTAGCTCAACTAGTAAGTTTCTGATGGTTGTATAAGAAATCTAGGGTTCAATCCTTGCCTACACCAAAAACTAATTGGTGTCTTGGTTTGATGATAAGAGTTATCATCAGGAGCGGACGCCATACGTTGAAACTTTCTAAAAAAATTAAATAAATAAATAAATAAGATAAGAAAGATGCATTGTTTATAATCGACCTTTGTCACATGAGATTCTATTAACTAAATTGGAGGATCCATGACAAATCTTACTATGTCTAAATGGTTGGCTATTGAAATTTAATAATTATGGTAATTGTACTAGATATACATTCCATTATTAGGCATTTAGTATGATTGTGTTTGTATATGTATTATATATTCTACTTGTAGGGACACGATTTTATTTGACGACCCAAGAATGATATTGGGTTCGTGTATAACAGGCCCAAACAATATAATTTGTAGAGAGTGGGCTGGAAAGGCTTGGCGTTGGTCACTGGACAACGGTCTGGTCTTGATTTCATGAGAGCTCATACAAAGGCAGGTTTGGACAGTATGACTGAGCCTTACATCGATTTGGTTTTAGAGATTTGGCTCCTCGGAATTAGTCCGAGGAGCATTACATTCTCACCATTCTCTCCTTTTTCTCCTCCTTCTTCCGGGGGCCCCTTTTCCTTTAGCTCTCTTTTCCCTTTTATACTAATATTCACTTCCCCTTCTTCATCTACGTGTCGGTTTCTCCTTATTTGGGGTAGTTACTTGTCCCATCAATCCATACGTCAGAGTGGTTGGGAAAAGCTGGATAGCATGGTATGGAGTATGGGCTTGTCAGGCACTGGGCTCCACATTATGGTGTTGGCAGCTTTCTCGTTGTACTGCTCTTGTACTGAGTTTGTCCTTTTCTTCAGGCGCTTTGTGAGGCATTGAGCGTGAGATCGTCCTCGGCCACATTCTTGGGCCACTAAGGGGCTTTCATCATACGTCCTCGGCAGTAGGGCTCCTCGGCCTGGGCTATGGACCCTCAACACAAAGTGGGCCGGGATGCCAAATTTCAGGCCCCACAATAGCCCCTCAAAATCCTGCTTCCCGACTTTTTAGTTGGGAAGGGGGGTTTTAGTGATGCTGAGCCCACCTCGTGACTTACTCAAGTTCCGTACCTTACTGCTGCTTGTGTTCTTCCATTTGCGTGGGAGATGTGCCGAATTAAGAGGCATTACTTTATTCTTCACCCGCGCAGTGTCCTCTGACATTTCAATATTCGAGGTGCGCCTTCACAAGGACCTTTAAATCTTGTGGTGGTGGATAGTGTTGGAAATCGTGCCAGAGCTGCCTTGTCTGCAGCATTCCTTGGAAAGTAGCACGAATTGAATGTCACCACCTTACCTTTTATATAAGTAGGATAGGAGGTTATTCTACTTATACACAAACCCTCCAGCTCTCTTCAAAACCATAATCCTTCAGCTATAATCACAGTTTTCATATTCAGTGTTATCCACCCTTTGTGCGATATGTTTGAGACACGGATAGGGGTAAAGGATTTACACCCGCCACAGAGGCACCGGGTCCTCCCGAGACTAAAGGTGGTGTGGCCTGGACAGGGGAGGCACAGATTCAAGATAATCTTCCGCTTTGGCAAGGGGGAAATGGTATTCCTCCCTCTTTCAGTCAAAATCCGAAGCAGGTACTGGTCGCATCAAATTCTTGGTGCGTCAGAAGTAAGGTTTTCCGCCATCAGCGTCGTCTGCTCTATCGCAGGCGTGGTTACGTGGAGGCTCATCAACCTCCGGCTCCCTGTACCTTTTCTTCAACGGTGCTAGCCCGAAGTGGGGCTCTTTTGCTGCCTGAGTTATAGGCATGTAAAAGTATTGAGGAATGGTCTCCTTAGACAAAATTCTGGAACGGCAGCATGTCTCTCGTCTGCGCCTCTTCTTCGGCTTTTCCTTCGCTCCCTTGTGTCTTTTCTTTTCGCTTATGTAGTTAGTTTCAGTATGAGCTTATTTATGCTCTTTCAATGTACGCTGTACTGTTTCTTTGTCTTAATAAAAAATGAATTTACTTCTTTTTAAATATTTTTCCTTTCTATAACAATTATTTTGTGCATGGGATGCTACATGTGTGCTTTCCTTTGATGATACTTAGAGTAGGAAACCTTGAAACAGAAACCTACTAATTCTAGTTTACCGACATTAACAAGCATAATAATGATAATTCCCAGTGAATTAAAACTCATAAAACTAACCGGGATAATGGCTGAGTGCTTCGTAATGCATGCAAGGCGATCGTCCGAGAACGATAAACTCTAAATAATTCGTCCGAGAGGGTAGCCGAGCAGTGAGGGACTTCGACTGTGTGTTTTTGGCAACACATTGTCTTATACGGCATCAATCCTCTAGGTGTTGAGGATCTGAGGAAAGATCGGGGAATCCATGTAGTTTAGGGGTTAGCCTGATTATCAACGGGGAATTCTCCTCGGATAGATTCTATGGTCCAGGTAACGTCCAGGTCGTGCCCAAACCCCCTGTTGGCTCTTCTAGGTAGTTGGTTTCCCCATGGGCTTGAGTCCGAGGACCATACAAGGCCTTGGTTCTGTCCAAAACTTGTAATTTTTCTTTTGTGTACTTGGTTTCCCCATAGGCTTGAGTCCGAGGACCATACAAGGCCTTGGTTCTGTCCAAAACTTGTAATTTTTCTTTTGTGTACTTGGTTTCCCCATAGGCTTGAGTCCGAGGACCATGCAAGGCCTTGGTTTTGTCCAAAACTTGTAAGATTTCTTTTTTGTACTTGGTTTCCCCATAGGCTTGAGTCCGAGGACCATACAAGGCCTTGGTTCTGTCCAAAACTTGTAATTTTTCTTGTGTACTTGGTTTCCCCATAGGCTTGAGTCCGAGGACCATGCAAGGCCTTGGTTCTGTCCAAAACTTGTAAGATTTCTTTTTTGTACTTGGTTTCCCCATAGGCTTGAGTCCGAGGACCATGCAAGGCCTTGGTTCTGTCCAAACTTGTAATTTTTCTTTTGTACTTGGTTTCCCCATAGGCTTGAGTCCGAGGACCATGCAAGGCCTTGGTTCTGTCCAAAACTTGTAATTTTTCTTTTGTACTTGGTTTCCCCATAGGCTTGAGTCCGAGGACCATGCAAGGCCTTGGTTCTGTCCAAAACTTGTAAGATTTCTTTTTTGTACTTGGTTTCCCCATAGGCTTGAGTCCGAGGACCATGCAAGGCCTTGGTTCTGTCCAAAACTTGTAAGATTTCTTTTTTGTACTTGGTTTCCCCATAGGCTTGAGTCCGAGGACCATGCAAGGCCTTGGTTCTGTCCAAAACTTGTAAGATTTCTTTTTTGTACTTGGTTTCCCCATAGGCTTGAGTCCGAGGACCATGCAAGGCCTTGGTTCTGTCCAAAACTTGTGAGATTTCTTTTTTGTACTTGGTTTCCCCATAGGCTTGAGTCCGAGGACCATGCAAGGCCTTGGTTCTGTCCAAAACTTGTAAGATTTCTTTTTTGTACTTGGTTTCCCCATAGGCTTGAGTCCGAGGACCATGCAAGGCCTTGGTTCTGTCCAAAACTTGTAAGATTTCTTTTTTGTACTTGGTTTCCCCATAAGCTTGAGTCCGAGGACCATGCAAGGCCTTGGTTCTGTCCAAAACTTGTGAGATTTCTTTTTTGTACTTATTTATTTTCGAACGTAAGCCCCTAGACCAGGGCGGGGAAAGCCGGCTTGAGGCCAGAAGCCCCTAGAGTTGTCCGCGCCGTTGTCACTGCGAGGCGCAGCCCCTAGCAGAAGTTTATGTCAAAGCAACAACTGCATGTCGCCGGAGACGGAGGAAACTCCGCGAACCTCTGCTTGCTAGAGAGTTGACTCCACCGCCACCTGCGCCAACGCGCAAGCCTCCCCACAGACGGCGCCAATTGTAGGGACACGATTTTATTTGACGACCCAAGAATGATATTGGGTTCGTGTATAACAGGCCCAAACAATATAATTTGTAGAGAGTGGGCTGGAAAGGCTTGGCGTTGGTCACTGGACAACGGTCTGGTCTTGATTTCATGAGAGCTCATACAAAGGCAGGTTTGGACAGTATGACTGAGCCTTACATCGATTTGGTTTTAGAGATTTGGCTCCTCGGAATTAGTCCGAGGAGCATTACATTCTCACCATTCTCTCCTTTTTCTCCTCCTTCTTCCGGGGGCCCCTTTTCCTTTAGCTCTCTTTTCCCTTTTATACTAATATTCACTTCCCCTTCTTCATCTACGTGTCGGTTTCTCCTTATTTGGGGTAGTTACTTGTCCCATCAATCCATACGTCAGAGTGGTTGGGAAAAGCTGGATAGCATGGTATGGAGTATGGGCTTGTCAGGCACTGGGCTCCACATTATGGTGTTGGCAGCTTTCTCGTTGTACTGCTCTTGTACTGAGTTTGTCCTTTTCTTCAGGCGCTTTGTGAGGCATTGAGCGTGAGATCGTCCTCGGCCACATTCTTGGGCCACTAAGGGGCTTTCATCATACGTCCTCGGCAGTAGGGCTCCTCGGCCTGGGCTATGGACCCTCAACACAAAGTGGGCCGGGATGCCAAATTTCAGGCCCCACAATAGCCCCTCAAAATCCTGCTTCCCGACTTTTTAGTTGGGAAGGGGGGTTTTAGTGATGCTGAGCCCACCTCGTGACTTACTCAAGTTCCGTACCTTACTGCTGCTTGTGTTCTTCCATTTGCGTGGGAGATGTGCCGAATTAAGAGGCATTACTTTATTCTTCACCCGCGCAGTGTCCTCTGACATTTCAATATTCGAGGTGCGCCTTCACAAGGACCTTTAAATCTTGTGGTGGTGGATAGTGTTGGAAATCGTGCCAGAGCTGCCTTGTCTGCAGCATTCCTTGGAAAGTAGCACGAATTGAATGTCACCACCTTACCTTTTATATAAGTAGGATAGGAGGTTATTCTACTTATACACAAACCCTCCAGCTCTCTTCAAAACCATAATCCTTCAGCTATAATCACAGTTTTCATATTCAGTGTTATCCACCCTTTGTGCGATATGTTTGAGACACGGATAGGGGTAAAGGATTTACACCCGCCACAGAGGCACCGGGTCCTCCCGAGACTAAAGGTGGTGTGGCCTGGACAGGGGAGGCACAGATTCAAGATAATCTTCCGCTTTGGCAAGGGGGAAATGGTATTCCTCCCTCTTTCAGTCAAAATCCGAAGCAGGTACTGGTCGCATCAAATTCTTGGTGCGTCAGAAGTAAGGTTTTCCGCCATCAGCGTCGTCTGCTCTATCGCAGGCGTGGTTACGTGGAGGCTCATCAACCTCCGGCTCCCTGTACCTTTTCTTCAACGGTGCTAGCCCGAAGTGGGGCTCTTTTGCTGCCTGAGTTATAGGCATGTAAAAGTATTGAGGAATGGTCTCCTTAGACAAAATTCTGGAACGGCAGCATGTCTCTCGTCTGCGCCTCTTCTTCGGCTTTTCCTTCGCTCCCTTGTGTCTTTTCTTTTCGCTTATGTAGTTAGTTTCAGTATGAGCTTATTTATGCTCTTTCAATGTACGCTGTACTGTTTCTTTGTCTTAATAAAAAATGAATTTACTTCTTTTTAAATATTTTTCCTTTCTATAACAATTATTTTGTGCATGGGATGCTACATGTGTGCTTTCCTTTGATGATACTTAGAGTAGGAAACCTTGAAACAGAAACCTACTAATTCTAGTTTACCGACATTAACAAGCATAATAATGATAATTCCCAGTGAATTAAAACTCATAAAACTAACCGGGATAATGGCTGAGTGCTTCGTAATGCATGCAAGGCGATCGTCCGAGAACGATAAACTCTAAATAATTCGTCCGAGAGGGTAGCCGAGCAGTGAGGGACTTCGACTGTGTGTTTTTGGCAACACATTGTCTTATACGGCATCAATCCTCTAGGTGTTGAGGATCTGAGGAAAGATCGGGGAATCCATGTAGTTTAGGGGTTAGCCTGATTATCAACGGGGAATTCTCCTCGGATAGATTCTATGGTCCAGGTAACGTCCAGGTCGTGCCCAAACCCCCTGTTGGCTCTTCTAGGTAGTTGGTTTCCCCATGGGCTTGAGTCCGAGGACCATACAAGGCCTTGGTTCTGTCCAAAACTTGTAATTTTTCTTTTGTGTACTTGGTTTCCCCATAGGCTTGAGTCCGAGGACCATACAAGGCCTTGGTTCTGTCCAAAACTTGTAATTTTTCTTTTGTGTACTTGGTTTCCCCATAGGCTTGAGTCCGAGGACCATGCAAGGCCTTGGTTTTGTCCAAAACTTGTAAGATTTCTTTTTTGTACTTGGTTTCCCCATAGGCTTGAGTCCGAGGACCATACAAGGCCTTGGTTCTGTCCAAAACTTGTAATTTTTCTTGTGTACTTGGTTTCCCCATAGGCTTGAGTCCGAGGACCATGCAAGGCCTTGGTTCTGTCCAAAACTTGTAAGATTTCTTTTTTGTACTTGGTTTCCCCATAGGCTTGAGTCCGAGGACCATGCAAGGCCTTGGTTCTGTCCAAACTTGTAATTTTTCTTTTGTACTTGGTTTCCCCATAGGCTTGAGTCCGAGGACCATGCAAGGCCTTGGTTCTGTCCAAAACTTGTAATTTTTCTTTTGTACTTGGTTTCCCCATAGGCTTGAGTCCGAGGACCATGCAAGGCCTTGGTTCTGTCCAAAACTTGTAAGATTTCTTTTTTGTACTTGGTTTCCCCATAGGCTTGAGTCCGAGGACCATGCAAGGCCTTGGTTCTGTCCAAAACTTGTAAGATTTCTTTTTTGTACTTGGTTTCCCCATAGGCTTGAGTCCGAGGACCATGCAAGGCCTTGGTTCTGTCCAAAACTTGTAAGATTTCTTTTTTGTACTTGGTTTCCCCATAGGCTTGAGTCCGAGGACCATGCAAGGCCTTGGTTCTGTCCAAAACTTGTGAGATTTCTTTTTTGTACTTGGTTTCCCCATAGGCTTGAGTCCGAGGACCATGCAAGGCCTTGGTTCTGTCCAAAACTTGTAAGATTTCTTTTTTGTACTTGGTTTCCCCATAGGCTTGAGTCCGAGGACCATGCAAGGCCTTGGTTCTGTCCAAAACTTGTAAGATTTCTTTTTTGTACTTGGTTTCCCCATAAGCTTGAGTCCGAGGACCATGCAAGGCCTTGGTTCTGTCCAAAACTTGTGAGATTTCTTTTTTGTACTTATTTATTTTCGAACGTAAGCCCCTAGACCAGGGCGGGGAAAGCCGGCTTGAGGCCAGAAGCCCCTAGAGTTGTCCGCGCCGTTGTCACTGCGAGGCGCAGCCCCTAGCAGAAGTTTATGTCAAAGCAACAACTGCATGTCGCCGGAGACGGAGGAAACTCCGCGAACCTCTGCTTGCTAGAGAGTTGACTCCACCGCCACCTGCGCCAACGCGCAAGCCTCCCCACAGACGGCGCCAATTGTAGGGACACGATTTTATTTGACGACCCAAGAATGATATTGGGTTCGTGTATAACAGGCCCAAACAATATAATTTGTAGAGAGTGGGCTGGAAAGGCTTGGCGTTGGTCACTGGACAACGGTCTGGTCTTGATTTCATGAGAGCTCATACAAAGGCAGGTTTGGACAGTATGACTGAGCCTTACATCGATTTGGTTTTAGAGATTTGGCTCCTCGGAATTAGTCCGAGGAGCATTACATTCTCACCATTCTCTCCTTTTTCTCCTCCTTCTTCCGGGGGCCCCTTTTCCTTTAGCTCTCTTTTCCCTTTTATACTAATATTCACTTCCCCTTCTTCATCTACGTGTCGGTTTCTCCTTATTTGGGGTAGTTACTTGTCCCATCAATCCATACGTCAGAGTGGTTGGGAAAAGCTGGATAGCATGGTATGGAGTATGGGCTTGTCAGGCACTGGGCTCCACATTATGGTGTTGGCAGCTTTCTCGTTGTACTGCTCTTGTACTGAGTTTGTCCTTTTCTTCAGGCGCTTTGTGAGGCATTGAGCGTGAGATCGTCCTCGGCCACATTCTTGGGCCACTAAGGGGCTTTCATCATACGTCCTCGGCAGTAGGGCTCCTCGGCCTGGGCTATGGACCCTCAACACAAAGTGGGCCGGGATGCCAAATTTCAGGCCCCACACTACTATTTACAAAAAATATTTTATATATTAGAAAATATTCTAATCGAGGGTTTGAATAGAGATTAGAATTTAAGTTTAATTATATATATATATATATATATATATAGAGAGAGAGAGAGAGAGAGAGAGAGAGAGAGAGAGAGAGAGAGAGAGAGAGAGAGAGAGAGAGGTTCAAGTTACACACTTTTCTAAACCATTGGATTTAAGTAGATCCAACGGTAAAAAAAAGGGCACTCATTAATGCTAATATTCTTATTAGAATATCATTTATTATCCTTTATTTATAACATTCCATACCTATTTATGAACCCAAAAATAGATATACGTTTCTCACTGCTCTCTCTTTCTCCTCCATCACTCTTCCACCTCCACTGTCATAGGGAAATAATTCAAGAAAATTTGTAATTAGACTTTAGCTTTTGTTATGACCACCACGAGTATAGATATAACCTTTAAAAGAGTTAAATGGAAACAAAGAAGTTCATGTAGCAGATCTAACTAGATGAGATTAAGGTGTAGTTGAGTTTGAGTTTCTTTTGTGACGAGATTGTTTGAGTTACATAAAAAGTATATGGCTAAACATAATATTTGATTACTCTTCAAATGAGGCACATAACTTTGTATGCTACAAAACTAGTGATACAATGGTCAAGAAAAATTGATGGAAATTTGAGATCATCATTGAATTTCAAGAAGTCATAAGATTGAAAACTTTTCTACCTAACTACATTTGCTGAACATGCCACGATTGTGTCATACTAGTTGTGAATTGGCAAGTCACAAAGGAAAGTGGGGTTTTGTTCGTTCATAACACCATATGTAGGGACAACATTTCCCTACAAAATGAAGTGTAAGCCAAAAATCCATGGTCGACAACCGTAAGGGCAATGGAGGAGAAAGAGAGAGTAGAGAGAATGTATACCAGTTTTTGGTTTTAGATATAGGTATGGAATGTCATAAATATAAGATAATAAATGAGATCTTAATCGGAATATCAACATTAATGAGTGTCTTTTTTTTACCGTTAGGTCTACTTAAATCTAATAGTTTAAAAAAAGTGTAACTCTTTAGAGTTACATCAGGTGTAACTCGAACTCATCTCATATATATATATATATATAATTATAATTATGCTTCAAAAATCTATATTTGAACCCAATGTTCCTAGGACTTCCTATGAAAGCACCTCAAACACACAACTTTATCACTTTATTTGAGTCTAAAATGGAAGCATCATGCAATAACTACTGTGTGTCATGCCCAATTAATATATATATATATTATAGGTGTGATTAGGGGTGTGCATGGGTTGGATTGAGTTATGTTAGAGGCTTTTTTCAACTCAACCCAACCCCACCCAACCTATGACGTGTAGAGTTGGGTTGTGTCGGTATGTAGTGTGTAAAGTATTTTTTAAATAAATTGTTAAAATTCACATAATATACTTAAATTATATCCCCAGTTTTCAAATTCTTAAAAAATAATTCTTAAAATACACTACAATCAATTTTAACTTAAAATAAAAATAAGAGTTATATATGTGTGTGTGTGTGTGTGTGTGGTGGATTAGGCTATGTGAAATAAATTGGAAAAACTATTAACCTGAACCCAACAGAATCCTAAACTCAAAATAAAATTCCAACTTTATCCAACTCACCAAACCATGAAAATCCAATCTGAGACATTGAGTTGGGTTGAACTGAGTTGATTTCTTCAAATTAATGAGTTGGATGCATTACTCAGTATTTGAACATTATTTGTGATCATGATTTGTTTGTTGAATAATAATAGGAACACAATAAAAAGTCATAACAATTTCACAACGTTCATAAATTAGCATACCAATTAGCATATAGGTCCACTACAATCTTCAATTTAATTTTTTTTAATGATGTGACATGATAATTTTAGAATTTTGTGAAATTACTATGAATTTTTATTACCTGAATTGTATTTCTCTTTGGTTGTTATTCAGGCTATGTTTGTTTCAGGTGTAAAAAGAATACGAAAAATATTTTACACCATGAGGAGTGTTTGGATTGGTCAAAAAACTCAGTCAAATAGAAAATCATTTTCATTGACCGTAAAATAGCTATCCAAAATCAATTCGACTATCGTTTGTGGCCGTGCCACCCACTGCCAATCAAGCTAAGCTCATCATCCTCCTTCCTCTCTTTTCGTCTCTCTTCCTCCTTCCGCCACCCATGTCACCAATTTCCTCTCTCTCTCTCTCTCTCTCTCTCTCAATTTAACTAGATTTGATGAGTTTTTTATTTTGTTTGGTTTCTTTTGTGTTTATATTATATATTGAAAAATCATATTATATATTTGTTTGGAAGTTAAGAAAATGTGAAGAACTAAAAGAAAATGTTTTTCTATAACATTTTCAAGAACATAACCAAACATGAAACACCTAAAAATATTTTCTTTTCTAAAACATATTTTCACTTAAAAATATTTTACACCCAAAAATCATTTTACATAGAGCTAAACAAATTCTGACGGTCTTCCTCCTTTCATCACATCATTGGGTTTGGGACTTGGAGGTTGGGAAAGAATACTTAAAGGAGCGCTACATGTGTTATTGTGATGTTGTGATATTGTCGCCCACAGACACCACCCGTCATGAAAATTGTGTGGATTGTAGCCTTGTAGGTAACACCATACATCAATCATCAATGCAAGACAAAATATACTTATTCACAAAAATAAATAAATAAAAAAGACAGACAGACTATTACTCCACGACGTGGCGGAACAATTGATGTCACGTGAAGCAAATATGTCTTTTCCTTAGCTATTTGTAATTCCTGTCATATAGCCAAGTACTAGGTGTTGGTCCTATTGGAGAATCTTATGGGCAATCACTATCGCCTCACTTTTTTGACTCTCGAAAATTCGAATTTCAGTATCATCGTAAATAATAATAATATTAAAAAAAAAATTCAATTATTATTGTTGTTATTATTTTGTTTACTTAGACTCCACTTGGGAGTTTATAAAGAAATGAAATTGAATGATCATTAAAGGAATGAAATGAAATTGAATGAAATAGAATGGATTTAAGTAAGAGAAAATAATAGAAAAGAATGGAATGTAATGGAATTAAGTAACCTTAATTTTTTTTTTTTTTTGAGAATCTAAGTAACCTTAATTGGATGTTTTAAAATAAAGGAATGGAAAAGAATGAAAATGAATGGAATGTAAGTAATCTTTTTTGGGAGCAATATGGAGAGAATGGAATGAAATTATTTTATAACAATATTACTATTAGACCCCTATTTTAAAATTAATAGTTGAATATATAGGGGCATTTTGGGAATTTTAATAAAATTTTCATTAAACCTAAATTCATTCCTTCCTCTTTCTCCCAATTTCGAGGGGAACAAAAATTTGAGATTTTGAGGGCTTAAGAGGGAATGAGTATTCCCTCTTAACTATTCCATTCTCTCCCACCTAAACTTGCAAGTAAGGGAATGAACTTTTCATTTCCTCCATTAAAACTCCTAAACAAGAAGAAGGGAAGAATATTCTAAAAATATTCTTTTCATTCCATTCCCTCCTCCCAAGCAGAGCCTTAATGTGGTGTATAGGATGTGTAATCTCAAGTTCCCCACTAATTATAGGAAAGAAATTATTGTTATTAAAAGTTTTGATATTACTCTATAGGTGATAAATTATTAATTGGTCTATAAACTTAAGCCGTTAAGAAATGTTAAATTTAATTATTTAATCTAATATTATACCTTCACATGTGGGCTTAACTTGCATTTATTAAATGATGCTTAACACAAGAAATTTTTTTTAAATGGGAGATCGAGTGGAAATTGGGTTTTCCTTGGACCTCTTTACTCTGATAGCGTAATAAATTAATGATTATCTCAAAAATTTAAACTAGTATGAAATAGTAAATTTAGTTATTTATTGTCAGTTTAAGAATATCTTATTTAATTTTTTGCTGAAAATATTGTTAAAAAAAATAAAAATTAACCCTTTTTTTTTTTTTTTTTTTTTCTGAAAGTAGTATAGAAAAAATAAAAATAAAAAGGGCTGAAACGTGTTAAACCCAGCTCTCACTATTGCCAAACACCCGTATTAAGTGAATATTGGGCCAGCTTAAAAAAAAAAACGCTGTCGCATAACTGCCCAAGGAGCTTTACATATATTTTTTTTATAACCAAATGTGGGACCATCAACATAACAGGCAATGCAATCTTTCAAATGTGAGCTGAATTTTTTTTCCACGCATGGATGGTAAACAGTGCAGTGAAACTCATAAATAGTACTTAAAATGAAAAAGCTTAAAGTTAATTAAGCTATCATTTCAGCACATCCCAAAAGCACTCTTAATCTAATAGATCTCACATATCTTAAGAATCATTGCACCAACTCTTAGAGCACATGTATTGTATTTGTTAATAGGGGCGGCGCCAACTCTAGTTTAGAGTAATCACATGACTATCTTGACCTGAATTTTTTTAATATACCTTAAAAAAAATTGAATTTTAAATTAATATGGGTCGTTGACCATCCTAAAAAAAAAAAAAAAAAAAAAAAAAAAAAAAAACCTTGACTACCCTAAAAAAAACTTGAATACCGTAAATAACAATTTGAGCCCAATTAAAATTAAATTCTACCTCTCCAAAAAGCTGCAAGAAATGCTATGTTTCCAACATTTTCGCAATACTTTTGTAACAAATCCTAAGTAGTAGGTTGTTACTAATGGACAAAAAAATAATTTCAATAGTATGTTCAAATTAAAACTAATAAAAACTTACCACCTAGGCTTTGTTGTATACGTGTTCTTCAAATGTTGTGGGTGTAGCATTTTTCAAAATTTGCCCAAACAAACAAATTAGCTTAAAAGCCCAAATCAAACACTTAATTGTGATTTTTTAAATTGTGTTTTCAAATTGAATATTTTAAAATAACTATTTTTTAATTAAAAAAATGCACACTTTTCAAATAGCTAGTCTATTAATGCTTGCTTTAGTCATTAGCTGAATTTGTTGGATTTATGTGATACATTTTTTCAAAAAGATAACACATTTGTTTATATTGTTACTTATTTAGGCAATATGTTGGTAATTTAATGAGAGATCAATAGTTTAATAATTGCTTAATTGTGTACATTGAAAAAGATGTGGCTGATAACATTGATAGTGAAACTATCATATCATACAACGATTTCAAAAAATGAAAACTTGTGAAGGAAATTTTAAAACTTTATGTATTTGTGCATTTTTTTTTTTGTGATGTTAATATATTCAAGTCTTATTTTTATTATTTTTTTTTAATTACCACACTAAAAAAAAATTCCTGGAGTCGCCATTGATTGTTAAATAGTATACTCAACCATAGATAAAGTTTAGTTACAAAATAAAATGATTTTCCACTATTTATACAACAGCATACTCAATCATAGACAAAGTTTAGTTACAAAATTGATTATAGCCTAAGGCTACAACTTTACTCAATGTCTTTTCATTGGAGGTGAATTTTGACAAATCCACCATCGAATTAAATTTTCACCTTATATCCTATATGCTTGCAAAATTTCTTGAAAATTAAAGATTAATAGCTATTTCATCAAGAAATTATTTAAATTGCAAGTTTTTGTATTTTAAAATTATACATAAAATATAATTTTATAGATCATATAGTAAATAATATCCGATTGGTACAAAATTTGACAAGTGTATTAAGAGCATAAAGAACATATAATTTAATGGTTAGATTTTAAAAATATGTAGTAATGTTAATAATATTGAGTAAGATTGTAACCTTAAGTTACAATTAATTCTATAGCTAAACTTTGTTGTTATTATTTTTTAAAAATAAAATGGCTTTCCTCTATGGTTGAGTATGCTATTTATTCCACATTTTTAATATTATTAATATTCTTGTTATATTTAAGAGTAATTGTCTTATATTGCATAAGAGAGTTTGTTGTGTGTAGTATAACTTACCACACCCTCCCTTAAAAGTTACTATGGCTTTTAAGTGGAGTTGTGGTGTATTTTTGTATTAGAACCCCTTTCCATCTTCCTTGTATGTGTGTTTTTGTTTCTTAAAAAAAAAAAGAAGAAGCTATATTTAGGATTGTCTAAGTAGACCCGGACTCAAATAAACCTGCATGAACCAAGTCGATCTGATCCAATATGAGCAAATGTTAACAAAACACGATCAACAATGAGTTGGCATAAAGAAAGACCGATTTAATCAATTTCGATGTCGGGTTTCATTAATGAAGACCCGTAAATATCGACTTGTATGATAATATATATATGATAAAAAAAATGGAAAGCATATCAATCATCTTCCATTATTTTCCATTTTTTCTCTACCTTTTTGTCCCTCCCTTTTTCACCTTAATTGCTTGAAAGGCAGAGAAATGAAGGGTGGAAAAAGGAAAGGAGATTAGAGAAGGCACTAGAGAGCTACTTAGACGGTTAGACCCTGACTTGAAAAAAAGAAAAAAATTATATATATAAGAGCCTGATTCGTAGGAGGATTTTTGTTTTTGTTTTCAAAACAGTATAAATTTTTTTTTCAAAAAATTGAACTTGAAACTAGTTTTCAGATAATAATTTCTACGTATATTTTATGTGTTTGGCTCCCACTTTTAAAATACTAAAAACAAAAAATAATTGTTTGGGAGACAATTTCTATTTTTGAGATTTCAAAAAAATATTTACAAAAAGTACCGTGCAGAATCTGTATATTACTTTTTGTGTGGATAATAATAAGGGCATAGAGCTTATTATTATTAATATTATTATTTTAATGATAAGTTTCAAATTTGAAGTGTGAGAATTCTTTTTGTGATAAAGATAGTTTCCTTAATTTAAGATATAAAAGAGTTTGGACAACTATGCAGGGTTTACTGTTTTCAATTTATTTACAACTATATCATTAAAAACATTTTTTGTATCTTGAAAACACCCCTTAGCAGTTTTCAAAATCCTGTTCTAAACCAAGCAAATATGATACAATTTTTTGAAAACTATACTTAGAAAATATTAGCCAAACAATAAATTCAAGAGTGGGACCCACTATTTTATGGACTACACATGTGTAGTAGTGGTACACTCATGCAAGCTCCAAGGGTATATAAAGCATGAGTGGGGCGCGTACTTAGGCAATGTGGGACTAAGGTGTAAAGCCTCTAAAGGTGAAGATCCTAAACTCTCACCCCTTCGTAACAAAACCTTGCGGGCTTGGCTTCCCAAAGAGGACAAATGGCTTGCAGGGGCTGAACAAAAATTCTCCCCTACAAAAAAGCGCTTTTTGGGACATGCGTGCTAGGATAGCGACCACTGCCCATCTATTTGTATCTCCCCCACGGTGCCAAGCGTGTGAAAGTTTTGTTCCGAAGGGGTGGGGTTGTCCCACATTGCCTAAGTACGCACCCCACTCATGCTTTGTATGCCCTTAGAGCTTGCATGAGTGTACCACTACTACACATGTGTGTGTAGTAGTGGTACACTCATGCAAACTCTAAGGGCATACAAAGCATGAGTGGGGTGTAGTAGTGGTACACTCATGCAAGCTCCAAGAGCATATAAAGCATGAGTGGGGCGCGTACTTAGGCGATGTGGGACTAAAGTGTAAAGCCTCTAAAGGTGAAGATCCTGAACTCCCACCCCTTCGTAACAAAACCTTGCGGGCTTGGCTCTCCAAAGGGGACAAATGGCTCGCAAAGCCCGCTCTCCAAAGGGGACAAATGGCTCGCAGGGGCTGAACAAAAATTCTCCCCTACATAAAGGATTTGTTATATGTGTATATATTTTTATAATGTTATAATCATGGTTTTGAAACATAGACCGTTTAAAGAACCGGAGCAAAGAAAGGTTCAAGGTTTTTAAGATCGAACTGTGATGATTTCATAATTAATTTAATAATTATTTAATACAAAAATATATTTTAAATATGTAAAATTATGTAATTTGACTAAATCAATATTTATATAAGTTCAAATATATCTTAATTCAAGATAAAGATATTTGTTATAATTTATTGCATAGATTTTGTAGGTATTCTCTTACTATTTAAAATATTTTAACAAATTATATCTAAAATATAATAAATTAATATAACTTAAAAAATTTAACTAAAAGAACTCAAGATAAAAAAAAAAAAAAAAAAAAAAAAAAAAAAAAAAAAAAAAGAAGAAAAAAGCTAAAAGAACTTAAAGAGTAATGAGATCTCATGAGACATTGCTTTTAAGGCTCCGTTTGTTTTGGCTTCAAACTGATTCCGGAAATACTTTTCCGGAAAAGTGGATGTTTGGCTGTTACTGAAAATTCGATCAAACTGAAAATGTTTTCAGTTTGACCGTAAAATAAGGCTGAGAGGGCGGAAAATAATTTCCGTTCTCATTTTCACTTCAAATCACTTCCACCCCAGGAAAACAGAAGAGAGATAGAGACAGCAAGGAAGAGAGATCGCACCAGCACCCCAGCACCGGCGAAGGCGAGATCGATCCACATCTAAGAGCTCCGACGAACCCAGAAAACCTAAGACCAAGCTCGTTCGTCGAGCAATGCCCAAAGAGAGAGAGAGAGAATGAGAGAAGGAAGGACTCAGACGTGCAAACACAGAGAGAGAGAGAGAGAGAGAGAGAGAGAGAGAGAGAGAGAGAGAGAGAGAGAGAGAGAGAGAGAGAGATCGCGCCGTCGAACCCATTCCTCAGATCGCGAACCCAGAAATCGTCAAACCCATTCACCACCGATCGTCGCGAACTCAGAAATCGTCGCACCATTCATCAAACCCAAGATCGTCCCGCTGAATCTCCGATCTGCTTGCTCTGGGTCGATCCTCCTTTGGGTCGATCTCGTCGCCGATCTGCTTGCTCTCTTTGATCTCTGATTTTCTTGTTGTTGTGGTGGCGTGGGTGGTTCTTGTTTTGTTGTCCTCTGATTTTGGGTTGATCTTTGATTTGATGAATTTTTTTTTTTGTTGGGTATTGAGAATTTGGGTTTTGTTGGATTTGATGATATATTTGTTTGGAAGCTGAGAAAATGTGAGAAACATGATAAAAATGGGTTTTCTAGAGCATTTTCAAGAATACAACCAAACACCGGAAAATATTTTCCAAAATATTTTTTGGAATGCAACCAAACACTTGAAAATATTTTCCTTTCCCGAAAATATTTTCCTTTTCGGAAAATATTTTACATCCAACCAAACACAGCCTAAGTTTAAAATAAATAATTCAAAATATCCAACACCACTCACGTTTCCCAAGCCATCAATATTATCAAACCCCTCTTTACTTTTCTTTTCATTTTGAGATTTGCCTACAGAGTACGCTTCGTTTCCTTCTCTCCCTTATTTCTCAGTCACTCTCTTCAGTGGTTCCCAAAAAAACAGAATTGAAGCCTAGTAGTCTAGTAGAAGTGCAAAACAAATCCTCTCTGTCTATCCCTCGCTCATCTCTCTCTTCACTGCCTCTCACACTTTCTTAACTAAGCAAATAGATCCGATGGATCTCTTTTCTTATTCTTTTCTTTTTTCTCAGCAGATCTAATGTGAGAGATCTTGGCTTTGAAGACCGTCAAACCCATGTCTGATTTTGAAAACCGGGCGATTTGACCGCGGTTCAAGAGGTTAACAGAAAAATGAAGATCTCCGATTTTGTTAGTTTGAAAAACTGGACATGTTAATGGTTCACGGTTAACCCGGTTCAACCGGCCGGTTTGGTCCGAATTTTAAAACCCTGGTCATAATAACTTTTTGTTATAAAATTAGTGATTATTCAAGCATTGATTGGTTAAGTAAATATTAAGTTTATTATTTATATATGGACAAATGTGACTGTGTGAGTCAATAATTAATACAACACAAGTGAATTGAGTTTTGTCATTTAGTTTAAAATATTTTTATAAAAAACAATGATAAATATATAGATAATGAAATAACATAAAATAAAAGTGTTATATAAACTTAACAAAATAAAATTGTCATATCTATCCACATTGACAATAGATAATAATAACTTATAATAAACTATTATGTAACAATTTCATAATATGAAACTCATAGAAGAAAATTGTAAAACTTCATATATTTTAGATTTTTTTTCCTGGTATCGATAACTCAATATATTCAAATGACCTTTTTATTAAAAAAAAAATTATTTAAGTTTGGACAAAATTTGGCAACAAAATTGGGCTACAACCTCATTTTTAAAAAAGATTAACATTACAACATATTTTGAAAATCTAATCATTGGATTGCATATTCTTTACACTCTTAATATACATGTCAAATTTTGTGTCAATCGAATGTCATTTACTATATGATCCATAAAGTAATTTTTTATGTATAATTTTATACTATAAAAACTTGCAATTTAAACAATTGATTGATGACGTAGTTATTAATCTTTGATCTTCTAGAAATTTTGCAAGTATGGAGAATATAAGAAGAAAATGTAATTTGATAATGGATTTGTCAAAATTTATATCCAATAAAAAGATATTAAGTGAAGTTGTAGCCTTATACTACAATTAATTTTGTAATAAAACTTTATCATTTCTTAGAAATCCCATGAAAAATATTCCACCCTCTCCTCCCATCATAAGATAAATTTTATTTAAAAGTGTGCTCAAGCACGCTAGGGTTGAGCCCATACTCCTTTTGTCTTTACATCATATAAATTACTCCACTTTGAAGCGTGCACTGATTTCTGATTCCTCGGCTTGAGCCCACTAAAAACCTTTACTCGTGCCAAGCAAATTTGGTGGCGCCGCCCCACACTCTTATATGCTATAAATTTGCGACCATTTACATAGAATTGCTCTCTGATAATTCTTTTTTTAATGTCAACTTCTCTTATAAATTAACTCATATGAGAAACAGAAACTAGTGATTTTAGAGTTGAAAGCACTTGTCACGAGAGGCCCTTTGTCAGAAGCAATGCCCATATTCTCCTTCTGGTGAAACATACCCTTTATTCAATGTGGTTTACGTGTGTCACAAGACCATATAAAGTCACAAAGTCACATGATGAGGTATTTGGCCAGTCACCTTTGTAATTTTGCGGTGGTGTTTCACAGGTTCGTTTTTTTTTGAATTCACCATATCGTTTTTCGTTAGTCATGTCTAGCTATAGTGGGTTTTGACCTGAAAGCTGAAATACTCGACGTATAATAGTGTTATTTATTTATTTATTTATTTTATAAAACGTTCTCCCCATTCAACACCTAATATAAACAACACTGAGAATTTTGACGCTCTTTCCTTAATTAATAAGTTTGCTTCCCATGTCGTATGGTGGAATATATAAATATTTATACGTATAATATGACGTTGTTATGTTATAACTCAATATAATTATGTTAAAATTATTAGGATAATTTAGTTATAAGTAATTTTTTATTAAATTTTTAAGAATTTTAGAACACTACTCCATTAAAACTATATTACTAAACCTTTTAATAAATTTAAAAGAAGTTCAATTCCTTTTTTATAATTTATTATAGCTTTTAATATAAATAAATTTGATTATTATTATTCAATTTTGATGATACGAGTGAAAATTTTATTTAATTCATCCCAGAACAGGTATATAAAATTTATAAGGAAAGAAAAAGTAAGGTGCGTGATTACGTATACATGTTACTTTTTTCTTATTGGTATCTAGAAGTTCAACCAATTATTCTGAAGTTTTAAGTCGACTGGAATTACAAACGAGTAACTCAGCTTGAAAATTGAATTAGTCAAGTATATTAAACGAGTGGGGATCCATCTATCACGGAAATGTAAATCTTAAAAGCTTTTTTTTTTTTTTTTTGAATGGAAATTGCAATAACTAAAACTGACTAGGAGTTATATGTGGCAAACCATTGTTGAGTCCGTGGTTATAGGTTGACAAACCTTGAACAAACAGGAAAATTAGTAGGTACTCCCGGAGTATTATAAATGCGTATTCTCCCCCTCTCACATAAAGGATGGGTCCCACCATGAATTTAATTAGTGGGACTTACCATTTATGTGAGAGGAGAGAGTACGCATTTATGGTACTCCGAGAGTACACAATAATTTTCCGAACAAATGGCTATCTTGTGTGTGTCTTAGATGCGTAATTGATGTTCAAGACATGTGTCCTAAAGTACTCAAGAAGAACCAAAAGTTTTGAATTCTCAACACATTAGTCAATTGTTCAACATCTTGACACATAGCTTATTAACTGTGGTGGCCCCAGTTAAAACATACCAAATAATGCTTTCAAACCACTAATAATTAAAATATTTACTGAAGTTGATCGATTGAGAATTATGCAACTCGAATCTAAATTCGATTCGTTCAACCATCCAATTTACTAGGCTTTATGATCCCAAGCTAAGGTAAGCATTACCTAGTGATTGAAGATTCAAGATTTGGTGATCAAAGAGAAGTTGCTGCAATCAAAACACAATCAAGTTGTTATGAAGAGTCTTTAAGACGTAGAAGAATTCAAGATTTTGGAGTTGTGTGTCAACAAGTACAACATAAGGTAATTGTAGATTTCAGGTTAAGCTTATCATAAAAAATTTCATTTTATTGTTGTGGATATGCTTCCTATTATTTATTATTTGTGATATGGTTGTATGTGTTGATTAATGCCAAACTGATTTTCCGTGCATAATTGATTAATTAATCAGATTTGATTTAAAATTAATTAATTGGTGACTCCAAAGTCCAAACTTTAAATTAATTAATCAGAGTCTAAATTTACCAACAACTATAACTAAAAAGTTTATTATATTAATGTTTTTGTCAAATCAGATTTATGTCTTGGGATTGGAAAATCTCAACCTATCTGGTAAATTATCCAAATATATAACTAGTAAGAAAGTTGTTATTTAGTTACCAAAAGCAAAATAGGAAAGTTATAGACACAAACTATTTTACGATATTTTTACAAACTATTGATGTGGTAAATTCTTACTAGTTCTAATCTGACTCTATCACTAACATCATATTTTTATTTACCAATAGTTATTAGAAAATATTAAAGCCACATCAACAGTTTGTAAAAATATTGTAAAATAGTTTGAATTTGTAGCAATACACTTTATACAGTTAACACAATGAGCTTTAAAAGGCTATTATTTAGATTCTATTTTGAATTTAGTTTCTATTTTGAATGTTTGTTTGGCCTTCCATAATTTTTGGTAACTTATTTGCTAAATATGAGAGGGCAAAAAGAAGAATAAAGCTAGATAAAGACCAGTTTATTCATAAAAATAATCTGGCTAACCAAACCTGTCAAAATCTGGTACATAGCCACAACACCCGCCCCAGATGAAATATTTTTCAACCAAAAACTACACTATTGTCAATACCGAACACCTTCCCCTAACGAATTCGTTAAAATTGTCAAAAAGTTGGCACATAATAACAATAACATGACCTACATGTAGTTCCACTGTCCCTTCCTGACTCCTATATATGACCACGTGATATTTTTCTGTGGGACTCAAATTAAATTAGCCTTCTCATGCTTTGTGTAATTTCAATTCAAAAGACTAGTCCAGTCCAGCCCCTCAAGAGAAACCGTGAAACAAAGAAAAGCTGAGGTTAGCAATTCTTGCACTACATAAATTATATAGTAGAAAATAAAACAGTCAATGTGAAAGAAAGAGTAACATACATTTCAATTTTCAAGCAGCCTTGATGTCCTTCCTTTTCTGCAGTTATATAAACGGCATTTACTTAGCATTATATATACATGCACGTTTGGTAAGCTATCAAAGCTAGTAACGATTATACATATATTGAAAACCATATTGGCATATTCAATTCAGGTACTTTAATTTTCTTAAGACTTGGGGCTTGTTTTCCTTTCCCTGTTATGGATTAACAGATTTTGTTGTTATGATATATTTGCTTATTTCCTTTTCTTTTGCTATAGTTCTTCAACCTATTTCTGCTGTTCTTTCCAAAATAATAGAAGAGCACTTTATAAAACTCTCATTGTTTTGCTTTCATGTAATTGGTTTTTACAGGTCTTTGCATATGGAGAAGGTAAACCGGATTTGGAAATGGGGATCTCTTGTTGGCTGCTTAGGAGTGATTTTCCTGTTTGTGTTCTTGCTTGCTGATTCTTCGGAGAAGACCCCATTGAGGTTCTTCCCTAGACTTTTGCTCCCTCTACTTTCTATAACGTACGTTCTTGCCCAAAAATAACATATATGATAAGCATTATTTATGGAGAGAGAGAGAGAGAAGTGTCGGGCAAAGCAGAATTCTGTAGGAACGTGAAGATAGACCGAGAGTGACTGTTGAGAAAGGTTAATTTGATTGGTGGGAACGAAGGCAACATTTCTTTAGCATATAGTCACGGAGTCTTGGAAAACACTACTGGTGCATTATAAATGTTTTTTGTTGTTTAATTCCATTTACTTTTTTTTTTTTTTCCTGAATTATGTTTTCTTTCTGGAAATTAGAGAGGGGGTTAAAACTTAGGCCTAGGTTAATATTCATAGCAATTCAATGTTGTGATGACTCATAGCTTCATTGGTATGTTACTCCTCGTTTTCTGTGATAGAAACAGTAAAAAGGCCAAAAAAACATAATAGGCGTGTGACGTGTAACGACAAGTTATCCTTAAAAAGAGAGAGAAAAGAGAGCAAGGTCACATGCTTCAACTTCTACAGTTGTTGCTTGTCATTTTACCACCTACGACAGTATCATTGGCATCCATTGCTATAAATTCCGCCACACAACAACACCATAACATTTTTTTTTTTTCTCCAAATATACATATATATATTTACATGTATGGGTGATTGCGGACCCGTTTGGTTGAGCATCTTAAACATATATTTTTAGTTTTTAAATAATATTATACGTTTTTTCACTTATACATATTTTAAAAAAATACAAACAACATTACTCAAACTTCTCTATCAAATGGGTCCCGCATTTCTCTATTTAAATATCGGAATTTCATTGTCCATTGGGATTGTTTATGAATCTTATCACCACCCTGTAGTGAATGCCGGCCAGTATTATTGTGATATATGAGTTGTTGGCCTACCTTTTACAAAGCAACAAATATTACAAATATTTAATTACTCTTTCACGTATGCAATATGCAGGAGACTTCTATCATCAAAACGCAATGTTCGAGAACCAAATCTTGATGTAAAACTGATTACCCACGATCGTGAGCAGGTAAATATATGCGTCAGCTTTGTCCACATATTCTAATTGTCAAAAAGACAAACCCAGCAGCCTGGGTTTTTATGCATATGGACTCGATTTTATTCTTTGCTGACATTATTATGGACACAAAAGTTTGTAAGAATTAAAACTCGAAATCAATCGCATAACTCACCGAATTAGAATTCATATACTTAGAACATTTGCAGTTTCGAGCATGTGAGAAAGGGGCTATCGATTCATTTCACTTGCTACACCTAAATATAAAAATATTGGAATAATTAAGTAATCCATTTAAAATTCCACATATTTTCTCTTTTAATTTTCCTACATGATAGTGTGCTATGATTTATTTATTTATTTTTCTGATATGATACATCTTTTAGGTGGTGGTGAATAATGGCATCGTGCGAGTCATTTTGTCGAGGCCTGACGGTCATGTCTTGGGAATACAGTACAGTGGAATAGATAATTTACTTGACAGAGAAAATGAAGAATATGATAGAGGGTATGTACATTCATTCACTTGCTTTTAATTTTGGGAGCAGCATCAGTAAATCCAAATCTTTGGATATTGCTATGAATTTTAGCTCAAATAATGTTATATTATTGTTTTTTCATTTTTTAAAATTGACCAATGAATTTATTAAACATTTTTCTTATTCATTACAACTATTTTTAATTGACCTCACAATTCAACTGTTGACCCATATTGTGACCGAAAGTCATACAAAATCCCCATTTAAAAAAAAAAAAAAAAGTCATACAAAATCAAAGTCCAGACGTATCAAAAAAGTCAAGGCCCAGGACCAAGTTAACGACTTTAATTGATCATAGGCCTAGAATTCTGTTAGCGTGTGTATGAAATTAACAGAAGAAAAACTCATAGTCATAGATTTGGAACATAAGAAGTCTCCAAATACCCAGTTTGTACGTAATTGAGAACGAAAGTCTGCATAGAAACTATAAAGTCTAAGGTGTTAGCTTTGAAATATAAGGGAACAATGATTTTGATGAGTTTTTTCTTTATATTTTGCTATCAAAGATTAGTCTTTTTCTAAGAGGATATCTTGAATTGTCTAAACAAGGGAGAGAGAATGGAATTGGAATTTTCCACTTCTTCACATTCAATCGATTCTCTTCTGCACCAATTACATGGGTTTTTTTTTTTTTTTTTTCCAAACATAAATGATAGCCCTTATACTTGTCCATCATGCACACACTTAGTTACACATAAAAAAATGACCATTAAGACACAGCTTTTTTATTTTATTTTATTTTATGTGAGATATAAATTTTACTCTAGTCTAATTTAAGTATATATATATATCTAAAGTTTTCTCTTGAAAATTTGAGCTCCAGCCCTTACCTTCTCACCTCACAAAAACTTATACTTTTGAAGTGATCATTACGTTAAAGATGCGCGGTGGCAAACACAACTTTAAAATACATAGAAAACTACACAGCATTAATATTTTAACATGGGGTTGATTTAATTATTTGGTGTCAGGTATTTGGATGTTGTATGGAACGAACCAGGAAAACTTGGTGTCTTTGAGAGGTAAATTTATGCCCCCTTTTGCACGGATATGATATGTAATCTTTTGGTAGGTCTTCCCCCCAAAACTGAAATCAGGTACATGAATGATTTGCAGAATAAGAGGAACAATATTTAGAGTTATAACTGCGAACAAAGACCAAGTAGAACTTTCATTTACATCCACATGGAATAGTTCGCTCCGTGAAAAAGTTCCTTTCATTGTAGACAAAAGGTGCGTATGTTAGGCCCTTATTAATAATAATAGGGCAGTAATTTTAGTCTACAATTAAATATAGTATTAATTAATCTAAAATTTAACTTTATAGGTACATATTCCGGCGTAACGTTTCGGGATATTATTTCTACGCAATATTTGAGCGCCTTGAAGGATGGCCTAAGGTTGAAGTGGATCAAATTAGGATTGTTTACAAGCTCCATCAAGACAAGTAATTATAAAACATGTTCATTTCATTTCATTAGGTTATGCGCAACACAATTCAAATTGCCAATTCTTTGACCTACTCTTTAAGGAAAAAATAAAAATAAAAATAAAACTTTCTTTGGCAATTGGCAAAATTGTTGATGTTGTGATATTTGAAATTAATGGTCAGATTTCGGTTCATGGCGATATCCGACAGTATGCAAAGGATCATGCCATCGGCGGAAGACCGCGCCAAGGGTGAGCCCCTCGCTTACCCTGAAGCTGTTCTTTTGACCAATACAAGCAATCCTAAATTAAGAGGAGAGGTACCCAAAAATCCATTTTGATTTACAATTTTCTTTTAACGTTTTTTTTTTTTTTTTTTTTTAATTTACAATCAAATCTATATATTTCAAAGTTTTTATTTTTATTTTTCTTTATATTGTTCTCTATTATGTGGTGGTGGTTATATATATCTTTTTTTAAGTACAAATAATTTGTTGATTTTTTTTTGGGGTAAAGAGAACGTCCTAGATATACAAGTACATACACACACACTCTCTCTCTCTCTCACTTCATTGTTTTTTGGTCTTTATTTTGTGGGGTATGCCTTTGGCTTTAGTTCATACTTTTCACTTTTGAGAGAAGAGAATATAATGGTAGAATTTGAGTTTGAGACCCGTGATATTGTATTGGGGGGCGCAGGTGGATGACAAGTACCAGTACTCGGTGGAGAACAAAGACAATAAGGTTCATGGGTGGATATGCGAAGATGACCCAGCCGTGGGATTCTGGATGATCACACCCAGCAATGAGTTTCGTACATCGGGTCCCAACAAGCAAGACCTCACTTCCCATGTGGGCCCCACTAACCTCAATGTAAGTCAAGTCCGCTTGATCCCATCCCATCTAAATGGCAAAATCTTCACTTGCCAGTTGCCAACCACATAGGACTATTTTTCTTCTAAATAATAATAATAATAATGAAGGAAAATGTAACAATAGAGTTTGATTACATCTTACCAACTCTATTTAATATATATATATATATATATATTTAATAATTAATGTGAATTTTACAAGTTCATAATTAAATTACATTTTTTTCTTGTATATTTTATATTTGTAAAATTTTCAAAAAATAAAAAAATTAGTAATTATGTCATTTTTATAATATAAAATTATGTATAAATATTACGTTTATAAATCGAATAGTAAATAATATTTGATTTACAAGAAATTTAACATGTATTTTAAGAACAGAAAAAAAAAATGTAATTCAACAATTAGGATTTTAAAATATGTATCCATGTTAGTTTTTTAGAGGTAGTTGAAGTTATTAGCTTCAAACTAGTTTGAGCAAAACTTTGTCCAAAATGTTATGAGTATTATATGTCTTATTTTCTCCATAAATATATAATCAATTAAAAAAAAATGTTTGCTATGATGAATCATCACTAGAAAACTAGCTTCTTAAGCCGTGTTATGCTCCACAAATTAAGGGCATTCAACATATTTGTCTTATTATAGAATATTCATAATTCTAGTTTGTTGGTGCAATGTCCAGATGTTCGTGAGTACTCACTATGCTGGGAAGGAAGTAGGGATGCAATTTGCAGAGGGTGAGCCATGGAAAAAGGTTTTTGGTCCTTCATTTATATATCTTAACAAGGTTTCCAAAGGAGAAGATCCCCTTGAGCTTTGGTCAGATGCTAAAGTGAAGGTATTATTATTAAGTTAAGGTGTTAAATTTTCTTTGAACTTTAAAATATTAATTAACTAACTCAAGTAACTATTCAGTATTAATTAATTAAGTGGTATTAGTCAAGAGTTTTGTAATTTAACTGGTATATTTTAGTGTTTCCAATGGATACATCAATGATTAAAATCCCCCCACTTCCAATTATCTAATTATAAAAAAAAAGAATGATACTTAATCATGATTTTAAAAACCGAACGGGTCACTGAACCTTTTTTTCAAAATTCCCAGTTCTACCCTAATTTTTGATCGGTTTTCATTGGTTTTAGGGGTTTTTACCGGATTGGACTGGCTCCCGGTTCTTGATTGAATCGGCCAGCCCGGTCCGATTTTTAAAACTATTTACTTAATACTTGTTCTCTCATATGTTATAGGAGGGAGTATTATGTGGAATTTATTACTATTTAAGAGGAATGAATCCTAAATTACTGTGCTCTAAGAGCACTCAAAAAATTTACAACTAACTCTTACTCATTTTTATTTTTTTCAGATGCTTAATGAAGTCAATAGCTGGCCATACAATTTCATCCAATCAAAAGATTATCCTACTTCTAATCAACGTGGAAGTGTTATGGGTCAATTGCTAGTCCGTGACAGGTATTTCCCTTGGCAATTACATGATTTGATCTAAAAATTAATCCTCCAATAATATTGCATAGATAAGATGAGTTTACTTAAATGGGTCCAGTTAACGGATGTTTATTTATTAATAGATTATTTTGGATAACTTTTAATACCACTTATTTATAAGAAATATATAATAATAAAAAAAAAAGAAAAAAAAACTTTCAAAAAAAATTAGTTTTTTTCTTTTTCTTTTTCCTTAAAATGTTTCTAAAACTATTTCCTAAATCAATGCCTTTAGGCCATCGTTAAAGTTTCCCTAATTAAATCAATATTTAGGTACATTAACGAGAGACTAATGTGGGCACAATTAGCTTACATTGGTTTGGCCACTCCTGGAGAGGAGGGATCTTGGCAAAGAGAAAGCAAGGTACATAATTTCTCTAGTACATAATTTTCCCTTTGGATTAGGAAAGGTAACCAACCACTAATTTTAGCTGTAAACTTTGTTTCTTGTTATTTTCTTTTAGGGTTATCAATTTTGGACCCAAGCTGACAAGGAGGGCTATTTCGAAATTAAAAATGTCCATCCTGGGGACTATAATTTATATGCATGGGTCCCTGGCTTCATAGGGGATTACAAAGCTGATACCACGATTACTATTACAGCAGGTAAATTAAGCATATACATTATGCACGAGCATGTTAGAGTATTAGTCAAATGATTAAATTCATCATTTCTTAACAATATAACTTTTTTGGATGGTTGGTTATTTCTCATGGTATTGAAATTTAACTTGTCTCCACTCTACTTAAAAATATTCCCACATGTTGGTTTCCAATAATGAAGTATGAGTTTAGGTTGATATGCGAAGGAGAATGTTAGAATATCAGTTAAATAATTAAATTCACTATTTCTTAAGCGTTTAAACTTTTGGAACAATCGATAATTTATTATATCAAACTGGAGCTGTGAACCCAAGAGATGAGTCTCCTATAGCTTCATTGATGTCCAATATTGCAGGTGGGAAAGTACAATTGGGAACCCTTAGATATGGGCCTCCAAGACAAGGTCCTACCCTGTGGGAAATTGGCATCCCTGACCGCACTGCGGCTGAGTTCTATGTACCAAACCCATATGCAACACTCCTGAACACCTTGTACACCACCACAACATCTGACAAGTAAGTCAAAACCAACATTCAAACATTTCTATTGCAATTCTAACAAAATTTCATTGCTTACTTATAGTTAATTAAATTTTTTTTTTTTTTTTTTACTTACAGTTTCAGGCAATATGGCTTGTGGGAAAGGTATTCAGATATATACCGTAATCAGGATCTTATCTACACTGTTAATGTCAGTGATTATAGTAAAGATTGGTTCTTCGCTCATGTTAACAGGTATATATAATTGTTGGTTTCCTTTTCTTTCTTTTTTTTCACATTTCTTTATACGTTTCCTGTATTTCAAATTTTTTTAAGTCATTGTTCCAATATTGCATTTCAGGCGTACAAATAATCGGACATACGAAGCAACTACGTGGCAGATTCATTTTGAACTTGAAACTGTGTACAACAATGGAAACTACACACTCCGGTTGGCCTTGGCTTCAGCCACTAACGCTGAATTGCAGGTTTCAAACTTATATTTTATTTATTCTATACATTTTTTTTTGTTATTATTAATATTATTGGTCAATATCTAAAGTATCTAATTTACAATTGAGAATTTCGCTTACATAAAGAATAGTAGTACTCATTACTCACAAAACAAGCATGCACATAGCAAAGGTGCTACTATTTCTCATAATTGGAATTTAAAATTTTAAATGATATAATAGTTTGAATTACGACATTTATTCTAAACATAAACTGTATCCATTTCAAATGAAAATAATCATCTTCTACTGTTCAAAGCCGCCTCTTTTTTTTTTTTTTTTTTTTTTTTTTTTTTTTTTTTTTTTTTCCTGTTGATTTTTTTCTTATCGTGTTATTTTGTGAATGGATTACAAGGTTCGGTTCAACGATGCCGCAGCCTATCCTCCTCACTTTTCAACAGGGGTTATAGGCGGGGACAACGCCATCGCAAGGCATGGAATTCATGGGCTATATTGGTTGTACAACATTGATGTAGCAAGCAATCTACTCCAAGAAGGAAAGAACATAATCTATCTCAGACAGTCAAGGAGCACGAGTCAATTTCAAGGAGTCATGTATGACTACCTTCGTCTAGAAGGGCCTCCTGAAAATTGATCGTGTACAAGATGTCACATATTGATTTCTCTGTAGGAAAAATACCTTGATGCATATACAAGTACCATGTAGAAAAGTAGCCATGAGAAGTATAGTATATATAAAGCCTTAAGGCAGAGGATCAAACATGACAATTTAGTTCAAAAGGGAAATGAAATTTTGTTGTTATTACCAAACCCACCTCATTCACATATGTTCCTTCTTGTATGTTATTGAAACCCCAACTCCCTTACAAATCTCTAAGGAGATTATTGTAACAATATCAGCGAGGAGATTATTGTAACCTTGTTGTACAACATTGCTCAAAATAATACAAATAATGAACTTGATTCTTTATATACAAGCATTATATAGTATATACTCAAGGGTAATTCAAACAAGTAAACAACACCTAAGACTACATAAGGCCAACATTAAATAACCATCATGGGCTTGAAAGCCCAGAGCAACAGAAGCCAGAAACAAAATTGACCTGACCTAAATGCGCGCCCCCCAAGGCCCAAACATCAGGTCCGTTTCCTATATTTTAGTCAATTATATTTCGAGTTTATCTTTGAACTTTTTTTTTTCTTCAATTTAACTCTTAATCTTTAGGGGTTTTCACAATAACCACTTTTTGACTTTAATGGCGGCATCAATCTAGTCAAAATCACCATCCTTATCCTAGTGTTTTTTAAATATTTTAAAAAAAATTATCTGTAAGTCAATTACTCATCGGGTTCTCTAATCATGAGTGGCATGGTAGAAATTTAACCAAATGGGAAGTCCATTTTGCTGCAAGGTTACAATGAAGTCATGGATTTCAAGTTTTACAATAATAAAATCAAAGAAAGTTCAAATTTTATTGAAAAATGTCATCGATGTCATCAAAAACAAATTTAAAGGCTTTCATCATAGAATTCATTCATCTAAGAGAAAATTACAACAACAACAAAATGCCTAACAAACAAACAAACAAAGACAAAACAAAACAACTCCAACCACATGGAAAATGACTACTTCTCTAACTTTGATTTAGGAGATTAACTTATGACATTGGAAGATGTTGGGTACATATATGATCATATCCATCACCTAACATCTTTTTTTGAGAACCCATCACCTAACGTGTAATAGCCAATAGTAAATTGCTCATATGACATTGACTATAAAATCCATTAATTACCTGCATTAATATTTCAACCCTAAAAAATTGGTCTAGTGGATTCTAATATCTTATGAGATCCATGAGATTCAAGGAATCTAGGATTAAAAACCAACAAGAAATTCCTCCATGACTTCTTAATCTATATGTATAAATATTTTTAACTGTGCTAGACATTTTTTTTTTTTTGGGGGGGGGGGGGGGGGGAGCCCTAACTTTTCTAAAAGGGTTTGACTTATCTCTAATACTTTTTTTAACTGGAATCTCCTTTTGTTTTAATGGGAAATTGTCATATCACCCACTAACTAAATAAAATGTGGAAATTAAAACTCACTACCACTTGCCATTGGGGAAATTATTGTGTACTCCTAGAGTACCATAAATGCATACTCCCTCCTCTCACATGAATAGTGAGCCTCACTAATTAAATTCATAGTGGGACCCACCATTCATGTGAGAGGGGGGACTACACATTTATGGTACTCCGGGAGTACCTAATAATTTTCCCTTGCGATTGTGTATTTAAAATAAAAGGAGACCTTTAATTAAAAAAGTATTGGAGGTAAGCCAAAACTCTTTCCAAAAATGTTTTTCTCTCTCTCTCTATTTTAATGTCAAAAATTCAAAATTTAGAATAAATTTTAGGTAATGGAGGTAATGGCCCTCTTAATTTTTTTTTTTTTTTTTAAAGTATAAATACTCTTTAATTTATTGTTGTCTCAATTATTTTTCTTTTGATATTGACTTTTTTGTCATATATAAGTCATTTTGCTTTTCTAAAAATGCCCCTCTCCCTCAATTTTAATGTCAAAAATTCAAATTTTAGAAAAAAATTTAGGTAATGGAGGTAATGGCCCCCCTCATTTTTTTTAAGTATAAATACTCCTTAATTAATTGTTGTCTCATTTATTTTCCTTTTAATATTGACTTTTTTGTCATATATAAGTCATTTATTTTAGGAGCTATATATAAGTAAATATCTTTAGCAAAAAAAAAAAAATCCAAAAATAAAGTCATACGCATTTTATATTGAGATAATTAAGAATACCATAATACAATGATACATTTAACTTGGTCTTTCTTGAGAAAAATTTCTAACTCTGCCACTGCATGAGTTCTGTATGTTATCTTCTTTGAATGTTGTTGTTGTGTTCAAAGGTATTGATGGCTGGTTTTTTTCCTACTAATTAAAAAGAGTCCGAATTTGATAAGGAAAATGTTTTGCACCATCCAATAAGAGATTGTTACATCAGATTTTACTTAAAACTCAATACATCTTACCACACAAAATAACATCTCAATTAGGGCTATCCAAACCCGACCGGAGCCCAACAACCCAACCAAACCGCCCAACGCCAACCTGATTCCGGCTTGAACCAAAGGTTTAGTCAGTCGACAACGGGTTTCCGCTTTCAAGAACCGACACTGGTGAGTTGAGTGGCAGATTTGCTTCTCCAAAACCCGAGCAACCTGAACCCGACAGAAGCTATATAAAAAATCCGGCCAAATCCTGCAAAAACAAGCCAGATCCGGCGAGATCTCAACCAGATTCAACTAGATTTGGTGGGATTTAGCCAGATCCGGCCAAATCCCAGTAATTGTTAGTGAAAAAATGCAAATTCCAGAAAAAAATGCATATTCTAGCGCCTTTTTCTAGATTCCGGCAAATTTTTCCAGATTTCGATGACTTTTTCTAGATTTCGATAACGTTTATTTTACAGATTTCGATGACTTTTTTTAGATTCCAACGATCGACCAAACCAATCGATGCTCACCTTCACCTGGAACCGACTCAATCGACTGATTCCGGTGGTTGATTTCGAGTTCCTCTGCCCTCCACCCGTCGTCGGCAAGTCGAGTTCGGGTTGGGTCCAAAACAGACCCGGCCCGACCCGTGGACAAGCCTAATCTCAATATACTCAAAATTGACTTGGATTTTCATTTAGAATTAATTGAGTGTTGTTGTGTCTATTCTATAATATATAATATGATGATATGACATGTTAGGATTAGAGTGTGTAAAACTTGGGTTTTACACTATATCCTTATAGAATTTAATCCAAGAAAGTCGATTTTGTACCACATCAGCTGATACAATCAAAATTTATCGTACCAATGCTTAGGTCGAAACAGAAACACAGCTGTTTCATTCCACTCTAGATACTGGGCTATACTGGCTGTTCCAAGAAAAATACCGAATATCGGCCAGTAAAGTGTAAACTAATGAAAACCAAAAAAAAAAAAAAAAAAAAAAAAAAAAAAACCCAGGATCCTTGCTGTTACTTCCACCTTTCCAGCAGTGAAGTGGTCGCCGATCATCCTTCGTCTCCTCTTTGTCTTTGGTTCTTCTTCTTCATCACCTTTCATCTAGACTTGTTCCACTTCTGCCTCACTTGTTACTGACTATTGTTTCTTTAAATTTTCTTTACCTTTTGTTTTTATCAAAGAAGAGAATTCACCTTTTGTTAAGTGTGGAGGTGTGCCCTGACAGTGACACCCACTCAACTGAACTTGGACAATTTAAATTTCAAATAGTTTTTTCTTTTTAAATGGACACAAGTTTCAAAGGTCTTTGACAATTCAAACTTGTATTATGGCCAAAATGTCACAATAGCATTGTTTACCGAAATATATATCAATCTAATACTGTTTCGAAAATATATAGGGATCTACCACTTTTTGGGTACTTGAGTTTGGGGAACTCGAGTTTTTCATGATACTCGAGTTCCTTGAACTTGAGTTCCATGGAAAAATTTTCCGGCAATTTTGAAGGTAATTTTTTCAAAGAACTCAAGTTTCAAAAATGTGGTAAATCCTTACATATTTCCAAAACAGTGGTAGATTGATATATATTTCGGTAAACAGTGGTATTTTGCCATTTTGGCCCTTGTATTATTACTACAAGTACAAGTGATCTGCCATCTTTATACAACTACAAACTTGTATTATTACTATTATTAATATAATTATCACCATGTAATCTATTAAGTATTATCTAAGTACATCAAATTTATTTTATTTATTATTAATGAGCTAACATTTTAATCAGAAAGTTAACATATTAAAGCATATATGTAAATTTATTATTTTAAATAACAAATTATATAGATTTTGACTAATATATATATTAGCGGTAATCCTAAAATGGTACACCGGTATTAATCGGTACCAAAATATTTCATTTCCTTGACCAAACCGAAATGGCCTCTAGTATAGTATTGACTCCCTTGATTTAATCTCAATGATAAAACTAGTACATTCATCCCCCCTCTACCATGATTTAAATTCCATTGTGTTTCATTGCATTTCAGTCATTTTCGAAGTCTTGTCAAATCACTATTTTTTTAAAAAAAATTTCTTTTCTTTTCTCCCCTCTCTCTCCCCCTCCCACCAATCACTCGCTTTTGTCTTTTCTTAATAGTACTGCTATGAATACAATATTTTACAACAATTTCACAACAAGCCTAAATAATAAGTTGTTATTGGTTCTCATTTAAGCTCACCATTGACATAACTTTCTTATCTATTATTAACAACTCTTTATTTAGGTTTTGTTTAGGGATGGCAATTTATATCTGACCAGCGGATACCCGGCCCGGCCTGACCTTAATGGGCCAGATTTTACTCGGTCCGATAAATGATAGGGTTGGGTGTGGGTTTTTTTTTTTAAAAACCCGAAGCAAGTCCGGGTTTTATCCATACCCGACTCGAACCCAGACCCGGACCAGACCCGTTTAAGGGTAAAATACCAAAATACCCCACCTATATATGTATAAGTTAAAAAAAAAAAAAAAAACCTAATCCCATTTCACCTAGCTGCAACCCTCACATCACTCTCCTCTCCCACTCGGCTACTCTCACTCTCCTCACATCACTCTCCTCTTCCCAACCTCTGATCTCTATCACCACCGGCCATCATGTGCACCTCCACTCCGATCAGGTTGTTTTCTATCTTTCTCTCTTTCTCTCAATGTCAACTCACACGGTCTCACACTCTCACCCACTCTCAAGCATCGCCGCCCAAGCACCGTCTCCTAAGCTCTCAACCTCTCACCGTCGGTCCAAGCATTCACCACCGCCAGTCCAAGCTCTCACTCACTCTCAATCTCATCGCCGACCCAAGCTCTCACCGTCGTCCCAAGCTCTCACCGTTGATCTGTTCTCTACTTTTCTAGTTCTCTTCAATTTTTTTTTTTTTTTTTAATATCATATTCAGTCTAAGTCTGAGAATATGAGATGTTGTTTCAATTTTTTTGTTTGGTGTTTTCTACTTAAACTATGGACTTCAACAGATGGGATGTGCTACTTCTAGTTATTGTAGTTTAAAGACTTGAAATTTTGAGACTTTGTGGTGTAACTGTAATATATTGTGAAAGAAATTGTGTATATTGTGTTTTGTGTTTATTTTAAATGTAGTGCCTAAACGGAGATGGGAGACAAAAAAAAAATCTGGTTATGTGGGCTTGAATCTGCTAGTCATAGGGCTTGAATCTAGGCGCAAAAATGAATTTGGGCAATTGGGCTTCATTCAAATTTTTTTTTTTTTTTTTTGGGTTGGGCCGCGGATTGGGTTCAAATCTAGTAGGGCTAAATGGGGCCCACAGGGTGGCTCTGGGCCCGTATAAAAAACCCGTTTATTAAATGGGCCAGGTCCGAGTAACGGGTCTAGGCCCGCGGGTCAGGTCCAGGTATGAAAAAACCCGGCCCGTTGCCATTCCAAGTTTCGTTGTGAAAATATTGAGCCAGTAGCTTTATTCTCACTCCCTCTCTCAAAGTGTTAAACATTTGTGACCATATATATATATATATATATATATATATATATATATAGGTTGAGTTCAAGTTGCACATGATGTAACTCTAAACAATGTTATACCACCCAATAACTTGTTATATAATTCATATTTTGAAAATCTTACAGTTGAATTACATGTTCTATATGTTCTTAATATTTATGTTTAGAAATAAGACGATGGATAAGTATTGGACATATAGGTCATGTGACAGATGGTCCCCCTATACCGACGGATTCTAGGCCGATGGATACCGAGGCCATGTGGCACCCACATGGCTTAAGTGAACTCTAAGGAATCCTAAATGGAAATGCCTTGCGCCCTATGATAGCCCTTGGTCAATGGATACCCTATATGGAAAAAATCCCACAAAATACGTACATTTATTAGAATCTTTCCTATAAGGAAAGATCTTTCTGCCTAAGAAATAGGAGTCGGTTCTACACTACTATAAAAACCACCAAGCCCTCATAAACAAGGTACGCATAATTTCCCCCAGCTCTGGCACTCTAGAGCGGTGATAGTTCTCTAACATAACCTTCGGAGGGTCTTTGGCCGGTACCACATCGGTACTCTCCTAAGGTATTCTTGTTTTATGTTGTGCAGGTGTTGTCTTGAGCACGTGAGGACTGTGTGACTTACTGACGATTTTCGGCATCTTCAGTTAACGCTGTCTATGGGAAACTGACTTGTAAGCCATACTATCGTTTCCTAGACAAAGAGTTGCATGGTGCTTACTCACTCGATGGCGACCATCAACAATGTTCAAGGAGACGAACCACGCACCACCACCCTCGAGAGGCAGGTTCATACTCTTGCCGCTGCCATAGAATGCCTCACCAAGCAAA
The DNA here is from genome assembly GCA_028535165.1 of Quercus tomentella. Lineage (NCBI taxonomy): Eukaryota > Viridiplantae > Streptophyta > Magnoliopsida > Fagales > Fagaceae > Quercus > Quercus tomentella. The sequence goes on from JAPQVY010000001.1 coordinate 16,932,978, forward strand.
ACCATGATCTAGAGGAGCAACTGCACTAAAAGAACATAAGGCTTAACACTCAGGAGAAGGACCAGGAAGGCACCAACGTTGAGAGAAAGGACCAAGAGAGGCCGGAAGGTAGCAACGTCCCAAGCAGACCAGAGTGACAAGACACGAGCCTTCCATCCACCGCAGATACGGCCCCACCTCACATGGTTGCAGAGATGCAGATGATAAAGGAACGAATGAACTTCATGATGAATGCCCTCAGAGGAAGGGTGTCTAGTGACCTCGATGACTTGGTCCGTCAAACTGATTCACCATTCACTGCATCCGTCACTTCGTTCCCCCTTCCACTGAAGTTTCGTATGCCGCAAGTGGAGACCTACGACGAATCTAAGGATCCCCTAAATCACCTAGAGTCTTTCAAGACCCTGATGCACCTACAAGGAGTGACAGAAGAGATCATGTGCGGGGCATTCCCCACTACATTGAAAGGCCCCACAAGGGTTTGGTTTAGTAAGTTGACACCCAACTTCATTAGTACCTCTAAGGAGTTAAGCGTCTAGTTTGCCTCACACTTTATCGGGGGACACGTGTATAAGAAATCCACTGTATGCTTGATGAGCATTAAACAGCGGGAGGATGAGACGTTAAGGTCCTACATAACTTGCTTTAACAAAGAGACCCTTTTCAATCGATGAAGCTGACAACAAGATACTCGTGGCCGCATTCACGAATGGGCTACAAAAGGGTAAGTTTCTATTTTCTTTATATAAGAATGACCTAAAAACCATGTCGGATGTACTTTACATGGCTACTAAGTACATGAACGTGAAAGACGCTGCTAGCCTAAGAAGAGAAGCCCAAGAAGAGGGAAAGACAAGAGGACATACAGCAGGATAGGGGGTAGAAGATGGCTAGGACTAGAGAACGACGGGAGGACAAGCGCTCTAAGCCCTCCACAAGGAGGTTCACAAGCTTCACCCTACTGACTGCCCCGATCGACCAAGTCCTGATGAAAATCAAGGACGAAGGAGCCCTAACATTTTCTTGCAAGCTGAAGGGAGACCCCAATAAGAGGTCTAGAGATAAATATTGCCGCTTTCACTGCAACCACGGTCATGACACATCTGATTGCTACGATTTGAAACAACAAATAGAAGCTCTTATCAGGCAAGGAAAGTTGTAGAGGTTCATCAGCAAGGAAAAAGCGGACCCATCACAAGAGGTTCCCCGACGAGAGAACGAGCATCCTAAGCCACCCATAGGAGACATAAGGATGATTGTGGGAGGCACAACGGCCTTTGGCTCGTCAAAGAAGGCCCATAAGACTTACCTTAGAATGGTCCAGAACATCCAGCGACGGGCTTCATACCAAAGTTAGCACGGATCGACAACCCCATCATTGAATTCTCGAAGGAAGATGCTCAACGTCTCCACCATCCACATGACGATGCACTCGTCGTCAGCATACGGGTAGGAGACTACAACACACACCGGGTCCTAGTTGACAATGGAAGCTTTGCTAAAATCCTCTACTACCCGGTGTTCCAGCAAATGAGGATTGACAGAGAACAGCTGGTCTCGACCAACGCCCCACTCGTTGGGTTCGGAGGGACAAAAGTATACCCCCTCAGCTCAATCACGTTGCCCATGACGGTTGATGATTATCCTCAACAAATCACCAAGGATGTTACATTCCTTGTTGACGACTGCTCATCCGCGTACAATGCCATACTAAGACGACCTACCCTCAACTCGTGGAAAGCTGTAACTTCAACCTACCACCTGATGATCAAATTCTCCACCGAATACGGAGTAGGAGAAATACGTGAAGACCAAATGGCTGCACGCGAGTGCTACATAGCAATGTTGGAGATGGACGATCATCTACAAACAATGAACATAAAAGAGTAGTAGACGATGGCAAAACTCGTTGAAAGACTTGAAGAGATACCCCTTGACGACTCCAGACCAGATCGAACAACTAGGATTGGCACCCTCGCCAGCCCGCAGGTTCGCCAAGCACTCAAGACTTTTCTCAAAGAGAACCAGAATGTATTTGCCTGGAGCCATGAAGACATGCCCGAGATCGACCTTTCAGTCATGGTGCACAGGTTGAATGTGTCTCCCACCTTCCCTCCTATCCGCCAGAAGAAGCGGGTGTTCGCCTAAGAACGAGACCAAGCTATAGCGAAAGAAGTCTGCAAATTGCAAGAGGCAGGCTTCATTAGAGAAGTTTACTACCCCGACTGGCTAGCGAATGTGGTGATGGTCAAGAAAGCCAACGGGAAGCGGAGAATGTGCATGGACATTACAGACCTAAACAAAGCATGCCCAAAGGATAGCTACCCTCTCCCGCGGGTTGACGTCTTGGTAGACTCAACGACTCAGCACCAGTTACTGATGTTCATGGACGTTTTTTTTGGTTATAACCAGATCAAAATGGATGAGGCAGATTAGGAGAAGACTTCGTTCGTCACCAGCCAAGACCTTTTCTACTACAAAGTGATGCCGTTTGGCCTCAAGAACGCGAGCGTGACATACCAGATGCTCATGAACAAGATGTTCGCACATCAAATTGGAAGAAACATCCAAGTCTACGTTGACGACATGCTGGTAAAAAGTCAAAATGAAGACGATCGTTTGAATGATCTCAAGGAAACCTTCAACACCCTTCTCTTTTACAACATGAAGCTCAATCTGGGCAAGTGTACATTCGAGGTGACGGCTGGGAAGTTCCTAGGATTTATGGTGTCTCAAAGAGGTATCAAGGTCAACCCAAACAAGATCCGGGCCATAATAGAAATGGCACCCAAAAAAAAACGTGAAAAAAGTACAAAGTCTCAACGGCAAGGTAGCCATACTGAATAGGTTCGTGTCAAGGGCAACGGACAAGTGCCTACCTTTCTTCCACACGCTGAAGAAGTCCTTTGAATGGACGGCTGAGTGTCAGTAAGCAGTCGAGGATCTGAAGGTGTATTTTTCTTCTCCACCTTTGCTAAGCCCATCCAAACTAGGTGAAGAATTGTTCCTCTACCTAGCTATTTCCCCAGCCGCTGTCAATGCAACTTTAGTCTGAGAGGAGGACGGAGTTCAAAAGCTCATGTACTTCACGAGCCGAGCACTCCGGGGTATAGAAGAAAAGTATCCACCAATGGAAAAGCTAGCTTTTGCCCTGGTAATAGCAGCACACAAACTCAAACCTTACTTTCAGGCGCACACGGTGATTGTTCTAACAGACAAGCCTTTACAACGAGCAATGAGCAGCCTAGAGACAGTCAGACAGATGGCACTGTAGGCAATTGAATTGAGTGAGTTTGATGTGCAGTATCGCCCCCGTACGGCCATAAAGGGGCAAATTATCACTGACTTCATCTTAGAATTCACGCACATAGAAGACTAGGGGGCAGGAGAAGTTCCTCAATGGAGTATCCACACAAACAGATCGTCCACCAGACAAGCAGGCGGAGTTGGTGTGGTACTCCATAGCCCAGAAGGTGACAAGGTTGAATGCATGATTCGACTCGATTTCCCTACCACAAATAACGAGGCGGAGTATGAAGCCTTGATAACAGGGCTAGATTTCGCAAAAGCAGCAAAAGTCGCAGATGTGGTATTGTATTGCGACTTTCAAGTAGTCACCAGCCAGGTCAACGACGACTATGAATGTAGAGGCAAACGGATGAAAAAGTACCTCGAGCATATAAAGAATCTGGTAAAAAACCTTCAAGCAAGGTTTGTTCAAATCCCAAGGAAGGAGAACGAGCACATCGACTGTCTTACCAAGGCTGCATCAATAAAACATATGCTCATTCCTAATCAGGTATTGTCCTTCATTCAGCTATCACCAGTAATAGATAGTGTTGATGTGCATAAGATAGGTTCCGAGAACGATTGGAATACACCAATAACCTCTTATCTAAAGGACGGCGTACTACTTGACGACAAGGAGGTTGCAAGGAAATTAAAGGTTTAAGCAACACGGTTCGCACTGATTAAAGACGTACTATACAAAAAAGGGGCTTCTCTCGCCCGTACCTGAGGTGTCTTATCCTCGAAGAGGCAGATTATGTCATGCGAGAGGTACACGAAGGAGTCTATGGAAACCATTTTGGATCACCGTCATTAGTGCACAAACTGATCCGTGTAGGATACTATTGGCCTACCATGCAGAAAGATGTCATTGCATATGTCAAAGCTTACGATAAGTGTCAGAGGTTTGGCAGCCTCATCCGGCAGCCAACAGAAGAACTCACTCCAATGACAGCCTCATGACCTTTCGCTCAGTAGGGATTGGATATCATGGGTCCATTCTCAAGTGGGTATAGACTACTTCCTGGTGGTCGGTATAGACTACTTCACCAAGTGGGTAGAAGCCGAACCTCTGGCTACCATCAAAGAGAAGAATGTGCGAAGTTTTGTATGGAGAAACATCATCTGCAGGTATTGTATACCTAGAGTACTGGTATCAGACAACGGGAAGCAGTTTTACAATGACGCGTTCAGAGACTTTTGTTCACAGCTAGGGATCAAGAATCACTACTCATCGCCCGCCCACCCTCAAGCCAACGGATAAGTTGAGGTTACGTACCGATTCTTGCTCAAAATCATCAAGACTCGGCTCAAGAGGGCGAAGGGTATATGGCCTAAGGAATTACCAAGCGTTTTATAGGCTCACAAGACGACGGCAAGGACGCTTACAGGAGAGTCACCATTTCGCTTGGCATATGGAAGCGAGGTAGTCATCTCGACCGAAGTAGGACTCACAAACTATAGAGTTGGAAACTATGACGAGAGTAGGAATGATGGAGTTATGCGCTTGCAACTTGATTTAGTGGATGAGGTTAGAGCAACTACTGAGCAAAGATTAACACGGTAACAGAAGCTCATGGCCAAGTACTACAACTCCTAAGTCAGACACAGGGACTTCCAAGTTGGAGATCTTGTCTTAATAAGGGTGATGGGCGCCACAAAAGACACCTCCTAAGGGAAGCTAGGACCTAGCTGGGAAGGATCATACATAATTGCATCATGGCATAGGAAGGGAACCTACCACCTGGAGACACTGGACGGGCAAAAGTTGCATCACCCATGGAACACAAAGCACTTAAAGAAGTACTACTAGTAGATAGTTGCAAGGACGACGACACTCCTCATTTCCAGTTTATTTCTTTTTAGTTAATTTTTGCTATTTACAACACTTTTAAGCCCGAATGGCAGTTTTTTTTATTTTTTTTTAGAACAATATCCACGCATATTTATCACGTAATAAGAGGAGTTTATTTAGAAATATCATAAGCATATGTGCATCTCTACAAAACCATGTCTACAACCAATTTCTTACAAGATGACTTGCAACTTGTTAGTCCCTAAGTAGACAGGTTCACCAAGGAGTGAGCTGAAAATTAGTCCATAAGTGGACGAGCTCATCTTAAGGGGTGATCTAAAATTAGTAAGTCCCTAAATGGATGGGTTCATCCTAAGGGATGATCTAAAATTATAAGTCCATAAGTGGACGGGCTCATCCTAAAGGGTGATCTAAAATTAGTAAGTCCCTAAGTGGACAGGTCCACCCTAAGGGGGATCTAAAATTAGCAAGTCCATAAGTGGATGGGTTCATTCCAAATAATGAGTTAAAATTATAAATCCACAAAATGGACGAGTCCGTCCCAAAGGATGATAAAAAATCATGATGTCCACAAGTGGATGGGCCCACCCCAACGGGTAACATAAATATTGTGAAATCCACAAGTAAAAATGTGGACAAGTATTAAATTCTTGAATAAATAGTCCCTTAAATTGACGAGCAAGAACATGTATCCAAATTTGGAGACAGAAAGCAACATATGAATGAACAAGCATACGCGACGAATAAATAAAGATAATGAATAAAATCCCATAAAAAGGAAAATGTTTACATATTGAGTCATCGGAAGAAAATGGATATAGTTCTCCCAAAAGATCAAAAGCTAGAAATTTACAAGTAAAAAAGAAAAAACTACGGCTGAACGGCAGGGGTATATTTGGTCTTCTCCTCTACAGTTTAATCCCTTTCGAGGTGACGAGTAGCATCCTCGACAGATTTTTCTTAGTCAACCTGAACAGCATCCTCGTCACCTTGAGGGTTAGGGTTGGTCTCATTAGTGAAAAGCTCGTCGGTTCCTTTGGAGTAGACGGGCTAGGTAGGAGTCTGAGCTTGGGCGTCAATGGAAACTTGAGAAAGATCAAGGTTAGGAAAGAAGGCTTTGACTTGACGGAAGCAGTCGTCAAAACCGTCAGCAAAGAAGCCACCAAGCTCCTTTAGGAGGGCGTCGAAGTCGCGATACTCTCGCACCGCATCCTCTTTAGCCTAATAGAGGTGGTGCTTTGCCTCCGAGATCTCTACCTCCTTATCCTTAAGAATCTTCTTCAGTGCCTTGACTTACGCCTCGAACTCCTTTAAAAGTTGTTTTGTCAAATCGAGCTTGTTGACCTGGACCTCCTTCCAGGCCGTCAGCTCCCGCAATTTTGAATCCCTCACCTCCACCTTCTCCCTCAGACGGATGATCACCATCTCGTAGGACGTACATCGGTCCATAAGACCCTTCATCATGACGACCCCCTACAAGAATCAAAAAACAAATTTTAGAATGAGACAATAGTAGGACAAAACAAAGGAAAGGGGACAGATAGACATACTTGTACGAGACTGAATAGGCTCGTCTCCCCCATGGCCTTAGTGGCATGGTTGCCCAAGTCTTCATAGTCGTCATCCTTGATGATGGATGACAAGTACATGAGAGCATACCCTAAGCCTTCACGAAGGAGGACAGGGCGTTTCTCCATGACGGGGTCAGCACCCTTCATCAGGCCCTTCCCCTTCCCCTTCCCCGAGCCAGGTTTAAGGGGCAAGTTGCTGATGGTTAGGGTCTCACCAACAGGTGGCCCCATCACCACCTTGGGCTTCTTTGGTGGATGGTCCACCTTTTTGGTTGGCTTCCTTTTTGTTGACGAGTTAGCCTGACCCGTCACCTTAGGAGGTAAGCTCCCCTCCTATTTTTTCTTAGCAGCAGCTTGTTGCTTGATATAAGCTCTTCTCCTGCTTTCTTCCATTTCTACATAAAGACGAACGGATAAAAGGGTTAGATAACTTATTAAAAAGAAAATGAAGAAATCAAGGTATTGGGAAACAGACTTACATTTGCACACTTGTTTGTCGTAGTGACGGGCAGCCTCAGTTGGTTCAGGACCATCACAATACCAATGGAGGGTGTCCAAGGCAATCAGCTTAGTCCACGACCTCTCGGACAGCTTGGCAGTTGTGAAAATCTTCTCCAAGAAGCTCTACTCCTCAAGTGTGATTTCTGAATGGTCCCGAGCTACAATAAGAGACAGTTAGAATATCAAATAAAGTAAACACCAAGAAGTAAAAGCCTAATACAGATGGATACATACTGGACGGGGGCATAATGCCCCAGGTTTTGTCCACAGGCATGTACTCTTTGACACCAGGGTGACACATCCATTCGTCACCTTGGATAAAGAAATAGTGACTCTTTTAGTTCCTCTTTGAGTTAGGGGTGTCGCACACTAGCCTAAGCAACGGGCTCCTTGGCAAGAAACTATATATGCCCTTCGACTGAGTAATCTCGGATGGACGATAGCAATGGAAAAACTCTTCCACCGTCATCCTACATGCCCTGTCGGTCATCACCCCATACAGCACTTTCGCGCCCAAAAAGACTCTCCAGGCATTTGGAGAGATTTGGGTGATGGCCAGTCCAAGATACTAGAGAAGACGATGGTGAAGAGCACTTAAAGGGAACCTAAGTCCCACTTTTAGCATCTGCTCATACACTCCAACGTCATGTACACCCTTGTAGTAACACTTTTCACGTTTAAAGGGTAGACGCATTGGAATGTTGACAAGAATTTGGTACTTCCCTAAGTGTGTTGAAGTGTTGTTGTTTGATGGACGAGTTGAAGTCATTTATGGTCTACAACAGGAGTATAATGAATTCCCTACATCCATTAAGGCCTATGACAGACTGGATGGGGGGCTCATCATTGCCTATGTCTTCATTTGAATTACTTTCTGATTTGTCTATGTCCAATTCATCATCCTTTGTGGAAGTTGAGTTGGCAGACGGGCCCCTTTCATTGGAAGAGGTGCCGGGGTTGTCCCGACCTAACAAATACACCTCATCGTAGCCCACTCCCTCGCGGACACACGATTGTTCACTCGATGCACTAGACATCTGTCACCTACATATGACAAATAAACCCTAAGACTTTGAAGGTCTACATAGATGACGAGTGGGCAAAAAATTAAATAAATGACAAAGGAAATTCAACGTAAGGTAAAGGATATTTATCGATTGACTAAAGCAACGAAGGCAACAAAGAAAGTGTAGCTGACGGTAGCACCAAGTAAATGGTATGACGGTTTAATAAAGGAACATGTATATATAGAGGGAATGGCACGGAAGATGAAGGGACGCTTCAGTCCGAGTGATTGACCATTAAAAATGTGCCACGTGTCCCTACGGCGTTTATGGCCCTAGACTAGCCTGTCAATTAAAGCACGTTTCTCAGAGGTTGAGTTAGACCATCACTCCACAGGTCTGTCCGTGAAGGAGGATGACGAACCCATGAAGTGAGGGGGCAACTGAAAAGGATAAAAATTAAGGTTGATGGATCCGTTTAAATAAACCTGACGGTACAAAATTAATGGGTCATCAGAAATAAGACGACAAATTGAGGTACTGGACGGATAGGTCATGTGACAGATGGTCCCCCTATACGGACGGATTCTAGGCCGATGGATACCGAGGCCACGTGGACCCACATGGCTTAAGTGAACTCCAAGGAATCCTAAATGGAAATTCCTTGCGCCTTACGATAGCCCCTGGTCAATGGATACCCTATATGGAAAGAATCCCGCAAAATACGTACATTTATTAGAATCTTTCCTATAAGGAAAGATCTTTTTGCCTAAGAAACATGAGTCGGTTCTACACTACTATAAAAACCACCAAGCCCTCATAAACAAGGTATGCATAATTTGCTCCAGCTCTGACACTCTAGAGCGGTGAAAGTTCTCCAACTTAACCTTCGGAGGGTCTTTGGCCAGTACCACACCGATACTTTCCTAAGGTCTTTTTGTTTTGTGTTATGCAAGTATTGTCTTGAGTACGTGAGGACTATGTGACTTACTGACGATTTTCGACATCTTCAAACAATATGGATGATAATACAAGAAGCTTTGTAAAATTATAAATTGATGATAAAAAGGTGCAAGTGAGGAAGGGAGGCTTCTAAAATGTCAAAGTAGAATATTTACAATGGAAGAAACGTTTTATTTCAAATTTGGGTACCACAGCATGCATTTGGTACGATGGTCACTTCACAAGTATAAATACTTGTAGAGTGTGGGTTGGGGGGGTGAGAGGTAAAGGTCGAAATTTAAGTTTTTAAGAGGGAGCTTTACACTTAGATTAGGCTAGAGTAGAATTTCTATCTTATTAAAAAAAAAAAAAAAAAAAAACTTTTATTATAAACTCATAATAGTTGGAACAACAAACACTTTTGAGTTTGACTTTACTTAAGACCGGACCTAATGTGAACTCTTTCCATATTGGCAATGTCTTCGCTTGCAATATAAATGTACCCCGTTTTAGATATGGCTGCAGGTCCCACATAATGTTTTCTATCAAACAGTCAGGTAAGTTGTACGGTTTGGTTTGGAAACAGTTTATTTACTTTTTTTTTTGCTGAAAAAATATTACTTATATTACTTATATCTTCAGAAAAATGAGAAAAAGTGAGAAAATATAGAAAAAACTGAGGTGATTTTTGGTAACTACTTTTTGTATTTTGCTTTTAAAATCTTGTTTTTGAGAATGAAAATAAAAAAACAGTTTTATTGTGTTTCTAAAATTAAAAACACGTTTGGTTAGTTCAAAACAAGAGTAAGTATTTCACATTTTCTCCTATCAATGCCTATTTACTACTACTACTACTACTAATAATAATAATAATAATTTTATTTTTAATATTATTATGTACAATGCCTAGTCTATATATATATATATATATATATATATAAAACCGAAACTTTTGAAACTCCCACAATTTTCCACATCAACATAATATTAAAAAAAATATTAAAATAATAATAATAATAAAAAATTTAAAACTCAAACCCGATATAAAAACTTTTCTAAAACTCAAAACCGATGCTCTGCCTTCTCTTTCATGATGCTGCACCTTTTCTTTCACCAAAACTCTTTCACGATACTCTGGCCTTTTCTTTCACCAAACACCAAAATGCACGCCCTTCCTTCCTCTACCAGGTCCTCTTCCATCAAACCCACGGCAAACCAAAATGCACGCCCTTCCTTCCTCTACCAGCTCCTTCTCTACCAGGTCCTCCTCCATCAAACCCACAACAAACCGACATCAAATCATCTAAAGACACCTACCCACCATACCCACAGATTCCTCAATCAAAACCCACCATACCCACATATTAACAGAGATCTCCTTCCTCAGACCCTATTGCTCTCGTTCCCCTTCTCCTTTCCCGTTCCACCCACAACCACCAGAACTCAGCAGGCAGCAGCAACAGCACCACCACCAGCCACAATAACCGCAACCAACAAACCACCATAATCAGACCATATCAAACCCACAACCCAAAAGAAAAAAATGATTTTGAAGATCTGTGATTTTGGGGATGTAAACTAATCTGAAATAACAACTCATATGGTGTTCTTTTGGGCATGTAGTTTGTTAAGATAAAGTTTGTCAAAGAAGAAGATGACGAAGAAGAGCAAGATCAAGCCATAATCTAATCCAATCATGGGTAACTTCTTCAAACTCTTCTTCTGCTTCGTCTTCATATTTTATTATAACTAAATATCGATTAATTATCGTACTTATCTCTCAAATTTTAAATGGTGGTTGTGCTTTTAATTGTGGCAATTTAAATGGTTGTGCCTGTGAGGTGTTTGATGCTAGGTCTTAGTGGGATTTTGCATATGGGGAGCAATGATAAATTTGACAGAATTACAAAATTTTTTTAATTATTTTCTATTATCTGGAACAAAATTGAGCAATTTAGGTTTGAAACAGCAATTGAACCCTCGAGCTAAGGAAGGTTAATTGCTGTTTCTTACGGTTACTATGCTGCTTCATGCTAATGCGATCAACAGGATTTTGCTAGAAAATCCTTTAGAGTCATTCATTATATGTTGATTTATGCAAAAGGGCTATGCTGATTTTTTTACTGCCTGCAATGGTGCAGTGTAACAATGGCTGGGTTTTTATGCTATTTAATGCAAAATTTATGTTGCTTGACATTACACGGAGTTGTCATGCATTGCAATTTGTATCTCATACACATGTGAGACTTGGCTTGATTATACCCTGTTTGAAAGTAAAAAGAGTCTCTACTTATCTCTCAACATCCTAACCACCATTATATCAATTGAAAACAGGGCAGCCAAGTAGGTGAATTTACAGGACAAGTCTGGAACTTTGGTAGAAGAAAGGGTGGTGAAAATGGATTATCTATGTCATTGATTTTTTAAAAAGTTTGTTTAATGATTTATATATGCTTCATAATTGTTCATAAGTCACAGTTAAGAAAATTTTAGCTTCACTACTATGACATCTGGGTTTCATAATTAAATTTAGTCGAGCTTATTTTTCTTGAAATCTCATTTGGGTTGCTTTAAATGTTGATTCTTTATGTGTCTGATATAGTGATTTCTTATGCATGTGTCTATGAGGAAAGCTACTTTAAAAATTGAACTATGGTGGTCTTTATTTCTTATTTAATTATTTTGAAGTTGATTCTCATATTGGTTGTCCTTAACTATCCTAAATTGTATTTGGGTAGAGCTTTGGATTATGGTCCTTTTGCCTATGGTAGGTGTAAAGCAATTTTTTTTTTTTCCCTTAAGAAAAGAGAGAAGAAGTTGACAGAATTGCCTGTTAATGATACTTTCTGAGTTTAAAGAACATGTTTTGTTTAGTAATGGTGTTTCCACATTTCGTTATTTGTTATATATGAAAATAACACCAATATGTTGTGGTTATTGCACTTTCTCAGATACTATAATTCTTCTTCTATTCTCAAAGCCCCTAACTTGGGTAAAGCAGCTGTTTTCTAGGAACTATTTCAAGGCAAAGCAAAAGGGTTTGACATGGATAAGGCTTTATTGGCAAAGTCTATTCATGACTTTGAAAAAGCAATATCTATGGTATCTTAGCACAAGAGACGTGATTGGGAATGTGAGCAAGCAAAGAAGATTTATAAAACTCAATGTTTTATGTTGAATCTTCATTGCCAATGGACCTATGGTAGTGGTATTAATCTTTTTGGCATGTATGTATTTTTATGGAGATGATAGTTGCAATATATATATATATATATATATATATTTTTTTTTTTTTAAATCCCGTGCATCGCATGGGTTAGCGACTAGTTAATAATAATAACTAAAACAATAATATTATGTAGAATCAATAATAATAATAATAATAATATAATAATAGTATACAAATATATTGATATGTGTCTATTTAGATATTTTACAAAGTAAAAAAGTGAAGATGTAAGGCCAAAAAAAGGCCACGTGACTTGTGCAGGTGGAGATTTGAAAAGCCTTCAACTTCATGTCTGTTTGGCAAATATTATTTTTGCCAATTTATTTTACTATTTAGCTTATTTTACTATTTAGCTTATTTTTTCTATTATTCATGGGTCTCGTTACACTTTTTGGTACTATTCATGGGTCCTACTGTACTATTTTAGCTAACTTTTACCTTTATCCACAATACTTTTACCTTTATCTATAGTACTTTCAGCAATTTTTTTTTTAATTTTTTATTTTTAGCGAAATAAGCAGATCCCAAACAGACTCTCAGTTGGCAGTGAACAAAACAAGAACAAGAAGAATACAGAGGCGAAGAAGAAAGGGAAGAAGAATAAGAATATACATCAATGGTTGGTTCAACAATGGCGATGCGGCAAGGATGATTTCATGCATGACAAGAGGAAGTGGAGGAGGGAGAGAGTGTTGTGGGTTTAGGTTTGCCTGCACATTCCAAACTTTGTTCTTGTGCTTACAATTTTGTTTTTTATTATTTTTTTTCCAACCAGGATTCGAAACCTAGACCTCATTAAGTGTACTTGATTTATGGTTTTTGTTTTCTATCTGTTTTGAGTAACCAAATAATTTTTTGGCTGAAATATTATTTTCGTCCTTATATTTTCACCTTATTTTCACTTTGGTCCCCACTTTTTTATTTTACCACTTTTAGTCTCTGAAATGAAAAACGCGTTCTATCTTAGTCCCTACCATTATCTCACTAACAAAAATTGTCTACGTGGCAAATGAAGTGCATTGTTGGCACACTAAAAGCTGATGTGATCATTAAAATAATAATAATTTTATTTGGCATTAAAAAATGACACATCAGCATTTAAATTTAAAATTTTAATTTATCAATTGTAACTAAATAAAAAAAATTAAAAACAAAATTAAAAACCAAAAATTACATGAATTAAGATCTAAGTTTATCTTGAACAAAAACACCAAGAACACAAACCCTGATTTAAATACAAGAAGACATTTTCCTTTTCAGTCTCCTTTCATCCTCTCCTTTTCCCACACAATCCCATCCTTTCCTTTTCATTAAACCCACACAATCCCATCCTCTCTCAATCTCTCTTTTCCTCTCTCACATAGCCCGAACCCAACCATCCTCTTTTCCTCTCTCACTCTCATTGAGCTGATCCCAACCATGGTCGAAAGTCATTCACCTTCTCTACCTTGTCCTCTCAAACCCACACCCCAGGCAAACATGAACAAGAAGAAAGCAGCGGCAGCTAAGAGAGGAGGTGGTTTTATTGTCAAGTCTAAGGTTGATTTCGTTTGGGTTTTGTAAGGACACGATTTGTAACGACCCATAACAACGTGGGGTTCGCACGTAAAAAGGTCCAAACAATATCACTTATAAAGCGTGGGTTTGAAAGGCTAGGCCTTGGTCACATGACAGTGGTATTCCGTGGTGTTCTTACATAATTAAATCGTGTTCGCTCTAGGAGTCTTTCTCCTGGAGGCGGGCTGGGAGGCTCTGGTTTTGGCCATTTTTCCCAGCCTCTTTTCTAGACCGCTTACTTCCCCTTTTATATTGGCTTGTATTCCTCATCCAACGTCCACGTGTAGGTTCGACTTTCCAAGACTGATACTTGTCCCATCAGCCTATACCCAGAGTGGTTGGGGGTGGTTGAAAAAGTTGAAAAGTATGGTTCTGTCAGGTGCAGAGCTTTGAATGGCAGTAATGACAGCCTTCCCTTTGTCCTTGGTCGTTATACTATCCAGCGTCTCATTCTCTATTGACATAGATATTTTTAGATTTTTTCCCAAACTGTTCCTAGACCGCTTTTGCCCCTCCTTCCAAGGGGACCTCGGATATGCCGAGGACAGAATCATCCTCGGCTGTGTCTCAAGACTATTTGGACTTTTATTACCTATCCTCGGCTACACACTTCCTCGGCTAGGGCCTTGGGCCCAAATGTAAAAAATGGGTCAGGGCCACAAATTATTGGACCCCACAGGTTTTATAGCTTTGAATTTGAGGTTGGAGGTGGTTTGGTTTTAGCTCTAAGGTTTGGATCTGAGGTTTGTGTTTGGTTTCTCAAAAAGTATAAGAAAATTTGGGTTTTGAGTTTTGTGTTTGAGGGCCGAAAATCTGGGTTTGAATTTAGTGCTTGGGGGTTGAAAATCTGGGTTTGATTTTTGTGTTTGATACTTTGGTGGTGTGGAGGAAATATGGGTTTGAATTTAATTTTTTGAATCTGGGTTTGAATTTAATTTTTTGGGTTTTAAATTTTCTGTGTTTGTGTTCTTATTCAAATGTTTAATGTGTTCATGTTTAATTTATCAATTTTATCTGGATTTGTCAAGAATGTTGGCATGAATTCTAATTTTGGATTTCGGTTCTAAGTTTAAAAATTTCTAGGGTTTAAATTTTGTGTTCATGTTTAATATGATGTGGATCTGAAGTCAAATTTTGAGTTCTTATTTTCTGGGTTTTTGATTTTTGGTCTTTAATTTTGTGTTCTTAAATCTGGGTTGGTGTTCTTCTTGTTGTTTTTCAAAATACACTTAAATCTTAGTTCATGTAATTATGGGTTTTTAATTTTGTTTTTAATTTTTTTATTAAGTTAAAATTGATAAATTTAAATTTTAAATTTAAATGCCGACGTGTCATTTTTTAATGCCCAATAATTTTTATTATTATTATTTTAATGATCATGTCAGCTTTTAATGTGCCAACAGTGTACTTCGTTTGCCATGTAGATAATTTCTGTTAGTGAGATGACAGTAGGAACAAAAATAGAATGCATTTTTTTATTTTAGGGACTAAAAGCAATAAGATAAAAAAGTAGGGACCAAAGTGGGAATGAGGTGAAAATGTAGGGACAAAAATAGTATTTCCACCTAATTTTTTTCTTGTAGAAAATAGAAAATAGCTTTTGAAAACAGAAAATTAGTAAAAAAAATAGTTACCAAACATACCTTAAGATTTTAATAAGCTGTGCATAAAAACTAAAAGCCGAGCTTATAAGCTGATGCCAAATAGAAAGTGTCATTGTACTATTAGCTTTTTCTCAAATTTTTAATGGGATAATAAAAATGATAGTTGATTATAAAATAAAAATAAAAATAATAGTTGATTAAATTTAAGTTAGATATTCCAATATTTGTTTTTAAACAATCTCGGCTTAAGTTTGTTAAACTTTAATACATAATTTATTTTTGTAGAATGTACTATGAATTAAGCTATAAAATACTTAATTTATATTTTGAATTGTGTTTATACACTTTATAATACAGTTTTTTTTTTTTTTTTTTAATGACGAAGGAAAATTAAAACAACTCTCATTGTTAATAAAACTCCTACAAATAATTGACTCCACCTAGAACAGATACCAAGTAATCTAGGGGCTTTTCACCCTAATAAAGTATTGTTTTATATATTACTAACCTTTTCACACGCACTTTGTGTGTGCGATGATGCTCTTTTGTTTTTTTTGGTCTAGTGTACGTGAGATTGGGAATCAAGGAAACAGGAAATTCAAAAAAAAAAATAATAATAAAAAAACAGAAAAATTAAACAAAAGAAACCAGTAAGTCTTGATAAAGTTAAAAAATAAATAAATAAATAAAAAGTTGGAATGTGGTCTTGAGGGAAATATCAATGTGAACCAAGAATATATATATATATATATATATATATATATTTTTAATTTTAATTTTTGGATAAGTTTTTTTTGAAGACATGCATTAGTAGGAGAGTTTCTTACTTTGTAAGCATTTTACATGGAGTTGGAGATATATTTTTATCAAGTTATCCTTAAGTTTTGTCCTTATTAAACCTATGGTCTAGGGGTGTTGGGAAATTTAGACCCCGGTTGATAGAATTAACAAATTTTAAACTCAAGTTGTTAATTAGATTTATTATGAATAAACCTTGTTAAAACAAACAAACATCAATATCATGCACATTGGAATAGTAAATAAGACAAGATATGATGACCTAGGAAAACCAATGAAACAAACTAGTTTCACAGTAAAAAATCCGGAGGGAAATCTTCTCAAAAAGCAATTCACTATAGTAAAGAGAAGTTTCAGATCTAGTACAAAACATTTGTCCCTAGACTCTATAATCCCCGTAGATGAACTTACAGTATAAACCTTCTACCGCTTCAGAATCTCTGAACTCTTCAATATATGAACGCCACCCTTTTGCACAAATCCCAGTACATGACTAACCAATGATGCACGGCTCCCAGTATGTGACTAACTCCAACAATTTGAAGAAGATGTTGACTGCAAAGTTTTTCGCTTCATCAACAATGAAGATTAAGAAGTACTTGGTTACAAAACCCTAAGGCGCAAAAGACGCAGTAACTTCTTGCAAAAAGAATAAGGCACTAGGTCACTTTCTGCATGTGTTCTCTATGTGTGATGGCCTTTAAAATAAGCCTTATATATGTCTAGGGTTGTGAGAAAAGAAACCCTACACATACATGTCAGCATGAGCCGAAAATTAGATCTGGAAATTCTGATTTTGTAGATCTCGACAGATTTTGTTTCTGTCAAGCTTTCTTCATTAAGTCTTGATAGATTCAGCTTCTGTCGAGCTTCTGTTGAGATTCTATTGAGCTTTTGTTAAACTTCTATCGAGTTTTAATGAATAGCTTTTCTTCACTTGTTTCTTAGTCCAATCTTCATGGCTTTAATACTTGGATAGAACAACATGTTTCTTGAAGTACTAAACCCATTCTAGATCTACCCAATTACAAATAAAGTGCATTTTGTCAAAAGATTAGCTAATTACATAAAATATGTCCTAAACAAAGGGTATTTCTGAACTACAGAAAAGTTCAGTCCAAAGAGAAGAATTCTCTTATAGATACTTTAGATTATTCCAATAGAAATATAATATAGCATAATGAAAAAAAACAATATAGGTATCAGATTTTTAATACATCCCCTGATTGACAAATTCTTGGCTTTGTGATTTCTTTTTTGGCATTCAAATATGCCTACCCCAAGATGTGTCATAATATAAATATTGAGTATTGACAATCATTTTGTACTTTGACAAAGATATGGTATAATATTGTGAAGGTTTTTTAACGTTCTTCCACTTGCTATAATTAATTTACACATATACTTTCACCTGCCCCAAGATGTGTCATAATATAAATATTGAGTATTGACAATCATTTTGTACTTTGACAAAGATATGGTATAATATTGTGAAGGTTTTTTAACGTTCTTCCACTTGCTATAATTAATTTACACATATACTTTCACCTGCCCCAAGATGTGTCATAATATAAATATGAGCAAGACTTAGGTACAGTACTTAAGTGCTATTTTTTATGTTTCTTTTTTATTCTACCATGTGGATTTTTTCTCATGGGATGGAAGTGTATTTTTTAGTTAAATAACCACATGGCTAAATCTTAAGAGGGGAACTTAAGGAACAACACCTAAAATATTGTACTTAAGTTTTGTCCTATAAATATTGAGTATTGACAATCATTTTGTACTTTAACAAAGATATGGTATAATATTGTGAATGTTTTTGAACGTTCTTCCACTTGCTATATAATTAATTTACACATATACTCTCACCTGCCCCAAGATGTGTCATAATATAAATATTGAGTATTGACAATCATTTTGTACTTTGACAAATGTACATTTTTAGACCCCTTAAAACACAAGTTGTTTAACCTAGTTATTTAGCCAAGTGATTACTTAGATAAATTATCTAGATCTGGGTTAACACAATCGAATCATATCATGTAAATAATGCGTAAAAGTAAATAACACAACGATATGATAACCCAGGAAGATCAAACCGGTAAAAAAACTTGGGGAGGATTTAACCTAGCTATCTTTAAGGTAAAATAGATCCACTATGAAAGAATTGAAGTTTTTACAATAAGACTTAGACCACTAACATCTTATTGCTATCTCGTGTAGAAAACTTACTATCACGACCACGTGATAGCTCCGAGTCCACGGACTATTTCTTTCCTTGATCCACAACAACCACAAGTTCTCTTACTTGTGTTTTCTTTAAGCTCTTGAAACAGCAACTGAAGAGATCACCAAGTTCTTGACATCAATCTTGATCTTGATAGCCCTGAGTATGTATGAATGTACACACCTCTAGATCTCATAGAAGACTCACACACACAACTATCAACCACCTCTAAAACGTGGTTAGAGTTTTTCCTTTTATACTTGAAGCAAAACATAAAACCCTACATGTAATATAAGCTTGGGCTGAGTTGGAAAATTCTACAGGAAAATAATCTGCACAAGGTTCGATCGATTGAGCCTTGCAGATTTAGACATATAAATCCTACAATTACTCGATTCCAACTTTACTAATAAATACACTTTGAGCAGCCTAAATCTAGACTCTAAGTTTTGATCATGGCTTGCCAACACATTACACATTGAAGTTCTAATACAATTAGTTCCTAAAGTCTTAGAACCTAACAACAAAGATATGGTATAATATTGTGAATGTTTTTTTAGCGTTCTTCCACTTGCTATAATTAATTTACACATATACTCTCACGCCCCAAACCCAACAATATAGATAGGCACGTGACAACGGCTGCACTCTTATAAAGTTTTCACCCTCCAAATTTGTAAGGCCTCCTTAACAACTAAAAATTATCCTCAAAGAAAAGTCTATCAATAAATCCACAATCATCCTCAATAATGCAGTTGTCAAAAGATCTCCAAAGTACCAATAGAAAAAACAATCCAAACCTCATCACCGTTAAACAAAAGATATACTAATTATTACAAGATCATCTTATTTAAAAAATTTCTAATCTCCATTCAAGCGTACACCCTTAGTAAAAGTCTCAAAACTTGCTATTCTTCATAATCTGAAATTGGAGGGGAAAAGGGGGTGAGTTGACAACTCAATAAGTTACCAAATACCAAACCTTTTTTTTTAGAGAGAGTTTCAACTTATTGTAGGCGGGGATTGAACCTCAGATCTCTTATTCAACCATCAGAGACTTTACTAGCTAGGTTAACTAGAACCTACTTACCAAATACCAAACTAGTTGAAACAAGTATATAGATTGACAAAATAATATAAATTTATGAGATCAAAGCTATAATATACTATGGGTTTTCAAAAAATAAACTAAAGAAGTTTCATAGACTTAAAATAATTCATAAATTCAAACATATTCGCATTCTTAACAATCTTATATATTTATGACTATGGTCATGCTATATTTCCGTGACTAGGCATTAGATTCAGAAGAAACTAGTTCCGCGCTAATGTATGTTCCTCATCAGCTGGGTCCAGAAACATGAAAGGCTTGTGATGCCCCAAATAGAACTAGTTTCGGTACCAATAAATAACCCCTATTGGTTGGGTATTAGAGTCAAAACATAGTCATATTGTCCAAAATCATATATATCAAATCAAAGTTCAATAAAAAATATATCTCATTCAAATACATATATATAAAACCATATATTTAGTAATCAAATATATTTGTGATAATTCTTTATTCTTTACTTTAAATCAGTAATACAATTGACATAAAAATGTAACAATTATAAATAATATTCAGTAGTTAAAATACAGTAGTATAAGCAAAATAAAACCAATTAGGATAAAGTTACTTACCTCAACTAGCTCACCATAAAAGAACTTCTCCCTAACACTTCCTCTAAAATCCTTAGATATCACCTAAAACAATTTTTTTCAGGTACGATTTTTACTCAATAATCAAATAATTTAAGAAAAACTTATAATGGTACCTGACTAGAAGAGAAACTGCTAAAAATATCCAATAATTTCTAATTATTAACTTTCCTCATAGAGGAAAAAATAGCATCACATAGGGCCTATCCATATTTTGGAACCATTATATATATATATATATATATATATATATATATATATATATATATATATATATATATTTATATATTCTTTTTTCCCTTTACCTTCTGCCACTAATAGTTCCCTAGGAATAGAGCATATAGAATACATATAGCCATATAGGGTCAAAAGTCAATTGTAAAAGAACATCATCTCAAATTCTTCTATACGAGGAGGTATACCATGCATCCAATACAGGGTGTATTTTCTCCTTCTATACCAACGTACCTTCCCCTTTTGTTTGTTTGTTTGTTTGTTTTTGTTACATGTGATTGCTTGTCAGACTTCAAGCCTACATTAGTTGACTTTTCCTATTCAACCAATCCAACACTTAGGTATAACTTCTTATAGAGAAACCTGTGTAGAAACCGGACCTCCCATACCTAACAATCTGCAATTCTATCTAGACTTACACAGTTACACGCAACAATGGGCATAAAAAAATAATAATAAATAAATAAAATAAATTAATTAATTAATTAATTAAATTAAATTAAATTAACGAGATAGTAATAGGTACTTAGTTTCCAAATTACAGAAAATCTAATCTAAATCCTTCTTTGTTTACATCATAAAACTCATTGGATATTTAGATAGTCTCACTGCTAGCCAAAAATACCCACCTAAAAATATTCTAATTTCATATAAAGCTTAGATTTGATGAAGGATGAGATTTCTTAGGCTCTTACATCAAGTGTGCTATCAATCCTTCCTTACGTGAATTTACTGAGAAGTTCTCCTTTAAAAATATCTATAATTATACGCTAACTTAATTAGCTTATATATCTAGGGTTTCAACCTAATTTTATAAAAACTCCCTTAATAATATTGAAAGCTCAAATTAGTGTGAAACACTAATGCTTGTTTAGACCATCAATTTTAAAATTACGGTTATATTACTTTTACTCTAACTTATCTAAGTGTGGAACAAAAGTAAATTAAGCGCAGTAAACTGAAACCACTCTAGTACATGAACATAAGCAATACACAATAAATGTAAAGTACAAAAAGTAAAGGAAGAGAGATGCAAACACAAGACAACACCAAGATGTGTTATTGAAGGAAAAACCAAAGAACTCGATAAAAAACCTCTCCGCAATCCTCAAAGTCGAAATCGATCCACTAGTGAATAAGTTGGAGTACACTAATAACAAAAGACCCTCCAAGTCTAGTCTACCCAATGTACTTGAGCCTTCCAAGCTTCTGCTACCAACGGACTTCTCGGAGTTTTGTCTTTGCTAACTTTCCAGATCCCACAATACCGCCCGATTGCATCCGCCAAGCTTTACCGGCTTCTTTTTGCAAATTCCAAATGCTTCCCAAGTTCCAAAACACTTTCTACATTCTATATAGGTGTGAGTTGTATTTGAGTATAAATCTTCTCTCAAGGTATAACAATGGGAGAGGGGAAGGAGAAGAGACTACAATAATTTTTCACTAAAGGATGAGTAGCTCTCTCTCTAAAAATGGTGGGTGTGTTGTGTTGTAGAAACTTATCTAGGGTTTTCTCTTTAAATAGTCTCCTTTACTTTTGTGGGTAATGAGAGTATGTATAGTATGGGTGAAGGATAAGAAAGTCACACTTAAAATCCTCTAGGCAAAGAGTTTTGCAGGTACCTTGCAAGATGACATTTCTTGCGAAGTACTCGTAAAATGCAGCCTGACATTTAACTCTTCAGTTTCTAGCATATGCTTCTCACGTGGCCTCTTCGTAGGAACTTTTACTTGCGAACTTCTTGCAAGCTAGTCACGAAACTATATTGATCTTCATTGCATGCTTGATATTTCACCAATTTAATACTAAACCCAATACTGTAAAATCCCACAAAATGCAAGAAAATAAATTAATGCAATTACAACATTTTTTGTCATAAAATAAAGACAACAAAAAACATAGTTGTAAACCACAACTTTACAAATATTAATTATAAAATTAATCCCACAAAAAGATTTACTTAGCCTCCGTTTGGATTGCGCTGAAATTCAGTTTCAGTGCATTTACGTCCAATACAGTGGGTCTCATGCACTATTCACAGGACTCACAAGTTGTTTAATTCAATAAATTTTTTTAAAAAAATGGGTCCCATGGTACTATTCACACATTTAAAAATTATTTTACTACAGTGTTTTCAACTTTCAGTAATAAATAGTATCCAAATAGACTCTTAAATACCCCACCTTTAAAGTGTGTGTCTCTCTCTCTCTTTTACTGGGTATTACATATACCTTAGCTAATCCTTTACGTCAATGAAATGCTTTATTTCTTATTCATCACCAACAAAAAAGAAAAAAAAAAAAAAAAAGAGAAAAGGTTCTACATCTTTCTCCTTGTCTTATTCAGAGAGAGAACCTCACTACCTCAGGTACCATCTATGCCTACGTTTCTTTCTGTAAAAAGAGAAGCAGAGTCAAGACCAATTCATCATACTTTTGCTCTTCCACTCTGTAAGCAATAACACATCAGTTCTCTACACTTCACTCAAATGGCAAAGGTACCACCAGAAGAAGAACACCCTGTGAAGGCTTTTGGGTGGGCCGCTAGAGACCAATCTGGCCATCTCTCTCCTTTCAACTTCTCTAGAAGGTAACGTTCATGAATATTCGCTTTGTATTACAATCAAGAGGAGTGTATATTACACGCACAAACTTGCACACATAGTACACATATAGTCCTCAAAAACGAGAAAAATCGTGACTTGATTTTACTTATTTTTGGAAAGTGTGTGTACTACTAGCCTTGACGAGGAGTTGATGATTGTGTTGAAATGAAAAATTAATGCAGGGAAACAGGGGATGAGGATGTGAGGTTTAAGGTGCTGTATTGTGGAATATGTCACTCCGATCTTCACTTCATCAAGAATGATTGGGGCTTCTCATTCTACCCTCTTGTTCCTGGGTATTTTTTTTTTTTTTTTAATATTTCCTCCTAATATTTTTGAAATTTATTAGTCCTGTTTGTTCCTTTCGGCGAAGAAAAAAAATAATTTCTGGGCTTTTCCCGTACTTATAAATTTACAAAACTTTCTTTGTGTGTATTTGTTTGTTTGTTTTTGTTTTGTTTTTATTTATTTATTTATTTTTAAATAGATATCTAAAATTGATACATTTTTTTTAACGAGATCCAAAATGGATAGTTGATAATGGATGCCATTGTAATATAACAGAGAGAGAATAAATTAAATAATTCCCCAATATCTTGGGATCATTTCAAATTAAACCTTAAAATTTAAAAAAATCAAGAACTTTTTCTTTTTTTTTTTATAGACGGAGGTATCTAAATTTCTTTAAATATTTGACTATTTCTTTGGATGCATAGGATCTCATTGGTATCATGAGACTTTAAGAGTCACTAATACAACCCTTTGAAATTTAAATAAAAAATTGTTTTAAATTGTTTTGATTCACACTCTCAATTAGTCTCTATTAACTAATTATTTTTATAAAAAAAAATCACGTGATTTGTGACTAAAATTTATTCAAAAACAATAAATTCTACATGTGAAATTATAGAACTCTAATTAATAAATTGTATAGAAATTGTGAAATTACATATTAATTAATCATTTTTTTATTGTGATCTAACATTCACAATAAAATTATACATTATATAAGTTTATGTTCAAATCATACTTTTTTTGAGAAAGATGTTCACATCATTCTTGGAAATATAATATAACATAATAAAAATTGTGTCCTAAACACTGTGGTTGCAACAAGTGATGCCTTCTCCTTTTTTATTTCTTTTTTTTTTTTTTTGGGTAATAAGAGTTTTGGCCCAAAATTCGTTTGTATAAGCATATTAAAATAATTACTCTAAGTGAAACTCTGTTATTTATTTATTTTTAAAATTTTGTGTTTTAATAATAAAATTTTTCATGAACACATTGTGCTTGCAGTCTAGCTCAATATTTTGATCGATTTTTATTTATTTATTTTATTTTAATCGAAACTTTTGTAAAATTTAAGTTATGATTTGAAACCACAATAAACTATAGTGAAATTATGAAATTTTGTTTAGTCTAATAAAGGATAGTCATTAGGCACAAGGACAGTGTAGTAATTACGTTCCATTGAAAAAAGATAGTCATTATTTTTTAGATAAGGGTTGAAAAAAAAAAATCAATTGATGCAATCATAACTTTCAGTACACAACTTTATTATAAAATATAACATATGATGTGATCGACCCAATTTAAAAAAAAAAAAGTATTTTCTTACGTAATACATGTCATACTTTCAGTACACAACTTTATTATAAAATATAACATATGATGTGATTAAGCCAATTTTTTTTTAAAAAGTATTTTCTTACTTAATACATATCATGGACTTTGACTTACAACATTGCATCTTTTTCTATCTAAACTATGTAACCAACCAATGGAACCTCTTGGAGGCTAGGCAGATCAAGATTGACCAGGCTTCTCTCCAAACTAATTTTGAGAGAAATTCTTTAAACTGCACTTATATTTTTTTTATTAAATGTGAATTTTGAAAATCCAATAGTTAGATTACATGTTCTTTATATTCTTAACATGTATGTTAAATTTTGTTCAAATCAGATATTATTTACTATTCGATTAATGAACCTATTTTTTATGCATAATTTTTTATCACAAAAAATTGAAATTGAAATATTTGATTGATGACATATCTATTAATCTTTGATCTTTTTGCAATTTTGGTAGCATGGAGGATATAATATGAACATACAATTTAACAGTTTCATTTTTTTAAATTCACATACAATAAAAAGATATTGGTGGATTTTGAAGGGTTTTTCTTCAAACTAGTTTGGAGAGAAACTTTTTCGGTTAGGGACCTCCAAGCTTTTTGAAATTTTTAATTTTTTATACCAATATCTAGGTATAGTTATACATAATTTTTAAGAAAATTACACTTAGTCCCTCACTTTTTTTAATAGTTATGTTATATAAGCATATCTATAGACAATAGCGAAACAAATTAAGTCATAATCCTCTCAAAATATATGTCAAGTGATTATGATGATGATGACATTTTTTTTTTGATAGTCAACACAAATAGCTTTCATTAATTTGAACACTGGTTCATCAAAAGTACATCTCTATGGACTTGGCATTGAATCATTGGTGGGGTATCTTCTACCCACACTACACAATCAGTAATAAGTTTGGCATTCTGAGCCATTACATGAGCAGCCAAATTTCATGTTCTACGGACATAGCTGGCTTTCCACTCCTGAACCCATTGCTTCCAGCGACTAGCACCAGAAATAAGCATTTGAATTGAGGTTGGCGGCAAGCACTGACCTAGCAAAGCATTAGTCACAATCTGAGCATCTCCTTCCAGAATTATTTGCTTCAAACCAAGGTCCCCTGCTAGCATTATACCTTCTTCAAGGGCTTTCGCTTCAACTTCCACAGATTCAGCTTCTTACTCATAGCTCCCATAATTTGGCCTTGGTCATTTCTAATCACAACTCCAATACCACAGCTGTTAGTCTCCTTAAACACCGCCCCATCCACATTAGCTTTATACCACCCCTCCCTAGGCGGCCTCCATGCTTGAGTTCTCAACACCACAGGAAGCTTTTCCCTTATATTCCCTGATCTGAATTCCTCCACCAGCAGCTCAGCCTCCTTGACAATCACCTTTACTGCCTTGCCCCGCCCTTCAAATTTTAAGGAGTTTCTCTTCTTCCAAATGCACCAAGCCGTAGTAGCAAAGCACTCCCAATTTATCTCCCTTCTCCCTTCCCAAAGCTTCCACACAACCTCCATGAAGTCACGGTGTGCATTTCTGAGTTTAGGCAGCTGCATATTTGACTCCCTCCACACAGCCCCCGCTGCCTCACAATCCCATAAAGCATGCCCAGATGACTCTACCATTCCACATACCCCACACGCCTCCTCAATGGGAATTTTCCTAAGCTTTAGGCTGTAGTTCGTAGGGAGAATATTCTTGCACGCTCTCCACAAAAAATGCTTTATCTTACTAGGACAGTGCAACTGCCAAAGGAATTTCCAGAACTATCTGCCCTTTCCTGGATCCGACACCTCACAAGCTTCCTCTTTGCTTCTTCTTTCACACAACCAACAACACGCCACCTTATAGGCACTGCTTACCGTGAACCTCCCATTTAGAGTCCAAGCCCATGTCACAGCGTCCTCAGGTAGAAGAGGCTTATTGGAATACTTAAGATAGTTTTCGCTTTGTGGGGGATAAAGACACTCCTAACCAGATTTTTATCCCAGCCCCCCTCATACTGATTAATTAGAGACTCCACCATTTCACCTTCAAAAGCTTGAGGTTTAGGGCTAATCACCTTGAAAGAGTGAGGGGTTGGCAGCCATCTATCAGCCCAAATCCGCACCTTTTGCCCATTTCCTATGTTCCACCGCATTCCCCTCTCCAGAATCTCTCTTGCTGCCAACAAACTCCTCCAAGTGTATGACGGCATATTGCCAAGCTGTGCCTCCATGAAGTTGTTGCCTGGAAAGTACCTTGCTTTTAGAACTCTATGAGCAAGGGAGCACGGGTTTTGGGAGAGCCGCCACCCTTGTTTCGCCAACAAGGCCAGATTAAAAGCCTTCAAATCTTTGAAACCCATCCCCCCATCAGCTTTTGGCTTGCACATCTTCCCCCACGCAATCCAAGCAAGCTTCTTTTCTTTATCCCTTTGGCCCCACCAGAAGTTACGAACCAGAGAGTTTAGCTCGCTGCAAAGGGAGTCGGGTAGCATAAAACAATTCATTGTGTACGTCGGGGTAGCTTGCGCCATTGCCTTTATCAAAATTTCCCGGCCTGCAGTGGACAGTAACCTACCCTTCCAGCTTGCTATTTTCCGCCCCACTTGATCCTTTATACGATTAAAAGCTTTCCTCTTGCCCTTTCCTACCAACAGGGGCAGCCCTAAGTACCTCTCGTGTTGGTGGATTATCTCAGCCCCAAACATCTCCTTTACCACTTTTTTAACCTCCATCGACGTGTTCTTACTAAAAAAGAGGGAAGTCTTCTCCTTATTTAGCTTTTGCCCGGACTCTCTTTCATAGTCTTCAAGGATTTTGGTGACTTTTAAACCCTCTTCCAACGACGCCTTACCAAAGACGATGCAATCATCCGCAAAAAGGAGATGAGAGATCCTTGGCGCCCTTCTACATATTTGAACCCCACTCACGGCCTCCCCACCCCCATTTCTTTGCAACATGGCCGAGAGGCCTTCCGCACATAAAAGAAATAGGTAAGGAGAAATAGGATCTCCTTGCCTAAGTCCTCTAGTAGGGACAATCCTTCCTTTTGGCTCCCCATTAATTAACACCGAGAAAGAAACAGTGGTCACACACATCATCATTAAAGATATCCATCTTTCCCGAAAACCCATTCTTCGCATCATCGCCTCCAAATACCCCCATTCAACCCGATCGTACGCCTTGCTCACATCGAGTTTAATTGCCATTAACCCTTCTTTCCCCTTCCTTCTTTGATTAATGCAATGCATAACTTCGAACGCTACTAGAACGTTATCTGTGATTTGCCTTCCAGGAACAAAAGCGCTTTGAGCTTCGTCAACAACATCCGGAAGGACCCTCTTCAACCTATTAGCAAGAACTTTGGATACAAGTTTATATATCACATTACATAAACTAATTGGGCGATATTCTGTAATTTTTTTGGGGGCATTTTACTTTGGGGATCAAACAAATGTATGTATCATTAACTCCATTTGGCATAACAAATGATGATGATGATATAAAGCAATAGAAAAATATACTTTGTATTAAATTCAGTATAATATGGTTTTTTTTTTTTGTTGTAAACTTTCACAATTCATCTCCGAGTTTTTTTCATTGCTTATTATACTAATTAGTTTTCAATTGTTTTGATTACGTCTCTATGATTGAGCTAGGATTGATTTAATCAAAACAATTTTTTCTAATAAGTTTTCATCAAATTGTTAATCATTGAGTTTTATAATAAGTTTTCTAATAAGTTATATATATATATATATATATATATATATATATATATATATATATATATATATATATAAATTCACATGACTTGTTAATCATTGA
Organism: Quercus tomentella; assembly: GCA_028535165.1. Lineage (NCBI taxonomy): Eukaryota > Viridiplantae > Streptophyta > Magnoliopsida > Fagales > Fagaceae > Quercus > Quercus tomentella. The sequence continues at coordinate 16,961,516 of JAPQVY010000001.1, forward strand.
GCACATGATATGTAATTAGCAAAAACAAAAAATTTTCATTTATATAATTTTCTTTTATGTATAAAAAATCTCAAAATAACATAAATATAAAAGAATTCTTTCCATTATTCCAAGTATAAAAGATAATAAATGACAAACTTTTTCTTTAGGCTTGCATCACATACTTCGATTTTTAGTTTAAAAGTTCATTGAATTCCAATCATAATATTCCAAGAGCAATGGATGAAAGTGGCGTGGTTAATGCATCTAAGTTCCAAATCAAGATTCTCAAAAAAAAAAAAGTTCCAAATCAAAATAATTCTGATTAAACAATTTTAAAATGCATCCGCCGATGTGATTAGAAAAGAGATAATGTTGGACGAATATATGTATATATTTTTTAAATTGTTATAACAATTTAAATGTTATACAAAGAGATTATTTTCTAAGAATAAGAATAAACATTAATTGTAAAGATCTTAACAAAGTAATATATCATAGTTCAATACGATAAGTTTTATAATGAACATAACTTTGAGAATGGAAACAAGAAAGTTTACATTTTGAAAACTCACAAGTAAAAATTGACATTGGAATTTTTGTGTCGAAGGCACGAAATTGTTGGGGAAGTGACAGAAGTAGGGAGCAAGGTGAATAAAGTTAAAGTTGGAGACAAAGTTGGCGTAGGATGCATGGTTGGTGCATGTCACTCCTGCGAGAGCTGCAAAAATGACCTTGAAAATTACTGTCCCAAAATGATACTAACTTACAATTCCATTTACCATGATGGAACATTCAACTATGGAGGCTATTCAGACACAATGGTAGCTAATGAGCGCTACATAGTTCATTTCCCAGAAAATATGCCCCTTGATGCTGGTGCTCCACTACTCTGTGCTGGGATCACAGTGTATAGTCCCCTGAAACACTTCGGTCTAGCCCAACATGGTAAGCACATTGGGGTTGTGGGCTTAGGTGGGCTTGGTCATGTAGCCGTCAAATTTGCTAAGGCTTTTGGGGCTAAAGTGACTGTAATTAGTACCTCACCTAGCAAGAAGGATGAAGCTTTGGAACATCTTGGTGCTGATTCCTTTTTGGTTAGCCGTGATCCAGACCAAATTCAGGTATATTTTTAGCTAATATTACTTTCCATCTCTTAAACTCATGCTCATAATGGTTGTACTTTGAGATATTGGGTGTCGATGATGGATACATATTAAATTTGTGCAGGCTGCCATGAACACAATGGATGGTATCATTGATACTGTTTCTGCAGTGCACCCCATTTTACCATTGCTTGGTCTATTGAAATCCCATGGAACGCTTGTCATGGTTGGTGTACCGGACAAGCCACTTGAGCTACCTGTGTTTCCGTTGATTTCAGGTAATTGCTTATTAAGAATTTAAGACCATGATAAATTTTCCATTATTTCCATTTTTTGTGCTTTGCAACTTTTCATCTGAAAAATGCAAAGGCTTTTTTCTACCAATTTTACAGGAAAAAAAGAATGTAAAAATCGAGATTGTACTAAATGTGATTTGTATCATTTCGCAAATAAAATAAATAAATAAATGTCGAATTATTCGTTTATTTTATTTTTTTATTTTTATACAAGATAGAAATTCTACTCTAACCTAATCTAAGTGTACACGTGTGTGAAGCTCCTTCCTAGAAACTTGAACTTCGACCCGAACTCCTTACACTCCACAAGTACTTATATTTATGGAGTGACCATTATGTCAAGAGTGCGTGGTGGTCTGAATTAATTATAATATCACTAGTATTACTTGTTCTTATTTCTTTACTTTATTGTTTTGTAAGTTTTGGTCTTAGAGGAAAGGGTGGAGAAAAGTTTTAATTTCCCCATCCTTAAGATTATCCAATAATCCTATCCATTAAGATTACTCTTAATTAGAGTTTTGTTTAGATTTATAATTATTAGTTAAGAGAGTTACTAAGATTTGCAAAAAAAATTCAGGAAGGAAGATGGTTGCCGGGAGTGGCATTGGAGGAATGAAAGAGACGCAAGAGATGATTGACTTTGCAGCAAAACATGGCATCACGGCAGACATTGAGGTTGTTTCAATGGATTATGTGAACACCGCAATGGAGCGTCTTGCTAAGAATGATGTTAGATACAGGTTTGTCATTGACATTGGAAATACCTTGGCTGCTACCAAGCCCTGAAGAAATAGCTTTGTGTCTTAATTAATTTTCTTTTATTGTTCCAATGTTTCATGGTTTTTTTGGTTGGATGGGGTGGTATTGAATTTATTATGTTTTGCCGGTGTCTCTACCATAAGCCTGTCCTTCAAACTTTCATATAATGTGTAATAAATAAAATAATATATATGGATGTTTTTGTTGAAAGATTTAAATTTAACTAGAACAAGTGAGGACAATAATACATGTAACAAAGTGTTTTCTTTCGTCACTATAAAGTTAAAATATTATTTTCGTCTCTAAAATTTGTATGAAATTCTTTTTTCCTCTTTAACTTTCTAAATAATTTTTTCAATAGTTTACAGTGAAAAATGGATAAATAATTCTATAAAAAGGGAATTTTTTTAAGTTTAAAGATAGATAATGAAATATTTTTAATAGTTTAAATAAAAAAAAAATGAAACTTTCAAACTCTAACTACAAATTCTACTGGATAATTGGTCATTCTATCATTTGAACAAAAATGTGTAAGTAAATTAAGCTCTCAAGTCTAAACCATGACAGGCGGGGTTCTAATCAAAGTTTTGTATTTCGTTTTGACCGCTGTTTTGGTTTGTACTATAATATTGGAGTATTTCAATATCAATGTATTCTAGTATATTAATGTTTCGATATTACCAAACACTAATCCTGCCCTGTTTTTCACATGATATCAAAGCCTTCTAAATCTGTAAATTCTACTTCAAATGCCACTGCAAATTTAAACACTCTGCACCTTTCTTCTTGTTATCTAACATGTCAAATCTAATGACTATCAAGCTTGATTCAAGGAATTACATTCTCTAGGAGCATCAAATTGTTAGTGTATATTTGTCATAGATGGTCACACCATAATGTGGTGCATTGTCACACATGTCATAACTCTCACTTGGTAAATAGTATTGCTTCACACGTGCAATAGCATCCAAATTTGTCTTTTTTGGTGACAAAATTCTGTAATTCACCTTTGAAATGTTTCTTCAAAAAAAAAAAAAAAAAAAAAAACCATTCATGGACAATTTTTTCAATAATTTACACATTCCCCACTTAGAATTAAAAATTGTCCTAAATAAATAATACCGTAAAATAAATTCAAATATTTCTAAAATAGTAAACAACAGTTATCATACGTACACGTACATAATACAGGCTCTATTAATTTCAAGCAAAGACACTTCGAAGAAGTTATCCATTATCATTTTTAAATCCTCAACCATTAAGCCAAACTCAGTTCAATCAATGCAATCTTTAGAGTGCCTGAAACAATCCTGGGTCTTCACAATTAATTTGCACCTTCCAAATCTTGCTTTCCATCAGGAAAACAATGCTTTGTAGTCTATACAACGAAACCTGGAATAGATTTAGTTGAGGTGTTTAACCTAATTAATTAACCAAGTGAATACTTAGGTTTATTATTAAATCTAGGCTAAAATAAAACAATCATATCATACAAAACAGCGGAAAATAAAGAACACAATGATATAATCACCTAGAAAAACTAAACCGGTAAAAAATTTAGGGAGGATTTAACCTGGCTATCCTCAAGGTAAAAAGTAAATCTACTATAGAGAATCGAAGTTTACAATAAGACTTAGATCACTAATATCCTATTGCTACCACATGTAGAACTTATTAACACGACCACGTGTAAGCTCTGAATCCACGGATTCCTTCTCTATTAGGCCTTTGCAATACAAGCACCCACACTTGTGATAAAAAACACAAATTTTCCTATTTGTGACTCCAAGATTACCCCTAAAGGTTTAGACCATTAGTGAAAGTTCAAATAGTGTAAAAACACCCTTGAACATTTAGACCTCCAATTTACAAAATACCAATTCAAGCTTAATATCAAACAATTAATGTACGGAATATGAACATAAGCTTAATACAGAATTGATAAACAATCTAAACCAAATAATATCACATCTACAGCAGAAATTAAATGGCAAAGATAAAAGGAAGAGAGATGTAAACACAAAAACAACACACGATGTGTTATCGAAGAGGAAACCGAAGCCTTTGGCGTAAAACCTCTCCGCCGCCCTCCAAGCGGTAAACAATCCACTAGAAAATGTAGTTGGGATACATGAATAGCAATAGACCCTCCAAGCCTAATCTACTCAGTGTACCTAAGCCCTCAAAGCTTCTTGCTCCAACGAGGTTACGCCGAACCTATTTCTTTTCTAACTTCCCGGATTCCGCTACTTGACCATAGCATCAACCAATGTGAAATTGGTTCCTTCCTAACTGCTTCCCAGAACACCAAACAGCCCTCTCACAGTAATGGATATAGTGAGAAAAGGTTTTGCTGAAAAGGTTTTGGTAAAAAGCTTTTCAAGGATTTAATAATGGAGAGGAAGGGAGTAGAGGAATTTGAAGAGTCTCTTATGTGAAGATTGTGGATGAATCAATCTTGTTTTTCTCTAGGGTTTCTCTCTCAAAATTCTTTCTGGAAGCTCTCTTTCTTTCATGGGTATAAGGGGTATTTATACTAGGGAGAGAATGGAATGTAAAGAGTTAGGTTTTTCAAAACAGGGCTGGCTCGCGGCTTGGCCTTGCGGCTTAACTGAGTCGCGAGATCCAGCCGCGAGATAACTGAACGGCCAGTTGTCCTATTTTGTCCTGTAGTGCTCCAGCTAGCATGACGCTTCAACTTCTGGCATGCTTGGCACATGTGCAACTTTTGGCGGCTTGCAGCCGCGAGTCATCCGCAAGATCCAGTCGCGAGTCTTTGTTTTTCTTGCATACTCTTGAGCATTTCATCACACTATCTCACTCACTACCCTTACAACAATCCCACTTAAATACAGGGTTACTAATTGCTGAAATACAAGCAAATTTGGCACGGAATAAAGCTAACAAGATGGTTGATTAAATTCAACCTTACAATCTTCCCCTTTGGCTATTCCGTGACAAAACCCTAAAACAGACTCTAGACTTAACAAGTGAGTTGGGAACAGTTGAACATAACTCACTCACACCTAACTCTAGAAATTGTGAAGCTCTTGAATCATATGAACATGAATCTCTTGAAACACAACAATACACCACGATCATTGTATGCAGAAAAGTATGAAATGCATATGAAGCAGGCATGATGTGATCAAGCAAAGATGGAGTTAAGAAACAAACCATGGCTTGATCAAACAAGCAATCACTACAAGGTAGTGACTACAATGCTTATTCACACTTGAAATGAACACTTGAACAAACAAGCTAACAAGCTCAATGCAAGTCACTTGCATGCCCAACACTCAACCAATGCATAATACACTAAGTATATGCATCTAGGAACAATCCTACAAAGGAACAAGAGTGATAGTATTTAACAAGAAAATGCATGATATTTAGTTAGAAGTACTGATTTAACAAAAATATAAAGGCTGCATAAAGCATGGTACAAACCATAAAGCCTGGTACAAACCATAAAGCCTACAGATGAAAACAAACCCTAAAAGCTTACAAAAGCAACATGGGTACAAAACTTAAAAAAAAAAAAAACTGAATAACAACTTAAAGTAACATATTTAAACTGCTTGCTAAATTCACCCCCTTAGATAATTTTCTCCCCCTTTGATCAAGCTATCACTCCCCCTTTCATTGTATTCCACTTATGACATCATCTCCCCCTTTTTGTCATGGAATAGCTACATATCCTCTTCTAGCTTCCTCTGAATCTGATCCAATTGAGTTTGTAGGGAGGTAAACTTCATATCCCACCGAGTGCTGTGATAGTGTAAAGTAGATGTGAGTCCGAACATCTTGGTACTCAACTCGTGGACAGATGTCACAATGTTGTCGAGTTTTTCATCAAGGGAGAATATGCTAAAACGCGGACCGCTGTGAGATGTGGAAGTTTCCGATTTGACTCTCTTCCAACTATGACCAATGCTTGCGTTGAATATGTGCATGTTGATTGGACACGGTTTTGTGCAGGGAGATTCATCTGCTGTTGGGTGAATTCCTTTGAGCTTCAAGATCCTAGAAATAAGAGAGCAAAATGGAACACATATTCGTAACTCAGTTCGTAGAACTGTTTTGCGCAGAACGTGAAAGATATGAGCACAGATGTCAATCTCTACATCAGAGATTAGGTCATGAAGAAACAAGGCACGTCCGAGGTTCATATACCCAGTGCTGGATAAGGGGTACAAGTTATGAAACATCACTATTGTAAGCACTCTCAATTTCGAAGGAAGAGAGGAAACGCTGACTGAGTTTCCATTGGATGAGAATTCCAAGTCTTGTCCAAGACCATCCCTAAGTAGTTCCTCATCTGGACATAGATCATCATAAACCGGTGAGTTTATAAGAATTGGCCGGTTGATGTGAAGGATCTCTGCCAAATATGCAGGAGAGACTGAAAAACTTTTTCTCCTAACCCAGCACTTGAGTTCGTCGCCTTCCACAATCGCATTGGCATAAAATTCTTTTACCAAATTCTCATAAGCTTCATCCAGATCGGAGAGAAGGTAATTCCAATCCTTGTGGGCAAACCATTTTGGAATGTCAGTGTCATGAAGTGATGATTGATCAAAAGGTCTTTCCAGTAATGGTGTAGCATTTCGGAAATAATTTTCATGAGTCTGAAAGGCAGCATAGGATCTGAACTTGTTGGGATCAAACACTCCTGATGGGGAACAAGTCCTTTTTGTTTTAGGTGAGTAGTCATCGACATCAATGACAGGCTCCTTTCCTTTGGGACCACCTCCTTTCACAGCTGCTTTCTTGAATGGAGACATTTCCAGTCTGCATCATGTAATAGAGAAAGAAAGGAAAAAAATAATCCAAGAGACATTATTAGCAATGGGTTAGTTTCAAAATATGGATAATGAAGAAAACCCTAAAAACTAGATGGGAATGTCCTGAAAATGACAATGAGTGTTCGTTCAACAATAATGACTCAATGTTGTCACAATATAGAGCAGATCTGTATATAACCACCGAAAAACAACCAATGAAGACACCAGTCAATCAGATACCCAAATATAGTCAAGATATATACAAATATCATAGAGAGCACAGAGTCCATAAGGAAAAAGGCATTAACTGTGAAAAATAAAGAGTAGAGGACAAAACCCATACCTTTCCTTGAAGATTGAGAAAAATGATGACAAAATAGTGGAAGATTTTGGAGATGACCACGGTGGTGTTGAAAAATTGAAAGTGAGAAAATGAACAGTCACAGGATGCAAAAAAAAAAAATTAAGACCCTTTTTGAGATCAGTGTTGAACCACGCGATTTTCGAGACTGAGGTAAGTCGCCAGACAGTCGCCAGTTTCACCCGTCAAAACACTTCAAGCCAAAAAGTTTGGAAAAATTTGCTAAGTATTTTTCACGACTGGAAATCTCACTCGCGAGAAAGTTGCGAGCTGAGCCGCGAAAATCTCTGTGTACTCCTCGCGATTGGATCTTCCACTCGAGAATAAGTCACCAAAACTGACCCGCGAGCTTGCGACTGTGGCATGCGACTTGTCTGACCCGCGACTAAGTCGCCAAAACAGGGCAACACTATTTTTGAAATTTTTCAGTTTTTGTAAGGACAAAATACTTTCCAAAATCAACTAAAACACTTAAAAATCTTTTTTGTGTTTGAATCAACAAAGATTAAGCATGTGAAAACACATTTAATCAAGTACAATCACACAAATGAATATGACATTCATTGAACATAAACTTGTGTGTTGTGTGTGGATATCAACAATGAGATAGTCTTTAGTCTAATGTGAAGCTTCAATGATCGATTCAACCCAAGCATACACAATTAGCACTAGATCATGTGACCCATCTCAATTATAGAAGTATGCATAGATGACCTCCCACAAGACTTGATTACATATCTTGGAGCTTTACATTTGGCTCCACTTTCAATCATAACATTAGATCTTTTTGATCATTTTGAAACAAACACATCTCATTGTGAGAATGATGACTGATATTTCACCTTGATGAGATAGCCTTTGGCTTTTTGAAAAATCATACACTTTATTTTAGTCGCTTTCCCTTTTTCCTAGTCGAATACTAGTATGTGTGACAGGCTTTTGCAGCTCAATATCTCTTTACATTTGGAGATATACATTTAGTGAGCTCTTTTTAGCAAAAAAATAAAGAGTGGAAAGATATATAGGCACAAGTCTATGCATGTCTCAAGATCAACAAAACCATTCACTAATCATTCATGACAAGTTTGAAGATCTATTTACAACAGTCACATAGATTTCAAGATTTCTTCCACAGTGATAAGAGTGCAAAGGAACAAGCTACGCTCGTAAATACACAAAGCCATTAGCACAAAGGTACAAGGCAAAATAAGGTTTGAGACAAAACTCAACAATGTCAATCAAATTTTTGATTTTCTACTTTTTGTGTGGTTCTTGGATTTTTTACCCAAAAAAAATGATCAAAAGCAACAATGTAAAAACAACAAAAACAGACTAAGCAATTAACAAACAACAGAATCATGCTATACAGATAGCCAACAAAGTAATGTGTGCCCTAACAAATAAAATAACACAATATAAATAGGTGAAGCACACATCACACAAGAGATTCAAGGAACTGTACCAACACCAATGGTCTTACGGAGGGATTCAAACCGTGGACCATCGAGAGGCTTGGTAAAGATGTCCGCCTTTTGATTGTCTGTGTGTATGAATTCAAGACACAAAACTTTTTCTTCCACCAAATCTCGAATGAAATGCTAACGTATCTCTATGTGTTTAGATTTTGAATGCTAAACCGGGTTCTTAGAAAGATTGATGACACTGGTGTTGTCACAGAAGACACACATTGTCTCTTGAGGAATTTCATAGTCATGAAGTAACTTCTTCATCCAAAGAAGTTGTGTGCAGCAACTTCCAGTAGCTATGTTCTCTGCTTCAACAGTAGAAAGAGACACGGAATTTTGTTTCTTGCTCATCCATGAGACAAGATTGTTACCAAGGTAGAAGCAGCCTCCTGAAGTACTCTTTCGATCGTCCACACTACCAGCCCAGTCTGCATCTGAATACCCGGCAACGCAAGCATTTGAGTCTTTTGAATACCACAAACCATAATCTGGAGTTCCATTGATATATCGTATAATTCGCTTTACCGCAGTCAGGTGTGATTCCTTTGGAGCAGCTTGATATCTAGCACAAACACCAATGCTGAACGCAATATCCAGTCTACTAGCTGTAAGATAGAGTAGACTCCCAATGATACTCTTGTACAAGGTGGGACTCATTTCCACTCCGGAAGAATCAACATTCAGTTTAGTAGACGAGCTCATGGGAGTGGAGGCATGTTTTTTGGAGTCTAGTCCAAACTTCTTGACAATGTTTCTAGCATACTTTTCTTGTGAAATGAATATGCCTTCCTTCTTTTGTTTGACTTGAAGGCCCAAGAAAAATGTGAGCTCCCCCACCATACTCATCTCAAATTCTTTCTTCATCTCCTCAGAGAATTCTATAGCCTGATTATCAATGGTAGCCCCAAACACTATGTCATCAACATATAATTGAGCCACAATGAGGTAATCTTCATCATTCTTGACAAAAAAAGTCCTGTCAGCGTATCCCCTTTTGAATCCTATATCCAGGAGGTAATGTGTAAGTCGATCATACCAAGCTCTAGGAGCTTGTTTTAAGCCATAAAGGGCTTTCTTCAATCTCAACACATGATCAAGAAAGTGAGGATCCTCAAAGCCTTTGGGTTGTTCAACAGACACTTCTTCATTCAGGTATCCATTTAGAAATGCACATTTTACATCCATTTGATAGAGTTTGAAGTTCATAGAGCATGCAATGGACATAAGGATTCGAATAGACTCAAGTCTTACCACAGGAGCGAAGGATTCATCAAAGTCTACTCTTCTACTTGAGTATATCCTTGAGCTACTAACCGAGATTTATTTTGAATTATCTCTCCATCTTCATCGGTCTTGTTTTTTAATATCCATTTAGTGCCAATGACATGAACATTTTCAGGCCTTGGAGCAAGTTCCCACACACCATTTCTCACAAATTGATTCAACTCTTCATGCATTGATTCAACCCAATTCTCATCTTGGAGAGCTTCTTCTACCCTTTTTGGCTCAAATTGAGCAAGGTAGCAATGGTATGTTACATGATTGGCCAAAAGGATGTTTCCTTTTCTGAGGCGAAGACCTTCATCTAAAGACCCTATAATGTTGCTATCTGGATGGTTCTTAATCACTCTTGATGATGGCTTCTTTGATGTGGAGACTTCATCATTCCGTGAAATGGGAGGATGAACTTCCGGAGGAGTGAGAGGACTTGATGTTCTAGACATTGATCTTGTTTCCATTCTTGGGTTCATGGGAGTTGATTCTTCTTCCAGTGTAGATCCTTCAACTTCTATATCAAGAGCTTCGACCTCAACATCAGGTTCTTTGGTGCTCAGCCCTTCTCCATCATCAATCATTTCTACCTTTGTTAAGGCATCATTAATTTTGACATTGATGGACTCCATTACTGTCTTGGTTCTCTTGTTGAAAACCCTATACGCCCGGCTAGTAGTAGAGTACCCAAGGAAAATACCTTCATCACTTTTTGCATCAAATTTCCCAAGGTTCTCCTGATCATTTAGAATATAACACTTGCTTCCAAACACTCGGAAGTACTTTACTCTAGGCTTCTTTCCATTCCAAATCTCATAGGCGGTCTTCTTTGTTCCCACTCAGAAGAATATTCTATTGCCAATGTGACAAGAGGTGTTCACGGCTTCTCCCCAAAACTTTTAAGGTATTTGCTTGTTTAGTAGCATAACTCTTACCATTTCTTGAATCACCCAATTCTTTCTCTCTACCACTCTATTTTGTTGAGGAGTTTTGGGGGCTGAAAATTCCCTTTTGATTCCATTCTTGTCACAAAATGACTCAAATCTTACATTCTCAAATTCCTTCCCATGATCACTTCTTGTCTTGACAATAGGAACCCCTTTCTCGTTTTGAAGTTTCTTGCAAAGGATTTCCAACTTTTCACATGCTTCTGATTTTTCTCTAAGAAATTCAACCCAAGTGTATCTTGAGAAATCATCAACAATGACCATGATGTACCTCTTTCCTCCTAGACTTTCAGTTCTTGTAGGCCCCATTAGATCAACATGAAGAAGCTCTAAACATCGTGAAGTAGCAATCACATTCACCTTGTGATGGCTTGCCTTTGTTTGCTTTTCCATTTGGCATGCACCATAAATGGTCTTCTTCACCTTTCCAAACTTTGGAAGTCCCTCAACTGCTTCAAGTTTAGATACTTTAGCTACTTGTTTGAAATTCGTATGCCCAAATCTGTGATGCCAAAGTTCCAACATGTCAACACAAACACTTCTACATGAAATGGGTGCCGTAGGAACTACTCCATAGCAATTATCTGTAGTCCTATTTCCCTCCAAGACTTGAATCCCTTCTTCATTGATGATTATGCATCCCTTCTTTAAGAATTGGACAAGGAAATCCTCATCACATATTTGAGTGATGCTCAAAAGATTTGCCTTCAGCCCCTTGATGTAAAAGACATCTTTCAATAGAGGTAATCCAGGTATCTCAATAGTTCCTTTGCCGAGAACTTGAGCATGACTTCCATTACCAAAAGTCACATAGTCACCAACCTTCTCTTTGAATGTCTTAAACAGTGATTTATCTCCTGTCATATGACGAGAACACCCGCTGTCAAGATACCATAAGCATGAATTAAATACCTTCAATGAGGTATGCACAAATAAGCTTGCATGAGACAAACATTCTTGACCTTCAAACAGATTTTTATCTTCAATTTCCATGCTTCTGTTAAATTGACATTTCTTTTTCAGCTTATCAACCTTCTCACACAATATTCTATTTTTTCTTTTGTACTTCTTAATCAAGGATTTAGATTCAGATATGCTATTGTGTAAGATGTGATTCTTGTTTTCAAAATATATCAGCATGTGAATAAATATCCTAACATGTTTCTTTGTTTTTAATAACTCTAAGAGTTCATTGTTAGGACACCCTTCAAACATACTCATAGAGTCATTATCACAAATACTTAAACCACAATTCAGCATGGCCTTTTCCATAGCAGCATCCATAGCAAAGGGGTCTAGGATCGCACTTAGGTAATTAAACCACAGCAAGTGCACCCGCTCTGATACCAATTGAAAGTTCAAATAGTGTAAAAACACCCTTGAACGTTTAGACCCCCAATTTACAAAATACCAATTCAAGCTTAATATCAAACAATTAATGTGCGGAATATGAACATAAACTTAATACAGAATTGATAAACAATCTAAACCAAATAATATCACATCCACAGCAAAAATTAAATGGTAAAGATAAAGGGAAGAGAGATGCAAACACAAGGACAACACACGATGTGTTATCGAAGAGGAAACCGAAGCCCTCGGCGTAAAACCTCTCCGCCACCCTCCAAGCGATAAACAATCCACTAGAAAATGTAGTTGGGATACATGAACAGCAATAGACCCTCCAAACCTAATCTACCCAGTGTACCTAAGCCCTCCAAGCTTCTTGCTCCAACGAGGTTGCGCCGAACCTATTTCTTTTCTAGCTTCCCGGATTCCGCTACTTAACCATAGCATCAACCAATGTGAAATTGGTTCCTTCCTAACTGCTTCCCAGAACACCAAACAGCCCTCTCACAGTAATGGATATGGTGAGAAAAGGTTTTGGTAAAAAACCTCTCAAGGATTTAACAATGGAGAGGAAGAGAGTAGAGGAATTTGAAGAGTCTCTTATGTGAAGATTGTGGATGAATCAATCTTGTTTTTCTCTAGGGTATCTCTCTAAAAATTATCTCTGCAAGCTCTCTTTCTTTCATGGGTATAAAGGGTATTTATACTAGGGTGATAATGGAATGTGAAGAGTCAGGTTTTTCAAAACAGGGCTGGCTTGCGGCTTGGCCTCGCGGCTTGGCCTCGCGGCTTGATTGAGTCGCGAGATCCAGCCGCAAGATAACTGAATGGCCAGTTGTCCTATTTTGTCTTGTAGTGCTCCAGCTAGCATGACGCTTCAACTTCTGGCATGCCTGGTACGTGTGCAACTTCTAGCGGCTTGCAGCCGCGAGTCACCCGCGAGATCCAGTCACGAGTCTCTATTTTTCTTGCACACTCTTGAGCATTTCATCACACTATCTCACTCACTACCCTTACAAAAGTCCCACTTAAATACAGGGTTACTAATTGCTGAAATACAAGCAAATTTGGCACAGAATAAAGCCAACAAGATGGTTAATTAAATTCAACCTTACAATCAGCGCCTTTGATGACTAGAGAAGGCAGCAACTTTTACAACATCGGATCTTGAGATTCTTCAAGGAATAACACCGGTAGAAGATTTGAGAGAGCTTTTTAGGTACAAAACCCTAGATCTACAAAAGAGGCACACTCTTCTCTCTCTAAAAATCCATATAAAAACGTGATTAGGGTTTCCTTTATATACTACTAGTGTTTTACTTGAAACCCAATACGTTTAAGTAGAGTTCGGGCAAAAATAGAATTCTACAGATACGTGTTTCGATCAGTCGAACTTGTTTCTCGATTGGTCGAACCAGGCAGTTTCTAAACTCTTCTTTCTGCAGCTTGTATATTATTGAATCTTGACTTGTATCACCTTGATCATTGTTTAATAATACCTATAGACTCTAGGATCTATATCTAGAAAAGTTTGTGTTCACGATTTGCCAATTGTTCTAAATTTTTAGAACTTAACAAGTACCATACCCACAAAAAATAGTAGGGGTACCTTAGAATTTCCCTTTACCATGTATCACTAAATTAAGTTTTAAACATGAATCACAAGTAGAATCATAAACATGTGTGTGTGGTTTTTTTTTTTTTTTTTTTTTTTTCCTTTATCTTTTAATAGTTCTGTCACTTAATTAGTTAATTTTGATAAATTGAATTCGGACCAAATCTAGTTTCCTAACGAAGATAATCTTAGAATTTGAGCCTAATTGATTTTGTTCAATTTTTTTTTTTTGAAAGTTCAAACAGTGTATAAAACACCCTTGAACGTTTAGACCTCCAATAACAAAAATACCAATTCAAGCTTTAAGACAAACAATAAGTGTGCGGAAAATGAACACAAGCTATAAACAAAATTAGTAAACAATCTAAGCCAGTTAAAATCACATCCACAGCAGAAAATAAAAGGCAAAGATTAAGGGAAGAGAGATGCAAATACAAGGACAACACACGATGTGTTATCGAAGAGGAAACCGAAGCCCTCGGTGTAAAACCTCTCTGCCGCCCTCCAAGCGGTCAATAATCCACTAGAAAATGTAGTTGGGATACATGAACACTAATAGACCCTCCAAGCCTAATCTACCCGATGTACCTAAGCCCTCTAAGCTTCTTGCTCCAACGAGGTTGCGCCGAACCTTTTTCTTTTCTAGCTTACCGGATTCCGCTATAATCCATAGCATCTGCCATCCTTGGCATCTTCCAATGCTTCCCAAAGCTCCAAAAACACTCAACACTCTAAATGGGTGTGGGTAGTGTTTGGATAGAAATCTCCTCTCAATAGGTATGACAATGAGAGAGGGAATGAGAAGAGACTACAAAGATTTCTCTCTAAGAATGAGTGGCTCTCTCTAATTGGGTGGGTGTTTTTAAGAAACCTCTCTTAGGGTTTTTCTTTCTGAATAGCCACACATATTTTGTGGGAATGATGGGTATTTATACTGGTGTGAGAATGGAATGCGAAGAGTCGGTTTTTCCAAAACAGGGTTGGCTGGCGACTTGACCTCGCGACTTGACTGAGTCGCGAGTTCAAGCCGCGAGCTAATTCAATAGCCAGTCTGGATTTTTGTCCTATAGTGCTCCAACTGGCATGACTGTTCAGCTCCCCTGCATGCTCTGCGCGTGTGCAATTTTTGGCAGCTTACAAACCGCGAGCCTCCCGCGAATCCCTGCTTCACTGCACAGTCTTGAGCATTTCTTCACACTCTCTCACACACTACCCTTACATGATTCCCACCTAAATACAGGGTTTCTAAGTGCTGTATTACAAGAAAATTTGTCATGGAATAAAGCCAACACATGATTGATTAAATTCAACCTTGCATTTTTAATATTGCTTATATATATATATATATATATATATATATATATATTTACTGTACTTTACGTATGCTTTGAACTTACCCCTCACCCGGTGTTGTAAAGACAGCCAAATATGATATGCTATATATGTTCCATTTCTTGTTGGTATGTGTTTGTATTAATTATTGCCCAGATTTTATCATAATTATTATCTGTATTCAAAACAAACAAACAAACCAACGAACAAAATACTTGATTAAAAAGAAAATGAAGAAGTTGGTGTAACAGAGTCCATGGAAGGTTAGGATATCAGTTATAGTTTGTGGGTTTTTTTTTTTTTTTTTTTTTTCTCTATAATTTGATAGTTGAGAGACAAATTTGAATTATACTAAGTTTTTTTTTTTTTTTTTGGAGAGGAATTATACTAGAGTTAAAAACACTAAAAATGCCAACTAAACTTTAATACTCGTTACCTTTGGGTTTAAAGTTACCTATTTTGTTGAATCCCACGTTAGAGCACTTAACAATCAAATAGTCCCTCACTAGCGCAGTTCACCAAAAAAAAAAAACTAATGACAAAAACATGGTTGTTAGCGCACTTAACATTAGCGCTGGTCACTTATTAATGACAAAAACATGGTTGTTAGGGCCCTATTTCATAATTTGATATTTTGATCATATGACTTTTGTGGCACTGAGGTTGTTAGCTAGGGAAACATACAAGAATTAACAAATGCAGTCTTGCGAAATTTCTCGAATAAAAAACAATTTACAACTTTGATCATTGATGTAGGAATTATTATTATTATTTTTATTTTTTGATGAACATTGATGCAGAAATCCGGACTTGTTTATAGAAGTGAAAAAAGTCTCGTCTCATTAACTTCAAGACAAGAAGACTTAGGAAAAAAAAAAGTTGGGATGGGACCATGAGAAGTAGCTAGATGCATCAGCATTATAATTTACTTCAAAAGAGGTCATTGAAAATGAAAAGGAAAAAGGAAAAAAAAAAAAATCATACGACTTTGACCAGCCATCAGAACATATTTTTTTTGTTAAACTTCTTGTACACACTTTATTCTACAAACATGCAAAAAGCAATTTAATTACTTTTTTTTTTTGGTAGAAGTAATTGAATTACTTCATAAGTTTAAAAAATAATGACTTCAAAGTCACTATTTTAATTACTTTTATGTGTGTGTTTAAAACTAAGGGCAAATTGTAAATTACAACCCTAAAATTTGAGGTGTTGAATTTTACATATTAAAATTTCAATATTTGGATTTTATCCTCTGAAATTTGAGGATATTTATGCCTCGTTTGGAAGGAAGGAATGGAATGGAATGGAAATGAATGAAAAAAATAATTTTAGAATATTTTTCTCTTCCCTTGTTTGGGAGTTTTAATGGAGGGAATGGAAAGCTAATTCCCTTGTTTGAGAGTTTAAGTGGAAGGGAATGGAACGGGTAGGAGGGAACGCTCATTCCTCTCTATTCTCTTAAAACCTTAAATTTTCATTCCCCCCGAAATTGGGAGGGAATGAAATTAGATTTAATGATTTTTTTTTTTACTAAAACTACCAAAATACCCCTATATATTCAACCATTTATTTTAAAATAAGGGTCTAATAGTAATATTGTCATAAAATGATTCAATTCCATTCCCTCAATGTTGCTCCCAAATAAAATTACTTACATTCCATTCATTTTCATTCCTTTCCATTCATTTATTTTAAAACATCCAATCAAGGTTACTTAATTTCATTCAATTCCATTCTTTTCTCTTACTTAAATACATTCCATTCATTTCTATTTCCTTATGATCATTCCATTCTATTTCCTTATGAACTCCCAAATGGAGCCTTAGATTTTACTTCCCAAAGTTTATGAATATTCGGATTTTACACCCTAAAATTTTAGAATTTGAGAGTGTAAAATTCAAACACTCAAACTTTAGGAGGGTAAAATTTAAATTCTGAAATGTCAATGTAAAATCCAAATATCCCAAAACTTCAGAGAGTAAAATTTAAATTTTGAAAATTTATAGTGTAAAATTCAAACACCTTCAAATTTTAGGGATGTAATTTACCATTTTTCCTAAAATTAATTATGCTTAATAAACACTTTTTTTTTTTTTAATTGAGGATAGACGTCATCACTCATCATTAAAAATTACTTCAAAAGAGGTCATTCAAAATATGGAATAAAAAAATCACACGACTTTGACTGTTGATAAAGTAATATGGAGATATTTTAGAGAGGACAAAATTTTTATCCAAATTGAAATTAGGTGGGAAGAAAGTTTCGTTCCCACTGTGTATGTGTGATAGAAACTTGAAACGGCCATCTAGTTGAGACCCTAAATTCCAAACGATTATTTATGAGTGTCAACAACTTTAGACTAATCAAAATATGAACAAAATTACGTTCTCAAAATAGGAAGAAAATATTATAGGTTTCTCATTTCACGGATAAATTGTTCTAAAACCCATTTTCAGTTTAATATTTTTTAGAATCGCCCCACTAATTACAGGCAGTTGTTCTAAAACCAATTTTGTATTTCTGTTCAACAATTTTATAATCGCCCGGGTCACAGATAAGTTACAATATATAAACCATTTTTTTTTAATTTTTTTTTCAGAATCATCCCTTTCACGAATAAGCAATTCAAACCATTTATTTAAAAAAAAATTTAGAGCTACCTATATTATGGAAAAGTTATTTTAAAATCAAACTCTATGAATCCCCCTAGTTGAACAGTTCAGAGATTACTTTCTTTATTAATAAGGTAGCATGCAATAGTTCAGAGATTACGAAATGCATGTTGCTTCACAAACTTTCCCTTTCATGAATAAGAAGTTTATTGACATTGGTGTTCGCTTTTGCAAGCTCCATCAATGATAAGAATTATATAACACTAACACTAACCAAGGCAATAACATCACTTTAAGTTAAACTAAGAGGTAAAATCGTCATTTTGACGGTTGGATAAAAAAGTGGGGAAAAATGTTCAAATACCTCCTAAACTTTCAGCTACTGGCCAAAACACCCCTTAAACTATTATATTAGTAAATTTACTCCTTAAATTATACATACTTGTCAAATCAACACGCCAGTTACTTTCTGTTAAAAACACAAACAGAATACGCATGTGTATCCCACGTGAAGTTTAAAATAACATATTAACAAGGACTGAATTGGGTGAGAGGAGAGAGAAATCTATAGCATAATAGAGAAAGAGAGACACAATCAAACCAAAAGAACCACGGTCGCCGGCCGCCTCACCGTCAACAACTACCATGGTTATTGCCGTTGTTTTTCCAATCACCCACGACCTGCAAGAGAGGGAGACACTGTTCAGTACATTTATTTTGGTTTCAATGGAAATTGGTTATTTTTCCCCTATTTGCTAGTTTGTTCTCTCTCTTTTTTGTTGGGATTTGGTTGATTTCAAACTTGGTGGTTTGATACTGAGTTCTCTTCTTGCTAGTTGTATATTGGGTTTTCATCAAAGATCTTGTGCGCATGATATGTTTGCCAATATTGTTTTGCAAAATAGTGTTCACTACACTGCATGTCATTTTGATTTTTACTTTATTTTCACAATATTTCTTAAGCAGTACAAATGATTGAATTTGTTTTGTAAATGGGAACACATGCATCTCACATGCTTATTTTGTTAGTATTTTAACGTTAGACTAATTGAAGTATTGATTTGACAGGTTTGTATAGTTTAAGGAGTAAATTGGCCAATATAATAGTTGAATGAGTGTTTTGGCTAGTAGTTGAAAGTTTAGGACGTGTATGAACATTTTTTCCTAAAAAAGTGCTTAAACACTTTAAGTACTTAAATCGAACCACCAGATTTCAAGATCAAGCCGCATCAAACTTTTCAATGGATAATAAACAATAATATTAGAGTTGGCTACATTATATAGTCAAAATGCGGAATAATCACTCAAATTATCATTGAAACAAGTGAAAAAAAAATCAAAATCAAAATCAAAAGGGCACATAAATAGGATAGGGACCCTATGTCACAGTCCTGATTGGGACAGAAATCAGCACTATGTGCCTCCGACGTGAAATTTTCAATTTTTGTTTTTTCCCTAATGTGCTTGCTTTTCCAATCAATTTGAGTGATAGCTTTGAGTTAAGATAGCTATGGAAATACGGAGTATGATTCAAAACTCCACTACCTTGAGCTCTCACCTCAATAATTAAGGGGTATCCCAAGTTCCCAACACAAAATGCACTACTAAGCTCCTTACAGCACTCTCTAAGGGTAGCTTTTGTGACTAGACATTTGGATGTTTGCATATCTTTTCCATCCACAGTAGCACTCTCTGCAAGAGCCATAGAATTTTGTGATCCAAATCCCTCTTTATTCATTCGAAATAATGGGTCTGTTTGGATATAATTTATTTTTATTGAAACTGAAAACTGAAAACACTGCAGTAAAATAATTTTTAAATGTGTAAACAGTACCGTGGGACTAATTTTTAATATTTTTTAACCTGTGAACAGTACTAAACAGTGTATGAACAGTGCGTGAACAGTGCTCTTGTCCCCTAAAGCAGAAACGTGTACAGGGGAAAAAAAAAAGAAAAAAAGAGAGGGTAAAACGCAAAACGCAAAACGTGGCTTTCATCCGGATCCAAACACATACAATAACAGACAGACTATCTTTATATTCTAAACAGAATATCTTATTTCAACGCCTTATTTTAGCAAACCAGTGCAATTTTAGTCGTATGATCTTTTTAATAGTTATGTGACTTGTGTAAATAATTTAATAAATCATGTAATTTAAAACATGTGGATGATATCTTATAAGTTTTCACATAAAGGAATGGAGAATACCATTTAAACCATTTTAGGGAAAAGATTTTCCTAAAAATAATGGTCTAACATAATTGGATTCCATCATATAATTTATGGTAATTTTTCATATTTTTCTTAATTATTTCATTTCTTAATTTTGATAAAATTTATGAAATTTTTTTTTTAAAATTTTGAATATGAATTTCAATTATTCCATGAATTGTACAGCATATTAGAAAGTTTAATTAGATACAATTCCTTAAGTGTTATATATTAGGTTTCTCTAATTAAATTCAAATACATGGTTGATCATCTTATTTTTTTAGGGACAATTAAATTCAATGTATATAAGTCTTTGAATTTAATTAGACAAATCTTTGAATTTATTTGAAAAACTTAATATACTACAACTAAGGAATTGTATTTAAGTTTTATTTTATTAATTACATTCTTTTAATGTATACTCAATTACTAATTAGCCTAGCTTTCATTTCTATAATATTATAGTACGATGATATGATGTATCATTAGTGAGATCAAGCTAGATGTGTGAAGTATCGTTAATGAGATCAAGCTACTGTTGTTGACCAAAAAAAAAAAAAAAGAGATCAAGCCACTGCCTCTTATAAACAGTAAGTTTATGCACATAGAACAGTGTACCGAATTTTTCATACATAACTTTTGTTAGGGGAAAATAGTCAAATCGATTTTGAAAATAACCCGTTGCAAAATCCAAAATGGTGAGGCCTAACGAAGTAACCGACAGATACAAATAAAATCTGCTCTAGCTATAAAAGATACCTTTCACTGTCCAGCCCCACAAATAGTATATAAGTGCACTAGCAATAGTGGTGCTAAATAGTTATATAACTATATAGCTATTTTTAACACCACTAAAATTCAAAATGTATCTATAATAGTAGAGTCAAAGTAATTTTTTTGGCTTCAGCTATAGTGCACAGCTATTTTTGACTATACACAATAGGTGAAAGGTAAAAAAAATAAAAATAAAAAATAAAATAAAATAAAATAATTTTGTGTTCACGCTACTTTTCTTATTTTTTATTCTTTCTTCTGCCTTTCAATTTGCGTTCATACTACTCTTCCTCTCTCCGTGTCTATGTGCAGTGTTCACACTACTTTTCCTCTCTCAGTGTCTTCTCTGTGCAACGTTCACACTACTTTTCCTCTCTCCATGTGTCTGTGCAGCGATTTGATGGTAGTTGTGGTTGTGTTTTGGTGATTGAATGAAATATTATTTTATTGTAATGTTTATATTATTTTATTGTGTTAAAAGTTAAAATAAAACCATTACTGTTGGATGTAAAAAGGTAAAATAGATAAGGTGACTTTTTGTGATACTAAAAAGGTAAAAATTTGGCTCCACTGCTATGGATGCTCTAACGAAGGAAATTGAATTTTGCTATTGTCAAAGCAGGTGAAAATGAAAATGATTTGTCATGACTGCGAGCAACAATAATGCTAGTATCGCACACAAATATATATATTGTACCACAACTGTTATATATAGTAAATTGTGATTGACTATATGTCACTATCACATAAACTTATTATTTTTTTCTCTATTATTTACTGTCTTTTACACGAGATAGTTGTGCCAAAAATACCCACCTAAAAATATTCTAATTTCATATAAAACTTAAATTTGATGAAGAATGAGATATCTTACGCTCTTACATCAAGTGTATTGTCAATCCTTCTTTACGTTAATATACTGATAAGTTCTCTTTTAAAATATCTGTAGTTATACACACTTAATTAACTTATATATAACTAAAATTTCAATCTAATTTTCTAAAAACTTCCTTAATAATATTATTTATAAAATTAACCCCACAAAAAGATTTACTTAAATACTCCATCTTTAAAGTCTCTCTCTATCTCTTTTTTTACTTTTACTGGGTATTACATGTACGTTAGCTAATCCATTACGTCAGTGAAATGCTTTATTTCTTATTCATCAGCAGGAAAAAGGAAAAAGAAACAGAAAAAGGAAGGTTCTACATCTTTCTCGCTACCTCAGGTACTATCTATACCTACGTTTCTTTCAGTATAAAGAGAAGCAGAGTCAAGACCAGTTTATCGTACTTTTGCTCTTCCACTCTGTAAGCAAATAACACATCAGTTCTCTACTCTTCACTCAAATGGCAAAGGTACCACCAGAAGAAGAACACCCTGTGAAGGCTTTTGGGTGGGCCGCTAGAGACCAATCTGGCCATCTCTCTCCTTTCAACTTCTCTAGAAGGTAACGTTCATGAATATTCGCTTTGTATTACTATCAAGAGGAGTGTATATTCTACACACACAAACTTGTACACATAGTCCTCAAAAACGAGAAAAATCGTGACTTGATTTTACTTATTTTTGGAAAGTGTGTGTACTACTAGCCTTGATGAGATGAGTTGATGATTGTGTCGAAATGACAAATTAATTAATGCAGGGAAACAGGGGATGAGGATGTGAGGTTTAAGGTGCTGTATTGTGGAATATGCCACTCCGATCTTCACAGCATCAAGAATGATTGGGGCTTCTCATTCTACCCTCTTGTTCCAGGGTATTTTTTTTTTTTTTAAATTTCCTTCTAATATTTTTGAATTTTATTAGTTCGGTTTGTTCCTTTCGGGGGAAAAAATTTTCTGGGCTTTTCCCGTACTTACAACTTTTAAGTGTATGGATAGGGTAGTATAACGTATTATTATTATTATTTAATTAGATATCCAAAATTGATATTTTTTTATGAGATCCAAAATGGATACGTTGATAATGGATCACATTGTAAAATAATGTATTAATTTATATATATATATATATATATATATAGAGAGAGAGAGAGAGGTGAATAAATTAAATAATTCCCCAATATCTTAGGATCATTTCAAATTAAACCTCAAATTTTAAAGAAATATTAAAATCAAGAAATTTTATTTTATTTTTTGATAAACAAAAGTATCCAATTTTTTTTTAATTATTTGACTATTCCTTTAGAAATCCAGAATCTCACTGTGGTTGCAACAAGTAATGTCTTCTCCTTTTTTATTTCATTTGTTTTTCTCCTTAGATCATGTGACATATTATAAGCATATTAAAATAATTACTCTAAGTAAAACTCTATTATTCTTTTTTTTTTTAATTTTGTGTTTTAATAATAATTTTTGTCACGAACACGTTGTGCTTGCAGTCTAGCTCAATATTTTTATCGAAATGTTTTTATTTTAATCGAAACTTTTGTAAAATTTATGTTTTGATTTGAAACCACAGTAAACTATAATGAATTTATTATGAATTTTTTTTTTATTCTTTAATAAAGGATAGTAATTTGGCACAAGGGCAGTGTAGTAATTACATTTCATTTAAAATATAAATAAATATATATATATATATATATATATATATATGTTTTTTGAGAAGGATTGGAAAAAAAATAGTCAATTGATCCAATCAGAACTTTCAGTACACAAATCAAATCAAAAAAAGAACTTTCAGTACACAACTTCATTATATAATATAAAAAATAAATGATATGATGTGATGTGATCGAGCCAATTTTTATTTAAAAAAAGTATTTTCATACCTAATACGTATCATGGACTTTGCCTTATAACATTGCATCTTTTTTCATCTAAACTATTATGCAAGCAGCCAATGGCAGAACAACTTGGAGGTCAGGCATGTCATGGAGGACGAGATTTCTCTCTAGAGAAATACTCTTCAAACTATTCTTATATTTATTTATTAGATTTAAAATTTTAAAATCTCACCGTTCGATTGCATGTTCTTTATATTCTTCACATGCATATCAAAATCAAATGTTGTTTATTGTCTGAACAATGAACTTATTTTTTATGCATAATTTTTATAATAAAAATAAAAATTTAAACATTTGATTTATGACATATTTATTAATCTTTGATCTTCTTGAAATTTTGTTAGCATGAAGAATATAATACAAACATGCAATCTAATGGATAAAATTTCAAAATTCACATTCAATAAAAATATATTTGCAGATTTTAAAAGGTTTCTCTACAAACTTGTTTGGAGAGAAACTTTTTCTGGCTCAGAACCTCCAAGATTTTTGAAAATTTTTAATTTTTTATACCAATATCTAGATATAGTTATTGCAAATAATTTTTAAGAAAATTACACTTAATCTCCTCATTTTTTTAATAGTTATGTTATAAGCAAATCTTTAGACAATAGCCAAACAAATTAAGTCATAATCCTCTCAAAATATATGTCAAGTGATTATGATGATGATGATATATATAAAGCAATAGAAAAAAAATCCTAGGTATTAAATTTAGTATAATATGGTCTTTTTTTTTTGGGTAAACTTTCACAATTCATCTCCAAGTTTTATTCATTGCTTAGTATACTAATTAGTTTTCAATTGTTTTGATTACGTCTCTATGATTGAGGATTTATTTTATCAAAACTTTTTTTTTTTAATAAGTTTTCATTAAATTGTTAAAGAAAGTGTTTTATATAATATTCACATGACTTGTTAATCATTGAGCACATGTATGATTAGCAAAAAAAAATTCATTTATATAATTTTTTTTTTATGTATAAAAAATCTCAAAATAACATAAATATAAAAGAATTCTTTACATTATTTCAAATATAAGAGATAATGAAAAAAAAAAAAAAATCTAAAGGCTTGCATCACATACTTTGATTTTTAGATTAAAAGTTCACTAAATTCCAATCATAATATTCCAAGAGAAATGAATGAAAGTGGTGTGGTTAATGCATCTAAGTTCTAAATCAAAATAATTCTGATTAAACAATTTTAAAACGCACCGGCCAATGTGACTAGAAAAGAGATAATGTTGGACGAATATATGTATATTTATTTTTTAATCTATTATAACAGGTTTTTTTAGAGAATTTTAAATTTATGACGTCCGCTCCTGATGATAACTCTAATCAGTTTTTGGTGTAGACGGGGATTGAATCGCAGATCTCTTATTCAACTATCAGAAACTTTATCAATTGAGTTAATTGGAACCCACATTACAACAATTTAAATATTATACAAAGAGATTATTTTTTTAAGAATAAGAATATACATTAATTGTAAACATCTTAACAAAGTAATATATCATAGTTCAATATGATTAGTTTTATAATGAACATAACTTTGAGAATGGAAACAAGAAAGTTTATATTTTGAAATCTCACAAGTAAAAATTGACATTGGAATTTTTGTGTCGAAGGCACGAAATTGTTGGGGAAGTGACAGACGTAGGGAGCAAGGTGAATAAAGTTAAAGTTGGAGACAAAGTGGGCGTAGGATGCATGGTTGGTGCATGTCACTCCTGCGAGAGCTGCAAAAATGACCTTGAAAATTACTGTCCCAAAGTGATACTTACAATTCCATTTATCATGATGGAACATTCAACTATGGAGGCTATTCAGACACAATGGTAGCTAATGAGCGCTACATAGTTCATTTCCCAGAAAATATGCCACTTGATGCTGGTGCTCCACTACTCTGTGCTGGGATCTCAGTGTATAGTCCCCTGAAACACTTCGGTCTAGCCCAACATGGTAAGCATATTGGGGTTGTGGGCTTAGGTGGGCTTGGTCATGTAGCCGTCAAATTTGCTAAGGCTTTTGGGGCTAAAGTGACTGTAATTAGTACCTCACCTAGCAAGAAGGATGAAGCTTTGGAACATCTTGGTGCTGATTCCTTTTTGGTTAGCCGTGATCCAGACCAAATTCAGGTGTATTTTTAGCTAATATTACTTTCCATCTTTTAAACTCATGCTCATAATGGTTGTACTTTGAGATATTGGGTGTCGATGATGGATACATATTAAATTTGTGCAGGCTGCCATGAACACAATGGATGGTATCATTGATACTGTTTCTGCAGTGCACCCCATTTTACCATTGCTTGGTCTATTGAAATCCCATGAAACGCTTGTCATGGTTGGTGTACCGGACAAGCCACTTGAGCTACCTGTGTTTCCGTTGATTTCAGGTAATTGCTTATTAAGAATTTAAGACCATGATAAATTTTCCATTATTTCCATTTTTTGTGCTTTGCAACTTTTCATCTGAAAAATGCAAAGGCTTTTTCTACCAATTTTACAGGAAAAAAAGAATGTAAAAATCGAGATTGTACTAAATGTGATTTGTATCATTTCGCAAATAAAATAAATAAATAAATGTCGAATTATTCGTTTATTTTATTTTTTTATTTTTATACAAGATAGAAATTCTACTCTAACCTAATCTAAGTGTATACGTGTGTGAAGCTCCTTCTTAGAAACTTGAACTTCGACCCGAACTCCTTACACTCCACAAGTACTTATATTTATAGAGTGACCATTATGTCAAGAGTGCGTGGTGATCTGAATTAATTATAATATCACTAGTATTACTTGTTCTTATTTCTTTACTTTATTGTTTTGTAAGTTTTGGTCTTAGAGGAAAGGGTGGAGAAAAGTTTTAATTTCCCCATCCTTAAGATTATCCAATAATCCTATCCATTAAGATTACTCTTAATTAGAGTTTTGTTTAGATTTATCATTATTAGTTAAGAGAGTTACTAAGATTTTCAAAAAAAATTCAGGAAGGAAGATGGTTGCCGGGAGTGGCATTGGAGGAATGAAAGAGACGCAAGAGATGATTGACTTTGCAGCAAAACATGGCATCACGGCAGACATTGAGGTTGTTTCAATGAATTATGTGAACACCGCAATGGAGCGTCTTGCTAAGAATGATGTTAGATACAGGTTTGTCATTGACATTGGAAACACCTTGGCTGCTACCAAGCCTTGAAGAAATTAAATAGCTTTGTGTCTTAATTAATTTTCTTTTATTGTTCCAATGTTCCATGGTTTTTTTAGTTGGATGGGGTGGTATTGAGTTTATTATGTTTTGCTGGTGTCTCTACCATAAGCCTGTCCTTCAAACTTTCATACAATGTGTAATAAATAAAATAATATATATGGATGTTTATGTTGAAGGATTTAAATTTAACTAGGACAAGTGAGGACAACAATACATGTAACAAAGTGTTTTCTTTCGTCACTATAAAGTTAAAATATTATTTTCGTCTCCAAAATTTGTATGAGATTCTTTTTTTTCTCTTAACTTTTTAAATAATTTTTTCAATAGTTTAGCAGTGAAAAATAGATAAACAATTCAATAAAAATGAAATAAAAAGGGAATTTTTTAAGTTTAAAGATAGATAATGAAATATTTTTAATAGTTTAAGAATAAAAAATGAAACTTTCAAAGTCTAACTACAAATTCTACTAGATAATTGGTCATTCTATCATTTGAACAAAAATGTGCAAGTAAATAAAGCTCTCAAGTCTTAACCATGATAGGCGGGGTTCTAATCAAAGTTTTGTATTTCGTTTTGACCGCTGTTTTGGGTTGTCTACAATATTGGAGTATTTCAATATCAATGTATTCTAGTAAATTAATGTTTCGATATTACCAAACATTAATCCTGCCATGTTTTTCACATGATATCAAAGCCTTCTAAATCTGTAAATTCTACTTCAAATGCCACTGCAAATTTAAACACTCTCTTGTTATCTAACATGTCAAATCTAATGACTATCAAGCTTGACTCAAGGAATTACATTCTCTAGGAATATCAAATTGTTAGTGCATATTTGTCATAGATGGTCACACCATAATATGGTGTATTGTCACACATGTCATAACTCCCACTTGGTAAATGGTATTGCTTCACACGTGCAACAACATCCAAATTTGTCTTTTTTGGTGACAAAATTCTGCAATTCACCTTTCAAATGTTTCTTCAACAACAACAACAACAACCAAAAAAAAGGAAAAAACCATTCATGGACAATTTTTTCAGTAATTTACACATTCCCCACTTAGAATTAAAAATTGTCCTAAATAAATGATACCGTAAAATAAATTCAAATATTTCTAAAATAGTAAACAACAGTTATCAAACGTACACGTACATATTACAGGGGCTCTATTAATTTCAAGCAAAGACACTTCGAGGAAGTTATCCATTATCATTTTTAAATCCTCAACCATTAAGCCAAACTCAGTTCAATCAATGCAATCTTTAGAGTGCCTGAAACAATCCTGGGTCTTCACAATTAATTTGCACCTTCCAAAATCTTGCTTTCCATCAGAAAAACAATGCTCTGTAGTCTATACAGTGACGAAACCTGGAATAGATTTAGTTGAGGTGTTGAACTCATAAGGCAAAGAGTACGCATCTAAAACCACAGTTCCACAATTACAAACCACAACAACCAACCCCTATTTGGTTAGCTGAGCATGTGCAGGCAACTAAGGATTATTTTTGGTGTGTAGTATTCTCTTACCAATGTTTTGCTATTTTGTGAGAGCTGTGGATATTGTAAAGATTAATTAGGAGTCTGCAGTATTAAATCTCATAGATACTATGTGCACGGCATTCCACAAATGGTGGTTGATGTCACGGAAGCTTGAAGAAAGCGCACACGATATTCTCTTTAATGGACAAAAACTAAACTGTTAGTATTTGTGTAGTAAAACTCGAATTCACGAGTAGTTCCTTGAATCTACAAGGTGATAAACTGAAATCTATCAAAGAAATGTTTGAGAAAAAAACTATGCAATTTTGTTGATGATAATCTATTTTGCCTTTGATGATGAAAAAACATATAAATACTGAGAAAGTAAAATCCTAAGACGATTAGGAAACATCAGAAACCCTAATTCGCACCAATTATGAGATTAGGTGGCAAAATACCGAAATTTACCAAAAATGACAAAATTGAGTTAAATGCTAAATTATAAACTACTAACCTTAAGGGTTATCCCAAAATTAGCAGGACTTTATTCTAAATTTGGAGCAAAAAGACAAAAATTACTATAAACGACAAAATCATAATTTTCGGGGCCTAAACGGGGGAATTCGCCAAAATTAAGGGGTACATCATGGCAAAGGAACGACTATTGCTCAGAAGAACGTTTCCCTTCAACCTGCCAAATTTCATGCAATTTTGACTCCATCGCCCAAATGATTTCTACTGATTTTTTTTGCCTTGCACGATTTTAGGCATGCTTGAGAGTCTAGAAAGGCCATGGCGATTTGTTCTAGATCAATGGTAATATGAAAAGGGAGAATGCTAAGTATAGATAGGATTTAGTTGTTGTTCACCTTTAACCATTAACCCGTGTTGCAAAAATTTGCTTCCTGATACATGTTGCATATTAAGGTGTAAATTTATTAGGCTTGCAAAGCTAATATGTCAAAGTCAACAAAAGTCAAATGCTACACACACACACACACACATATATATATATATATAATATGAGTGATTTAGTTTAAGTAAAAGACACTACTTGTTTCTCCAAAAAAAAAAAAATAGTAAAAGACAATTACATTACTTGGCAGTCTTGGCACTTATATTAAACTAGCGTTAAACCCACGCAATGCGCAGGGTCATTTTACTTATTAGAAGACAATGAAATACATTAAAATTCTTCTGGGGCATGTTGTATAATTTAACTGATTGTTAAAATAAACCAACGTTAATCTGTTAAACTTTATTTACGGAAACAATATTTCATAACAATTCTAAAATAGTTGTATAGAACAACTTTACATAAAAATTATATACATAAAAAATCAATAGATAAATATGTGGTACAAATAGATAAATATAAGGTTTGTTAAGCAAGATGAGGTTTGGAAAAAAAAAAAAAGAACTCTATCTACATCTTGTGATAATGACGAAGACACAACAGGTATTGATAAGGGTAATTTCTATCTTCACCTTCTGATCATGATGAAAAAGCAACCACCAACAACCTATTATGATATAGCACATCAACCTATTATAATATAGCACATCAAGGGAAATAATTAATAAATCAACCAAAGAATAAAACATACATACAGACACATAAACAAAAACTGAACTCTCACTAAAGTGTTTTAACTTCCATAGACAATGTGGCTCAAGCCATAGCAAACCCTTACATGTAAATTAATGGGGGAAAAAACCCAATAACTATGACACTTCACAGCAAAGATTTAATAATTATAAAAATGGAAAATAAATTGAATTGAAATTAAGTCAAGTCAATGTCAATATAAGTCTAAAAAAAAACATTTTTTTCACAACAAATTTAGTAAAGAAAATTGAGTATAGCACATATACAGCACTGAAATAGTGAAAAGGAAAAACAGAGATAAAGGGAAATATACATTAAGTTTCAATTGTAACACATCCTAGTAAAGAAAATTGTCAAAAAAAGAAAAAGAAAAAAAAAAACCTTAAAATGATCCAAGTTTAACCAAACAAAACTATCAATTTAATTATATAAACAAAAAAGCTAACATGGTAATTTCATTTTTTTGCTTAGCATAAAAAAAAAAAAACAATTAATTATGAAATTCAAACGTTACTCCAAAAAAATAAAGCCTAAAGTCTCGTCCTTGGACTTGCTCACGGTCCTTGGTATAAATAAACCTTCTCACGCTGTCAAAAATCTTCTTAAGTACCTCTTTGTTTGATTTTTGAACGCCCTTACAAACACAAAATGTCATTGAGCAGCATTTAGAAATTCACCCAGTGAAAGATTTTAAAATTCTATACTTTGAAAAATTAAATTGAAATCTTACAAACATGAGAATGTACTTAGTGAATCTAGTGGAAAACACTTGAACAACATGACTAACCCTCCAAGATAGCAAAATATTATAACAAATTAAGATGCATCAAACATGAAAAGAGCAAGAAACTAAATGCATATGAATGGATAAATAAGAAAGGATAACGCATTAAAATTTAAAACAACAATTCCATAGCGAAAGAGTAAAGGGTTCTTTAAATTGTTCATATTATTAAACTCATGTCTCAAAGGAAACAACAATTTCTAAAAAATTTATTGATTCAATTCTTTTAAAAAACAAGTGGAGCACATCATTAAACAATTATTTGAAATAAATAAATATTGGGACTCGAAGCTCAAATATTTGACATCTAAAAATATTTGTCACGACTTATATTTCTCTGCATACCTGTTGGTTTGTATTTTCTGCAATCTGCATACTTGTTGCTCTGAATTTCTCTGCGCATACCTATTGGTCTGTACTTCTTTACTGTATTCAGGTTCTTGTTCTTTTTGTTTTCAGCTTCTTGTTTCCTCTGTATTTGGATTTCAGGGCTGTCTTATATGTATTTGTTTTCATCTGTTATCAATAAATAGGAATGAAAATCCAATTCAAATGCAAAGTCTGCAATCTTAGCCCTATTGATCAAATATGGCCAACCTCATTCTACATTACAAAGTGCGTGTATACCAACGAAATACAATTTAAAAATAAAATTGACACAATCACTATGATATGTGAACCATATGGGGAAAAAATCTAATATAGAGAAGTATATACTGGAAAAACTTGATAACAATGCTAGAAAAGAAACATGGGAAAAGAAATTATAAAGGGAAAAAATGTTTCAACAAAAAATTTAAAATAGAATAAATAAAATGAAAGCTTTAAAGTGTAGAGATATACTCAAAACAAATTGAACCCAAATATCCCAAAGGAAAACCAAATCCAACACAAATAACGGATATTAAAAACCATTCTTAATCCAAATTCCTTATTCAAAACCAAATCTAAGCCAAACAACTTAATGCAATCCAATCTAGTCAAAATACTCAGACGTAAATCAGATTTGATCCCAAATTTAAAAATAAAAATTAAAAATTAAAAAAAAAAAACCAAAAAACAGAAACTATACCTATGGAGGGAATGGGTTTGACGATGGCAAAGGCCTGGACTGTAGCTTGACGCAATTGAGGGCAGATTTCTCAATTTTTTTTCTCTCTCTCCACTCTGTGTGCCTAATCGACTCATTCTCTCTCTCTCTCTCTCTCTCTCTCTCTCTCTCTCTCTCTCTCTCTCTCTTAATCTAACCGTGTTTTCTATTTTAAACTGTGTAGGTTGCACAATAAACAGTTAAAATTTAAAGCCTCAAACAGTGCAACGTGTGGTATTTTGTAACTTTCAAATTGTAAGCGTGGTAGGTTTATAAGTGGGCAAATTTCCTTACGTGCCATCATTGCCTTAATTACGAGGAGAGGCTGAAGCAATGGAAGTAAAATTAAAAGTCATATGAAAGAATTGCAGGTTCATGCTAAAGCAATAAACCAAACATACTACTACCATATAGATCTTTAGCAAAAGAAATTTCACAAACTATAAACAAAAAATTAACCAAAAAATATTAAGATGATACCACTAAACTGGAAAAAATTAATCAAAATTGTTTTCCTATAGCTAATTCATTTGAAATATACCCAACTATTTCATTTTTCATCCTATTATAAGCGTCAATGGAACTAAAAAAAAAATTGTCATGAACTATATAAAATCATCTATCACCAAACACTCAACTATATCCTTATTTTTGTCATATATCCATGAGTTTCAAAACTAGGCAAGTTGTACATAAATGAATCAATCCTTGATAATGCACACATGTTTAGATTTTTTGAGGAGAAACACAAATTTTAAGAGTTGGATTCACTACTTCCAAGAGTCATCTGAAAGATTAATTAATCTTTGTGTTGATCATGGCAATATACACTTAAGCAATTATATTTTAAAAAAATTAAAAAAAAAAAAAGATATTTGTAAAGAAAAATCCAATAGATGTCCTATAAGAAAGACATAAAAGTATAAATGCATGTTTAGTGACAAATTGTTGTAGGCAGAGAAGCAGTATCCAGCAAAGAAGATATGATTTGCAACATTGGCCACGCTTTGAATTCTTTCGTCCCCTCGCTATCTAGATTGTAAACTTAATTACAGAACAGCCCCAAAGCTAATTCAATCCCTAATATCCAAAACAAAAACAAATACTCAAACAAAACAAATTCTAATTTTCTAACCCAAATACCTGAATCAAAACCAAATCTAACCCAAATGCCTAAATCCAACCAAATACCCAAACATAAATCATACTTAATGCTCAATTTTCAGTGGTTGGAGACCAACTGTGGTGGTGGTCTGAGATTTATCTCTATGTCATTCCCTTTGTGCCTTACTACCATTTCTCTCTCCCTCTCTCATTACTTTTTTTGTGGATTTTTGTATTTATAAACTCTAAACTGCACAAAGAGTATTTCATAAACTGCATAGAAAGTATTTCAAGAAGAAAAACAATTGAAGTATAAGCATCAGATTTTAAGTTAAAACATAGATATATTGAAGATTGAAGATGCCAATTCGAATAGGAGAAGAAACAATGAGATGATGCGGACCTTCCGTATATGTTGCAAAGAGGAGATGGGGGAAGAGCACAAATACAAACAGCAGATGCCAGAGAGAGGAGAGATGGGTGCAGAGCATGAACCCATCTATTAGAACAGGTCTGTTTAACTCTTCTTTTGGCTTAAAAATGTGCCACAATACACTGCCATCTTTCGTTTAAAGAGCCAATTTTGAGAAATTTATCTAACTCTTCTCAAATTTATGTGGAAAAATAACTATTATAAAGTTCTCTATAAGTGGATTATCCAAAAAAAAGGTCCTCTAGAAGTGTACAATTGCGGCAATAAAGATGAACCAAACATTAGACACATTAATTCCAATGCTTTCAAGATTTCTAAACCTTGATTATCCAAAACCAATTATAAATACCCTAAAACTAAACCAAAATCAAACACAAAATTAATTGAATTAAATACTCGCAAAAGTTTTTAGTATATTGAGAAGCTAAATCGAATAAAAAAATCAAATCAGAACCTAATGTAACCCAAATGCCTAAAAAGTCTGAAACAAAAACAAAATATCATGCCCATTGTCAAATTGTAGTACTTCCAAAATGTAGCAAAACCATATACCATAATTTACTAAAGACATAAACCGATATTGTGGCTGCTTCAATGTGTGAACCCCCTTTATTTATAAGCTTTTTCCACCCATAATTATCTTCCAAAAATAGACCTTAAAAGTATAAGAGGATTAAGAAAACTGACTGAAGAAACTTGGTACATTACACTATAAATTAGGCAAAACAAATACTTCCATCATTCATAAATTGAAAAGAAATATCTCAATTGAGTTAAGTACTATATAAAGCCTTGAATTACTGAATTTTCTCATGTGACTGCATGACAGATACTCTACTAATCATCTCAACTTGCTGAAATTTCATTTTATTTAAATATCA
Organism: Quercus tomentella; assembly: GCA_028535165.1. Lineage (NCBI taxonomy): Eukaryota > Viridiplantae > Streptophyta > Magnoliopsida > Fagales > Fagaceae > Quercus > Quercus tomentella. The sequence goes on from JAPQVY010000001.1 coordinate 16,995,782, forward strand.
TAACTGGTTGCAATTCTCTACTTATCACCACAATTCACAGATTAGCAAAGTAAACTAACAAATTTAATTTAAACTAAACAATTTAAAACCTTCAAAACTGGTTACAATTCCTTTTGCTATTGTTTCACTTTTGTTACTAAAAAGATTCTCAATGAATTTTCAAGAATGGCATATAACATGAAAAACCCAAAAAACCAAATATTGTCAACACCAAAACCAACACTTAGAAATCTCTGAGAAAATTATATTTTTTTGATAAGTAAATCTTTGAGAAAATTATTCTCTACCATAACATACAAAGTAATCAATTTTGTACAACAAACATTATACTTTCAGATTTAACAATTTAAAACAAGCAAAACCCAGAAAAACCCAACATCAAAAATAACAAAATCATGACTTAAAGGTATCTTTTAAAAAAATATCGTCTAAAATCTACAATGTATAAACAAAATAACAAAATATTTTCAGATTTCAAAATCCCACAATTTCAATCCCCCTTACAAATAACAGAACATGTAAGAGAGGTAAAGTTAGGAGAATATTAGGAAAAGAAATTGGTACCTTTGCTTTGATGACATTAGAGACTCCAGATTGAAGAAAGATTCCACTTCATTTCTGCAGAGAAAGAAATTGAATGTTTTAAATCCAAAAGAGACGAATTTAAACAAAATCATTACTAAAAATATCTAATAAAATAGTCACATATTAGAATTTTGAATTCCTTAACCCTAATTTTTGGAACCAAACCCAACTATAATTGTAAAAGTTTGAAACATATTAAATTATCTAATTTGTGGGGAAAAAGTTGGAGAATGAATACTAACCCTGTCGGAGGCATTGTTAATAGGCAGAGGAGACTCATCTTCCTTCTTCTGAATCAAGATGGTGAAGTCTAATTTTCATTTTAGCGTAACTGCACCAAAGATTTTTTTTTTTTTTCTTAATTGCAAACTATGGATATACATCAATCAAAGTTTTTGTTTTCCTTAATCACAAAGTAGAGTGAAAGATATTGAAATGAATTTGAATGGAGGTTTTTTTTTTTTTTTTTTTTTTTTTTTTAAGCCTTCGGATATATAGTTCTGTAATTAACGGGCGTGATTGTGTTATATGGTATGACTTTTTACAGTTAAAATCTACACGTGTTTTAGCAAAACACTGTAACTTTTGGCATTTTAATTGTAAATGTGCCAAGTTTTTAAGGAGCCTTTTTTCCTAACGTGGCAACACCTCCTTAATTGCAAGAAAAGGCTTCTGCTTTTATATATAGTATTAGATTGATCAAACTCGCAAATGGAATCAACCACGTTAATATTGGCGGGGCCTATTATTGTCTCCATGGTTGGCATGTCATTTAATGTCTAGCATTTACTTACAGGTACTGTACGTTTTTAGATCCCTATAAACTAGATTGTTTAACCTAATTAATTAACCAAGTGAATACTTAGGTTTATTATTCAGATCTAGGTTAAAACAAAACAATCATATCATGCAAAGTAGCGAAAAATAAAGAACACAATGATATGATCACCCAAGAAAACGAAACTGGTAAAAAAACCTATGGAGGATTTAACCTAGCTATCCTCAAGGTAAAAAGTAAATCCACTATAGAGAATCGAAGTTTACAATAAGACTTAGACCACTAACATCCTATTGCTACCACATGTAGAATTTATTAACACGACCACGTGCAAGCTCTGAATCCACAGATTCCTTCTCTATTAGGCCTTTACAACACAAGCACCCACACTTGTGATAAAAAACACAAACTCTCTTGTTTGTGACTCCAAGATCACCCTTGAAAGTTTAGATCATCAGCACCTTTGATGACTAGAGAAGGCAGCAACTTCTAGAACACCAGATCTTGAGATTCTTCAAGGAATAACACTAGTAGAAGATATGTTGTGATAAAAAACACAAACTCTCCTGTTTGTGACTCCAAGATCACCCTTGAAGGTTTAGATCATCAGCACCTTTGATGACTAGAGAAGGCAGCAACTTCTACAACACCAGATCTTGAGATTCTTCAAGGAATAACACCAGTAGAAGATATGAAAGAGCTTTTTGGGTACAAAACCCTAGATCTACAAAAGAGGCACACTCTTCTCTCTCTGAAAAGCCATATAAAAACGTGCTTAGAGTTTCCTTTATATACTAGTAGTGTTTTACTTGAAACCCAATACGTTTAAGTAGAGCTTGGGCTAAATTAGAATTCTGCAGATACATATTTCGATCGGTCGAGCCTGTTTCTCGATCGGTCGAACCAGGCAGTTTTTGAACTCTTCTTTTTGTAGCTTGTATATTCTTGAATCTTGACTTGTATCACCTTGAGCATTGTTTAATAATGCCTATAGACTCTAGGATCTATATCTAGACAAGTTTGTGTTCACAATTTGCCAATTGTTCTAAACTTTTAGAACCTAACAAGTACCATACCCACAAAAAATAATAGGGGTACCTTAGAATTTCCCTTTACCATGTATCACTAAATTAGGTTTTAAACATGAATCACAAGTAGAATCATAAACATGTGTGTGTGGCTTCTTCTTCTTTTCATTTTTTTTTCTTTTCTTTTTTTTCCCTTTATCTTTTAATAGTTCTGTCACTTTATTAGTTAATTTTGATAAATTGAATTCGGACCAAATCTAGTCTCCTAACGGAGATAATCTTAGAATTTTAGCCTAATTGATTTCGTTCAATTCTTTTAATTTAAATATTGCTTATTTAAATATATATATATATATATATATATATATATATATATATATATATATATATATTTACTGTACTTTACGTATGCTTTGAACTGACCCCTCACCCGGTGTTGTAAAGAAAGCCAAATATGATATACTATATATGTATCTCATATGGCAGGCCCGGACTGTTTGGATTCCATTTCTTGTTGGTATGTGTTTGTATTAATTATCACCCAGATTTTATCATAATTGTTATCTGTATTCAAAACAAACAAAAAAACAAAATACTTGATTGAAAAGAAAATGAAGAAGTCGGTGTAACAGAATTCATGGAAGGTTAGGATATTCTTGAGGAAAATTATTAGGTACTTCCTGTAGGGAATTTAACCAAAATCCCAACCTGTGAGAAACAAAACAAATAGAGAAAAATACACGTCAAAGAAAATAATCACACGCACAAGACAATATTTACGTGGTTCAGCAATTTGCCTACGTCCACGGAGTTGCAGGGATTTCACTATTATCAGGGAAAATACAATAGTGCACAAGAACACTCTCAAGAAACCCAAATCCCAATTACACCCTAGCACTCTCTCATAGAAAAAATAAGAATAGAAACTGGTTGCCTCTCTTTTCTCTATTTTCTCTCATGCGGCTTGCTCACTAGGTTAATTGGAATTTTTCTTTATAATCTCACGGCTACACTACATCTTAAACATAATATATATATATATATATATATATATATATATATATATGTCAAAAGTCGGCTGGAGTAAAAAATCCTATTACAAATAGGATTTGGTCAATAGGTGGACGTGGGCTTGTGGCAATTCAAGCCACACACGGCCCACTTCAACAAATCTCCACCTTGGCTTGAATTGATCAAGCTACACGAGCAAACTCCTCCATCAGCTCCACCTTAGCCCTTAAGGGCTCACAAGCTGCAAACATCAGCCACAATCCTCCATAACACAATCCCTCATCCCTGCAACTCATCCTCCTGTCCTCAAGCTAGAAGACCAATTGAAGCTGCGCACAGCTTCAACTTCTCAATAGTGACACCCTTAGTCAACATGTCTGCCGGGTTCTTAGATCCACAAATCTTCTCAAGCATTACCAGCTTATCTTCAACAAGGTAACGGATAAAGTGGTATTTTGTCTGTATGTGCTTCGACTTTGAATGAAAAGCCGAATTTTTGGCAAGAAAGATTGCACTCTGACTGTCACTGTGTAGAATGCCCATCTCCTGCTTCTTACCCAATTCATCTAAGAAACCATGTAGTCAAATCATCTCCTTTCCAGCTTCAGTTGCTGCAACATACTCAGCTTCTGTGGTAGACAAAGTAACAATCTTCTGTAGATTTGAAGCCCATGATATAGCTGTACCACCCAGAGTGAAAACAAACCCTGTAGTACTCTTTCTACTATCAATATCACCAGCAAAATCAGCATCTACATAACCCTGCAGTTTCAAACTTGCACCTGTGAAACAAAGACATGTATCTGATGAACCCTTCAGATATCTCAGAATCCACTTGACTGCCTCCCAATGCTGCTTTCCAGGCCTACTCATGAATCTGCTCACAACTCCCACTGCATGTGCAATGTCTGGCCTTGTACACACCATAGCATACATCAAGCTGCCAATAGCTAAGGCATAGGGCACCTTGCTCATATGGTCCCTTTCTACTTCTGTCTTCGGTGACTGTTCTTTGCTTAGTTTGAAATGACTACCCAAGGGTGTGCTCACTGGTTTAGCTTCATTCATGTTGAACCTACTGAGAACTTTCTTCACATACTCTGATTGTGAAAGCTTCAATGTACCATTAGCCTTGTCTCTAATGATTCTCATACCAAGGATTTGCTTTGCAGCTCCCAAATCCTTCATTGCAAACTGTTTGGACAATTGCTTCTTCAGATTATTAATCTCCTCAATGCTAGACCCTGCAATAAGCATATCATCCACATACAACAGTAATATGATGTAAGAATTGTCAAAAAACTTAACATAGCAACAATGATCAGCTTCACATCTCTTGAACCCAATTCTGTACATAAAACTGTCAAATTTTTTGTACCACTGTCTAGGAGCTTGTTTTAGGCCATACAAGCTCTTTTTTCAGTTTGCAGACTAGATTCTCTTGTCCTTGAGCAATGAACCCTTCTGGCTGAATCATGTAAAGGTCTTCCTCCAAGTCACCATGAAGGAATGCTGTCTTCACATCTAACTGCTCAAGATGTAAGTTTTCTGCAGCCACCATTCCCAGTACTAGTCTGATTGTTGACATCTTCACAACTGGAGAAAATATCTCTGTGTAGTCAATGCCTTCCTTCTGCTGGAACGCTTTAACAACTAATCTGGCCTTGTAACGTTTGCTACCATCATGCTCATTCTTTATTCTGTATACCCACTTGTTGTGCAAAGCTTTCTTTCCTACTGGCAATTCAGTCAGTTCCCATGTCTGATTCCCCAACAAGGAATCCATCTCATCCTTCATGGCTAACTCCCACTTGCTTGAATTCTCATCTTGCAAGGCTTCATCATAACACTCTGGCTCACCACCATCAGTCAACAGGAGATAATTTAGAGTGGGTGAATAACGCTGTGGAGGTCTAATGTTTCTGGAAGATCTGCGGACTTCAGCTACAGGTGTACTCAGATCTACCTGTGAATTTACATTCTCCTTATCTTCTTCACCCCTTTTCTGGACAGTACCTTCAGTCAATTCATCTAAGTTGACAAACTCAGATTTCTTTTGATCTATCTCTGTAACATCTGACACTACAGTTGACCTGTCCTTATACATAACCTGTTCATTAAATATCACATTTCTACTTCTGATGATTTTCCTGTTTTGTTCATCCCAAAACCTATAGCCAAATTTCTCATCACCATAGCCAATGAAAAAACATATTTTAGACTTTGCATCAAGTTTACTACGAGCATCAGAATCAATATGAACATAGGAAACACAACCAAAAACTTTTAAGTGTGAAAACTTTACCTCTTTACCGCTCCAAACCTCCTCAGGAAGTCTGAACTCCATGGGAACTGAAGGTCCTCGGTTTATCAGGTAAGCTGCAGTGCTAACAGCATCAGCCCAAAAAGTTTTTGGTAGTCCAGCATGCAACCTCATACTCCTAGCACGCTCATTGAGAGTTCTGTTCATGCGCTCAGCCACACCATTCTGTTGTGGTGTCCTAGGAATGGTCTTCTCCATCCTAATTCCCTGTGCAGCACAATACTCATTGAACCCTCCATCTATGTACTCTCCTCCATTATCTGACCTCAAACATTTTACTTTCAAACCTGTTTCTATTTCAACCATGGCCTTCCACTTCTTAAAGGTTTCAAATACATCAGATTTATTTTTCAGAAAATAAACCCATACCTTTCTGCTTGAGTCATCAATGAAAGTGATGTAGTACCTTGAACCTCCAAGGGATGCAACCGGAGAAGGCCCCCACAAATCAGTGTGTACTAACTCCAATTTTTCAGCCTTCGGTGTCCTGCCAGTTTTCAAGAAGCTCACCTTTTTCTGCTTTCCTAAGATGCAACTTTCACACATGTCAAAATCAATGGACTTCAATTCTGGTAGTTTTCCTTTTGACAACAGCATCTTCATCCCTTTCTCACTCATGTGACCAAGTCTTCGGTGCCATAGGCTTGTATCAGTACTTGCATCAGCAACTGCAATTGTGTCTCTTGGACTTGAGGTCATGTACAGAGTACCAGTCTTCTTTCCACGAGCCAATACCCTAGCTCCCTTTGTAACCTTCCAAGCACCACCAACAAATAGTATTGCATGTCCTTCATCATCAAGTTGTCCAACAGAAATCAGATTCCTCCTTAGGTCAGGAATATGTCGAACCTTCTCCAGTAACCAAACAGACCCATTGGGCAACAATATTCGAACATCTCCCATACCCACAACATCCAAGGCTGAACCATCAGCCAAATACACCTTACCAAAATCACCTGCAACATAATTCTGTATGATTTCTCGGTGTGGAGTGGTATGAAACGAAGCTCCTGAATCCAAAACCCAATCATCAAGTGGACTGTCTACTGCAAGAAGTAATGCATCCTGTACCTCTTCTATTACAGCATTAGCAGAATCATCTTCATTCTTCTTCTTAGGACTTTTGCATTGATTCCTAAAGTGACCTGTTTTCCCACAATTCCAGCATTGTACTTGTTGGCCTGATCTAGATTTACTTCTGTTTCGATTAGAATTTCTGGATTTTGATCTGCCCCGATTTGAATTTCTGTTATTACCTCTGCCTCTTGTCTCAAGGTTTAGGGCAGAACCAGATCCTGAGGTTTCGCCTGCATCTCTTCGGCGAATCTCCTCAGCCAGAATTAAATCTCGTATATCATTGTACTTGAGCTTTTCCTTTCCTGTAGAATTGCTTACTGCCATCCTCATTGCCTCCCAACTGTTTGGCAAAGAAGCCAAGACGATAAGAGCACGAATCTCATCATCAAAATCAATTTCTACAGACGACAATTGATTTGTGATAGTATTAAATTCATTCAGATGTTGTGCTACTGATGCATTCTCTGCCATCTTCAGATTGAACAGTTTCTTCATCAAGTGCACTTTATTGTTTGCTGACGGCTTTTCATACATACCAGACAAAGCCTTCATCAGATCTGCTGTGGTCTTCTCCTTTACAACATTGTGTGCAACAGACCTAGACAGAGTTAACCTGATAACTCCTAGTACCTGTCTGTCAAGAAGAGCCCATTCCTCAGCCTTCATAGCCTCAGGTTTTTCCCCTAGAAGCGGTAGATGCAACTTCCTCCCATAAAGGTAATCCTCGATTTGCATCCTCCAAAATCCAAAGTCTGTGCCATCGAACTTTTCTATTCCAGACGCCTTTCCTGCTTCCTCTGCCATTGCTCCCACTCAAACCTAACCCTAGGCTCTGATACCAGTTGTAGGGAATTTAACCAAAATCCCAACCTGTGAGAAACAAAACAAATAGAGAAAAATACACGTCAAAGAAAATAATCACACGCACAAGACAATATTTACGTGGTTCAGCAATTTGCCTACGTCCACGGAGTTGCAGGGATTTCACTATTATCAGGGAAAATACAATAGTGCACAAGAACACTCTCAAGAAACCCAAATCCCAATTACACCCTAGCACTCTCTCATAGAAAAAATAAGAATAGAAACTGGTTGCCTCTCTTTTCTCTATTTTCTCTCATGCGGCTTGCTCACTAGGTTAATTGGAATTTTTCTTTATAATCTCACGGCTACACTACATCTTAAACATAATATATATATATATATATATATATATATATATATATATATATATATATATATATATATATATGTCAAAAGTCGGCTGGAGTAAAAAATCCTATTACAAATAGGATTTGGTCAATAGGTGGACGTGGGCTTGTGGCAATTCAAGCCACACACGGCCCACTTCAACACTTCCGGAGTACCATAAATATGTACTCCCCCTCTCACATAAATGGTGGGTCCCATCATGAATTTAATTAGTGGTACCCACCATTTATGTGAGAGAAGGGAATATGCATTTATAGTTTGTGGGGTTTTTTTTTTTTTTTTTTTTTTTTTTTTGATAATTTGATAGTTGAGAAACAGTAAATTTGAATTATACTAGGGTTAAAAACACTAGAAATGCCAATTAAACTTTAATACTCGTTACCTTTGAGGGTTAAAGTACCTATTCGCAACATCAAAGTTGTTGAATCCCTCGTTAGAGCACTTAACAATCAAATAGTCCCTAACTAGCGCAGTTCACAGTAAATAAAAATAAAAATAAAAATAAAAATTACTGAGAACACTAGCGTTGATCACTTATTAATGACAAAAACATGGTTGTTAGTGCCCTATTTCATAATTTGATATTTTGATCATATGACTTTTGTGGCACCGAGGTTGTTAGCTAGGGAAACATACAAGAATTAACAAATGCAGTCTTGCGAAATTTCTCGAATAAAAAACAATTCACAACTTTGATCATTAATGTAGGAATTATTATTATTATTATTATTATTTTATGAACACTGATGCAGAAATCCGGACTTGTTTATAGAAGTTGGGATGGGACAATGAGAAGTGGCTAGATGCATCAGCATTATAATTTACTTCAAAAGAGGTCATTGAAAATGAAAAGGAAAAAAAAAAAAAAAAATCATACGACTTTGACCAGCCATCAGAACATATATATTTTTTTTTGTTAAACTTCTTGTACACACTTTATTTTACAAACATGCAAAAAGCAATTTAATTACTTTTTTTTTTTTTTTTTTGGGTAGAAGTAATTGAATTACTTCATAAGTTTAAAAAATAATGACTTCAAAGTCACTATTTTAATTACTTTTATGTGTGTATTTAAACTAAGGAAAAATTGTAAATTACAACCCTAAAATTTGAGATGTTGAATTTTACATCTTGAAATTTTAATATTTAGATTTTATTCTCTGAAATTTGAGGATATTTAGATTTTACTCCCCAAAGTTTATGAGGGTTCGGATTTTACACTCTAAAATTTTAGAATTTGAGGGTGTAAAATTCAAATACTCCTAAACTTTAGGGGAGTAAAATTTAAATTCTGAAATCTCAGTATAAAATCCAAATACTCCAAAACTTCTAAAAGTAAAATTTAAATTTTAAAAATTCATAATGTAAAATTCAAACACCCTCAAATTTTAAGGGTATAATTTACTATTTTTCCTAAAATTATTCATGCTTAATAAACACTTTTTTTTTTAATTGAGGATAGACGTCATCACTCATCATTAAAAATTACTTCAAAAGAGGTCATTCAAAATATGGAATAAAAAAATCACACGACTTTGACAGTTGATAAAGTAACATAGAGATATTTTAGAGAGGACAAAATTTTTATCCAAATTGAAACTAGGTGGGAAGAAAGTTTCTTTCCTACTGTGTGTGAGAGAAACTTCAAACGGCCATCTAGTTGAGAAGCATCTCCAATAGGCTCTTTATACACAAAATATTTTCTATTGTAGAGAGAAAACCCACAAATGACCTCTCCAACAGACTCTCCATACATGAAATTTTTTTTGGCTCATAAACAGTAGCTCATCAAGTCTGATGAGCTACTGTTCATTCTTCAAATCTTTTTTTCTATTATAATAATTAGATGTTAAATAAAAAAATATTGGAAAATGTGTAGTTGTTAAAAAAAGAAGAAATAATATTTAAATGAAGTAGAGAATGAGATAGAGAGTCTGTTGGAAAGTGTATTTGAAAAAGTGAGTAGATAAAGGTAAAAGTCACTGTTTATTCTCCAAACAGTACAAAAATTTGATGATTCTGCTGGAGATGCTCTAAATTCCAAACGCTTATTTATGAGTGTCAACTTTAGACTAATCAAAATATGAACAAAATTACGTTCTCAAAATAGGAAGAAAATGTTGTAGGTTTCTCATTTCAAGGATAAATTGTTCTAAAACCCATTTTCAGTTTAATATTTTTTAGAATCGCCCCAATAATCACAGGCAGTTGTTCTAAAACCAATTTTGTATTTCTGTTCAACAATTTTATAATCGCCCGGGTTACAGATAAGTTACTATATATAAACCATCTATTTTTAATTATTTTTTTCAGAATCATCCCTTTCACAGATAAGCAATTCTAAACCATTTATTTAAAAAAAAAAAAAAAAAAATTAGAGCCACCTATATTATGGAAAAGTTATTTTAAAATCAAACTCTTTGAATCCCCCCTACTTGAACAGTTCAGAGATTACTTTCTTTATTAATAAGGTAGCATGCAATAGTTCAGAGATTACGAAATGCATGTTGCTTCACAAACTTTCCCTTTCATGAATAAGAAGTTTATTGACATTGGTGTTCTTTTTTGCAAGCTCCATCAATGATAAGCATTATATAACACTAACACTAACCAAGGCAATAACACTAACAAAGGCAATAACATCACTTTAAGTTAAACTAAAAGGTAAAATCGTCATTTTGATGGTTGGATAAAAAAGTGGGGAAAATTGTCCAGACACCCCCTAAACTTTCAACTACTAACCAAAACACCCCTTAAACTATTATATTGGTAAATTTACTCCTTAAACTATACATACCTGTCAATAATCAACACACCAGTTACTCTCCGTTAGAAACACAAACTGAATACGCATGTGTATCCCACGTGAACTTTAAAATAACATATTAACAATGACTAAATTGGGTGAGAGGAGAGAGAAACCTATAGCATAATAGAGAAAGAGAGACACGATCAAACCAAAAGAACCACGGTCGCCGGCCGCCTCACCGTCGACAACTACCATGGTTACTGCTGTTGTTTTTCCAATCACCCACAACTTGCAAGAGAGGGAAACACTGTTCAGTACGTTTATTTTGGTTTCAATGGAAATTTGTTATTTTTCCCCTATTTGCTGGTTTGTTCTCTCTTTTTTTTGTTGGGATTTGGTTGATTTTAAACTTGGTGGTTTGATACTGAGTTCTCTTCTTGCTAGTTGTATATTGGGTTTTCATCAAAGATCTTGTGCACATGATATGTTTGCCAATATTGTTTTGCGAAATAGTGTTCACTACACTGCATGTAATTTTAATTTTTACTTTATTTTCACAATATTTCTTAAGCAATATAGATGATTGAATTTGTTTTGTAAATGGGAACACGTGCATCTCACATGCTTATTTTGTTAGTATTTTAATGTTAGATTAACTGAAGTACTGATTTGACAGATTTGTATAGTTTAAGGAGTAAATTGGCCAATATAATAGTTTAAGGGATGTTTTGGCCAGTAGTTGAAAGTTGAGGAGGTGTATGGACATTTTTTCCTTAAAAAGTGCTTAAACACTTTAAGTACTTAAATCGAACCACCAGATTTCAAGATCAAGCCGCATCAACTTTTCAATGGATAATAAACAATAATATTAGAGTTGGCTATATTATATGGTCAAAATGCGGAATAATCACTCAAATTATCATTGAAACAAGTGAAAAAAAATCAAAAAAATAAAATAAAATAAAATTCAAAAATAAAAATAAAAATAAAAAAGGCACATAAATAGGATAGGGACAATATGTCATAGTCCTGATTGGGACACAAATCAGCACTATGTGCCTCCGACGTGAAATTTTCAATTTTTGTTTTTTCCCTAATGTGCTTGCTTTTCCAATCAACTTGAGTGATAGCTTTGAGCTAAGATAGCTATGGAAACACGGAGTATGATTCAAAACTCCACTACCTTGAGCTCTCACCTCAATAATTGAGGGGTATCCCAAGTTCCCAACACAAAATGCACTACTAAGCTCCTTACAGCACTCTCTAAGGGTAGCTTTGTGACGAGACATTTGGTTGTTTGCATATCTTTTCCATCGACAGTAGCACTCTCTACAAGAGCCATAGAATTTTGTCATCCAAATCCCTCTTTATTCATTCGAAATAATGACAGACAGACTATCTTTATATTCTAAACAGAATATCCTATTTCAACGCCCTATTTCAGCAAACCAGTGCAATTTTAGTCATATGATATTTTCAATAGTTATGTGACTTGTATAAATAATTTAATAAATCATGTAATTTAAGACATGTGGATGATATCTTATAAGTTTTCACGTAAAGGAATAAAGAATACCATTTAAACCATTTTAGGGAAAATATTTTCCTAAAAATAATGGTCTAACATAATAGGATTCCATCGTATAACTTATGGTAATTTTTCATATTTTTCTTAATTATATTTTTTAATTTTGATAAAATTTATGAATTTCTTTTTTAAAATTTTGAATATGAATTTCAATTATTCCATGAATTGTACTGCATATTATAAAGCTTAATTAGATACAATTCCTTAAGTGTTATATATTAAGTTCTCTAATTAAACTCAAATACATGGTTGATCATCTTCTTCTTTTTTTTTTTTTAAAGACAATTAAATTCAATGTATATAAGTCTTTGAATTTAATTAGACAACTCTTTGAATTTATTTGAAAAACTTAATATACTACAACTAAAGAATTGTATCTAAGTTTTATTTTATTAAGTACAATTTTTTTTTTTTTAATGTATACTCTATTACTAATTAGCCTAGCTTTCATTTCTATAATATTTTATTACGATGATGTGATGTATCATTAGTGAGATCAAGCTAGATGTGTGAAGTATCGTTAGTGAGATCAAGCCACTGTCTCTTCTAAACAGTAAGTTTATGCACATAGAACAGTGTACCGAACTTTTCATACATAACTTTTGTGTTTGAGAAAGTTCAGGAATACAATTTCTATCACAATTCTCATGTGATTGAAAGATGAAGTCTTTTCAATAGTCAAACAATGAGTTAGGGAATCAATCCTACATATAACAATTGTGTTGGATTTGGATATAACCAACTAAATACTCACTAAAAAAACGAACTATGTTGCCCTGTGAACCCGATGACCCTGAAAACCATTTCCTGAAAGATAACTCCCAGAAAAAGACCCATGCGGAGGTGACTCAAGAAACGTGCATGCAAGAGCTACGATATGGAGCAGAAGCTGAGAACGTGGACGGACAACCCTTATAGGAGAGTGATACTGAAGACTAGACGGGGATGGAGGATACCCACACCGGTGACGAGGATTGACCGACCGAGGAGGCATGGGAAATCAAGGTTACCATCGAGATGAAGCCCAAAATGGCAGGACCATGGCAAACAAGCATCATCCTTAAACTCATGGGTAGACAGCTTGGCTATCGCGCACTCCAAACTAGGATAACAAGTATTTGGTGCCCTACAAGTAAGACGCATTTAATCGATATCGGATATGGTTTCTTTATTATGTGATTTGATATTTTGACGGACTACCAGCATGCTCTTATGGATGGTCCATGGTTTGTGGGAGACCAATATCTACATGTACAGGCATGGGAGGCAGATTTCCACCTGCATGTAGCCAAAACAACTAATACGGCTGTTTAGATCCGCTTAGAACAACTACCAATAAAATACTATCACCCTGACTTCTTAAAGCACGTGAGCAATAAGTTAGGAAAACTTCTAAAAATCGATGTCGTCACTAGTGCCGCCATCTGCGACCGATATGCTAGATTATGTGTCCAATTTAATATAGCCTATCCTTTGACGAAACGTGTCAAAATCGGGGCATTTTGGTAGGATATAGTCTATGAAAACCTTCCAATTTTATGTTTCCGGTGTGGACAACTTGGACATAGGGAGGTAAATTGTCCTAAACTGAGTAATGAAATGACCCACACGAACACATCAAGGCATGAGCCACATGGCGAGACCAGGGTGACAGACTTGGAGAATAATCACACTCCATGGAAGACCGTCCAAACTAGGCGGTCCAACACACGTGGGAAATATAGTGAGAATCCTACACGTGGAAAGCTAAACCACCAAGATTCTCACACACTGATTACACCACGTGATCCTGCTCCTTCAACCGACCCACTTGTGATACGAAATCAACTCTCCAACTCGGTGATAGGACAGGTGTCCAAGGGGTCAGCAACGACATCTAGTAATCACCGGCTCAATGCGATGCATGGTGAAAATAAATTTTTACTACTGCCATGTGAACCTGACTTGGATTGCATGCAAGCATCCTATGCAAACAGCTGCACTCGTATCACCCAGGTAAGCACTATATCTCATGGCCGGCTGCATGGGGAGAGTACACCAACTACACACCAGCCCAAGACCTCACACACACCTCTTACGCAGTAAGATGGCCCCCTCCTCTGATCAGAACTCCTCGACCCCAACTCCGACTGACCCCAATCTCCACCTCAGGCCCACTCCCCACTCAACCCCGAGTCTCCCAGCCACTCCCTCCATGTACACTCATTCCTCTACCCCCCACGACCAAGATCAACAAATGGCAATCCTAGAACAAATATGGAGTGGTCTCTCCCTTGGTCGCTTCAACGATGAGACGGTGAGCTATGTGCTCATCCCGATTCATCCACGGGCAGCCATGGTGTGGAACCAGGTGACACAAACTATAAGCTTGCCAATGCGACTCAAACCCCCACCCTAGCCTAATCCTTATCACATGCCCCGCACTCATGCACGAGTGCGCCAGTCAGTGCACCCCTACCAACCCCAGAAGGGCATCCCAGAGCTTAATCAGTTAGGCAAAGAAACGCTCAGGCAAGCTCCTCCAGTGTGTCCTCCCCGAAACAACTTCCCGAAGCCATTTTCCGTTTCCTCAATCTCAGCAAAATAAATATGGCGATGTAGGAAGACAAGCCCAACCTATATATCATCATGTTCTCAAGCCCAAGCCTGCCATTCGTTGTGTCCGTCATGAACTGGGCCAGGCTCGGCGAAATCGACCCATTATATCGTCTCAAGAAGACCATAACGAGGCATCAATGCCTCACTCACTCAACAGCAAGCATCTCGAGGACCTGGGGGGTCTCAAACGACTACCTGAATCCTAATACCTCATCAATGAAGATGATTGCGTGGAACTGTCAAGGAGCCAGTAGTGTAGCATTTCGCAACCATGCTTACAAACTTCACCGTAGGCATCGCCCTAACATTCTGATTATTGTGGAGCCCCATATAGCTAAAGAATGGGCGTAAGTGGCTATTAACACTCTTCCCTACACTCACTCTCAGCGAGTGGACCCCACTGGCTTCTCTAGAGGCATTTGGATGTTATGGAACAAAAAGTACCTCCTGCCAGGTGGAAATTCTCACTCACAGTGAGCATAGTATCCATGTGCTTGTGAAGGTATCCTCTCCCTCCCTCTCTTTTTTACTTACTGTTGTATATGCTTCTCTTAACTTTCATAAACGTCAACTTTTTTAGGATTATTTACAAAATCTTGCTACTCTAGTTGATTTACCTTGGGTCTTAATGGGCGATTTTAATGATATGCTTTCGGAGGACCAAAAAATGGGAAGGCTTCCTTTAAATAGAAATAGGCTTAATGCATTTAGAAATTACTTAGATAACTGTGGCCTCATGGATCTTGGCTTCCAGGGGCCTCGTTTTACTTGGACCAATAAAAGCCCGAACTGGCATTGTAACGTACGAGAGGGTCACATATTTGGTAATCGCTCTTGCTCGGTATTAAATTGCAACTTGACGGTATAAGTTGGATTGTTAGGGATGGGCAAACTATTCGGATTTGGAAGGACCAGTGGTTGCCTCAGGGCACTCTTCGTAGCTATATTGAAGGTCCTCTCCTTTTCCATGATGAGGATCAAAGGGTTAGCTCCTTGAGGACCAATCACACTTGGAATTTCGATTCATTTAACTTCCCTCTTTCCTCCCCGCTTCAGAACCTTATTCGGGGTATTCCTATCGCACAATTCACGCTACTCCCAGACACACTTGTGTGGCCCCACAATAATGGCACGTGTTCCATGAAATCTGCTTCCAAATTTCTCTTTCATAAACAGAACGTCCCATTCAATGCTCAGGGTTGGAAATGGATTTAGGCTTTAACTTGCCCTAAAAAGATTCAAACTTTCATTTGGAAAGCTATGCGCGACCGGCTGCCCACACAAACTTTCCTAACCATTGGTCGCCCCTATCTAGATGCTCAATGTCCTAGATGTCATCACCCGGAAACAACCATCCACATCTTACGAGATTGTCCATGGGCAAAAGAGATGTGGAGTCAATCTCCAGGTATCTTTCCCTTGTCTTTCTTTCAATTGTCTTTGCAAGATTGGCTCCGAAGCAATGCAACTGCAGATAAGATTATACTACACCTTCAACTTCCTTGGTGTATTTATTTTCCGTTTCTTTGTTGGAATTTATGGTTAGCTAGAAATGATAGGATTTTCAAACACCAATCCCCATCCCAACACAGTCTTATACACTCCTTCATCCAGGTTGCAACTGAATTTCATTTCCTAGCGGGTTCAATAAGCCGGCCCCAGGTTAGAATTCCACAACTTATAAAATGGACGATGCCTCCTGCACCTTATATTAAGTTAAACACCAATGGTAGTGCCATCGATAATCTGCGGTTAGCCGGGGCTGGGGGCATTTTGCGAAACCATTCGGGTAAATGGATCTTTGGATTTTCCCTTCATTTAGGACTTGCATCAAATAACATGGCTGAGATGGCTGCTGTCCGATAGGGTTTGGCGCTAGCTTGGGATATGGGATTTAAATTCATACAGCTTGAACTCGACTCTAGTGTAGTGCTAACTTGGTTAAATGATCACAATGCAACTTATCCTCCTAATATGTTACCTTTAATTTGTGATTGCAGGAACCTCATGGACTGGGACTAGGAGGTTTGGGTGCTTCACATGTATCGTGAAGCTAATGCCTGTGCAGATGCTCTGGCGAAGCAGGGAACTCACCAACAACACTTTTTGTTTGTGTATAGTTTGTGTCCCAGTTTTGTATATGTGTGCTATGTAAGGGATTTGGCAGGCCTCGGAGCAACTAGACTTTGTGCCTAACGGCTCAATTTTGTTGATCTATAAAATCTTTATCTTATAAATAAGACCCCCGTTTCCATCAAAAAAAAAACAAACAAACAAATTATTTAGGGGAAAATAGTCAAATCGATTTAGAAAATAACTCGTTGCAAAATCCAAAATGGTGAGGCCTAACGAAGTAACCGACAAATACAAATAAAATCTGTTCTAGCTATAAAAGATACCTTTCACTTTCCAGCCCCACAAACAGGATATAATGAAGGAAATTGAATTTTGCTATTGTCAAAGTAGGTGAAAATGAAAATGATTTGTCATGACGGCAAGCAACCATAATAATGTTGGTACCGCAAACAAATATATATATATATATATATATATATATATATTTATATTGTACCACAACTGTTTTATATAGTAGATTGCGATTGACTATATATCACTATCACATAAACTCATTATTTTTATCTCTATTATTTACTGTCTTTTACACGAGATAATTGTGCCAAAAATACCCACCTAAAAATATTCTAATTTCATATAAAGTTTAGATTTGATGAAGGATGAGATGTCTTAGGCTCTTACATCAAGTGTGCCATTAATCATTCTTTACGTGAATATATTGATAAGTTCTCTTTTAAAAATATCTATAGTTATACGCTGACTTAATTAACTTATATATAGTTAGGGTTTCAATCTAATTTTCTAAAAACTATCTTAATAATATTAATTATAAAATTAAACCCACAAAGAAATTTACTTAAATACCCCACCTTTAAAGTCTCTCCCTATTTTTTTTACTGGGTATTACATGTACCTTAGCTAATCCATTAAGTCAGTGAAATGCTTTATTTCTTATTCATCAGAAAGAAAGAAAAAAAAAAAAAAAAAAAAAAAAAAAAAAAAAAAAAAAAAAAACTTGCACACATAGTTCCATCTATACATCTTTCTCCTTGTCTTATTCAGAGAGAGAATCTCACTACCTCAGGTACCATCTATACCTACGTTTCTTTCTGTATAAAGAGAAGCAGAGTCAAGACCAATTCATCGTACTTTTGCTCTTCCACTCTATAAGCAATAACACATCAGTTCTCTACTCTTCACTCAAATGGCAAAAGTTCCACCAGAAGAAGAACACCCTGTGAAGGCTTTTGGGTGGGCTGCTAGAGACCAATCTGGCCATCTCTCTCCTTTCAACTTCTCTAGAAGGTAACGTTCATGAATATTCGCTTTGTATTACTATCAAGAGGAGTGTATATTACACACACAAACTTGCACACATAGTACACATAGTCCTCAAAAACGAGAAAAATTGTCACTTGATTTTACTTATTTTTGGAAAGTGTGTGTACTACTAGCCTTGACAATGAGTTTTTTTTTTTTTTTTTGAGAAATGGATACTTGCTGATATATTAATCAAAAGAAGGAAAATCATCCAATACAAAAGACATAATATCTGTTGGAACACACTCCAACCAGATTAGAGAAGAAAAATATTGTCTCGCTCGCTGGGCTAAGGCATGAGCAACTGCATTGCCTTGTCGACGTACGTGAGCGAAAGAAAAACTCTGAAATGAGTTTGATAGATATACAATATCCTTGATGAGATGCCCGCCTTGAGAATTCTCCATACCGAATCCCCTTAATGAATTGACCACCGATTCAGAATCGCCCTCGCATACAAACTAATCATAACCCGATTCAGCAGTAAAACTTACAGCGCACCGGGCAGCGAGGAGCTCAAGGATTTCCACCGATGGAGGTTTCACTATCTGCTCAGATAAGGTAGCTAACACCTGACCCTCAATATTATGGATTACTACACCAATTCCCGCCATATCTGATTCTCCAAAAATTGCACCATCGTAGTTAGTTTTCACGAAACCTGCACTAGGAGGTTGCCATCTGGTAGGAGTAGCTTGACGTCTGTGGGAATGGTGGCTGTCCAGCCCCCTGAATTCGCAGAGGTAGTTCTTAGCAAAACCAGCGATATTGCGAAGGGGCAGGGGATTTTCTTAGAGGCGAGCTTTATTCCTTTGATACCATATTGACCAAGCTGTAACTACAAAGTCGGTTTGACACAGATTTTTTGCAGAACATTCGAGAAAGAATCAGAAGCCGTTGAGCTCCTGTCCACCCACCCAAAATCCGAATCCCAAACACTTTTGATGTAGCTGCAACTCCATAAAGTGTGCACTACAGATTCCGAGTCACCCGAGCAGCGAGAACAATCTGATTCATGGAGAATTTTTCGCTTCAGAGGATTTTCTTTAGTGGGCAGCGAATTAGTGCAGGCCTTCCAGAGAGAGTGCTTGACCTTACCTGGAACCTTCAACTTCCATATATTTTTCCAGAAACCTTTCTGCAAGTCCGAGACTTGTGGCCAGTTCAAGTCAATGTTATGAAGCTCGCAGAGGAGTTTATAGCCTGGCTTCACCGAATAGCAGCCCGGTTTTTCTGTTCTCCAAACCAAAGTGTCGGGTTGTGGGGTTGAACACAGGGGTATAGATTTGATAAGACTTGCTTCAGGTGGATAAAAACACAAATCAATGAGGTTGGTATTCCACCAACCCATTGTGGAATTAATTAAAGAATCTACTGTAGACTCCGGTGCTAGGTGCAAAACACGATGAGCTGATGATTGTGTTGAAATGAAAAATTAATGCTGAGAAGCAGGGGATGAGGATGTGAGGTTTAAGGTGTTGTATTGTGGAATATGTCACTCCGATCTTCACAGCATCAAGAATGATTGGGGCTTTTCATTCTACCCTCTTGTTCCTGGGTTTTTTTTTTTTTTTTTTTTTTTTTTTATAATTTTCCTTCTAATATTTTTGAATTTTATTAGTTCTGTTTGTTCCTGTCGGGGGAAAAAAATTTCTTGGGCTTTTCCCGTACTTACAACTTTTAAGTGTATAGATATTGGTAGTATAACGTATTATTATTATTATTTAAATAGATATCCAAAATTGATATTTTTTTTATGAGATCCAAAATGGATACGTTGTTAATGGATCACATTGTAAAATAAGGTATTAATTTATTTATATATATATATATATATATATATAAATAGAGAGAGAGGTGAATAAATTAAATAATTCCCCAATATCTTGGGAACATTTCAAATTAAACCTTAAATTTTAAAGAAATATTAAAATCAAGAATTTTTAATTTTTAACAAACAAGAGTATCCAAATCTCTTTTGAGTATTTGACTATTCTCATGAATATCCAGAATTTCATGGTTTTACTGTGGTTGCAACAAGTGATCCCTTCTACTTTTTTTTATTTCATTTGTTTTTCTCCTTAGATCATGTGACATATTATAAGAATATTAAAATAATTACTCTAAGTGAAACTCTATTATTCTTTTTTTTTTAAATTGTATTTTAATAATAATTTCTGTCATGAACACGTTGTGCTTGCAGTCTAGCTCAATATTTTTATCGAAATTTTTTTATTTTAATCGAAACTTTTGTAAAATTTATGTTTTGATTTGAAACCACAATAAACTATAATGAATTTATTATGAAATTTTTTTATTCTTTAATTAAGGATAGTAATTTGGCACAAGGGCAGTGTAGTAATTACATTCCATTTAAAAAAAGATATTTTTTTTTTTTTAATTTTAAGAAGGATTGAAAAAAAAAAAATAGTTAATTGATCCAATCAGAACTTTCAGTACGCAAATCAAATCAAAAAAAGAACTTTCAGTACACAACTTTATTATAAAATATAACAAATAAATGATATGATGTGATCGAGCCAATTTTTTATTAAAAAAAGTATTTTCATACCTAATACGTATCATGGACTTTGACTTATAATATTGCATCTTTTTTCATCTAAGCTATGTAACCAACCGATAGCAGAACCACGTCGAGGTCAGGCAAGTCATGGTGGACGAGATTTCTCTCAAAATTAATTTGGAAAGAAGCTCTTTAAACACTTTCTATATTTTTTTTAAATTTTTAAAATTTTATCGTTTAATTATATGTTCTTTAAATTCTTCATATGCATATCAAAATCGAATGTTAATTATTTACTATCCGAACAATGAAACTTATTTTTTATTCATAATTTTTATCATAAAAATAGAAATTTAAACATTTAATTTATAACATATTTATTAATTTTTGATCTTATTGAAATTTTGTTAGCATGGAGAATATAATACAAACATGCAATATAATAGATAAAATTTAAAAATTCACATCCAATAAAAATATATTAGAGGATTTTGAAGGGCTTCTCTACAAACTTATTTGGAGAGAAACTTTTCCGGCTAGGGACCTCCAAGCTTTTTGAAATTTTTTAATTTTTTATACCATTATATCTAGATATAGTTATTGTAAGTAATTTTTAAGAAAATTACACTTAATCTCCTCATTTTTTTTAATAGTTATGTTATAAGCATATCTATAGACAATATCCAAACAAATTAAGTCATAATCCTCTCAAAATATATGTCAAGTGATTATGATGACGATGATATATATAAAGCAATAGAAAAAAAAAAATGCTAGGTATTAAATTTAGTATAATATGGTTTTTTTTTGTTGTTGTAAACTTTCACAATTCATCTCCAAGTTTTATTCATTGCTTATTATACTAATTAGTTTTCAATTGTTTTGATTACGTCTCTATGATTGAGGATTGATTTAATCAAAACTTTTTTTTCTAATAAGTTTTCATCAAATTGTTAAAGAAAGTGTTTTATATAATATTCACATGACTTGTTAATCATTGAGCACATGTATGATTAGCAAAAACAAAAAAATTTCATTTATATAATTTTTTTTATGTATAAAAAATCTCAAAATAACATAAATATAAAAAGAATTCTTTACATTATTCCAAATATAAGAGATAATGAAAAAAAAAAAAATTCTAAAGGCTTGCATCACATACTTTGATTTTTAGATTAAAAGTTCACTAAATTCCAATCATAATATTCTAAGAGAAATGGATGAAAGTGGTGTGGTTAATGCATCTAAGTTCTAAATCAAAATAATTCTGATTAAACAATTTTAAAATGCATCGGCCAATGTGACTAGAAAAGAGATAATGTTGGACGAATATATTTATATTTATTTTTTTAATTTATTATAACAGTTTTTTTTTTTTTAGAGAGTTTTAAATTTATGGCATCCGCTTTTGATGATAACTCTTTATCGACAGAGTAAGACACTAATCAGTTTTTGGTGTAGACAGGGATTGAACCGCAGATCTCTTATTTAATCATCAGAAACTTTACCAGTCGAGCTAATTGGAACCTACATTACAACAATTTAAATGTTATACAAAGAGATTATTTTTTTAAGAATATGAATATACATTAATTGTAAACATCTTAACAAAGTAATATATCATAGTTCAATATGATAAGTTTTATAATGAACATAACTTTGAGAATGAAAACAAGAAAGTTTTCATTTTGAAATCTCACAAGTAAAAATTGACATTGGAATTTTTCTGTCGAAGGCACGAACTTGTTGGGGAAGTGACAGAAGTAGGAAGCAAGGTGAATAAAGTTAAAGTTGGAGACAAAGTGGGCGTAGGATGCATGGTTGGTGCATGTCACTCCTGCGAGAGCTGCAAAAATGACCTTGAAAATTACTGTCCCAAAATGATATTCACTTACAATTCCATTTACCATGATGGAACATTCAACTATGGAGGCTATTCAGACACAATGGTAGCTAATGAGCGCTACATAGTCCATTTCCCAGAAAATATGCCACTTGATGTTGGTGCTCCACTACTCTGTGCTGGGATCACAGTGTATAGTCCCCTGAAACACTTTGGTCTAGCCCAACCTGGTAAGCATATTGGGGTTGTGGGCTTAGGTGGGCTTGGTCATGTAGCTGTCAAATTTGCTAAGGCTCTTGGGGCAAAAGTGACTGTAACTAGTACCTCACCTAGCAAGAAGGATGAAGCTTTGGAACATCTTGGTGCTGATTCTTTTTTGGTTAGCCGTGATCCAGACCAAATTCAGGTATTTTTTTAGCTTATAATACTTTCCATCTTTTGAACTCATGCACATAGTGGTTGTACTTTGAGATATTGGGTGTTGATGATGGATACATATTAAATTTGTGCAGGCTGCCATGAACACAATGGATGGTATCATTGATACTGTTTCTGCTGTGCACCCCATTTTACCATTGCTTGGTCTATTGAAGTCCGATGGAACGCTTGACTTGGTGGGTGCACCAGACAAGCCACTTGAGCTACCTGTGTTTCCGTTGATTTCGGGTAATTGCTTATTATGAATTTAAGACCATGATAAATTTTCCATTATTTCCATTTTTTGTGCTTTGCACCTTTTTCATCTGAAAAATGCAAAGGCTTTTTCTACCAATTTTACAGAAAAAAAAAAAAAAAAAAAAAAAGAAAAAAAAAAAAAGAAAAAGAAAGGGAGTAAAAATCGAGATAATAATAAATGTGATTAGTACCATTTTGCTAATAAAATAAATAAATAAATATTTGAATTTTTTTTTTTTTTATACAAGATAGAAATTCTATTCTCGCTTAATTTAAATGTATACCTGTATGAAACTCCTCAGAGACGGAAATAGTAAGGGGCAAAGGGGGGCAATTGCCCCCCCCCCCCCCCCCCCCCCAAATTTTTTTATTAACAATATACACATTTAATGAATAGTTTAACAATTGAGCTCAAAATAATTATTTTTGGCCCCCCTCCTCCCAATAAGTTACAAATTGGCCTATGAAAATGATAAAACCCAACTGGCAAACAACTATACTACAACATTTGTGTTACTGTGTTGGTTGTTTCTTACTCTTTCTTCTTAGATCCAAGCTATTTTTTTATGTGTTAAGATTGACTATTTGAATTTTTGTGAAAAACATATGACTATTTTTGCTGAAAAGAAAAAGAAGAAGAAGGATAGATGAATACAAATTACAAACCAAGTTAATGAACTTATAGTGAGTGAGAGTGGGGTGCGTGGGTGGCCATTAATCAGTGTGTGGGGTGGGATGGCAGGTGTGTTTGGCTATTAATTTTTAACTTAAAATATTTAATTTTTTTTTTTTTTAACTTACTACTTACTTTTTTTTTTTTTGATAGGAACTTACTACTTACTAGTTGGTTGTTTATTAGTAAATTAGTTTAATTTTATGTGGGGTATTATAGAATTGAATAGTTGTGTTAATAAATCGGTGCTAATATGTAGTGTACAGTCATCAGTATTACAAATTTTATTATATAAATTTTATAAATTCATGTATCATTAATCTAAAGAAAATTAGGATTGAAAGGGAAATTGTTGCCAAGTTTAGTACAAAATCAACTATAGATGATTTTTGTTATTTAAAAGAATGTTGAATTCTATTTTTAAATTATTTATTTAAAATGTATTAATAAACGGTTATTTTGTTTCTCCTCTCTTTTGTTGATATTTTCTTAACATTAAATATATGCTAATTTGTATTTTAAAGATTTTTTTTTATTGAGGTTTTGGCCCCCCTTAAATTTTGATCCTAGTTCCGTCCCTGAAACTCCTTCCTGGAAACTTGAATTTCAGCTCTTACCCCTCACACCCCAGAAATACTTGTACTTGTGGAGTGACCATCGTGCTAAGGGTGCGCAATAGTCTGAATTAAATATCACTAGTATTACTTGTTCTTATTTCTTTACTTTGTTGTTTAATAAGTTTTGGCCATAGAGGAGAGGGTGGAGAGAAGTTTTAATTTCCCCATCCTTAAGATTATCCAATAATTCTATCCATTAAGATTACTCTTAATTAGAATTTTGTTTAGATTTTTCATTATTAGTTAAGATTACTCTTAATTAGAATTTTGTTTAGATTTTTCATTATTAATTAGTTAAGAGACTTACTAAGATTTGCAAAAAAAAAAAAAAAAAAAAAAAATTCAAGAAGGAAGATGGTTGCCGGGAGTGGTATTGGAGGAATGAAAGAGACGCAAGAGATGATTGACTTTGCAGCAAAACACGGCATCACGGCAGACATTGAGGTCGTTTCAATGGATTATGTGAACACCGCAATGGAGCGTCTTGCTAAGAATGATGTTAGATACCGGTTTGTCATTGACATTGGAAACACCTTGGCTGCTACCAAGCCTTGAAGAAATAGCTTTGTGTCTTAATTAATTTTCTTTTATTGTTCCAATGTTCCATGGCTTTTTTGGTTGGATGGGGTGGTATTGAATTTATTATGCTTTGCTGGTGTCTCTACCGTAAGCCTGTCCTTCACACTGTCATATAATGTGTAATAAATAAAATAATATATATGGATGTTTATGTTGAAAGATGTAAATTTAACCAGGACAAGTGAGGACAACAATACATGTAACAAAATGTTCATTTTCTTACCAAAGGTCTTGTAGCTGAATTGGCACATCTCCATGCACAAAGTGTTTGGGGGTCTAGGGGGAAAAGTGTTGGATGAGGTGGTATTGAAACATTTTTAAAAGTTTAAGAACCTAAAACAAAACTTTCCAAGTCTAACTACAAATTCTACTAGATAATTGGTCATTCTATCATTTTGAACAAAAATGTGTAAGTAAATTAAGCTCTCGAGTCTTAACCATGACAGGCGGGGTTCTAATCAAAGTTGTGTATTTCGTATTGACGGCTGTTTTGGGCTGTCTATAATTTTGGAGTATTTCAATATCAATGTATTCTAGTATATTGTTTAGATATTACCAAACATTAATCTTGCCATGTTTTCACATGATATCAAAGCCTTCGAAATCTGTAAATTCTACATCAAATGGCACTGCAGCTCTAAACACTCTAGCACCTTTCTTGTTGTTATCTAACATGTTAAATCTAATGACTATCAAGCTTGATTAAGGGAATTACATTTTCTAGGAGCATCAAATTGTTAGTGTATATTTGTCATAGGTGGTCACACAGTAATATGGTATATCGTCACACGTGTCATAACCCTCACTTGATAAATGGTATTGCTTCACATTCCACACTTAGAATTAAAAATTGTCCTAAATAAATAATACTGTAAAATAAATTCAAGTATTTCTAAAATAGTAAACAACAGTTATCATATGTACACGTACATAATGCAGGCTCTATTAATTTCAAGGACACTTCTAGGAAGTTTTCCATTTTCATTTTTACATCCTCAACCATTAAGCCAAACTCAGTTCAATCAATGCAATCTTTAGAGTGCCTGAAACAATCCTGGGTCTTCACAATTAATTTGCACCTTCCAAAATCTTGCTTCCCATCAGAAAAACAATGCTCTGTAGTCTATATAGTGACAAAATCTGGAGAAGATTTAGTTGAGGTGTTGAACTCATAAGGCAAGAGTACGCTTCTAAAACCACAGTTCCACAATTACAAACCACAACCAACCCCTATTTGGTTAGCTGAGCATGTGCAGGCAACTAAGGGTTATTTTTGCCGTGTAATATTCTTCTACCAATGTTTTGTTACTTTGTGACAGCTGTGGATATTATAAAGATTGGTTAGGAGTCTGCAGTAGTATGAGCATCAGCACTGGGGATTGCAAATGCCAAATGTAAGGAGAATTTGGCATTTCAAGCCCCAAAGTTCTCAACATCTGGGATTGTAAAAAAAATAAAAAATTATTCTCCTTCTCCCTGGTATTTCTCTCTCCTCTCTCTCATTATTTCTGTTCTCTTCTCTCTCTTCCTTCTCTCTTTCTCATTTGCTCTCTTCTCTCTCTTCAAACCCAAACACCATCCTCCTCCCAACATTAACATCACACGTCACAGTGGAGGAAACGTTGATCTGGGATTTTTTTTTTTTTTTTTTTTTTTTTGGTTCCTGTTGTGATGCTGTGATTCTCGCCGATGATGGGTTGATCAATGATGGAGGAAACGTTGATCTAGCGGTAGTAGTGGCGGTGTTGATCTAGCAGCGGCGATGTCTAGGTTTTGATCGGGCTTGATCTGGGTTTTTTCTTTCCCCTATTGTGATGTTGTGATTCTCGCTAATGATGGGTTGATCTGTGTTAATCAACGATGGAGGAAACGTTGATCTAATGGCAGTGGTGGCGGTGTTAATCTAACGACGGCAGTGTCTGGGTTTTAATAGGGATCGATCTAGGTTTTTTTTTTTTTTTTTTTTTTTTTTTTTAATATGGGTTTTTGTTCTAGTGGGATTTTGGTAGGCAGTGGTGGCGTGGTGGGCATGGTGGAGGCGCAGTGGTGGTGACTGGGCAGTGGAGGCGCGGTGTTAGAGGTTGAGGGAGCTTGTGAGCAGTGGAGGTACGTGTGGAGGAGTTTGGAAGAAGGTGAAAAGTAAAGAAAAGTCTAGAAGATGTATACGCGTGGGAGTAGAAAATTGGGAAAAAAAAAAATTTATTGGGTAGATATATTATTTTAATTAGTAGAATAGGAAAATAAAAGTTGGGATGTTGAGAGTGATGTAAAATGGTATGGTATAAATGATAAAGTTGGTTTTGAGATGGTAAAATAGAATAGTTTGAAGAAACCTGATGCAAATGCTTTACATCTCTTAAATGCTATGTGCATGGCATTCCACGCATAATGCTCTCTTTAATGGACAAAAACTAAACTGCTAGTTTTTAGGTAGTAAAGCTCGAATCCACGAGAGGTTCCTTGAATCCACAAGATGATAAACTAGAATCCATCAAAGAAAAATTTGAGAAAAAAAACTATGCAATTTTATTGATGATAATTTGTTTTGCCTTTGACAATTATAAAACATATAAATACCGAGAAAATAAAACCCTAAGATGATTAGGAAACATTTGAAACCATAATTCGAACTAATTACGAGATTAGGTGGCAAAATACTGAAATTTATCAAAAAAGGAAAAATTGAGTTAAATACAAAATCATAAACCACTAATCTTAAGGGTCATCCCAAAACAAGCAGGACCTTATTTTGACTTTTGAGAAAAAAGTTATTAAGGAAACAAAAATTACTATAAACAGCAAAATCACATTTTTTGGGGTCTAAACAAAGGAATTCGCCAAAATTAACGGGTAGCTCATGGCAAAGCGATGACTGTTGCTTAGAAAGCCATTTCCATTCAAGCTGCCAAATTTCATGCAAATTCGACTCTATCGCCTAAATGATTTCTACTAGTGCCTTTTTGCTTTACGCAATTTTAGGCGCACTTGGAAGTCTAGAAAAACCATGGTGGTCTGTTCTACATTAGTGGTAATACGAAAAGGGAGGTTGCTAAGTATAGATAGGTTTTGGTAGTTGTCCACCTTTAACCATTAACTCGTGTTGCAAAAATTTGCTTCGTGATACATGTGGCTTATTGAGGTGTAAATTTGTGAGGTTACAAAGCTAATGTGTCAAAATCAACAAAAAGTCAAATGCTTTAGTTATAAATGTATATATATATATATATATATATATATATATATATATATATATATATATATATATATCAGTGATTTAGTTTAAGTAAAAGACATTACTTGTTTCTCCAAAAAAAAATGTAAAAGACAATGACATTACTTGGTAGTCTTGGCACTTATATTGAATTGATCAAACTTGCAAATGGAATCAACCATGTTAATATTAGTGAGACCTATTAGAGCACTAGCAGTAGTGGTGCTATTTTTAGCACCACTACACATAAAAAAGAGGGTTGTAGAAGTGGAGCTAAAGATAAAATTTTTACCTTCATTACTACAGTGCACAACTATATATGGTTGTGCACTGTAGCTGAGAGCTAAAAAAAAAAAAAATTATTCTCCAGCCGAATTAAAATAATATATGTTTGTTTATTTTTTTATATTCTTTTATTCTCCAAACCGTGCCTCTCTCAGACTCACTCTCAACTCACTCTCTCAAGCTCTCACCCCTCTGTCTCACCTTCTCTCAAAACTCTCTCAAGCTCTCACCTCTTTGTCTCACCTTCTCTCAAAACTCTCTCAAGCTCACTCTCTCAAACTCTCACCTCTCTGTTTCACCGTCGTCGGCCCATTAGCCTCAGACCCACGCTGCCGATCCGCCTCAAACCCACGCCGTCGATCCACTTCTCTGATGCTCTCAACTCTCTCAAACTCTCACCTCTGAACTCTCACCTCTCTGTCCTGCTGCTACCGCCGCCGCCGATCCACACCTCTGACCTAACTCGCCTTTAGGTCAGTTGTCTCTATCTTCTTCATCTACATGCTTGGGATTTTTTATTTGGGTATATGTGTGTATCTATAAATATAGAATAAATAAATTTTAGATGCAATAATTTTTTTGATGTTCTTGTTCAATGAATATTTCTGTCATTTGATCTCAACAAACTTATCCATGCTTTGGTAAGTTTAATTGATGAATGGATAGAATAGAGTAGTAAATTCAGAGCATCCATTCGTTTTGATTTGGATTTGAAACTTGCTTACTACCTTATTTTTATTTTTTTTGCTTCATGCCTTATTTCAATGAGTTGTGAGTTACTCAGTTTTGATTCATATAATATTTGTTGTGAGTTGTGAGTTGAGGATTGGAATGTATTGGGAATTTTCTATTTGCAGGAATTTATGTTTTTGATAATAACGTTAGTTTGGGAATATTTTGTGTGCAGGGAAGTTTACATTTTTTTTTTTTCTAATTTTATGAAGTCACGTAGAGACATGTAGTCACGTAGAGACCTAACATATTACATGGGTATCATGAATGGGGATATAGATATTGACTCACAACTTTTGGGAACATCTCAAAATACTCCTATGTTAGTTTCTGGTTCTCCACCTCAAGTTGAAAATGCCTCTTCTACAAAAGGAAAACGGGGCTCTAACTTTAGTGTAGAGGAAGATCAACTCCTAGTGTCAACATGGCTTAATAGTAGTATTGATGCCATACACAGTAATAAACAAACACAAAATACATTTTGTCAAAAGTTTGGAAATACTTCACACAGTACAATACATCCAGTACCGCACGTACTGCTATCTCCTTGATAAGTCGTTGGGGAACAATTAGTGAAAAGACAAATAAGTTTTCCAGGTGCATGGCTAAAGTTAATGCACATCATTAAAGTAGTATAACCGAACAAGATAAGGTATAAATTATATTGTAATAGTGTTAACATACCCATTCACCAATAGTTTGAAGATACTAATCATATTATATTTCTTTTAATTTTTTTAGATTACCAATGTGAAGTCTTTGTATAATCCTTCTATGTAAGTGTTATGTGAACAAAGTAATGGATTTATGTCATACATTGAGAGGTATGGACACATTAGAGATTGAGAAATTCATTCTTAACTCCAGTTAGATCTCATTGAACATTTATGGCAATTGTAAGGCGAGTCGTATGAACTTCCTTTTTTATATGTTGAGAAGCATGAGTCATAGGAACTTGTGCGAGTGTGTGAGTTTTATTGTCATTTGGTTTGAGTTATGTATGTGAGTAATCTATGGACTACATTGTTCCAGCTATAATATGTGTTCTATTTTATATGTTTTCTTATAAAGTTCCTCCATTTCATAGTTCACATTGTTCCAAGATTGCTTCCGAACAATTGAGCCGATAATAGGCTATCATGACAATTGAGAAATTTTTTTTAGTCAAAAGATAAATTTGTATATATATAATTTGGGGTTAAAACAAAATATTATTGTTATAGTAGATGATTATTTGCTATCATGATGATTGAGAAATTGTTTTAGTAAAAAAAAAAAAGTATAAGTATAATTTGGGGTTAAAAAAATCACTTGTTAATACTAGACGATTATTTGCTATCATGGGGCAACGGCGGCGGTGGAAGAGTCAGTGGCGGCGGCGACGGTAGTAGCAGCGCTAGCGATTGCGAGTGGTTGTGATTATTATTTATTGCAATTAATATATTCTTTTATTGTAGTGGATATATTATTTTATTGTGATGTTTATATTATTTTATTGTGTTGAAAGCTAAAATAGATCCACTATTGCAGCATGTTTTGTAAATTGAGTAGATAAAATAGATAAAATAACTTTTTATGGTGTCAAATAGCTAAATTTTTAGTTCCTGCCGTGGATGCTCTTATTATCTCCATGGTTGGCATGTCATTTCACGTTTGGCACTTACTTATAGGTACCATACCCACAAAAGATAGTAGGGGTACCTTAGAATTTCCCTTTAACATGAATCACTAAATTAAGTTTTAAACATGAATCATAAGTAGAATCATAAAAATGAGCATTATTGTGTGTGGCTTTTTTTATTTTTTATTTTTTCCTTTATCTTTTAATAACTCTGTCACTTAATTAGTTAATTTTGATAAATTGAATTCGGACCAAATTTAGTCTCCTAACGGAGATAATTTTACAATCTGAGCCTAATTGATTCCCTTCAATTTTTTTTATTTTAATATTGCTTATTATATATATATATATTTACTGTATTTTACGTATGCTCTGAACTGACCCCTCACCCGGTGTTGTAAAGAAAGCCAAATATGATATACTATATATCTATCTCATATGGTAGGCCCGGACTGTTTGAATTCCATTTCTTGTTGGTATGTGTTTGTATTAATTATCTCCCAGATTTTATCATAATTATTATCTGTATTCAAAACAAACAAACAAAAAAACAAAATACTTGATTAAAAAGAAAATGAAGAAGTCGGTGGAACAGAATCCATGGAAGGTTAGGATATCCTTGATAGTTTGTGGGGTGCTTTTTTTTTATTTTTTATTTATTTATTTTATAATTTGATAGTTGAGAAACAGTAAATTTGAATTATACTAGGGTTAAAAACATCAGAAATGCCAATTAAACTTTAATACTCGTTACCTTTGAGGGTTAAAGTTACCTATTCGCAACATCAAAGTTGTTGAATCCCTCGTTTGAGCACTTAACAATCAAATAGTCCCTCACTAGCGCAGTTCACTTTAAAAATTAAAAAAATAAATAAATAAATGTTGAGAATACTAGCGCTGACCACTTATAAATGACAAAAACATGGTTGTTAATTAGGGCCCCATTTCATAATTTGATCATATGTATTTAGACTTTAGTGGCACCGAGGTTGTTAAGGAAACATAAAAGAATCAACAAATGCAGTCCTGCGAAATTTCTCGAATAAAAAACAACTCAAGACTTTGATCATTGATGTAGGAATCTGGACTTGTTTATAGAAGTGAAAAAAGAATCGTCTCATTAACTTCAAGACAAGAAGACAGAGAAAAAAAAAAGTTGGGATGGGACCATGAGAAGTGGCTAGATGCATCAGCATTATAAGACTTTGACCAGCCAAAGAGGTCATTGAAAATGAAAAGGTTAAAAAAAAAATCATACGACTTTGACCAGCCATCAGGATATTTTTTGTTTATTAAACTTCTTGTAAACACTTTATTTTACAAACATGCAAAAAGCAATTTAATTATTATTATTATTTTGGTAGAAGTAATGGAATTACTTCATAAGTTTAAAAATCATGACTTCGAGTACAATTTTAATTACTTTTTCTGCGTGTGTTTAAAACTAAGGTCAAATTGTAAATTATACCCTTAAAATTTGAGGGTATTTAAATTTTATATTCTGAAATTTCAAAATTTGAATTTTACTTCTTGAAATTTGGGATATTTAGATTTTACTTCCCAAAATTTGTGAGTGTTTAAATTTTACACCCTGAAATTTTAAAATTTACAGGTGTAAAATGCAAATATCTAAAACTTCATAGTGTAAAATCCAAATATTCTCAAATTTTAGAAGTGTAATTTGTAATTTTTTTTAAAATTAATTATGTGTAATAAACACTTTTTTTTTTTTAATTTTTGATATGGAGGAGGGACGACATCACTGATCATTATAAATTACTTCAAAAGAGGTCATTCAAAATATGGAATAGTTTCAGCAAAATATATAAATATATATATATATATATATATATGGAAAAGTAAAATAACACGACTTTGACTGTTTTTTTTTTTTTTTTAGAGCGAATACGACTTTGACTGTTGATAAAGTAATATGGAGATATTTTAGAGAGGACAAAATTTTTATCCAAATTAGCTGGGGACAAAGTTTCTTTCCCACTGTGTGTGTGTGAGAAACTTCAAACGACCATCTAGTTGAGACCTTAAATTCCAAACGTTTTGTTAAAAGAGAAAACTCTAGAAGCTATTGAGAAATCTGAAACTCTGAAATTGATTAAAATGAATTGGTTAGTTAATTTACATTAAAGCTGAGCTTTATATACACGTTACAGTGAAAGCAGAAGATAAAACTAATTCCAACTTAACTCTAACAAACTATTTTCCTAATCAATCAGTAATTGACGACTGTACACTACTCAATCACTCTCACGTACCACTAACACACGTGCAATCACTTAAGCACAACGACACCGTTTCCTTTTAGCTTCCCTTTCTTCTTCTTCTCATATACTCTGTTGTTTTGCCCTATTTCTTCAGTACTGCAATTCCTTTCTTGTTGTTTCTCCTTGACTGAGTTGTTTTCCTTTGTGCTTTCACTCTAGACTGAAATCTCAACACTCCCCCTCAAGTCATGAGCCATAAGATCAGTGACTTGACTATCAGAAGTCTTAAGACTTGGCAAATAGATATCATTCAATCCCAAGCAAGTGACCAATCTGCCAAAAGTTGGAAGTCCTAATGCTTTGGTAAAAATGTCTGTTGTTTGAAATTGGCTTGAAACATAAAATGTCTTAATAACTCCTTCTGTTATTTTATCTCTCACCAAATGACAATCAACTTCTATATGTTTTGTTCTTTCATGGAAAACGGGATTAGCTGCAATATGCAATGCAGCCTGGTTATCACAGAAAAGCTGAGCACTATATGGATGATCAACCCTTAAATATCTCAACAATTGGAGGACCCAAACAATTTCACAGGTTGTATTAGCCATTGCCCTATACTCTGCCTCTGCTGAAGATCTAGAGACCGTGCTTTGCTTCTTAGACCTCCAAGAAATTAAGGAATTCCCTAAAAACACACTATAGCCTGTGATGGATCTTCTGGTATCAAAGCAGTCTGCCCAATCCGCATCACAGTAAGCTTTGACTTGCATACTTGAGCTACTAGAGAAGAACAAACCTCTGCCTGGTGTACCCTTCAAATACTGCAGTACCCTATTGATTGCCAACATATGAGGCTGTCTTGGTGCAGCAAGAAACTGACTCAACCTATGCATTGCATAGGTGATGTCAGGTCTGGTCAAAGTAAGATACAACAATCTCCCAATCAATTTTCTATACTGGCTTGCATCTGGAAGAAGCTTACCTACATCCTTTGAAAGATGCAAATTTTGTTCCATTGGAGTTCTAACTGGTTTAGAACCCAAGAAGCCAGTGTCTTGCAAAATCTCCAAGCAATACTTCCTTTGATTTAGGCTTATACCCCTGTCACTTCTAGCAACTTCAAGACCCAAAAAATACTTTAAAGAACCCGAGTCTTTTAAGCCAAACTTAGTATCAAGCAGATGCTTCAAATCAGTAATACAACCAGGGTCATTGCCAGTGAGCAAGATATCATCAACATATACTAATAAAACAGTAAATGAAGATCCTTTAGTGTAGGTAAACAAGGAGTAGTCTGCCTTAGATTGAACAAAGTCAAAATTCAGCAATGTATAAGAAAACTTGGCAAACCATTGCCTTGAAGCCCGTTTTAAACCATAAAGACTAATATTGAGCTTACACACCAAAGGACTACAACCAGGATTGGAAATACACTCCCCCTTGCTGTGAAAACCTGGTGGAAGACTTATATAAACTTCCTCATCCAAGTCACCATGGAGGAAGGCATTATTCACATCCATTTGATGAAGGAACCACCCTTTTACGGTAGCCAAAGACAAGACCATTCAGACAGAAACTGACCTAGCAACAGGAGAAAAAGTGTCAGTGTAGTCAAGGCCTTCCCTCTGTGTATAACCTTTAGCAACCAAGCGAGCTTTATGTCTCTCAATGGAGCCATCAAACTTATACTTAGTCCTATAGACCCACTTACATCCAATAGGAACCTTACCAGGAGGAAGAGTGGTTAAAGTCCACGTATTTGTAAGTTCTAAAGCTGCAATTTCCTTATCCATAGCAGCTCTCCAATCAGAAGATTGGACAGCCTCATGAAAGGAAGTAGGATCTAGTGAGGTGGAATCGACGGCCATGACAAATTGCCTATAGTTCTTACTGAGATTGGAATAAGTAAGATAAGCAAAAATGTCATAAGGCTGACCAGAGAAAGGTTTAGAACTGACTGACTTGCAAGAATAGTCTTGTAGGTAGGATGGGGGGTGATGTGGTCTGGTGGATTTTCTGATGGGTAATGGAGAAGTAGGCCTAGGTACAGACACAGGGAGAAGATCATGCTTAGAATCAACATTAGGAGTAAAATGTGTTAATGGAGAATCTGATGGGGAATCAAGAGTATGAGCTGCAGAAATAGTGTCTGTAGAAACTGTTTCTACAGAATTAGGGATTAGAGTACCACTATCAAAAGAAAAGGAAGAATCTGAAATGGAAGAGTCAGGAACAGAATGAGGAAAAACAAAAGAATCATAACTAGTATCAAGAGAGGAGTGATCTGAAAATTCAGATGTGGGAGAAATGGAGGCAAAAGGAAAATTATTTTCATAGAAAATGACATCTCTAGAGACAAAAATAGAGTTAGACTCCAAATCCAAAACCTTGTACCCTTTAATACCACTTGGATATCCTAGGAAAACACACTTTTTAGCTCTTGGTGCAAACTTGTGTCTGTTTTGACAAAGAGTAGAAGTAAAACATAGGCAGCCAAAAGTCCTAATATGTCCATATGAAGGAGGTACTTGAAAAATCCTTTCATAAGGGGTTTTATTTTGCAAATTCTTTGAAGGTAATCTGTTGATAAGATAGACTGCAGTGAGAATGCAGTCACCCCACATTTTTAGAGGTAAAGAAGAATGAAACCTCAAAGCTCTTGCAACATTTAAAATGTGTTGATGCTTCCTTTCAACAATTGCATTTTGTTGAGGAGTTTCAACACAAGATAAGTGATGCAAGATGCCTTTTGATTTGAAAAAATCCTTCATAATGAACTCTGCCCCATTATCACTTCTAAGACACTTAATTTTTGCATCAAATTGAGTTTCAACCATTATAGAAAACTGTTGAATAAGAGCTTGTGTTTCAGACTTAGATTTAAGTAAGTAAACCCAAGTGCACCTAGAGTAATCATCCACAATGGTAAGAAAGTATTTGTAACCTTCTATGGTGGGAACTGAAAAGGGTCCCCAAAGATCACAATGCACAAGATCAAACACACATTTAGAGACATGAGTACTAACAGGAAAAGACAATCTCTTTTGTTTAGAGAAATGACAAATGTCACAACAAGGTGTTTTATTAGCTTGCAAACCAGATACAAGATTATGTAGTAATGATAGTTTGGCATAAGAAGGATGCCCTAAATGAAAATGCCACAAATCAGCATTGACAGACTTATTATTGACAGAATTAAAATGAACAGAAGGTAATGAAGCAGGTGTTTGTGAAGAAGTAGCAAGCACAAATGATGATGGAAGTATGTGTTGTAGTAGATAGAGGCCATTTGTTGCTTTACCCAGTCCAATCATGTTCCAATTGGCTAGGTCTTGGATAAAGCAAAAGGAACCAAGGAACACAAGACAACAAAAGAGTGTTTTAGTGAGTTGACTGACTGATATGAGATTAAAAGTAAAGGATGGAACACATAAAACTCCATAAAGGGTAAGATGATCTGAGATATGAACTGTGCCTATGTGAGTAACTAAAGCCTTTTCTCCATTTGGCAAATAGACAAAGGTATTAATGGTGGATGTAATAGTGGATAAGCAAGACACTGAATGTACCATATGGTCTGTGGCACCAATGTCAATAATCCAGGTATTGGATTTGTATGCTTGTCTATCAACTATACGAGCAGAAAAAATAGAATGAAAAGGATTAAGGGGTAACCAAAAAGGATTACCTGAGAAATTGGTAAAATAAGGCATGGAAGAGCTGGTGCCAGCAGTAGCTACAGCATTGGACAGTGGTGAGAGAACTGAAGCAATCTGGTGAGAAGCTTGAGATGAGTTAGCTTCCTTGAAGGACTGAGATGCAAGGAAAGAGAGCAGTTGTTCACACTGACCCTGGGTGATGGGACATTGAGGTGTATTGAATTGAGGCTGTGCACGAGACTATGCTCCTGGATGCTGTGGTGAGCAATGCATCAGATCAGGTTGATTAGCAAAACCTTGCATAGGCTGAGAAGGAAAGTTCCCAAAACCACCATTGTTGCAAAACAGACTGCCAAGAGTGCCATTGCTAGAAACCTGATTAGCAGATGCCTTCCCTTTGTGCTTATAGCCTGGAGGATACCCATGTAATTTGTAGCACTTATCAGCTACATGACCCACTAGTCCACAATAAGTACAAACAAGAATTTCTTTCCTTGAATTACCATTCTTTCCACCTTGGTTTCCATGATTCACACCCTGATTCCACCCTTGATGCCCTTGAAACCCCTTAGGATTAGCATTATTAGCATACAGAGCTGTTGGTTCAATAACCAAATCAGCTTGACCAACTTGCCTACGTTTTTCCTCTTGCAAGATCAACGAATAGGCTTTATTCAAAGCAGGTAATGGCTTAGTAATCAAAATTTGACTTGTAACAGTGGAATAACTGTCATTGAGTCCCATAAGAAAGCGAAAAACTTGATCTTTTTGCTGAGCATTCAATTGATTTCTTTGAGAACCACAGGAACATGCACAAGTACAAGCAGTGAAAGATTGATAATGCACAAGTTCATCCCAGAAAATCTTAAATTTGGTGACATAAGAATTCACCGATAAGGAACCTTGTGAAAGCTTCGAAATTTCCTTCTGAATCTCAAAGAATCTTGGAACATTTGGCTGTGAAAACCTATCACGCATATCAATCCACAAATCCCTTGCAGTGTGAATGTACATGACACTGGTAGCAAGATCCTTGCTCAAAGAGTTCACCATCCATGAAAGAATTGTGGTGTTTGCTCTATGCCACACATTGTACAAAGGATGAGAAAGATCAGGTGTAGGAATCGAACCATCAAGAAAGCCAAATTTGTTCCTACCACTCAAAGATAGAAACACTGCCCTTGACCAACTGAGATAATTTTCTATACCAATTAGTGGTTGGGATACCAGAACAACATCTGAGGGTGGAATGAAATAAGGGCTTGAAGGATTTGTATTTGCATCATCCATTGAAGGTGCTTGATTGGACGATCTGTGATTTGCTGTGTTAGAAATATTGGTGGGAAGAGTTTCAGAATCTGAAGCAGTGTTGGAAGCGGAAGCCATTGATGAGCTATTGAAGCTTTGATACCATGTTAAAGGAGAAAACTCTAGAAGCTATTGTGAAATCTGAAACTCTGAAATTGATTAAAATGAATTGGTTAGTTAATTTACATTAAGGCTGAGCCTTATATACACGTTACAGTGAAAACAGAAGATAAAACTAATTCCAACTTAACTCTAACAAACTATTTTCCTAATCAATCAGTAATTGACAATTGTACACTACTCAATCACTCTCACGTACCACTAACACACGTGCAATCACTTAAGCACAACGACACCGTTTCCTTTCAGCCTCCCTTTCTTCTTCTTCTCATATACTCTGTCGTTTTGCCCTGTTTCTTCAGTACTACAATTCCTTTCTTGTTGTTTCTCCTTGACTGAGTTGTTTTCCTTTGTGCTTTCACTCTGGACTAAAATCTCAACACGTTTATTTATGAGTGTCAACAACTTTAGACTAATCAAAAATATGAACAAAATTATTTTCTCAAAATAGGAAGAAAATTTTATAGGTTTCTCATTTCACAGATAAATTGTTCTAAAACCCATTTTCAGTTTAATATTTTTTAAAACCGCCCCAATAATTACAGGCAGTTGTTCTAAAACCAATTTTGTATTTCTGTTCAACAATTTTATAATCGCCCGGGTTACAGATAAGTTACTATATATAAACCATTTATTTTTAATTATTATTTTCAGAATCATCCCTTTCACAGATAAGCAATTCTAAACCATTTATTTTAAATTTTTTTTTTTTAGAGCCACCTCTTTATGAAAAAGTTTCTTTAAAATCAAACTCTTTGAATCCCCTTAGTTGAAAAGTTCAGAGATTACTTTGTAATAGAATAAAAAGGTAATAGATTACACATTAAAAAAAAGCTAATAAAGTAGACATTAAAAAAAGGTAATAAAGTAAACATTTTTGGAGATTACTTTGTAATAGAATAAAAAGGTAATAGATTACACAAAGGCACACCACAACTCCACTCAAAAGTTACTATGGCTTTTGAGTGGAGTTGTGGTGTGCCTTTGTGTTAGAACCCCTTTCCCTCTCCCTTGTGTGTGTGTGTGTTTGTTTCTCAAAAATGTCTACCTTATTACCTTTTTTTTTTTTTTTTTGAGATAACTGATAGAAATATTTTATTCATAGTAAGACCATTGTATATAGAGTAAAAAGGGAAAGAGAAACACTAGTCCCAGATAATATTTTATTCATATTTTTTTTGCTAGGTAAATGCGGGGGCTTGAACCTCCGAACAATAGGTCTCTATACAGGCCGGGTACCAACTCACCTACATGGGGCGGTGGTTTCATACATACCTCTTGTGTTTGAGAAAGTTCAGGAATACAATTTCTATCACAATTCTCAGGTGATTGAAAAATGAAGAGTCTTTTCAATAGCCAAACAATGATTTAGGTGAAAATAGTCAAATCGATTTAGAAAATAACTTGCAAAATCCAAAATGGTGAGGCCTAAAATCCAAATAAAATCTGTTCTAAAATGTCTCGTGTAAAGTGAAAGGTACTACGTACATTTTCTCTTTGCGCTGGAAAGTGAAAGGTATCTTTTACACGAGACAATTGTGCTAAAATGTATGTAGTACATCATCATTATTAAGCCTGCTAGTTCCATCAAATAAGAGATAAGTGCCAAGCTAATATGAAACGTGAAAACTCCTCCCAGTAAATGGCGCGGTCGGAAAAACGAAATTGGTCAGAATGTCCACCTGTCCTACATCTGACTATCGTTAGCTCACCCAATACGTCAGCCCAGCGCAAAGAGAAAACCCAACCATTTCCTCCTCATTCCCTATAAATATATCGCACACGATTTAGGACCCCATTCATTAGCAATTCTATCCCTCTCTAGTCTCTAGTTACTCTTTCAGCTTTTCTCTTTCTGCCTTCCTAGTTTCTTTCTACTTGTGACAAAAGAGAGAAATGGCAAAATCAGTAGAGGTTGAGCACCCCAAGAAGGCCTTTGGCTGGGCTGCCAAGGATACTTCTGGACACCTCTCGCCCTTCCAATTCTCAAGAAGGTTCTCTCTCTCTCTCTCTCTCTCCTACTACTACTCTTGTTTGTTTCATTTTTCATTTCAATCTATAATTTTGATTCTCAAAAAGTATTAAGAAAATGGAAAATAAAGTATTTTGTATTTTGTAATTAGGCTTTGATTGTTTTTTTTTGGGGGAGAGACTGTAATATGGGCTCCCTATGATTAATCTAAAAATAGGTTTGTGAGTTGCAATTTTAAATACCGTAAAAGATTTGGGTTTATCTTTCTCATCACTAATTGGTTTTGAGGAAGGATAATATAACTCATACTTTGACAAGTATGTTTTTTTTATCACCAATTTATTTTGAGGTTAAGGGTCACAACTCAAAGTCCGACAATTTCACATTTAACCGTGTTCACACTTTTTTATATTATGGATTAATTATGTACATCTCATATGAGACTATGAACATTATGTGAAACATTTTACTTCACATTAAGATTGTGAAGCAAGTTTCTATCTTTTATATATATATATATATATATATATATATATAAAGAGTGTAAAACAATAATGAAATGTTGACAGATGTTCTATATAAAGTATTAGTTTAGGAAATTTAAAAAAATAACTTTTAATAGAAAAAAAATAACTTTTTTGATAGTATAAAAATAATATCAAAACTTTCCAAAAATGTTTAATAACAACTATTCTTAAGCACATCTTAACTATATAAACTCGAAAAAAGCACATCCTGTACGCTGTAGTCATTATTTTCTATCATACTTTTTAATTGATAAGGTAGCATGCCTAGGGTCAAACTATAAACTCAGCCACAAACATGAACTTTCGAAGAAAATAGCGTAGTCTTCTTTTAATCTTTTTTAAGAGCCAATCAAAATTAAACAGGATTATTTTACCGTAAAATTCATATATAAATAGCACCCAAGTGCGAGATTATTCCGAAAGCTCATCTTATTTTATTCTTATTATCATTTCATGTTATTTGATCGTTGGGAGATTTTAGTGACAATATAACCAAAAAATCAATGAATTTATTTGATCAGTTAAACATGGTGTGCATGGAGATATGTCCCCCTTTTTTTTAGTTGAATTGGTGCTTATGCTTATGGTGATTGGTCAATAATTAACCAATAGTCTCCTATTGGTTTTATGGTTTTTTTTTTTTTTTTTTTTGGGAATTTTATTTTATGAAGGTTTCATGGTATATATGTACTAAATTGATATTTTGGAACTCGCAGGGCAACAGGAGAGAAGGACGTAGCATTCAAAATTCTATACTGTGGAATATGTCACTCTGACCTCCACATGGCCAAATATGAATGGGGCATGTCTACGTACCCACTAGTTCCTGGGTAGGTTTTCCATGACTATTAGTCTATTATCATTTATAGTATTACTATATATGGACAGTACAATACTGTTTTCTTATTATATATATATATATATATATATATATATATATATATTCTCAAAAATAAGGAGTTGAAAATATTTTGAGGTATGTGTTTAGTAGATAAAAAAGTAAAAGATAAAATTAATTTTTATTACATAAAAAAAATTAATTTGGATAAGATTTAAATTTTTTCTACTCTTGTATAAGAAAAAAAATCAAATTAGTAGAATGAAAACGGCTCAATCATTATTTCATTTTATTTCTTTACCTATCCATTTTATAAAAATAAACAGATCACAAAAAAATAAAATTTTTATACCAATCATACAAAAATAATACTTTTTTCTACCAATCATGATTATTATACTAGACCTAATATTAGGCCTTATATATATATATATATATAGGCATTTAGCAAGGGCTCTTAGACGATATTTGTTATCTAGAGACTTTGGCTTTATCCATTCCCAAGTTTAATCAATCAATCATCATCTGGTGCTTTTATAGCCATACAAAATACATATGACCCATTTTGTTAGCGCACCACTTATTTGACTATTCTACAAATCCAAGTTTCTGTAACCTCCACATTATCTGTGTAAGATTAGTCTACTACAAATGAAATGCACAACCAGATTTTTAATTCATACAGAAGCTGTGTGCTACAGTGCTAGGATTGCAGTGAATAATAGAAAATTGTTAGTATTGAATTTACAGTTGGAGAAGACTTGAAACTCATAAAATCATGGAATCAATTGCGGATGAATTGGCACTTATATTGCACTTCTCTCAAATCTTTCAATTCAACACACCAAAACATGCCAAGTTGGATGCTATTTCCTATGTGTCTGTTGGATGAAATCAGTGAATGGATTTTACTTAATTTCTAATTTTTTTATTATCCCATATGGAAATCATGTGAACTGAATTCGACAATGCAGGCATGAGATTGTGGGTGTAGTGACAGAAGTGGGAAGCAAGGTACAAAAGTTCAGAGTAGGAGACAAAGTTGGTGTTGGCTGCATGGTTGGAGCATGTCACTCTTGCGATAGCTGTGCCAACGAACTTGAGAATTACTGCCCCGATATGATCCTCACCTATGGCGTCAAGTATTTTGATGGAACCATCACACAAGGAGGCTACTCGGACATCATGGTTGCCGGTGAGCACTATGTGGTCCGTAT
Source organism: Quercus tomentella (assembly GCA_028535165.1). NCBI lineage: Eukaryota > Viridiplantae > Streptophyta > Magnoliopsida > Fagales > Fagaceae > Quercus > Quercus tomentella. The sequence goes on from JAPQVY010000001.1 coordinate 17,038,753, forward strand.
TCCAGACAACCTTCCACTTGATTCTGGTGCCCCTCTCCTTTGTGCTGGGATCACAGTGTACAGTCCCTTGAGATACTATGGGCTTGACAAACCTGGTATGCATGTGGGTGTGGTTGGTCTTGGTGGTCTAGGCCATGTTGCAGTGAAGTTTGCCAAAGCTATGGGGGTTAAGGTGACAGTGATCAGTACTTCAGTTAACAAGAAGAAGGAAGCTTTGGAACATCTTGGTGCCGATTCGTTTTTGGTTAGCAAAGACCAAGATGAGATGCAGGTACTAAGTTATTAACATGCTGCATTGACAATTATATGTGAATGTAAGTTACCGTAATAATGTAATTTGTATCAAAGATTCTTACTTTATCGACCATATTAGGCTGCCCAAAGCACAATGGATGGTATCATTGATACAGTCTCTGCTATGCATCCCCTCCTGCCTCTAATTGGTCTGTTGAAGTCACAAGGAAAGCTCGTTATGGTTGGTGCACCAGAGAAGCCGCTTGAATTACCAGTCTTTCCTTTACTCATGGGTAAGAATGTGGCTTTTAACATTTTCTATATTCGAAAAGAAAAGGGCATATGGTATTGTTAATATAATAAGCATATAAGAATCTATGTATAATTTATGACTGTGTTGTACAAGCCTAATTGCTGGCTTTAGTGCTTACTGATTGGAATTCATGTGGTGCTGTCATTTCATATTTTTTCATCAGCCCTCGTATGGCTGCTATATCTGTAGTTCCACTGAGAATTTTGTATTAATAAGTGTTATGGAATAACAGGAAGGAAGCTAGTTGGTGGTAGTTGCATTGGGAGCATGAAGGAGACACAAGAGATGATTGATTTTGCAGCCAAACACAACATAACTGCTGATATTGAGGTTATACCAATTGATTATGTGAATACTGCCATGGAGCGTCTTGCGAAAGCGGATGTCAGATATCGATTTGTCATTGACATCGCGAACACATTGAAGTCAAGTTGATGATATGTATTCAGTTGTCTCAGTTCCATTATTTCCGTGTCTTGTTTTTCTGTTTTTTGAACAAGGGATCAATGTATTAAGTCTCATTTCTACATAGATAATAATAAATTTGATTTGCTTGTTTGCGTTTTAAATAACAGGACGTTATTGTGTCCCTTGAAATCTCTTTCCCATTTTTAGATCAAGAATATGAAATTTTTTTTTTTTTTTTTTTTTTGCGTGATCATTATGGATACATAAATTCTGTAAAAGTGAAAGTTTTGTATGCCGAGTAAGAACAAAAACAACAACAAAGGGAGAACCAAACAAAACAAAATTCGTAGCCTAGATTTACTCATTTGAAAAGGACTCCTACCATTGAGTTAATATATTATTGTTGTTAAAACTGATGAAGTTTGCTCAAGCTTAAGGATTTATCTGCTGAGACTAGTGCAGGACAGCAGTATAATAGTGGTGCAGGACAACAGAGCAAAAAGTTGTGGTTTGTAGCATTACTGATGCTAGTACAAACATAGCAGCATCATCACTAGCAGACAAGGTCAGCCACAGCAATAGTTCTAAGCAATTGTGCAGCAACCATTCAGCAGAGACATCTGATGCAGAGCACCAGTGGGCTTGCAAGGATGTACTAGAGACTATTGAGGCAGTACCTTATCGTGAGGTCTTCATACACAGCTTTGGAGACTATGATACACGTGGCTTATAATGATTAGACTGTCATGTAATTCGTAGCCTAGATTTACTCATTTGAAAAGGACTCCTACAATTGAGTTAATATATTATTATTATTTTTTTTTTTTTTTTTTTGAGAATAATTAATATATTATTGTTGATGACTCAATTTGTTTTCCCCGCGCTTTATGACACACATACAGGCAAAGTCCAAACGCATGGATTAAACTCATTTGTATCTTTTCTTGGTGAAGATAAAGCAGTTCAGGTTTGGAGGGCCTAAAAGGCATTTTGACACCCAACTCTGGGCTTCATGAGTAGCCTTCCAATAAGACTTGGAATGCTTGCAATCCCATGTGGGGTACAAGTGTAGAAACTAAGTACAAGGAGAATCTCACTGACATATTAAATAAAATGATTTTTCTCATCAATCTTAAGACAATTAAAATATTGCAAATGGCCATAACCCCCAAGAATAAGACACCATGCAATAACCAAACACGTGTAGAAGAGGCCTTGCATCTATTGGGCGTGCATTCATATCTGTCAAACCTTGAAACTTTATTTGGTTGCAACTAAGGTCTAAGGGAAAAGAAAAACTAACACTTTGACTTAAAACTTTATTTGGTTGCAACTAAGAGCATTCACAGCAATTGAGGCATATTGCTATATTACTAAAATTTAGTTCCACATACTCAAAAAACACGCTGCAGCAGTGGAGGCATAAGGAAAAAATTTAGATGTTCAACTACAGTGCACATCTATAGATAGATGTGCACTGTAGCTATAGATGTGCACTGTAACTGAGAGCAAAAAAAAAAATTTATTCGGCCAGTTAATAAAATAATAAAAAGTCTCTCTCATCTCTCATCTTTCTCAGTCTCTCTCGCAGTCACTCTCTCATCTCCCCAGTCACTCTCTCATCTCTCTCTCTCAAGCAAACTTCTCTTCCACCGCCGATCGCCTCACGCCTCACGCTGCCTCACACCTTATCTCATCTCATCTCACGCCGTTGGTCGCTTGCTCATCAAGCTGCCGGTCTGAAGCTCATCGAAGCTCGCCTCACGCCGCCAATTGCCTTATCTCACGCCGCCGATCGCTTGCTCATCAAGCCGCCGGTCTAAAACCCATGAAGCTCGCCGACGTTGTGCTTGTTTGTGATTGGTGATTTTTTATTTTGTTTGTGATTTGTAATTTTATTTGGTCTGGGTTGAGGAAAAAGATTGGAGATTTGGGTTTTTATTTTTATTTTTATTTTTTATTTTTTATGCTGTGGACTGGTGGTGGTGGTGGTTATGGCTGTGGCTGATGGTAGAAGTGGTTGTGGTTGGTGTTGTGAAAGTTTTTTGGGTTGTGGGATATATTATTTTATTGTAGTGGTTATATTATTTTATTGTGATGTTTATATTATTTTATTATGTTAAAAACTAAAATAGATCCACTGCTGTGGCATGTGTGTAGGTAAAATAGATAAAGTAACTTTTGGTGGAGCTAAATTGCTATATTTTTAGCTCCACTACTGTGAATGCTCTAAGGGGAAAGAAAAACTAACACTTTGACTTTTCATGGCATGAAATTTACTATTTTGTTCAAGATTTTAAATTCATCTCTTTCAAATTCACGGGGATATAGAAGTAAAAAAAGCATATATATAAATATATATAAATATATATATATATATATATATATATCTATATATATCTATCTTTTCATGTCCTTTCCCCTTACAAACCAAACTTACGAAAGCATATTAATTATGTTATTTTCTTTTCTTATTTTCTTCTTTGCATTCTTTATCCATTCTTTTACCTTTATTAATTTCTTCTTTTCTTTCCCCTTAGTTGCAACCAAACAAAGTTTTAGTAGATCCAAAAGCCACAATTTCCCTTTTATAGTTTTATTAACAAACCAAATTGAGCTAGTTTAACCCGATTGTCTAGTTTGGTGCAAAATTAGATTAGTCCGGTTCTCCCGAAAGTCCCTACTTGAGTTTAAAATATTCTTAATTCATCGAGACTCTCCAAGTGCTCTCTCACTCCTTAAACTGATCTCTTTTCATCTTTTATATTTCACTTTCTTTCTGCTCTCTCACTCCTTAAACTGATCTCTTTTCATCTTTTATATTTCACTTTCTTTCTTTTTCTTTTTCTTTTTTTTCTTTTTCTTTTTTTTTTTTTTTTTTTGAGAAGGAAGACGTTGAACTTTTATTAAGTAATTCCAACTAAATCAGCTTGGAAGACAGGAAAACAATGTGGTGGAATACTCTCCATCCACACAACAAAGTTAGAGATATGCTTAGCATACTTAGCTAGACTATGAGCAATCTTATTACCTTCTCTCTTCACATGAGAGTAACATAATTGATTAAAAAACCTAGAACAACGACGCACACCCTTAAGCAAGACTCCACTATAGGACAGCACCTCTAAATTGTCAGCCAACCTTTTCATTAAAATTTGCGGATCCCTCTCTAGGACAGCAACTCTAAAACCAATATCAGAAGCAAACTGAAGGGTTTTACACGCAGCTAATGTTTCAACATCCTCTGTTGAATACGCCTGATTGATTTGCTGCGACATTGAAGCGAGAACCTAGCCAGCACTGTCACGAACAACAACACCAATTCCTGATTTTTTCAGCTTTAAAAAATTAGCTCCGTCAAAGTTTATCTTCACCACATCTGCCTGTAGAGATTGCCAATGAGCTTGAGGTTGCGAAGGACGAGGTTGAGGCAAAGGATTCATGTCAAGGAACTCAGCCAAGTGGGCTTCACACTCTTGCGCCAGCTGCTGCAAATTACAGCAAGGCTGTTGCAATCGTATTTTGTTCCTTTGAGTCCATATCACCCAGACCATAAATGCAAACAAATCAGGCTTGTGGTGCTCCTTCATAATCCAAGAAAGTAACTCCCTAAAATCCAGAAATTGTGTGGACGTACAGCATGCCCACAACTCAGAGTCCGACCATACTACATCAAGCGTTGGGCACAACTAAAGAGCGTGGAGAGTTTGTTCATCAGTTTCACGGCATCTGTCACAGTGCGAGTCTTCAATGATTGTTCGGCGCTTTAAGTTCAGCTTAGTTGGCAATGAGTTTCGGCAAGCTCTCCAAATAATTCTTAACCTTGTTTGGAACATGTAGCGACCAAATTACTTTCCAGAGACTCTTGTCCACCCCCTCGCCTTCATCCGGAACTACCAGCTCTGCCTCTTCCTTAAGGAAACGATATCTGGATTTACATGTGTAACTTCCATCCCTCGCCCAAGGCCAAAAAATGATATCCTCAGATTCAGCTTGTGCAAGAGGGAGTGATTTTACTAATTCAGATTCTTGTGGAGCAAAAAAACCATCAACCATCCCATGATCCCACTGTCTTTTCTCTGCATCTATCAAAATGTCCACTGTTGCATCCTCCATTGAAGGGATTGGAGGTGATGACAGCAAAGGTGGATGTTTTCTTGGCAACCAATGATGCTACCAAATTTTGACAGATTTCCCATTCCCTATCCACCACCTTAAACCTCTGAGAAGCACATCCCTACCCTGCAAAATGCTTCTCCAAGCATAGAAATCCTATCTTGAATGCTTCACCTCCATGATTGAGCATGTGGGGGAGAATTTTTCCTTGAACACCTTATAAAAAAGAGAGTTTGTATTTTTTAACAATCTCCAAGCTTGTTTTGCCAACAAAGAGTCATGAAATAAAGCCAAATCTCTAAACCCTACACCACCCACTGATTTTGAGTTTGTCAACACTTCCCACTTCACCCAATGAATTTTTCTCTGATCTCCACGGTGGCCCCAAAATTTTTTTTTTTATCAAAGCTTCAATTTCATTGCATAACCCCAATTTGAGCTTGAAACAACCCATGGTAAAAGTTGGAATAGCCTGAATGACTGATTTTAAGAGCACTTCCCTACCTATCTGAGACAATAGTTTCCCTTCCCAACCCTGTAGCTTCCTCCAAATTTTTTCTTTTATAAAATTAAAGCTCTCTTTTTTTCTCCTCCCCATTAGAGAAGGCAAGCCAAGGTATTTTTCATACTCGGTGATTTCTTGAAGTCCCAAAGCTGTTTTGATTGCTTGCTTTACAAAATTTGGTGTGGCTTTGCTGAAAAGAATTGTTGTCTTATTTCTGTTAACTTTCTGACCCGAGGCTTGCTCATAGGATTCCAAGATTTGGAGAACCGTTTCACATTCTTCTGAGGTAGCCCTACAAAACTGAAGACTATCATCTGCAAATAACAGGTGGGTTAGTTCAGGTCCTCCTCTACACAACGAAAAACCTTTTATATCACCCCTCCTTGCTGCACTATTAATAAGACCATGCAACCCCTCCATGCATAGAAGAAACAGAAAAGGAGAAAGTAAGTCTCCTTGCCTAATTCCCCGTGAAGGATACACCATCCCCTTCAGTTCTCCATTGATTAAGACTGAATAAGATACTATCCTAACACACACCATTATTAGGCCAACCTAATTTTCACAAAAACCCATTTTTCTCATCAGGTTTTCAAGAAAAGACCATTCCACTAGATCATAGGCTTTGCTAATATCAAGTTTGAAAGCCATAAAGCCATTATCTCCAGATTTATATTTTTTCATACTATAGAGGGTCCCAAAAGCCACTAGGATATTATCAGTAATAAGATGATCTTTTGTAAAAGCAGATTGGTGTTCAGTGATGATTGTAGGCAACAACTTCTTTAATCTATTAGCAAGGACTTTTAAAAAAAATCTTATACAACACATTGCACAGGCTAATAGGGCGATACTTAGTAATATACTCTGGATTTTTTATTTTTGGAATGAGTGCAATAAAGGTATGGTTAACAGGATGAGGCAATGTACCTGAATTTAGCCAGGAAAGGATCAAACTGATAACATCCTGATTCACCATTTGCCAGAAGTGTTGGTAAAACAATGGAGGCATGCCATCAGGACCAAGGGCCTTAAGCGGTGCCATTTGTTTCAAAGCTGCTACAACTTCATGTTCCATGAATTTTCTAGTTAGCGATTGATTCATCTCTTCAGTTATGACTTGTGGTATTTGATCCCATGTAGCGGCCTAATTTTTTGGAGTGGAGGTGGAGAACAAATTTTGGTAGTAATTTAGAATAACGGATTCAATCTCTTCGGGGTTTTGCTGCCAAGAATTATGTTCATCCCTTATTCCTCCAATAGTATTTTTCCTATGTCTTTGGGTTGCTTTGGTATGGAAGAATTTTGTGTTGCTATCACCATTAGACAACCAAAGGACATGAGACCACTGCTTCCACATCCGTGCTTCTCTGTCTAGGAGAATGTTTATCTCATGCTTGAGTTCTCTAACTCGAAAATTTAGGCCACTACTCACTGCTTCCAATTCAACTTGAACCAACATCTTCCTCTTCCTTTCTAATTCCAATCTGACATTCCCGAAAATATTCCTGTTCCACCAAGCCAAATCTTTCCCACACCTTTCCACCTTTTTAATAATGGCATCTTCACCTACTTCACTGATTGAGGAACACCAAGAAGCTTCAACTGTTTCCCCACAACGATTGTCTGAAAGCCACATCTCCTCAAATCTGAAGCTTTTTTTCCTCGGTGGAGGTTCCAGGCTTGACAAATTTAGGAATAAAGGAACGTGATTCGATGAATCACATCGGAGGTAGTGGACACGTGCCCCGGGAAATTTTTGGAACCAAGCATTATTCCCCAAACCTCTATCAAGTCTTTCCCAGATTGAACGTCCATCTTCAAAGTGTCTACTCCAAGTGAATTTAGGACCGACAAATCCAAGGTCCATAAATCCACACTCATCTATCACATCTCTAAGTAGCTGCATCTGATTACTGGATCGGATTGTACCTCCCAATTTTTCATCTTGCCTTACTAATTCATTAAAATCCCCCTCACAAAGCCTTGGGGTATTTGGGTGGTGGTTTAAACTACGTAAACTATCCCAAGCCTCACTTCTTCTTGCTGTTTTTGGTTCGCCATAAAAACCTGTAAATCTTCATTCCTGCACAGTATTCTTATCGATACATACATCAATATAATACTTAGACGAATCTTCAACCGTTAAATTAATTGATGATTTCCAAAAAAGAGCAAGACCACCCCCACGGCCTTCCTTGGGAACCACCCTTTTTTTTTTTTTTATCAAAATCAATATCTTGCATCACTCTGTCTAGCCTTACTTCGTCTGTAAGTGTTTCTGCTATAAACACTACAAAGGGATCTTTTGCCCGGATGATGTCTCCAAGCTCCTTCCCTGTACGTAGGTTCTCAAGCCCGTGATAGTTCTAAACAATGAGATTCATGAGTCTTGGCAGGGCTAGTTGCCAGCCTCCGCCAATGAAAAAATAAGACTTCATCCTCCCTTAAAACCTACTTCTTCTTGCAAGGTAATTCAGAAGGATCACCAATCTGTGAAAAGGCTCTCTTCTCCGCACTTACTTTGTCTACTTTTCCCACCCCTCTATTTTCTACGTTTTCATGTTTGACATTCTCCGTGTCTTTCCTCACCAATTGGGTCCACTTTCATTGAAATTGTCCTAACTTAACTTACTCATGCTTCTCACGTGATTGACTAATGGCAACTTGGGAAATATTTCCTGATTTGGTTGGGTCATTAATGGGATCAAATTTACTCAGCGTCGAATCAATCTCATTAATTCTGACATCAAATAAATCGGATGAGGATACGGTCCCTTGAATCGTGGAGCAATGAATTCCCGAAATTAATGGGATGATTGAAGAATCATTGATTGGACTTTCACTGCATTCCCTTAAGTAATGCGTTATTGTTGTGGAGTCCATAGTAACGGCTTCCTCCCTTGATTGATGGTGAGTAACGCGACCTGACTTCTCAGGTTTGTTTACCACCACCGGATCAGAGTCAGGGATCGGGGATTCCTTGTTCATCATCATCGGTTCTGCCCTCCCCTCAGTTTCTCGATGAACATTCTTCACAGGTGAGCTCAATTTGGATTTATAAAATCTTGGAATAGAGATAACAGTTTTCCGTGACGGAACAAAAGGCGCAGCTCGAAGAGTTGGATCGAACTGTTTTTGATCGTCAGTTAAACTGCCTTTGCTCTCTAACCAGAGGTCGCAGTCCCTATCATAATGTTCTAAATGTCCACACTAGTAGCAAATATTGGGGAGACGCTCATATTTGAACGATATCCATATGGTTTTACCACTCTCCACAGAAATCACCTGACCACGACACAGAGGCAGTGAGACATCCATCAGCACCCTTATCCTCATGAAGTTGCCTCCTTCAGTTTCTGTAGGATCAGCGGAATGAATTACCTAACTGAGAACTTCATATATTTTTTCAGCAGCTTTGATATTCATGAAATGATACGGCAATCCATGAACTTTCACCCAAAACAATGTCCTGAGTTCTTCCACCGCCTTACTTTTATCATAACGCTGCATGATCACAAGGTGTTTGTTGAAACTCCAAGGTTCAGCCTTTAGCACCTTATCAACATCAACGGCATTCTCAAAGATGAACATAACTTTATGTTCTCTGACATTGTGAACCTGGAACCCATTTCGTAACCGCCACAAAGGAGTAAACGTTCTAGCTATTGAATCAATGTTGAGGGCCCTCTTCGTCAGAAACTTTGCTGCAATGATGCGGTCTTGAGAACTAAGATCATTATCTAAACAACACCCTGGTCCCTCCCTCTCTGACAACATAAGTTTAGTCCAATTTTGTGTTAAGTCCTCCATTGCAAACGTATCAGGCTTGTAATCTCAGATCAAATAGGAGAAATTCAAAAAGAAATAAAAACTGTTTCCCAAAACCCTTGAAAGAAAACCCAACTAGTCCATGGATTAACACTGTTAATACGTGGAAAAACAACAAGCCTTCAAAGTGAAGGAACCACAATTCTACTGCCTAAGAGAAGTTAGAGAACATTCTTAGCGACAGAGAAACAGTTATATTTCACTTAATATCTCGCAAGAAACAAACTCATGTTTATTATCTTTATTGAAGTTTCTTTAATTCTTTTACACATTATTAATATGACAATGACCAAGATCTAATTATAGTTGTTTTTAAACCTAGGAAGTCAATACTATACCGGTACCGGATGTACGGGGGAGATATACCATACAAGCCATCAAATCGGTACTGATACTCCTCCAAAATGTACCGAAAAAAATACCGGGTTATACTGGCCTATTTCGGCTGTACCAACCTATACCAGCTGGTATTTGGCGTTTTGGCCAATACAAAAATATATATATATATATATATATATATTAAAAAATATATTATTTAATCTAATATATTCGTAAATATACTTGAGCTAATATGTAGGCTTATAAAATATGTGGATTTTAAATTTTATGTTGATAACACATAAAAATTAATAACTTCTTACTCACATAAATAATAAAAATATGTATTTATGTATAGAAATATATAAATAGCAGTAACTTGAAACAGTACAGCGGTATCAACTGGTACCGAAATATTTCATTCATCTGGCCAAATCGAAATAGCTTACAGGATGAAATTGACTCCTTATGTCAAACACATTTGTTGGTATGAATCCTTAAGCTTGACATCTAGTCTCTATTTTTCGCATTTGTTTTTACAAAGAAAGAAAGATGAGCTATTCCTTATCCTTATCAGCACATGCAAGTAAAATAATTTTATCTCCCTTTCTATTTCACTTTTTTATTTATTTCTTGATATCTTTGTTTACTACATATTATTGACTTTGATTTATTATTGAATATGCTTATCTATGCATTACCTAACACATTTTTTAAATCTTACTAATTGTATTTGTTTGGTCATCATGATAATACACTAGCATATATCTTCACCTCTATTTATATGTTTAAGAACCTAAATAACATTTTTTTTTTTTAATTTTAGCCAAAATAAATAAATAAGAAAATCTATATAACATTGACTTGAAAAAAAAAAAACCTCTTTTTCTTATAAATATTTTTTTTTCCCTAGTTTATTGTTTAAGGGAAACACAATAGTAACTGTCAACACACAACCCATTGGACTTAATTACCCAAAAAACTTAGGTCAAGCCCCTAACCAAAATGTGACATATGTCACAGCCGAAAAGAAAAAACATCAATTATTGAGCAAAAAGTTGTTTTCTTTGATGAGGCATCTGTACCTCATCTATAAAGACATTAGTTTTCTTTGATGTTATGAAAGCGGTATTTGCTTAATAAGTTAAAATACTTAATACTAGAGAAAAAAGTTGATTTACTTAATATTAAGGGCAAACGTTTAATGAACCCGGGGGATGGAAGAGGATATTTTTTTTTTGGGGACAAATACGGGTGTCTAGATTTCTTTGAGTAGTTGACTATTTTCTTGAGTGTATACAATTCCTCCGTTTCACACACACCGGTTTATAATAGGGAGGAATTTCTTGAAGAAGACCTTAGAAGTTTCGAACTCAAGATCTCATAAATATCATGAGACCTTAAAAATTATTAAAGCATTCCCTTGAGGAAGAGGATCATTTTGATGACTGAAAAATGAAGCAAGAGAAGCAAGTGGAGGGGACCAGCTTAATTATCCCTTGCAAAATCGAAAGGAACAATGAATCTTAGCTAGATGCTTCGGTTTGGGAGTTGGGACAATATTGAAAGGAATGTAACAATTGGTCTTTGTTGTCATGGTGGAGGCCCTAGTTAGTAGCAGCTCGGTCAGGAAGAAATAATGGCTTTAAATCAAAGCCTCTTTCACATGTGATTTCAAAAAACGTACAACCACCATTATAAGCTTTTAAATACACCGTACGTAGTTGGACACGTTCTAAATCTTTAACGACAGACAAAATCTTCACAATCAAACAGGTAAACAGTTCATGCCACGTACACATGTCTGTTGTCGGTGGCCACAGCTTGTTCAACGCATTTAAGAGGCAAACCCAACATTCAACGTTTCGGATGCCTCTACCTTTTTCAGTCAAAAAAAAAAACGTTTCGGATGCCTTGGGGACCAAACATTTAAAACCTTTTAGGCAAAGATTTCAGGACGTTTGGCGGTGAAGTTTGAATAATATTATTTATAATTTTTTAAAATATGAATAAGTAAAAAAATATGTGAAAAAATGTGTAATATTATTTAAAAATTGAAAATGAATTGTTTATGAATAACTCTACCAAACGAGCCTATCATTTTTGTGGTGTATTTTTCTTAGAATTGTTTAAAGTTTGGCCCACAGCACTAGGAATCCGCCTCAAAAAATTAAAAAAAGTTATAAAGATAAGAGGTTTTGTTAGATATTTACTGAATTGAAAGTTGCTATCTTCTGAACGGTTAAGGGGGTAAACTACGTCCAACTAAGTATTAAAAATTATGGGTTGTTTATTTCATTTTTATTTTAAACATAAGTTGAGCTCAAGCTCATCAATAAAATAGATTAAATGTTTAATTCTGGTTTATTTTTTTGTTGAATAAGCTCACTAACTAATTGTCTAACTTAATTTTTTATCATATAAAGTAAAATATATTAACTAAAATTGTTTACCTCTTTTACTAATATTTTAAAAACTAACTTTTAGTTAAAATTATATTTTTTGAATTAATTAGATAGAATATTTTTTTTAACTTATAAAAATTAGATTCATCAACCTTATATTGTTAAAAATTATGTTATGCAAAGGTAGAAGATTTGATACCAATTTATTGTGATATGGGACCCGCAAAAGCATTTTCACCCGAACAAGAAAAACAACCAAACAATACAACAATATTTAACATAGTTTGGTAACTCTAAAAAAAATCCACTATCAAATATATGAATTACAACAGCTCTCAATCAAACCTCACAAATCAAACTCACAGACTCACACAAACAATACTCAGAAACCTTGTAAACATAGAGATAATATTTCACAATATTTCACAAACCACACTCATACAAACTCATAAACCCAAAGTCCCAATATACCCAATAACATTCACACTGACCCCCCACCCCCCCCCCCCCCTCCCCCCCCCAAAAAAAAAAAAAACCCTCAACAAACATATATGGGTAGCTTTGAACTCAATCTACCAATTAACCATTTGAAGAAACTCACTCATGTTCTTCTAGGAGTTTTCTACTATCCCCATGTAGGATGACCATTTGGTAAAAGCCATCAGACCATTTGAAATAATGTCTATTTATAAAACTTCAATTTTATCTCTTGATATGGACAAAGAATACCCCATTACTTTTTTAATAAGAAATAAATTTCCTTCCATATCAAAGAAATCTTTTTCTTCCACACCAAGACCAATAACAAAACAAAACCCAAATAAGAATTTACGAAAATTTATAACAGTCTCTACTTGGACTCAAATTCTATCAAACAATTTTCAATTTCTATCCAAAATATCTCCTTGAAGAAGACAATAATTGTATTCATTGCCAAAGTCAATTCTGCGTGCAAATCTAAATCCCAAGTAATATCGTACATGATACAAATATCGCCTTTATGCCAAGATCAATATCGAGCTCTAATACTTGTTAATGTGCAATAGCAGAAACTCTGATACTAATTTGTTGTAATTTGGGGCTAGCAAAAATGTTTTCACACAAATGAGAAACACAAGCACACAAGACAACAATGTTAAATGTGGTTCGACTAATTAACTTCGAGCTTTAAGTCCATCGGTGACGCCAATGGAAAAAATTCACTATCAACACAATATGAATTACAATTACTCTTATCTCACACCACTCACAAACTTTGCAAACATGGACAAAATCTCTCACAATTACAAATACAAAATGACTCACGATCTTCACGCAGTAAAACTCACAATCACAAATCTCCAATGCACTCATAACTCTTTTACACTAACAAAACAAACAATTCTAAAGCTATGTTAAATTCAATATATTTATATATTAAAAAAACTAATGATATTACTTGTAAAATTGATAGGAATTTGTCAAATAGTGATCCATTTGACAGGTCATAACACAAAAGCTAAAAGGAAAATTATCTTTTTACATGTAAACACACACAAAGTAACAAATATTATACACACTTCAAAAGTGCACAATATTTATCACTTTTTACAAATATGTACATTATTGATCACTTTTTGTGAATCTATAATGGAAGTTTACATTGCAATCATAACCGTAAACAAAGTAAACGTATAAAAGTTCATGTAAGCACGGTCCAAAGTTGTGGTCTTTGGCATTGTGGCGTTGACGCCAAAGAAATCCAAACAAAAAAGCTGACCTTTTATTTGTAAATGGTATGGTAAAAAGTTCCAATGATAGAAAAGCATTTATAGTGCCTCCAACAACTAGTGGAAATTTCTGGAATATGACTTTTCAATGTTTTAAATGACCCAAATGGCTTTTCTAGCTCATTCAATTTCGACCCGTTGTAACAAATAAAAGAGTGAGTGAGAAGCTGCAATCATGAAAAGCTTCCCCACTCCCAACTATATATTAGCGTTGTCTGTAAGTCAGTCTGAAAATCTGATGAATCCTTAAATCCTAATTACTATCACTCGCATTAGCCCATCGAATACGTCAGTCCAGACCGAAGGAGCATTATATAGCACACACTCATTAGCGGACCAGACAGTGCGAGCCCATACAATCATAATATCTCTCTCTCTCTATACCCCAATGGCCCAGTGTTCGTCCTGCTTATAAAATCATATTATTGTTTGTTTTTGTTTCATAGTTGTCGCTTAATTTGTACTGTACGTGTGACAAGGTTAGAGAAAACTTAAATGGCGAAGTCACCAGAGGTTGGACACCCCAAGAAGGCCTTTGGCTGGGCAGCCAGGGATTCTTCTGGGATACTCTCTCCCTTCAAATTCTCTAGAAGGTCATCTCTCTCTCTCTCTCTCAAACATCCCATCTTGTCTGTTTCATTTATATTTTAGTTCTTGAAAAATGTAAGGAATTGAAAAGGGAAATGTTTATATGTGACTATCAACAGTTCAACACAAGTACATGCTATGTGTTATACTCATTTGGATAAGCCAAAAAGAAAGAAGAGGAAAAAAAGTGTTATACTCATTTGGGAAAATCTAAAACCACGAATGTATGTTAATTTGTTATAACAAGTGTAGCAGAGATTTGAATCTTGACTAAGATATCAGATTATATCATTATATTACATCCAGCTATACACTTAAATTCACAACATGCTTAGTGTAACATTGTGGTTGGTACAACTAATTTATTTATTTATTTTCGATCATTAAGTTCCCGTGGTTGATCATGATGCAAATACTGCAATCCGATCACACAATAACACCCAGGATTGGATTGGGTGCCAATTTTGTTTTTGTTTTTGTTTTTATACATTAATAGTTGATAGTTAAGAGTAAGGAGATTTGAACTTGAATGTCACAATTGAAAGCATCAATAAGGGTCAATCAATTAAACTATAAACTATAAGGCTATCAAATTTGCCAATATAAACCACTTATTTTATGCAAGAATAAATTAAATCACATACTTCCATTAGTGTGACAATCAAAATTCCCAATCTCACTCTAAAAAACTCTATCTTAACCGCGAGACATTTGGCGCACTAACACGCACAAAAATGACATTATTTTTCTGAAAAAACCAGTAGTGTTATACTGTACTCTGTGAGAGAGAATTTTTGCTTTTTTGTTTTATAAAGTTTTCCCTAAAGTAAGGAATAAAATAATGAGCTATACAGCCTATACTGATAGAATAAAGTGTGTGTGTATATATATATATATATATATATTTTTTTTTTTTTCTAACTACTTGGACTATGCTAAAATGGTATGTCTGCAGGGCAACAGGAGAGAAAGATGTAACGTTCAAAATTCTTTATTGTGGAATATGCCACTCGGACCTTCACATGGTCAAGAACGAATGGGGCATGTCCACCTACCCGCTTGTGCCTGGGTATGTTTCTTAGAAATCATCATATGGTACTAGGTTGAGCACTTTTTTGTTTTGTTTTGGAGAAGGGTGTGATTTTGACTGACTAGACTTAATGGTTTATTGCTTAATTATTATATCAGGACTGAGTTGCCAAAAGAAATTCCACAAAACATATCAGTTTTCTGATGCACAAAACAATTTTTGTTTTCCTGAAACAGTTTAGAATACCAAAAGCTCAATCCTTTGACCCGATGTTTTCCTGAAGCATAAATCATGATTTTAATGATGTTGCTAATATTATCGTCTGTTTCCACAAATTCAGTAAATGTTTTAATCATAGCTTTTCCCCCGTGGTCTCTATCACCACATAATGAAAATAATCTTTACAAAAAAAAAGTTGACAAAAAATGTTAAATGGCTGGATGTCTTATTTTGTACTATTTATAATCCTTACTAAATAAAGATTGCTTGAAAGTAGTACCAGATATTCTACTTTATAAAATGACAGTTCATATTTATGAGTGCTGTTACAATTATTTGACTATGCTACAGATTCAAGTATAGTCAAATAATTGGCTTACATGCAAATGAGTTGCAGAATGTTTGGCTTATATAGTTGCCTGCGAGGGATCAAACTGAGTCATAAAAAATTGATAGAACTGAAGAATTAGAGTAGGAGAAGTTTTAAATGCAAAAAATTATGGAAGAAGAACATGTCCTGAATTTTTTTTTCTAACCAATTTTGGATGAATGAACACGAACATTGCAAGATCTTTTTCACAATTCAAATAAATGAAATAGCCATTTCAATTCAACACTCCTAAAAATGCCTGAACTTACATGCTATTTATCTTTTTTTACATGTAAACACATTATCAATCAAATGCGTGAATGGATTTCATGTCAACTGAATTGGATAATGCAGGCATGAGATTGTGGGCGTGGTGACAGAGGTGGGGAGCAAGGTACATAGATTCAAAGTTGGAGACAAGGTTGGCGTGGGCTGCCTTGTTGGAGCATGTCGCTCTTGCAATGACTGTTCCAACAACCTTGAGAATTACTGCCCCAAAGCGATTCTTACTTATGGTGCTGTGTACCATGATGGAACCACCACATATGGAGGCTACTCTGACATCATGGTTGCGGATGAGCACTTTGTGATCCGGATTCCAGACAATCTTCCACTTGATGCTGGTGCCCCCCTTCTCTGTGCAGGGATCACAGTATACAGCCCCTTGAAATTTTATGGGCTTGACAAACCTGGTTTGCATGTGGGTGTGGTTGGCCTTGGTGGTCTAGGCCATGTTGCAGTGAAGTTTGCTAAAGCTATGGGGGTTAAGATCACAGTGATTAGTACATCGCCTAACAAGAAAACGGAAGCTTTAGAACATCTTGGTGCAGACTCTTTCTTGGTTAGCACAGACCAAGGTCAGATACAGGTATTTGGTTCTTAACATGTTGCATTGACAAGTAGAAGTGAGTTAAAAATAAGTGTATTGTATCTATGTTTCTAACTTTATCAACTATATAGGCTGCTCTGGGCACATTGGATGGTATCATTGATACGGTCTCTGCTGTGCACCCTCTCCTACCTCTAATTGGTCTATTGAAGTCACATGGCAAGCTCATTATGGTTGGTGCACCCGAGAAGCCACTTGAGCTACCTATCTTTCCTATACTTTTGGGTAAGCATATGACATTTAAGAATTGTTACTTTGGTGGAGAAAGGAGGATCTGATATTGACTTGTAATCATATAAGAATTTATGTGTTCTATACTCTTGCATTGTACAAGCCTAATTGCTTGTTTGAGCGCTTGCTGATTGGCATTTAGATGCTTGCTATCTTTTCTTACTTCATTGCTCTTTGCCCTTAGGTGGAAACCTCTTATGGTTGCTGATTGTGTACTAATAAATATTCTGGAATGACAGGACGGAAGATAGTTGGTGGTAGCTGCATTGGAGGCCTGAAAGAGACACAAGAGATGATTGATTTTGCAGCCAAACACAGATATTACTGCTGACATTGAGGTGATTCCAATTGATTATGTGAACACTGCCATGGAACGACTTGTTAAAGCAGATGTCAGATACCGATTTGTCATTGATATTGGAAACACATTGAAGTTGAGCTCTTGAATTTTGCTGCCTTTTTAGCATGGCTCACTAGTGAGACGACTATACCTTTTAGTGGATTAAGCTATCTTCAGGTACTTTTAGTCTTGTTTTCAGTTTTCGAAACATTTCTTCCTCATAGTTTGGTAAAGATGTAAGAGTTGTATTTGTGAGAAATGAGAAATAAATTGATTTTTGGTTTGGGATTTTAAACATTCAGTGAATTATTGTCCCTTGCAATCTCTTCCCTTCTTTAGATTTGTTTCATTGCCTTTCTTCCTCGTACTGTAGTAGAACTGTTCTGAATCTTGCATGACAAACCCAAAAAAAAAAAAAAAAAAACAGCTTAAAAGACTCACTCGCCATTAAACAGCTAAATAGTTCATATGAACCGTAAATCTCCAAATGGAGTATCTTATGATTCTTATCCATCAAGTGATACGATACCCTTCTTTGTTCTTACATTTATATATATAAGCCCCATAAATGTGGACTGCACATATTCTTAAGAGTGGTGTTTCATGCATCCAAGATTTAAGCTTGTTGGAGTGATTCAAATTCAAGTTCTGACCATGAGAACCGACCAACACCATTAAACCACAACACCCTTGACCTCGAAAACTGAACACACTCTAGCTCAACACAATTGCACCTGTACATCATGGTTTTAAAAACCGGTTGGTAAAAGAACCAAAAAAGGGACTAGTTACCGGTTTTCTAATTGAACTGGAGTTCGACCCATGGTTGAACCGATGACGTCATAAATAATTTAATTAATAATTATAAAATTAATAATTATAAAAATAAATAAATAAATCATTTTATAACTGGTCATTTTAACTAAAAAATTAAATAATAGTAAAACAATAAACTTTAGCTTACCAACTTTTAGACACCGCTCAACATAATTCAACTAAAACTAAAACAAAAAAACATATATAAGCACCCATAACCCACAAGCCCACTATAAAATATTTTAGTTATTTTTAACCATTCAAATAACAAAAAGTAAGTGCACCAATGGGTAGCAATATCATTGTCCACTTGATTTTTTTTCCCCTCCACACATTTACATGTTAATATCCCAACTAATAGTTATGTGCATATAATTTTACAATCTCACTTTTTGCTTTTCATCTCTCTCTCTCTCTCTCTCTCTCTCTCTCTCTCTCTCATATGTGCATGTGCAAGAGGCAAGAGCAGCAAAAAAAGCCTCAACTGAAGCAGACAGATCATTATAAATCTACTTATCTTTGGGCTTCTTTGGTTCTTCCTCAACAAAAATACAAGGTTTTCAGACCCAGACCGCTCATTGAACCGTAAAAGGGAGAGGTTCAAGGTTTTTGAAGTCGAATCGGGGTCAAACCGTGATGACATCATAATTAATTTAATAATTATTTTAAATATATATAAAAACATTAAATTAATAAAAAAATAGAAAAATTAACTAAAATAGTCTAATTCATTTAGAGATCTATCTTTCAAATATTTTTTATATCATAACTTTCAAGACAAATAAGAAATGTCAAATCCTTAGCAAACATAAATATGAATTACTCAATCAATCCATAAAAGTACAAAGTAAAAATGCATAAACAAGCCTCCAAGTTATAGTACACAACTACACATTGTTTCTTACAAAAATACATAAAACTTATTTCTAAAAAACAATAATAAAACTTCAAACTCCAAGTTACACACTGTGTCTTACAAAAAGATATAGAAATTATCTCTAAAATATAAAATAGAACTTCAAAGTTCAAACAAAATTATTATGATCATAAATCATCAATGTCATGAAAGTTATCATGCTCATCATCATTCCCTGGAAATCCAGGAGGAGGGCCAACAGGTTGTTCAAATGTTCCCAAATCAATTCCTTCAACCTCACTGCTATCATCTACACACAAGTTTGAACAAACTAAAAAGAAAAATCATTATAATGTTTACACAAGTTTGAAAAAAATAAAAGAAAAATCACTATAGGTTATCAAATTGTTTACATATAAACTAACCTTTAGTATTAGAAGAAGGCTCTGCACTTGCTGGATATGCACCATCTTCATAAATTGCATTCTCCAACTCTTCATAATTAAGATATGGGTCTTCCTCTTCCACAAATACCCAAAAATCAGTTTTGTCGATACTTGCATAATCAATGGGGTCAAAATTAAACTTTTTGTTTTAAAGCCTGCATCATAAAATGTCATGCTCATTATTGGAATTTGAACATAATTAGTAACTAACAATTACACTATATAAATGACTTCTTAAAAATTAATATAATGACAAGATATAGCATTTAGTTACCTATGTCTCAATCGCAAGTTATGATAAACAAACACAAGATCATTGAGCCTTTAATGCTCCAACCTATTTCTCCTCTTAGAATGTATTTGTTCAAATAAACTCCAACAACGCTCACATCCAGAAGAGGCAGAAGTTTGGCTAAGGATTCTAATTGCCAATTTTTGCAAGTTTGGAGTATCAGCACCCCACAACTTCCACCATTAATCTGATTTTCATAACACAACGTAATCTAATATTAGAAAAAAAAACTAACTTTCAACATGAACAAAAAAACTAAGATTTGTTTATAGTATTAAAGTAAACTAATTACTTCTCACCTGGATGAGTGGTCTTGCTTGTTGACAATGCAAGATCTCTATCAAAGATCCCAATACGGTATCAAAAATATTGGGTTTCCTTAATTACCTTTTCTTGGTCACCATCATATTTTTTTCCCAATGTAGTCCAAAACAGCCATATTTACTGCTAGTTTCCAACAAAAATTCTCCTCATCATATTGGAAAGCGGGATTTAACCAATATGCAGCAGCATGAAGATCTTTACGCAAATGTTTGTCAAAACGGTTTTTTATAATTGAGGTGTATGGCTTGTACAAGTGCTTCCTCATTCAGAAGATCTTCTTGATTCCCAACCGTGCTCTATACATGCCCTCATACACATATCCTATTGTAGGCCTTTGATCAAAATCAACAATCCATAACAAACGAATGAATGGCGATGAAATCTTGACAATAACATTAATATCATCCCAAAAAGAATTGTCCAAAATGATAGAAACTGCTTCTTTTGCCTTTAACTCTCTTGCTAATCTATTGTCCACAAAGAACTTGCTAGTCACTAAGGCTTGCAAGTCATGCTTATGCACATGAATGCTTCCAAATGCAAGGAAAGTAGTAGCAAATCTTGTTGCTCCCAGATGTACAATTTTTGTCCAACCAGGTCTATTCCTCAACCAAGCAATCAAAGCCACATGATTATAAATAAACACTGTAACTTTGGATGCACGTTCTTTGAGTCTATCCACGTGAGGCATGTCTCCCATATCATGCAACACAAGATTCAGGCAATGTGCTACACAAGAAGACCAACTAATAGTTTTATACTTTTCACACAACAATTTACCAGCCAATACATAATTGGAAGCATTATCAGTAACCATGTGAACTATGTTTTTTGGACCAACCCATGTAACTACTTCATCAAACAATTTAAACAAGTTTCTGAAACTCTTCACAATCTCTGAGGCATCAATTGATTTTACAAATACCATTCCCCTAGGACAATAAACAAGGAAATTAATCAATGACCTATGTCTAGTATCTGTCCAACCATCAGCCATAAGTGTATATCCAACTTCTGCCCAATACCTACGTTGTGAGTCCACCAACAACTGAACCTCTTTCTTTTGATCCCTCAACAAAGGGGCCCGTACAGCATGATAAGATGGACCTTTGTAACCAGGACCAGTAGCAGCTACGACATCAATCATCCTTTGGAAGTACATTGAATTCACTGTATTAAAAGGAATGCAAGTGTCATACTTCCACCTTGCAATAGCCATATCAACTTGCCTCACCTTTTCTTTGCTTTGGAACACACTTTTAAGACCAGGTTGAGCTCCTGGAGTAGTTCTTGGAGCAAAGTAATTATCCACTGGCTTTGTACCCTTTCTTTTACCTAAAACAGGTTTTTTAGGCAACCCACTACTAAATACTTCTTGAACATCTTCATCTTCTTGCATATCACTATTTGTGTAAGGCACACTAAACATTTCTTCTTGACGTTGTTTCTTAGCTTTTTTCTTCAACTCAAACTCCTTCAAATATTTCAAAATTTGGTATCTCACATCATGAGAAACCTTTTTACAAGATCCAATATCACCTTTTATCCCCGCAAGGTGTCGTTCCATCCTATTTATACCCCCACCTTTATATGTTTGCCTACAATACACACATGTAAATGTATTCTGTCCCTTCTCATCCGTCCCAAGGCTAAAATGTTCCCAAGCCGGATCAACCTTTTCCCTTATTCTTGAGCTAGACTCCACTAGATTGGAATCAACTTCATGTGATGGAGTAAACCCAGTCTCTATTTCCATTTTAATCTAAAAGACTAAACAACTAGTCAAACACGCATAGACCCACCAATTTTTGAAATACAGATAGTCAAAGAATCACAACTTCATACATAGAGCCAAATTAACAAACTAATATACACAAAGTCATAGAGTTAAAGAATCACAAATTCACAAATTCATACAATTTCTGAAATAGTGAAATTCACCAATTTTTTACAACAGACGCATCACAAGATTCACAACTTTCACAAGTTAAAGATTGATGTTCATAGATTATAAACAAATACTTATCCAACAAAAATTATAAAATATAAACACACATTGAAGTACAAATTTAACAGATGATATGTTGCTTGATAACTTGAGAAAAATTGGCCAAAAAATATAAATTGACATAAAAGAAAGAAGAATTAAAAAGGATAAAGTACCTTACAATCTGGGCAAGGATGCGATGAAGTAAGAGTGATGATGACAAGGCAGAGATGTAATGAGAGTGACGGCGACAAGGCAGAGATGTAATGAGAGTGACGGTGTGGTTCTTCGATGTAATGAGAGTGAGAGAGAGGCAGAGAGTGATTGAGAGAGTGAGGTGAGGGTTTCACCGTTTCAGGGTTTTTATTTTGTTTAATGCGCATGCTCCAAACAATGCCGTATAAGGGGAAAAAAAAAATAGAGAAGAGTGGAACAACGCCATTTTAAGCTTAAAACAAACCAAACGTTTGAACTGTGTGAACCGGTCACGGTTCACAGAACTGGGCAGTCAGACCGCGATCCGTACGGGTCCATGCTTTTTTCGCATGGAACGGTTCTTCACCTAAACGGACCATAGAAATGGCCGGTTCGAGGTTTTTCCTATCGGACTGTACGGTTCGGTCCGGGTTTAAAAACCATGCAAAAATATAGTAAATCTGATTTCTTTTTTTCTTTTGAGCAAAAGGTAAGTAAAGTAAATCTGATGTTTTTGGGTCACTATTGGTGTCTTAGGCTTCACCACTTCATACTTGAGAGAGAATTTTCAAAACCAAATCTCTCTTCTTCTTAAATCTGAAACAAGATCTCTCTCTTTTTATTTATTTATTTATTTATTTATTTTTGGGTTCAAAAACACAATCGTTGAAGTATTTATGAAGAGTTGCTAAAACCAGTTTAACCACACCAATTTTCGATCATGTCGGTTGAACTGGCGGTTTGTCCTGTCTGCTCGGTTTTTCTTTCATTTCCGATTTTAAATAATAACTGAACCAGATTAAGGTTTGATTCCCGATCAAACTGGCCGGTTCGGTCTAGTTTTTAAAACCATGTTGTACATATCCCATACACATAGTATGTAACTATCATCAATCTATGTTTTATATATAATAACCACACTTATTGTTCAAGGGAGTTCCTTAGCAATTTAGCATTCTTCTAGTATATCCAAATGCCCATGTTTTCTCACTCCAGTCTAATTTGCAAAATACAAGAAATCATATGTTTCTACTTCAACCATATTACATGGTGTGCAAACAATGAACGAGTTACATAGAATAACCTAACTACCTAAGTATAAATCACTACAAGAAGATTGATCTTTTGCGGCGGACTTTTTGTGGCGGGTGCGAAAAATGGCTCTATATGTCACCTATTGCGGCGTTTTTGCAGACCGCCACTATACATCAGCTCTATTATGGCGTTCAAGTAGACCGCCGCTATAAATCTAGTCTTTTGCAACGTACTACAGCGGCGGGTTGATGGAGAGCAGCAATATGTATGTTTTAGTGGTGTTATACCTAGCTATAGTGGTGCCCCATAAACCCGCCGCTATAGTTAAGATTTACCGGCATTTGTTTCGGTCTATAGCGGCAGTTTTGTGACTACCGTAATAGACCTTTGAATTGCCCATAATTAGTCCAATTTTTTCCCTTTTTTCCCCCCACCTAAATCTATCAATTTAGACCCTAACCTTTTCATTTCTCATCCGATTGTGTCCCTCTAAAGAACACACTCTCTCTCTCTCAAATTAAAATCTCACATCGTTGATCTCAATACTCAAAGATCAATCTTCCCACCACCACCATGCATTCTCACACTTAAACCCTAGATTGGGCCTCTCTCTATTAGCACTCACCACCGCCACTAGCCAATTGAAGCCCCCAATGATCAATATTTTAATATTAATTTCACCAAGTCTAGTGATATCGGGACTATCTATTAAATTTAACCGGATTTGACCAATTTAAACTAAACTTTGACCGCGCCTTTCTCTAAATCTAACCATTTGATTGTGACCATAATTTACCAAAATTAACTTTTCATTACACTTTTTAGATCCAATGGTTAGATTTCAAATCTAAGTCTGGCACATGATAGACATGTGTTGTGTACCTGTATAGTTATGTTTTCTCAATCTAACCATCTAATTGGTCTTAAATTTCACCAACGCTAATATGTCACCATACTTTTCAATCCCAATGATTAAGATTTGAATATGATTTTCACCAAGTCCAATGGTCTCGAGACCATCTATTAAGTTTGACTAGGTTTGACCAACTGTGACTAAACTTTGACCGCGCTATTCTCTAATTCCAACTGTTTAATTGTGACCATAATTTACCAGAATTAACCTTTCATTACACTCTTCAAATCCAACGGTTAGATTTCAAATCTAAGTATGGTGCATGATGGACATGTGTTGTGTACCTATATGACTATGTTCTCTCAATCTAACCATCCAATTGGTCTCAAATTTTACCAACACCAATATGTTACCATACTCTTCAATCCTAATGATTAAGATTTGAATATGAATTTCACCAAGTCCAATAATATTGGGACCATTTATTAAGTTTGATCGGGTTTGACCAACTTTGATTAAACTTTAACCGCGCATTTCTCTAAATCCAACTGTTCAATTGTGACCATAATTTACCAGAATGAACCTTTCATTACACTCTTCAAATTCAAATGTTAGATTTCAAATCTAAGAATGGCACGTGATGGACATGTATTGTGTACCTATATGGCTATATATATTCTCTCAATCTGACCATCCAATTGGTCTTAAAGTTTACCAACATCAATATGTCGCCATACTCTTCAATCCTAATGATCAAGATTTGAATATGAATTTCACCAAGTCTAATGGTATCGGGACCATCTATTAAGTTTGATCGAGTTTGACTAATTTTGACTAAACTTTGACCGCGCCTTTTTCTAAATCTAACCTTTTAATTGTGACCATAATTTACCATAATGAACCTTTCATTACACTCTTCAAATCCGACGATTAGATTTCAAATCCAAGTATGGCATGTGATGGACATGTGTTATGTACCTATATGGTTATATATATTCTCTCAATTTGACCATCCAATTGGTCTCAAATTTCGCCAACATCAATATGTCACCATACTCTTCAATCCTAATTATCAAGATTTGAATATGAATTTCACCAAATCTAGTGGTATCGGGACCATCTATTAAGTTTGATCGGGTTTGACCAACTTTGACTAAACTTTGACCATGTATTTCTCTCCAATCGTTTGATTATGACCATAATTTACTAGAATTAACCTTTCATTATACTCTTCAAATCTAACAGTTAGTTTTCAAATCTAAGTATGGCGCATGATGGATATGTGCTGTGTACTTTTATGGTTATGTTTACTCAATCTGACTATCTAATTAGTCTCAAATTTAACCAACACCAGTATGCCACCATACTCTTCATTCCTATTGATCAAGATTTGAATATGAATTTCACCAAGTCCAGTGGTCTTCGGATCATCTATTAAGTTTGACCGGGTTTGACCAATTTTGACTAAACTTTGACTGCGCTTTTCTCTAAATCCAACCATTTGATTGTGGCCATAATTTACCAAAATTAACCTTTCATTACACTCTTCAAATCCAATGGTTAGATTTCAAATCTAAGTATGGTGCGTGATGGACATGTGCCGTGTACTTGTATGATTATATTCTCTCAATTTGACCATCCAATTAGTCATATTATTTTTTTAAAAAAGTAAACGTAATTAGTCACATATTAAAATTCTTACATAAATTTAATAATAGCTATGATCATTTTTATTTTTATTTTTTAATAAGATAGAATGTGTGATAATTTTTGTTGTATCTTATTTATTTATTTATTTTTAGAGAGTTTCAACCTATAACACCCGCTCTTGATGATAGCTCTTTATCATCAGACTAAGACACCAATCAGTTCTTGGTGTAGGCAGGGATTGAACCCCAGATCTCTTATACAATCATCAGAGACTTTACCAATTGAGCTAACTGTTTTTTTTTTTTTTTTTTTGGTTGAGAAAGTTGTGTGATAATTTTTATTGAGTATACATAATTGTTTTTTGTTTTTAAATTTTATTTCATAGCTCATTAATATTAGATTTTTAATATTTTGCACTCATTAACTCACTTAAACATCTAGATGTGTTCAATTAATGTACAAATACAAAATGCATGACAAAATGGTAATTGCTAGTCAAAAATGGCAATTAATTAAAATTGTTTTATTTTATTTTTATTTTTTCCTCAAAATAAATCTGTCTTCTTTTATTTTTCCCATCCAAAATTTTCCAAAAATTTGTTTCCCTCCTAACATGTTTCACTTTGCTTCCCCCCCCCCCCCCCCCCCCCCCCCCCCCCCCCCCCCCCCCCCCCACAAAGCCAAAATCTGACTTTTTACTTGGGTTTTTTTCACCAATTTTTTTTTCCCCTCTCTCTAAGCCGTCACTCTTCTTCTCTCTTTCTCTCCATCCTCAACGGCCATCCTCACCGGCCATCCTCACCAGTCGCCGCCGTCGCCAGAGCTCTTTGGCTCTCTCTCTCAATCGAGTGCGGGCCATTTTCAGGAAGGAGTAGACCAGCCGTTCATCTACTGACCACACCGACAAGAGGAAGTGCCTTTGCAAATGCCGTCGATCGAAGCCCATTTTTAGGTACCGTACTTGTGGGTTTGATCATTCTAGTTAGCCTTTTGGGACGGTGTTGGATTGGTTCGGTTTCTTTGGTTGTGGACATTCTTATCATTTCTTACTTGTTATTTTAGTTGAATCTTGAAATGGGTATTGGCTTATGTGCCTGTTTTTATGCATTATTGTTCTTGGCTTGGAATTATTAGTATTGTTTTTAATTTATTTTCTGCTGAATAATTTTAACGTGAACATATGCTTACATATTTGACATGAGTATGGTAATAAGTGTGTTTAAAATTTCTTGGGCATTTTCCTTTTGATCTTTGATAAAACTGGAATAAATGAATTAATGTACTTGATATTATGTTAATTCTTGCTTTAGTTTTATTATTATTATTATTATTTGTACAAGATGAACACCATCTGTCTGACCAAAGTCCTCATCGGCTTAAGTGTGACATGAAATGCAATGCAAGGGTTATTGAATCTATGGAGGTATGGTACTGTGGTTGAAAGACATCCTTGATGTAATCACAAAGCGCACAGCACGGTGGATGTATCCCATTTAGATTCATTTAATAAAAATTTATCAATGACCTTTGTACATTGTAATCTAGTGGAATATAAATTGTTCAATAAAAATACTGAGTGAGATTTGGAAAGAGAAATTTTTAAACGTGGCTTGGGAATTTAAATTAGTTTGAAAGTATTGTGAATTTTAATTAACTATCGGTCATGGATTCCCATTACCTTAATTTTGTATTGACAATGAATACAATTGAATGTTTCGTGAACCATTGTTATGAAATACTAATAGCTATCACTTGTTGTCTTTGGACAAATGAGAGAAATATTATTGGAGAGTTGCAAGAGTTGGACTAACTTTATCAAGCAGTCTTTTCAGGAGTTCATTTGGTATACTACCTTTTTAAAGGATCCATTTTAGTAAAAAATTTTAAATTATA
Source organism: Quercus tomentella (assembly GCA_028535165.1). Classification (NCBI taxonomy): domain Eukaryota; kingdom Viridiplantae; phylum Streptophyta; class Magnoliopsida; order Fagales; family Fagaceae; genus Quercus; species Quercus tomentella. Next base: position 17,066,666 of record JAPQVY010000001.1, read on the forward strand.
AATTGTGCCTACTGAGCCTCATGCACCTCCCTATATCTTGCAGAGAATGATGTCCTCGCTTAAAGTGAACCATCAGCAACACTTTGCGGTTTTCTCCAGTGGTATTAGACCCAACAACAGGATCTTTCATCGCAAGTCATCTTTCATCTCAATGTCTTCCAGGTCATCCACAACAATTCAACATCTTCAAAATACAGTGTCACCATCTTCGAATCACAGCCTCGACATTCCCATCATGGTACTCTTTACATTTACAATGCTATCCATATTTAATATTCAAATTGTGCTGCTGTATTACTTAAATTTTTGACATGAGTATGGTAATAAGTGTGTTTAAAATTGGTTTCTTTCAATTTTGTCACAAAGAAAGTCAGAATTTAATAAGTTGTATCTTGTGAAGGAATTCCTTAAAACAGGTGGGCGCTTTGGGTTTGGGTCTTGAAATATGAATAAAGAAATAAATAATATATAAAATGACATTGTAAAGAGGTGTTTGTTTAATTTATTTATATTTTTTCTCTTGAATGTTTAGAGATGGAGAACAAACATACATGTAATGCTGTAACTACAGGGGGCTTATTTCTTCATTTTCTTTTCCTATTAAGTGGGTTCATTGTGATCTTCAACACACCTTTCTTCAGACATTTTGACATGTACCATATTACTATGTTGTGTAAAACAACAACAACAAAAGGTATTGAACATAGGGGTGGCAATTTGTATTGGTGGGTCATATGCATGTTGTGTTGAGGTAGGCATCGTTAGAGTCGTGTCAAGGTAGAGAGATTCAATTACATGGGTCGACATAAACATGATCCATTTAAAAATCATGTCAAAAACTCCTCATTCCTAACATAACCCTCATTGGAGTCGTGTCTAGGTAAGGACAACTTGTTTCACCTGTTTAATAAATATGACCCAAAAAATTGAAATGGTAACATAATTTTATATTTTATGAGTACATAAATTATAATAATTGTAAATAAAAAAATTCCATACAAATTCTAATATCATAGTAACATTGATTAAAGTAACACCAATTCTATTTATGGGATGAGTTAAGATTTCTTGTAAAACACAACTAATTTTCCAATGCAAGAAGGCAGTGATTAACAATGAATTAATTTATTATGTCTAGCAAGTCATAATCTAAATCCTATACTCAAAAAGGGTGTGTGAATTAATTTATTATGTCTAGCAAGTCATAAAAATTTATTATTAGTAGAAGGTAATAAGAGAGGGAAGATGGGGTGGGGTTATTGGAGGCTATCATGTAGGCTGTCATCCCACAAAACCATCATGGGAAGACAAGCTGGAATACAAAAAAATCAAAATCAAAATCAAAACTTCTGCTTTTATTTAAGTTTCTAGCATGAAACCTGGTTATGCATTTGCCATGATTATTGAGGTTCCATGACTGGTTTGCTAACTAACTATACTGTTAACCTGAATTGTTAGGCATAAGAATTGCAACAATGACTGTTACTTTAGTAAGAGTCTTATATGTTAAAGGTAGGATCGTTAGGAATTCAGCACTAAATTAGATTAATTGATGAAAAGGATTTGATGTTTATTCATATTTAAATTTATTCCGTATGATAAGATCAAAAGGATGGTCATTCCTGATGGTTTTGATGCTTCAGGCTGGACATAAGTATTGTTTGTTGGGCAAGCTTTCATTTGAGGTTGGATGGAACCACTATGACACTATTAAGTTCAGTCCATCAGTCTTTTTGTTTCAACTTTGTAGATTTCTTTTTGCCTTCATTAGATGTTCATTTCCCACAAATTTCTATTTCTCTTATAATCTTTATTCTTTGCTAATGGTTTTACTTTTTGCTAATAGTTTTACTTTTATATATATATAAAGTGTCTTAATGCATTTTATCTACATTTAAAGCAAAACAAATATAATTTTATTGTGTTTATATGTATTCTTTCATTGTTGGCAGATTGCAAAAAGAAGAGGCATTACAAGTTCATGTGAATAAAGCAAGTGAACTTGTTTGTGTTAGACTTACGGTACTCTCTCTCTCTCTGTGTTTGTGGTGGGCTGTTGAATTGGGGCAAGCAGGTGGCTTGCATGGAGATATAAGGTGGTTTTAGAGGATATTGAGAGTGTTAACTGTTTTGTGTAATATTGGATGATTCTTGTTGAGTTATTTTTATTCGATTAATTCATTTTAGGGGCTTCTCTCTATCTTTTTCACATATGAGGAACACTAAAATGAAATGGGATATTCAAAGAGATGTCCATTCCTAAAGAATATTGCTAGTAATGATGTTATTGATAACTTTTGTATACGTTTAAATTCATTGTTTTCTTAGGAACATAGTTGGTTGTTGGGTCACTTGACTAGCCAATTAGGCCAGCATAGATATGATACTACTCTCCTTAGCCTACTTTGGAATGTGATGGACATACTTATAGTATGTTTACAGTTTTGGATGCTATTAAATGATAGTAGCAGTTTATAGTATGTTAGGTTCTTTGTTTTTTTGTCTTTAGAACTCCCTATTTTATTTTAATAAGTTACATTCCACCCTAATTATAGCAGCTAGCATGTATGGCATGTAGTTGGCTAGTAGCATTTATCCCATTTCAAATTGTTCTGAAACCAAGCAGCCAATCATGCCATTTTAGTTTGCAAAACCACAACTTTAATTGGTTTGAGATTTCCAGTTTCACATAGTAACATGCCCCAACTATTGGACCTTCCAACATTTACTTTAAAGACTTATTAAAAGTAATTCAATTCTTAGAAATGGTGGATCTCTATTTTCCATAATAGAGACCTTAAGATGTCTCAGTATTCAATTTTTATGATGACTGTACTTGTTTATTTTTTACGCACGCCCCTCTAGTTTATTGACTATATTTTACACTATGCTAATTTCTTTAGTTAGCCATTTGATATTTATTTACCAGGTGCACTTAATTTCTTTAGTTAGCCATTTGAAATTGAAAGTTCTATGCGATGCTAAAAATAGATTTGATGCTAGCTATTAGCTGATATGACTTTTGCAAGAGCCCTCAGTTAAGTAGCACTACAATTCTATCCAAATCAGTTAGATCATATATATATATATATATATATATATATAGGACACTGTTTGAACTTGTTTCCATTTTTTGCCTTGGTAATATTTTTTTGTCATTCTATTTTATTTATATGTACTTATTGAGTAATCATAATTTGTATGTAGGATGTTCCTCCGGTCTAACAATCTCCACATATCCAAAAATCATCAGTTGCATCCCATCACCAAAGAAGCTTATAGATTTTATCTTGTTGTTCGAGGACTCTTTTGTGTATAAAGAACTTCATTGCTACAACCGCATTTTTTGCTAGTGTTGGAGGATATTTGTAAACACTTTGGAACTTTGATTATGGTATTAGATTGGAACTTTAATGATGGTTATAGACAATGTTATGTATTTGATAATATATTTCTATGTTAATATAATGTTAGTTTGGAGACATTTGTGGTGTTGTTAATTAGTTACATTTGTGGTATTGTTTTAGTGAAGGATGTCAATACCGTACCGGAGGCCGTATCAGTTTGGCCACCGGTACGATATATTTCGGATACCGGTCAATACCGGTGTACCATTTTGGGTTTACCGCTATTTTTTATATTTAATATATATATATATATATATATATTAGTTGTATATCCATTAGTAAAGGCCCATATAATTTGTTTATAATATTTAAAATTATCAACTCATATCTTATTTATTAATTTAAGCTCTAGCTAAAATGTTAATTCATTATACTAGTAATATATAATATAAAGTATTCTCGGCAAAAAAAATATATATCTATATATATATATATAAAATATAATATTTATAATAGAATTGATATTGATACTTATAAATAAAATAAAATAAATTGATATTGATGTATTAAAATACTAAAATAAGCCTCAAATAAGTAGTCTTGATCATTGTACTTGTAGTGTTCTGATGTGTGGCAGAGCACACATAAATAGTTATAATGTTATATTAATAAAAAAATATAAAAAAAAGAGGTAGAGACAAAAATATAAAGCAATATCTATGGTATCTTAACACAAGAGACGTGGTTGGGAATGTGAAGATTTCTGTTCTTTTTATATAGGTCAAACTTATCTAACTTTAATACCATCATGCTTTAATTTTTGTTCAGGATTAGATTAGTCATGTCCTACATTTGTTTACTGTAGGGGCGGCTTAATGCATTTGGGGGCCTAAGGAGAAAATTGATTATCTTGTATTAGATGCAAAATTACTACTAATTAATATGAACTAAGTAAAATTTTTTCTTTTTTTAGAAAATTTATAGATAGAAAAAGTTTAACAAAATTTTTCATACTTGTTGACGTGGCAGATTGATAGTGGTAAGTAAAAAAGCGGTGTTAGTAGTAGACTTAGATGAGAATTAGTAAAAGTTTGCTAACTCAACTTTTATTATTATTATTTTTTTTTAGAAGTGCAACATTCACAATATTTTTTACAACAAATCCTAGATTTTAAGTTGTTTGTTGTTTTCTATTTGAAAATATCACTATAATTATTTTTTTGCCATCAATAACAACTTACTACTTAACATTAGTTGCAAAAGTGTTGTGAAAAATATCGTTGACGTTGCATTTTTCTCTCTTTTTTATTTGTTTTTCATTTGATAAAAAAATATTATTTTATTTATTGATTATAAATAACCCTATTGGTTAAATTTGGGGGCCTTTTTTTTACTTGAGGCCTTAGGCGACCACATTTCTTACTCTAGCATTTAGCCGGCTCTGGTTTACTGTTTATAAATCTTCCTGTAAATACTATGTTTATTTCAATCATTCTTGGCCTTTTTTGGTTAAAAAAAAAAAAAATTCAGTTAAAAGAGATGGTTTATTAAAACTTATTTTGGAGCTGTGCTAAAATTTCCCATGATAACAATAATATGCAGGAAACCCCCAAATCAAAAACCATAGCCCCTTTCTATCAAAAAAGAAAAAAAGAAGAAGAAGGAAAACCATAGCTTCTCATCCGTTTCTCTCTCCAGTCTCTATGCTTCGCCTTTAGTGCACCTTTTCCTTTGTCTCTGCTCCTACTGATGGTAAGCGATTAAAATTAAATGAAGAGATTTGTTTTCTCTTTGTTTCACCTTCAGTTCAATTGACAACCGATTTCCAATTGGTTTTTTGTGAGCTTTGCAGAATTGGGATTGAAGGGAGCAAAATCAAGATGCCGTGGACGTCCTCTTTTGATTCAAATTCGTAAAAGCTTCCTTACTCTCTTTCTCTCTCCATGTGGCGTGAGGTCAAATATTTGCTTTCTTTGTTCTAAATAACAATTTATAGAACTCAATGTTTTATGTTAAATAAATATATGATGTACTCTTCTATATAATGCAGATTTGTTGTATTATGTTCTTTCTCTACTCTTTTTGAGTCATAGCAAAAGAATTTGACATTAGTAACTATATTCTATTTATTTATTATGAAAATAAGATTGTGATCATTATTGCAATTTGTTTATTTGTTTATTCATAGAATATATGTAATTATGAAAATATCTTCATTGCCAATGGACCTATGGTAGTGGTATTAATCTTTTCAGCATGTATGTATTTTTATGGAGCTAATATACAGGATTTCTTTTATTGGGCACAAGCATATTGTGTACTAGGTTTGACAATGTTTAATATTTGAATTAGTGAAGATTTTATGTTATGCTTGGCTCTTCTCCATTTAGTTGTATTATTTGATTAGTGAGTCTTGAGATATTCTGATTTAGTCCAGCAAATGATAATTGCAATATTGTTTTTTTCTTTTTAAAGAATCCCGTGCATCGCACAGTTTAGCAACTAGTTATTATTATTATTATTATTATTATTATTATTATAGATATCCAAAATTGATTTTTTTTTATGAGATCCAAAATGGATACGTTGTTAATGGATCACATTGTAAAATAACGTATAAATTTATATATATATATATATATATATATATATATATATATATATATATATAAAGAGAGAGAGAGAGAGAGGTGAATAAATTAAATAATTCCCCAATATCTTGGGAACATTTCAAATTAAACCTTAAATTTTAAAGAAATATTAAAATCAAGAATTTTTTTTTTTGACAAACAAAAGTATCCAAATCTCTTTAAGTATTTGACTATTCTCATGAATATCCAGAATCTAATGGTTGTACTGTGGTTGCAACAAGTGATGCCTTCTCCTTTTTTTTATTTCATTTGTTTTTCTCCTTAGATCATGTGACATATTATAAAAATATTAAAATAATTACTCTAAGTGAAACTCTATTTTTTTTTTTTAAATTGTGTTTTAATAATAATTTCTATCATGAACACGTTGTGCTTGCAGTCTAGCTCAATATTTTTATCGAAATTTTTTTATTTTAATCGAAACTTTTGTAAAATTTATGTTTTGATTTGAAACCACAATAAACTATAATGAATTTATTATGAAATTTTTTTATTCTTTAATTAAGGATAGTAATTTGGCACAAGGGCAGTGTAGTAATTACATTCCATTTAAAAAAAGATAATTTTTTTTTTTAAGAAGGATTGAAAAAAAAAATAGTCAATTGATCCAATCAGAACTTTCAGTACGCAAATCAAATCAAAAAAAGAACTTTCAGTACACAACTTTATTATAAAATATAACAAATAAATGATATGATGTGATCGAGCCAATTTTTTATTAAAAGAAGTATTTTCATACCTAATACGTATCATGGACTTTGACTTATAATATTGCATCTTTTTTCATCTAAGCTATGTAACCAACCGATAGCAGAACCACGTGGAGGTCAGGCAAGTCATGGAGGACGAGATTTCTCTCCAAATTAATTTAGAGGGGAGTTGTTTAAACTCTTTTTATATTTTTTTTAAAATTTTACCGTTTAATTATATGTTTTTTAAATTCTTCACATGCATATCAAAATCGAATGTTAATTATTTACTATCCGAACAATGAAACTTATTTTTTATTCATAATTTTTATCATAAAAATAGAAATTTAAACATTTAATTTATAACATATTTATTAATTTTTGACCTTATTGAAATTTTGTTAGCATGGAGAATATAATACAAACATGCAATATAATGGATAAAATTTCAAAATTCACATCCAATAAAAATATATTAGAGGATTTTGAAGGGTTTCTCTACAAACTTATTTGGAGAGAAACTTTTCTGGCTAGAGACCTCCAAGCTTTTTGAAATTTTTTAATTTTTTATACCATTATATCTAGATATAGTTATTGTAAGTAATTTTTAAGAAAATTACACTTAATCTCCTCATTTTTTTAATAGTTATGTTATAAGCATATCTATAGACAATATCCAAACAAATTAAGTCATAATCCTCTCAAAATATATGTCAAGTGATTATGATGACGATGATATATATAAAGCAATAGAAAAAAAAAAAATGCTAGGTATTAAATTTAGTATAATATGGTTTTTTTTTTTTTTTTTTAAAACTTTCACAATTCATCTCCAAGTTTTATTCATTGCTTATTATACTAATTAGTTTTCAATTGTTTTGATTACATCTCTATGATTGAGGATCGATTTAATCAAAACTTTTTTTTCTAATAAGTTTTCATCAAATTGTTAAAGAAAGTGTTTTATATAATATTCACATGACTTGTTAATCATTGAGCACATGTATGATTAGCAAAAACAAAAAAATTTCATTTATATAATTTTTTTTTATGTATAAAAAATCTCAAAATAACATAAATATAAAAAGAATTCTTTACATTATTCCAAATATAAGAGATAATGAAAAAAAAAAAATCTAAAGGCTTGCATCACATACTTTGATTTTTAGATTAAAAGTTCACTAAATTCCAATCATAATATTCCAAGAGAAATGGATGAAAGTGGTGTGGTTAATGCATCTAAGTTCTAAATCAAAATAATTCTGATTAAACAATTTTAAAATGCATCGGCCAATGTGACTAGAAAAGAGATAATGTTGGATGAATATATTTATATTTATATTTTAATTTATTATAACAGTTTTTTTTTTTTAGAGAGTTTTAAATTTATGGCATCCGCTTTTGATGATAACTCTTTATCGACAGAGTAAGACACTAATCAGTTTTTGGTGTAAACAGGAATTGAACCGCAGATATCTTATTTAACCATTAGAAACTTTACCAGTCGAGTTAATTGGAACCCACATTACAATAATTTAAATGTTATACAAAGAGATTATTTTTTTTAAGAATATGAATATACACTAATTGTAAACATCTTAACAAAGTAATATATCATAGTTCAATATGATAAGTTTTATAATGAACATAACTTTGAGAATGAAAACAAGAAAGTTTTCATTTTGAAATCTCACAAGTAAAAATTGACATTGGAATTTTTCTGTCGAAGGCACGAACTTGTTGGGGAAGTGACAGAAGTAGGAAGCAAGTTGAATAAAGTTAAAGTTGGAGACAAAGTGGGCGTAGGATGCACGGTTGGTGCATGTCACTCCTGCGAGAGCTGCAAAAATGACCTTGAAAATTACTGTCCCAAAATGATATTCACTTACAATTCCATTTACCATGATGGAACATTCGACTATGGAGGCTATTCAGACACAATGGTAGCAAATGAGCGCTACATAGTCCATTTCCCAGAAAATATGCCACTTGATGCTGGTGCTCCACTACTCTGTGCTGGGATCACAGTGTATAGTCCCCTGAAACACTTTGGTCTAGCCCAACCTGGTAAGCATATTGGGGTTGTGGGCTTAGGTGTGCTTGGTCATGTAGCTGTCAAATTTGCTAAGGCTTTTGGGGCAAAAGTGACTGTAATTAGTACCTCACCTAGCAAGAAGGATGAAGCTTTGGAACATCTTGGTGCTGATTCTTTTTTGGTTAGCCGTGATCCAGACCAAATTCAGGTATTTTTTTAGCTTATAATACTTTCCATCTTTTGAACTCATGCACATAGTGGTTGTACTTTGAGATATTGGGTGTTGATGATGGATACATATTAAATTTGTGCAGGCTGCCATGAACACAATGGATGGTATCATTGATACTGTTTCTGCTGTGCACCCCATTTTACCATTGCTTGGTCTATTGAAGTCCGATGGAACGCTTGTCTTGGTGGGTGCACCAGACAAGCCACTTGAGCTACCTGTGTTTCCGTTGATTTCGGGTAATTGCTTATTAAGAATTTAAGACCATGATAAATTTTCCATTATTTCCATTTTTTGTGCTTTGCACCTTTTTCATCTGAAAAATGCAAAGGCTTTTTCTACCAATTTTACAGGAAAAAAAAAAAAAAAAAAAAAGAGAGTAAAAATCGAGATAATAATAAATGTGATTAGTACCATTTTGCTAATAAAATAAATAAATAAATGTTTGAATTATTTATTTATTCATTTTTTTTATACAAGATAGAAATTCTACTATCGCCTAATCTAAGTGTATACGTGTATGAAACTCTAACTCCTTCCTGGAAACTTGAATTTCGACTCTTACCCCTCACACCCCAGAAATACTTGTACTTGTAGAGTGACCATCGTGCTAAAGGTGCGCAATAGTCTGAATTAAATATCACTAGTATTACTTGTTCTTATTTCTTTACTTTGTTGTTTAATAAGTTTTGGCCATAGAGGAGAGGGTGGAGAGAAGTTTTAATTTCCCCATCCTTAAGATTATCCAATAATTCTATCCATTAAGATTACTCTTAATTAGAATTTTGTTTAGATTTTTCATTATTAGTTAAGATTACTCTTAATTAGAATTTTGTTTAGATTTTTCATTATTAATTAGTTAAGAGACTTACTAAGATTTGCAAAAAAAAAAAAAAAAAAAAAAAAAAAAAAAAAAATTCAAGAAGGAAGATGGTTGCCGGGAGTGGTATTGGAGGAATGAAAGAGACGCAAGAGATGATTGACTTTGCAGCAAAACACGGCATCACGGCAGACATTGAGGTCGTTTCAATGGATTATGTGAACACCGCAATGGAGCGTCTTGCTAAGAATGATGTTAGATACCGGTTTGTCATTGACATTGGAAACACCTTGGCTGCTACCAAGCCTTGAAGAAATAGCTTTGTGTCTTAATTAATTTTCTTTTATTGTTCCAATGTTCCATGGCTTTTTTGGTTGGATGGGGTGGTATTGAATTTATTATGCTTTGCTGGTGTCTCTACCGTAAGCCTGTCCTTCAGACTGTCATATAATGTGTAATAAATAAAATAATATATATGGATGTTTATGTTGAAAGATGTAAATTTAACTAGAACAAGTGAGGGCAATAATACATGTAACAAAGTGTTTTCTTTCGTCACTATAAAGTAAAAATATTATTTTCGTCTCTAAAATTTGTATGAAATTCTTTTTTCCTCTTTAACTTTCTAAATAATTTTTTCAATAGTTTACAATGAAAAATGGATAAATAATTCTATAAAAAGGGAATTTTTTTAAGTTTAAAGATAGATAATGAAATATTTTTAATAGTTTAAATAAAAAAAAATGAAACTTATTTTTTTGGGTTTGTCATTCTCAAAAAAAAAAAAAGTGAGGACATCAATACATGTAACAAAATGTTCATTTTCTTGCCGAAGGTCTTGTAGTTGAATTGACACCTCTCCATGCACAAAGTGCTTGGGGGTCTAGGGGGAAAAGGGTTCGAGCTGCGGGATTAGCAGCATGTTGTAAAATTCTTTTTTTGTCTCTCAACTTTCTAAATAAATTTTTTCAATAGTTTAACGGTGAAAAATTAATAAACAATTCAATAAAAATGAAATAAAAGGGATTTATTTATTTATTTATTTTTTTAAGTTTAAAGACAGAGAATGAAACATTTTTAATAGTTTAAGAACCTAAAATGAAACTTTCCAAGTCTAACTACAAATTCTACTAGATAATTGGTCATTCTATCAATTTGAACAAAAATGTGTAAGTAAATTAAGCTCTCAAGTCTTAACCATGACAGGCGGGGTTCTAATCAAAGTTGTGTATTTCGTATTGACGGCTGTTTTGGGTTGTCTATAATATTGGAGCATTTCAATATCAATGTATTCTAGTATATTGTTTAGATATTACCAAACATTAATCCTACCATGTTTTCACATGATATCAAAGCCTTCAAAATCTGTAAATTCTACTTCAAATGGCACTGCAGCTCTACACACTCTAGCACCTTTCTTGTTGTTATCTAACATGTCAAATCTAATGACTATCAAGCTTGATTAAGGGAATTACATTTTCTAGGAGCATCAAATTGTTAGTGTATATTTGTCGTAGGTGGTCGCACCGTAATATGCTACATCTTCACACATGTCATAACCCTCACTTGATATCCAGGGCCGGTTGAACCTATAGGCGACTTAGGCGGCCGCCTAAGGCCCCCACTTGTAAGAAGGCCCCCAAGTAGTAATAATATAGTATATAATATTGTTTTCTCATCTGGAAAAAAAAAAAAAAAAAAAAAAAAAAAAAAAAAAAAAAAAACCCGTTTCTCACACTGAAGTGACATGAAGGCTAATGCCATCTCCATATCTTTAAGTTGCAGAAGAAAAGATTACAGAAGGCTCGTTTCTCATCTGAAAAAAAAAAAAAAAAATGCCGTTTCTCACACTGAAGTGACATGAAGGCTAATGCAATCACCGTATCTTTAGCTTGCAGAAGAGAAGATCACAAAAAACCCGTTTCTCATCTTGAAAAAAAAAAAAAATGCCCGTTTCTTACACTGAAGTGACATGAAATCCCATTACCAAATCTTTAACTTGCAAAAGAAAAAGATTGCAAAAAGCAGAAATCTTTAGCTTGTAGAAGAAAATATTACAGAAGGAAGAAAGAAGAAAAAAATCACCCACTCCATCCAGTCTCCATCTTGATTCAAAAAAAACAAAAAACACTCTTTTTAGTTGACTTACTCATCAATTGGTATTGGCAATAGACTTGGTGTGTTCACAGATCTTCATTTCAGGTTCATTTTTTGTTTTCTCCTCCTTTGCCTCTTTTGTCTTCTTCATGGTTTGCTGGGTTTTTTTTTTTTTTTTTTTTTTTTTGGTTGAAGAGGAGTTTGCTTTGCTATTGCTCATTGCTGCTGAGTAAAGAGCACAAGCAGTGTCGGCAAGAGAACAAACAAAAAGACTAAAAGAGTTTACTTTACAAAAAGTGAAAAAAAGACTCTTAGATTTCTCTAGAAGCATGATCCGGACCCTTAGATTTCTCTAGACTCTTAGAGAAATTTAAAGATTTCTCTAGAAGCCACTTAAGCTCTTAATGTCTTACATGTTTTAGTCTTTTAGACTCTTACACGTTTTAGAGTTAGCCTTACACGTTTTGCTTTTTGCTTTCTTTTTTTTTTTTTTTTTAAGAAATCAAATTTAGTGTGATGCCGTGATGGACTTTTAGTCTTAGTGAATGAGTGAATCAAGTTGAGTTCTACATATTTTGCTAGTGGACTAGTCTTAGTGGATCCATCAAGTTATTTTTTATATATAGTAGATCAAGCTATTTTTTCAATTGAAAGTAGGTTTGAACAATTTCAAATATATGAAAATATTTTTGGTTTTTTATATAATTTTGAAAAACTAAAATCACTAGATGATGATAGTTTGAAAAAAATTGTCTTAATCTTGAATGTTTTCTCACACATGAAACTTATTCTGATATTAATGGCTTAGATTTATATTCAGAACTAAAAGTTTTAAAAGAAGTTTTGCAAATAAATGATAACTCTCCAATTCATGTACTAAATTATATAAAGAGGCTAGAATCTTTTCCAAATGCATGTATTGCTTTCAGAATATTATTAACTATACCTATTACAGTTGCTTCCGCAGAAAGAAGTTTTTCAAAATTAAAATTAATAAAATCCTATTTAAGATCAACTATGTCACAGGAAAGATTAAGTGGATTAGCTATATTATCAATTGAAAAGGAAATGTTAGCGGAATTTGAATGCAAAAATTTAATTAGTAATTTTACCTCTCAAAAAGCAAGAAAAATAAATTTTAATTGAAAAAAAATATATTAATTTATAATAAAAGACCCCATTTAAAACTTTCGCCTAGGGCCCCCAAATTCGTTGAGCCGCCCTGTTGATATCATAACCCTCACTTGATAAATGGTATTGCTTCACATTCCACACTTAGAATTAAAAATTGTCCTAAATAAATAATACTGTAAAATAAATTTAAATATTTCTAAAATAGTAAACAACAGTTATCATATGTACACGTACATAATGCAGGCTCTATTAATTTCAAGCAAAGACACTTCTAGGAAGTTTTCCATTTTCATTTTTACATCCTCAACCATTAAAACAAACTTAGTTCAATCAATGCAATCTTTAGAGTGCCTGAAACAATCCTGGGTCTTCACAATTAATTTGCACCTTCCAAAATCTTGCTTCCCATCAGAAAAACAATGCTCTGTAGTCTATATAGTGAAAAAATCTGGAGAAGATTTAGTTGAGGTGTTGAACTCATAAGGCAAGAGTACGCTTCTAAAACCACAGTTCCACAATTACAAACCACAACAACCAACCCCTGTTTGGTTAGCTGAGCATGTGCAGGCAACTAAGGGTTATTTTTGCCGTGTAATATTCTTCTACCAATGTTTTGTTACTCTGTGACAGCTGTGGATATTATAAAGATTGGTTATAACTCTATCACTTAATTAGTTAATTTTGATAAATTGAATAAGGACCAAATTTAGTCTCCTAATGGAGATAATTTTACAATCTGAGCCTAATTGATTCCGTTCAATTTTTTTTTTAATATTGCTTATAATATATATATATATATATATATATATATTTACTGTATTTTATTTTTACGTATGCTCTGAACTGACCCCTCACCCGGTGTTGTAAAGAAAGCCAAATATGATATACTATATATGTATCTCATATGGTAGGCCCGGACTGTCTGGATTCCATTTCTTGTTGGTATGTGTTTGTATTAATTATCTCCCAGATTTTATCATAATTATTATCTGTATTCAAAACAAACAAACAAAAAAACAAAATACTTGATTAAAAAGAAAATGAAGAAGTCGGTGGAACAGAATCCATGGAAGGTTAGGATATCCTTGATAGTTTGTGGGGTGCTTTTTTATTTATTTTTTATTTTTTATAATTTGATAGTTGAGAAACAGTAAATTTGAATTATACTAGGGTTAAAAACATCAGAAATGCCAATTAAACTTTAATACTCGTTACCTTTGAGGGTTAAAGTTACCTATTCGCGACATCAAAGTTGTTGAATCCCTCGTTAGAGCACTTAACAATCAAATAGTCCCTCACTAGCGCAGTTCACTTTAAAAAAAAAAAAAAAAAAAAAAAAAAAATTGTTGAGAATAGTAGCGCTGACCGCTTATAAATGACAAAAACATGGTTGTTAATTAGGGCCCTATTTCATAATTTGATCATACGTATTTAGACTTTAGTGGCACCGAGGTTGTTAAGGAAACATACAAGAATCAACAAATGCAGTCCTGCGAAATTTCCCGAATAAAAAACAAATCAAGACTTTGATCATTGATGTAGGAATTTTTTTTTTTTTTTTGATGAACACTGATTTAGGAATCTGGACTTGTTTATAGAAGTGAAAAAAGAATCGTCTCATTAACTTCAAGACAAGAAGACAAAAGAAAAAAAAAAGTTGGGATGGGACCATGAGAAGTGGCTAGATGCATCAGCATTATAAGACTTTGACCAGCCAAAAGAGGTCATTGAAAATGAAAAGGTAAAACAAAAATCATACGACTTTGACCAGCCATCAGGATATTTTTTGTTTATTAAACTTCATGTACACTTTATTTTACAAACATGCAAAAAGCAATTTAATTATTATTTTTTTTTTTGGTAGAAGTAATGGAATTACTTCATAAGTTTAAAAATCATGACTTCGAGTACAATTTTAATTACCTTTTCTGCGTGTGTTTAAAACTAATGCCAAATTGAAAATTACACCCTTAAAATTTGAGGATGTTTAAATTTTATATTTTGAATTTTTAAAATTTGAATTTTACTTCTCGAAATTTGGGATATTTAGATTTTACTCCCTAAAATTTGTGAGTGTTTGAATTTTACACACTGAAATTTTAAAATTTGCAGGTGTAAAATTCAAATATTCCTAAACTTTAGGGGAGTAAAATCTAAATTCTGAAATGTTAGTGTAAAATGTAAATATCTAAAACTTCAGAAGGTAAAATTCAAATTCAAAAACTTCATAGTGTAAAATCCAAACATCCTCAAATTTTAGAAGTTTAAGTTGCAATTTTTCCTAATTTTTTTTTTTTTTTTTTGAGAAGGGCAATTTTTCCTAAAATTAATTATGCATAATAAACACTTTTTTTTAATTTTTTTATATGGAGGAGAGACGTCATCACTGATCATTATAAATTACTTCAAAAGAGGTCATTCAAAATATGGAATAGTTTCAGCAATATATATATATATATATATATATGTATGTATGGAATAGTAAAATAACACGACTTTGACTGTTTTTTTTTTTTTTAAATTTTTTTTTAGAGCAAATACGACTTTGACTGTTGATAAAGTAATATGGAGATATTTTAGAGAGGACAAATTTTTTATCCAAATTAGCTGGGAACAAAGTTTCTTTCCCACTGTGTGCGTGTGAGAAACTTCAAACGACCATCTAGTTGAGACCTTAAATTCCAAACGTTTATTTATGAGTGTCAACAACTTTAGACTAATCAAAAATATGAACAAAATTATTTTCTCAAAATAGGAAGAAAATTTTATAGGTTTCTCATTTCACGGATTAATTGTTCTAAAACCCATTTTCAGTTTAATATTTTTTAGAACCGCCCCAATAATTACAGGCAGTTGTTCTAAAACCAATTTTGTATTTCTGTTCAACAATTTTATAATCGCCCGAGTTACAGATAAGTTACTATATATAAACCATTTATTTTTAATTATTATTTTCAGAATCATCCCTTTCACGGATAAGCAATTCTAAACCATTTATTTTAAATTTTTCATTTCAGAGCCACCTCTTTATGAAAAAGTTTTTTTAAAATCAAACTCTTTGAATCCCCCTAGTTGAAAAGTTCAGAGATTACTTTTTTTATTGATAAGGTAGCATGCAACAGTTCAGAGATTACGAAATGCATGTTGCTTCACAACTTTCCTTTTCATGAATAAGAAGTTTATTGACATTGGTGTTCGCTTTTGCAAGCTTTATCAATAATAAGCATTATATTTTTCTCAAAAAAAATAAAATAATAATAATAATAATAATAATAATAATAATAATAATAATAATAATAAGCATTATTACTAGAGTTGGCTACATTATATAGTCAAAATGCAATAATCACTCAAATCTATATATTACTAAAAGCTGAAGCGTAGCGTTTAATGCTGCTACTCTCATGTTGTGCCACACCAGCTGTCACGTCATTTGTTTAAAAAAAATATAATTTTTCCTTCAATTTTAAAATGTTTTTTCCAATTTTTAGCCCTATAAATCCCAGCCCTATAAATGCAGCCCACTAATAATTTATTTACTTCCACTATCACCCTATAATAAATTTGTATAATTAATCCAGCCCACCTCTTATTTATTTAGTTCCACTATCAAGCCCAACCCAAAACTTTTTCAGTTCAACTTAAAGGAAAAAGAAATTAAAAATAAAAAACGTTCAAGCCGGTTTTGTGTGAGCATTTCCAACTTAAAAGAAGAAAGAAAAAAAAAATACATTACTAAAAGTTGAAGCGTAGCATTTATTATTACGCTTTTATTATTGCTACGCTTCAGTTCAGCCACATTAGCGACCATGATATCTTTATAAAAAAAATGACATTTTTTAAAAATATTAATATGTAAGGATGATTTTACACATTCTAAAATAATAATTAAATACATGTTACTTACCAACTATAATAAAATAGTAGTATCTAAATATCTAAAGATGACTTTACACATTCTAAAATAATGATTTTTTTTTTTTTGAAAGGCATTCTAAAATAATAATTAAATACATGTAACTTATCTATATATTACTAAAAGCTGAAGCGTAGCGTTTAATGCTGCTACTCTCACGTTGTGCCACATCAGCTACCACATCAGCTGCCACGTCATTTGTTTAAAAAAAATATAATTTTTCCTTCAATTTTAAAATGTTTTTTCCAATTTTTAGCCCTATAAATCCCAGCCCTATAAATGCAGCCCACTAATGATTTATTTACTTCCACTATCACCCTATAATAAATTTGTATAATTAATCTAGCCCACCTCTTATTTATTTAGTTCCAATATCAAGCCCAACCCAAAGCCTTTTCAGTTCAACTTAAAGAAAAAAGAAATTAAAAATAAAAAACGTTCAAGCCGGTTTTGTGTGAGCATTTTCAACTTAAAGGAAGAAAGAAAAAAAAAATACATTACTAAAAGTTGAAACGTAGCATTTATTATTACGCTTTTATTGTTGCTACGCTCCAGTTCAGCCACATCAGCGACCATGATATCTTTATAAAAAAAATGACATTTTTTAAAAATATTAATATCTAA
Organism: Quercus tomentella; assembly: GCA_028535165.1. Lineage (NCBI taxonomy): Eukaryota > Viridiplantae > Streptophyta > Magnoliopsida > Fagales > Fagaceae > Quercus > Quercus tomentella. The sequence continues at coordinate 17,084,208 of JAPQVY010000001.1, forward strand.
GGATGATTTTACACATTCTAAAATAATAATTAAATACATGTAACTTACCAACTATAATAAAATAGTAATATCTAAATATCTAAAGATGACTTTACAAAGTCTAAAATAATGATTTTTTTTTTTTTTGAACGGCATTCTAAAATAATAATTAAATACATGTAACTTATCTATATCTATATATTACTAAAAGCTAAAGCGTAGCGTTTAATGCTGCTACTCTCACATTGTGCCACATCAGCCGTCACGTCATTTGTTTAAAAAAATATAATTTTTCCTTCAATTTTAAAATGTTTTTTCCAATTTTTAGCCCTATAAATCCCAGCCCTATAAATGCAGCCCACTAATAATTTATTTACTTCCACTATCACCCTATAATAAATTTGTATAATTAATCCAGCCCACCTCTTATTTATTTAGTTCCACTATCAAGCCCAACCCAAAACTTTTTCAGTTCAACTTAAAGGAAAAAGAAATTAAAAATAAAAAACGTTCAAGCCGGTTTTGTGTGAGCATTTCCAACTTAAAAGAAGAAAGAAAAAAAAAATACATTACTAAAAGTTGAAGCGTAGCATTTATTATTACGCTTTTATTATTGCTACGCTTCAGTTCAGCCACATTAGCGACCATGATATCTTTATAAAAAAAATGACATTTTTTAAAAATATTAATATGTAAGGATGATTTTACACATTCTAAAATAATAATTAAATACATGTTACTTACCAACTATAATAAAATAGTAGTATCTAAATATCTAAAGATGACTTTACACATTCTAAAATAATGATTTTTTTTTTTTTGAAAGGCATTCTAAAATAATAATTAAATACATGTAACTTATCTATATATTACTAAAAGCTGAAGCGTAGCGTTTAATGCTGCTACTCTCACGTTGTGCCACATCAGCTACCACATCAGCTGCCACGTCATTTGTTTAAAAAAAATATAATTTTTCCTTCAATTTTAAAATGTTTTTTCCAATTTTTAGCCCTATAAATCCCAGCCCTATAAATGCAGCCCACTAATGATTTATTTACTTCCACTATCACCCTATAATAAATTTGTATAATTAATCTAGCCCACCTCTTATTTATTTAGTTCCAATATCAAGCCCAACCCAAAGCCTTTTCAGTTCAACTTAAAGAAAAAAGAAATTAAAAATAAAAAACGTTCAAGCCGGTTTTGTGTGAGCATTTTCAACTTAAAGGAAGAAAGAAAAAAAAAATACATTACTAAAAGTTGAAACGTAGCATTTATTATTACGCTTTTATTGTTGCTACGCTCCAGTTCAGCCACATCAGCGACCATGATATCTTTATAAAAAAAATGACATTTTTTAAAAATATTAATATCTAAGGATGATTTTACACATTCTAAAATAATAATTAAATACATGTAACTTACCAACTATAATAAAATAGTAATATCTAAATATCTAAAGATGACTTTACAAAGTCTAAAATAATGATTTTTTTTTTTTTTGAACGGCATTCTAAAATAATAATTAAATACATGTAACTTATCTATATCTATATATTACTAAAAGCTAAAGCGTAGCGTTTAATGCTGCTACTCTCACATTGTGCCACATCAGCCGTCACGTCATTTGTTTAAAAAAATATAATTTTTCCTTCAATTTTAAAATGTTTTTTCCAATTTTTAGCCCTATAAATCCCAGCCCTATAAATGCAGCGCACTAATTATTTATTTACTTCCACTATCACCCTATAATAAATTTGTATAATTAATTCAGCTCACCACTTATTTATTTAGTTCCACTATCAAGCCCAACCCAAAGTCTTTTCAGTTCAACTTAAAGGAAAAAGAAATTAAAAATAACAAACATTCAAGCCGGTTTTGTGTGAGCATTTTCAACTTAAAGGAAGAAAGAAAAAAAATACATTTCTAAAAGTTGAAGCATAGCATTTATTGTTACGCTTTTATTGTTGCTACGCTCCAGTTCAGTCACATCAGCGGCCATGATATCTTTATAAAAAAAATGAAATTTTTTTAAAATATTAATATCTAAGGATGATTTTACACATTCTAAAATAATAATTAAATACATGTAACTTACCAACTATAATAAAATGGTAATATCTAAAGATGACTTTACACATTCTAAAATAATGATTTTTTTTTTTGAACGGCATTCGAAAATAACAATTAAATACATGTAACTTACCAACTATAATAAAATAGTAATATCTAAATATCTAAAGATGACTTTACACATTCTAAAATAATGATTTTTTTTTTTGAACGGCATTCTAAAATAATAATTAAATACATGTAACTTATCTATATATTACTAAAAGCTAAAGCGTAGCGTTTAATGCTGCTACTCTCACATTGTGCCACATCAGCCGCCACGTCATTTGTTTAAAAAAAATATAATTTTTCCTTCAATTTTAAAATGTTTTTTCCAATTTTTAGCCCTATAAATCCCAGCCCTATAAATGCAGCGCACTAATTATTTATTTACTTCCACTATCACCCTATAATAAATTTGTATAATTAATTCAGCCCACCACTTATTTATTTAGTTCCACTATCAAGCCCAACCCAAAGTCTTTTCAGTTCAACTTAAAGGAAAAAGAAATTAAAAATAACAAACATTCAAGCCGGTTTTGTGTGAGCATTTTCAACTTAAAGGAAGAAAGGAAAAAAATACATTTCTAAAAGTTGAAGCATAGCATTTATTGTTACGCTTTTATTGTTGCTACGCTCCAGTTCAGTCACATCAGCGGCCATGATATCTTTATAAAAAAAATGAAATTTTTTTAAAATATTAATATCTAAGGATGATTTTACACATTCTAAAATAATAATTAAATACATGTAACTTACCAACTATAATAAAATGGTAATATCTAAAGATGACTTTACACATTCTAAAATAATGATTTTTTTTTTCAACGGCATTCTAAAATAACAATTAAATACATATAACTTACCAACTATAATAAAATAGTAATATCTAAATATCTAAAGATGACTTTACACATTCTAAAATAATGATTTTTTTTTTGAACGGCATTCTAAAATAATAATTAAATACATGTAACTTACCTATATATTACTAAAAACTAAAGCGTAGCGTTTAATGCTGCTACTCTCACATTGTGCCACATCAGCCGCCACGTCATTTGTTTAAAAAAAATATAATTTTTCCTTCAATTTTAAAATGTTTTTTCCAATTTTTAGCCCTATAAATCCCAGCCCTATAAATGCAGCGCACTAATTATTTATTTACTTCCACTATCACCCTATAATAAATTTGTATAATTAATTCAGCCCACCACTTATTTATTTAGTTCCACTATCAAGCCCAACCCAAAGTCTTTTCAGTTCAACTTAAAGGAAAAAGAAATTAAAAATAACAAACATTCATGCCGGTTTTGTGTGAGCATTTTCAACTTAAAGGAAGAAAGAAAAAAAATACATTTCTAAAAGTTGAAGCATAGCATTTATTGTTACGCTTTTATTGTTGCTACGCTCCAGTTCAGTCACATCAGCGGCCATGATATCTTTATAAAAAAAATGAAATTTTTTTAAAATATTAATATCTAAGGATGATTTTACAGATTCTAAAATAATAATTAAATACATGTAACTTACCAACTATAATAAAATGGTAATATCTAAAGATGACTTTACACATTCTAAAATAATGATTTTTTTTTTGAACGGCATTCTAAAATAACAATTAAATACATGTAACTTACCAACTATAATAAAATAGTAATATCTAAATATCTAAAGATGACTTTACACATTCTAAAATAATGATTTTTTTTTTTGAACGGCATTCTAAAATAATAATTAAATACATGTAACTTATCTATATATTACTAAAAGCTGAAGCGTAGCATTTAATACTGCTACTCTCACGTTGTGCCACATCTGCTGCCACGTCATTTGTTTAAAAAAAATATAATTTTTCCTTCAATTTTAAAATGTTTTTTTCAATTTTTAGCCCTATAAATCCCAGCCCACTAATGATTTATTTACTTCCACTATCACCCTATAATAAATTTGTATAATTGATCCAGCCCACCTCTTATTTATTTAGTTCCACTATCAAGCTCAACCCAAAACCTTTTCAGTTCAACTTAAAGGAAAAAGAAATTAAAAATAAAAAACGTTCAAGCCGGTTTTGTGTGAGCATTTTCAACTTAAAGGAAGAAAGAAAAAAAAAATACATTACTAAAAGTTGAAGCGTATCATTTATTATTACGCTTTTATTGTTGCTACGCTCCAGTTTAGCCACATCAGCGACCATGATATCTTTATAAAAAAAATGACATTTTTTAAAAATATTAATATCTAAGAATGATTTTACACATTCTAAAATAATAATTAAATACATGTAACTTACCAACTATAATAAAATAGTAATATCTAAAGATGACTTTACACATTCTAAAATAATGATTTTTTTTTTTTGAACGGCATTTTAAAATAACAATTAAATACATGTAACTTACCAACTATAATAAAATAGTAATATCTAAATATCTAAAGATGACTTTACACATTCTAAAATAATGATTTTTTTTTTGAACGGCATTCTAAAATAATAATTAAACACATGTAACTTATCTATATCTATATATTACTAAAAGCTGAAGCGTAGCGTTTAATACTGCTACTCTCACGTTGTGCCACATCTGCTGCCACGTCATTTGTTTAAAAAAAATATAATTTTTCCTTCAATTTTAAAATGTTTTTTTTCAATTTTTAGCCCTATAAATCCCAGCCCTATAAATGCAGCCCACTAATGATTTATTTACTTCCACTATCACCCTATAATAAATTTGTATAATTGATCCAGCCCACCTCTTATTTATTTAGTTCCACTATCAAGCCCAACCCAAAACCTTTTCAGTTCAACTTAAAGGAAAAAGAAATTAAAAATAAAAAACGTTCAAGCCGGTTTTGTGTGAGCATTTTCAACTTAAAGGAAGAAAGAAAAAAAAAATACATTACTAAAAGTTGAAGCGTATCATTTATTATTACGCTTTTATTGTTGCTACGCTCCAGTTCAGCCACATCAGCGACCATGATATCTTTATAAAAAAAATGACATTTTTTAAAAATATTAATATCTAAGGATGATTTTACACATTCTAAAATAATAATTAAATACATATAACTTACCAACTATAATAAAATAGTACTATCTAAAGATGACTTTACACATTCTAAAATAATGATTTTTTTTTTTTTTTGAAAGGCATTCTAAAATAATAATTAAATACATGTAACTTATCTATATATTACTAAAAGCTAAAGCGTAGCGTTTAATGTTGCTACTCTCACGTTGTGCCACATCAGCCGCCACGTCATTTGTTTAGAAAAAATATAATTTTCCCTCCAATTTTAAAATGTTTTTTCCAATTTTTAGCCCTATAAATCCCAGCCCTATAAATGCAGCTCACTAATTATTTATTTACTTCCACTATCACCCTATAATAAATTTGTATAATTAATCCAGCTCACCTCTTATTTATTTAGTTCTACTATCAAGCCCAACCCAAAACCTTTTCAATTCAACTTAAAGGAAAAAGAAATTAAAAATAAAAAACGTTCAAGCCGGTTTTGTGTGAGCCTTTTCAACTTAAAGGAAGAAACAAAAAAAAAATACATTTCTAAAAGTTGAAGCGTAGCATTTATTGTTACGCTTTTATTGTTGCTACGCTCCAGTTCAGCCACATCAGTGGCCATAATATCTTTATAAAAAAAATGACATTTTTTAAAAATATTAATATCTGAGGATGATTTTACACATTCTAAAATAATAATTAAATACATGTAACTTACCAACTATAATAAAATAGTAATATCTAAATATCTAAAGATGACTTTACACATTCTAAAATAATGATTTTTTTTTTTTTGAACGGCATTCTAAAATAATAATTAAATACATGTAACTTATCTATATATTACTAAAATCTGAAGCGTAACGTTTAATACTGCTACTTTCACGTTGTGCCACATCAGCTGCCACGTCATTTGTTTAAAAAAAATATAATTTTTCCTTCAATTTTGTAATGTTTTTTCCAATTTTTAGCCCTATAAATGTAGCCCACTAATTATTTATTTACTTCCACTATTACCCTATAATAAATTTGTATAATTAATCCAGCCCACCTCTTATTTATTTAGTTCCACTATCAAGTCCAACCCAAAGCCTTTTCAGTTCAACTTAAAGGAAAAAGAAATTAAAAATAAAAAACGTTCAAGCCGGTTTTGTGTGAGCATTTTCAACTTAAAGGAAGAAAGAAAAAAAAATACATTTCTAAAAATTGAAGCGCAGCATTTATTGTTACACTTTTATTGTTGCTACACTCCAGTTCAGTCACATCAGCGGCCATGATATCTTTATAAAAAAAATGAAATTTTTTTAAAATATTAATATCTAAGGAGGATTTTACACATTCTAAAATAATAATTAAATACATGTAACTTACCAACTATAATAAAATAGTAATATCTAAAGATGACTTTACACATTCTAAAATAATGATTTTTTTTTTGAACGGCATTCTAAAATAACAATTAAATACATGTAACTTACCAACTATAATAAAATAGTAATATCTAAATATCTAAAGATGACTTTACAAATTCTAAAATAATGATTTTTTTTTTTTGAACGGCATTCTAAAATAATAATTAAATACATGTAACTTATCTATATATTACTAAAAGCTGAAGCGTAGCGTTTAATACTGCTACTCTCACGTTGTGCCACATCAGCTGCCACGTCATTTGTTTAAAAAAAATATAATTTTTCCTTCAATTTTAAAATGCTTTTTCCAATTTTTAGCCCTATAAATCCCAGCCCTATAAATGTAGCCCACTAATTATTTATTTACTTCCGTTATTACCCTATAATAAATTTGTATAATTAATCCAACCCATCTCTTATTTATTTAGTTCCACTATGAAGCCCAACCCAAAGCCTTTTCAGTTCAACTTAAAGGAAAAAGAAATTAAAAAAAAAAAACGTTCAAGCCGGTTTTGTGTGAGCATTTTCAACTTAAAGGAAGAAAGAAAAAAAAAATACATTTCTAAAAGTTGAAGCGTAGCATTTATTGTTACGCTTTTATTGTTGCTACGTTCCAATTCAGTCACATCAGCAGCCATGATATCTTTATAAAAAAAATGAAATTTTTTTAAAATATTAATATCTAAGGATGATTTTACACATTCTAAAATAATAATTAAATACATGTAACTTACCAACTATAATAAAATAGTAATATCTAAAGATGACTTTACACATTCTAAAATAATGATTTTTTTTTTTGAAAGGCATTTTAAAATAATAATTAAATACATGTAACTTATCTATATCTATATATTACTAAAAGCTGAATCGTAGCATTTAATGCTGCTACTCTTACGTTTTGCCACATCAGCTGCCACGTCTTTTATTTAAAAAAAATATAATTTTTCCTTCAATTTTTAGCCTTATAAATCCTAACCCTATAAATGCAACCCACTAATTATTTATTTACTTCCATTATCACCCTATAATAAATTTGTATAATTAATCCAACCCATCTCTTATTTATTTAGTTCCACTATCAAGCCCAACCCAAATCCTTTTCAGTTCAACTTAAAGGAAAAAGATATTAAAAATAAAAAACGTTCAAACCGGTTTTGTGTGTGCCTTTTCAACTTAAAGGAAGAAAGAAAAAAAAAATACATTTCTAAAAGTTGAAGCGTAGCATTTATTGTTACGCTTTTATTGTTGTTATGCTCCAGTTCAGCCACATCAGCAACCATGATATCTTTGTAAAAAAAATGACATTTTTTTGAAATATTAATATCTAAGGATGATTTTCCACATTCTAAAATAATAATTAAATACATGTAACTTACCAACTATTATAAAATAGTAATATCTAAATATCTAAAGATGACTTTACACATTGTAAAATAATAATTTTTTTTTTTTGAACGGCATTCTAAAATAATAATTAAATACATATAACTTATCTTTATATTACTAAAAGCTGAAGCGTAGCATTTAATACTGCTACTCTCACGTTGTGTCACATCAGCTGCCACGTCATTTGTTTTAAAAAAAATATAATTTTTCCTTCAATTTTAAAATGCTTTTTCCAATTTTTAGCCCTATAAATCCCAGCCCTATAAATGCAGCCAACTAATTATTTATTTACTTCCGACATAATAATGCTATAATTATTATCATTGAAAACATGTAGTCATAAAATACTTTTTTTAGAAATAATAATAAAAACCAAAATAAAAAAGTAGGAATTCTTCACCGGACATACCATCCTTTTTTTTTATTTTGTAAACCCTTCTCATAGGCATTTTATTAAACATGTGACATAGAAGTACAAATGGTGGGATTATCTTCAGCATACCACTTTGTTGGTGGTAATTTATAGTAAAAGAGATATGATAGAAATAGAAATACCACTTAACACTCCAAAATATTTAACATTATATATATAATACTAAACATATTAAATACTAAAATATTCAATATTGGACATAAAAAAATCAAAATTGCATTATCTGTTTATGACCTTACACATTCTCTTGAATGAACATATGAATACTAAACTATTCCCAAGTGCATTATGGCAAAATAAATTGTCATATGAACAGAATAGTAGAAAACACACCCAATATTGCATTATGAGTTTATGACCTTACACATTCTCTTGAACGGTCATATATTAAGTTATGCCAAAGTGCATTATGACAAAATAAATTGTCATATGAATACTAAACTATTCCCAAGTGCATTATGGCAAAATAAATTTTCATATGAACAGAATAGTAGAAAACACACCCAATATTGCATTATGAGTTTATGACCTTACACATTCTCTTGAACGGTCATATATTAAGTTATGCCAAAGTGCATTATGACAAAATAAATTGTCATATGAAAATGAATAGTATAAAACACACCCACGAAGAAAATAAACGAAAACACACCCATCAAGAAACTCTGGATTTTCTTTACTAAGATTGAGATGATTTCTTCAATCAGAGATAACAATTCAACAAAAAATCATCGTCTCAATTTGGTAAGTATTTCAATGTGCTTACAATACTCTTGATCTTCACTCTATTTTTTTTTTTTTTGGGTACATTTTAAATGCTTTCCACTTCTTCTTTTGAGTAATGGTTATTTTCCTTTATCACAATTTATCAAATCGCTTCCATCATATCGAAATACATTACCATCTTACTAATTTTTTATTTTGTTTTAGTACATGGTCTTTTGCCTCCCATTTGTTTATTTTATTTTCTGAATAGCTTTGTTATTTTTTAAATTAAATACTACGCAAATTCTTGCTAAAATCCTTTAATCTCATCTAAATATATGCTAATTTATAATTTCTTTCTTAGGATACCTTGGGAGAGGAAACAAAATATTATGATTTATAGAAATGGTGTTTCTCTTTTTCGTTACATTTGGAATTATACCATGTGTTTCTCTTTTTCTTTGTATTTGAGATTATACCTAATCTTTATATGGTTTTTTCATTAATTTTTCAACAAAATACAATGCAAATAACATTATGGTAATTCAAACACACTAAAGATTTTTTAAAATTTTATTTTAAGATCTAATCTCTAAATCTTACCATTTATAATTTTCAAGGAAACAATTTTGGGACACTTACATTGTTTAAGTATTGCATCCATTTTATGACTATGGGCATGCATGCAATATTTTTTTTATGTTTTTCATGGTTAACCTAATATCCATTTCTTTGGATTTAAAAATTCTTTCAATTGAAGCATATACCTTGATGTAACTTATTCTTAGAAAATTCCACAACTTAATTCAAATCATGCTAGCCAAATATATGTATGTATGTATATATATATATATATATATATATATATATAGACACACACACTATTATTCCTCACCTCAGCTAGCTTAAACTTATCTCATTCTCAAGGTGAAAAAAATGCTTAAAATTATCCCTTTTTTTTAGTTCAATATGATCTTTGTATTTATTAAGACAGAGCACAATGATTTTGTACCCTTCTATATGAATTAAATCATCATACCTTATTTAGCTTAAAATTATCTCTTATTCCAAGTTCAATTTGGCTACAACATGTTGCTCTTCAATCCAAAATACTCCTTAAATATTTTAGTGTAATACATATTTCTTTAGTACTTTTTTCTTATATTCATCTGCATAAACTTCTTATAAGTTCTTGAATTGATTAGAAATTAAGAAGGTTATATCAAGATAATGGCAACAATCTTTTGTGCTAGCACTACTCAAAGAACCAAAACTATTAAACACAAAATTACTACCATAATTTTCTTTTTCTTTAGGATAATAAGTGATAAATGGTTGTTAGTTTGTTTACATTTCTTTGTAAATAGTTGTTTTTGGTTATTTTGGGTGATGATGTAGGTATTACTAATCAAATTCTCTTACATTTAAAAAAAAAAAAAATTATCACTAAAATTATGTTTCACATATGTCACACTTTTTAGCAAGTGTTCTGAACATATATATATATATATATATATATATATATATATATATATATATATATATATATATTATTTCATTGGCAATTCTACAATTAGCAATGCAATACTCTTGCAGTGTAATTTATAATTTATTTCATTGATTGTTAACACGTGATAGTTTATCATTTAATATCTTTCTCTCTTCCTTCTTTCTAGAACGTATAGAACGTATTTAACAACTGTTATCATATTGGACAACACAATATGAATTGGATATATTACACTTTTTTTTTAGGCTTGGTGCTCCACAAACAAATATGCTCTTCTTCGAAGTTTTCATTTGTTTTTTTCTCTTACTATTTTCTTGGCTGATTTGTTAAAATTTAGAAATTGTGTTTGGCTTCATCTTGCTAGGTTCATTTTGCATGATCATTGGCTTATATGCTATAATTTGGGCTAAAGCTGTAGACCTAGAACTGGAAGAGATCAAACTAGATATAGTCGTAGAGAACAAGAGTATTAAATGTATAAATTTGTGAATAGCTCAACAAAATGAACTGGTTCTATGGTATTAAAACACAATTATGAGCATGTATAAACAATTCTATCATGACTAATTTTGCTTTCTCCTACCCCTTTTGTGTTATTTATTGATTGACTAAGATTTACTACACATTTAGATTCCTCTGTTTTCAAGTTTATTAAATTGTGGAGAAAAAATTCTATAAAATAGGTGATTTTCATATATGAGTTTAGTGAATATCAAAATATAAATTGTTATAGCTTGGTTTAATAAACAAAGTTTGTATAAATTGCTCATTAACTTCTCAAAAAATGAAAAAGAATGTTAGCTTCCATATGAAATAATCAAGATTCATTTTCGTGTTCTAATCAAAATTGTACATTCTCCATTTTTTTTTATTGTGTTGGATTTTGATGCATATTTCGCTATATTATATCATGTTACAAAATATCTTGCCATATATAATAATTGAAAGCAAATTGCAACATGTTTCCTTGGATATATATATATATATATATATATATATATATATATATATATATATCTCTCACTCTCTCTCTCAAGATATAGACTTCTTTACCTACAGAATATATACTACTCTATATTAGAATGTAATCACATTATTTTGAGATGAGTTTGTGACTATTACTTATAAGTCTCAAGTCCAACTTAGGTCGCCCCATCTACCCATTTTTTTTCATTAAAAAAAAAAAAAAAAAAAAAAAGTCACCAGTGCTATTCTCATTTTTAACTTCACCACAAAAAAAAAAAAAAAAAAAAAAAAAATTATGATGTCAAATTTTTCTGCGCATTGCGCGGGTTTGCGACTAGTTATCATTAAAACAAGAGAAAAAAAAAAATCAAAGGGCACATAAATAGGATAGGGACCCTATGTCAGAGTCCTGATTGGGAAACAAATTGATCTCATCAGCACTATGTGCCTCCGACGTGAAATTTTCAATTTTTGTTTTTTCCCTAATGTGCTTGCTTCTCCAATCAACTTGAGTGAGAGCTTTGAGATAGCTATGGAAACACGTAGTATGATTCAAGACTCCACTACCTTGAGCTCTCACCTCAATAATTGAGGGGTATCCCAACACAAAATGCACTACTAACCTCCTTACAGCACTCTCTAAAGGGTAGCTTTGTGACGAGACATTTGGTTGTTTGCATCTCTTTTCCATCGACAGTAGCACTCTGACACTCTCTACAAGAGCCAAAGAATTTTGTGATCCAAATCCCTCTTTATTCATTCGAAATAATGACAGACTATCTTTATATTCTAAACGGAATATCCTATTTCAACCATCAAAAAAAGAAAAAGAACATCCTATTTTAAAGTCCTATTTCAGCAAATCAATCACTTGCAATTTTAGTCACATGATCTTTTCAATAGTCATGTAACTTGTGTAAATGATTTAATGAATCATGTAATTTAAGATATGTGAACAATATCTTATAAATTTTCATGTAAAGGAATTGAGAATACCATTTACCCCAATTTAGGGAAAATATTTTCCTAAAAATAATGATCTAACATGATAGGATTCCGTCATATAACTTATGGTAATTTTTCATATTTTTCTTAACTATTCCATTTTTTAATTTTGATAAAATTTATGATTTTTTTTTTTTAATTTTGAATATAAATTTCAATTATTCCATGAATTGTACGGCATATTAGAAAGCTTAATAAGATACAATTCCTAATTAAACTCAAATACATGGTTGATCATCTTATCCTTTTCCAAGGACAATTAAATTCAATGTATATAAATCTTTGAATTTAATTAGACAAGTCTTTGAATCTATTTGGACAACTTAATGTACTGTAATTTAGGAATTGTATCTAAGTTTTATTCTATTACAATTTTTTTTAATGTCTACTTTATTACCTTTTTTTATTTTATTTTTTTATTTTTTTTTTGAGATAACTGATAGAAATATTTTATTCATAGTATGACCATTGTATATAGAGTAAAAAGGAAAAGAGAAACACTAGTCCCAGATAATGTGAAGTATCGTTAGTGAGATCAAGCCACTGTCTCTTCTAAACAGTAAGTTTATGCTCATAGAACAGTGTACCGAATTTTTCATACATACCTCTTTTTTTTTTTTTTTTTTTTTTTTTTTTTTTTGGCTAGGTAAATGCGGGGGCTTGAACCTCCGAGCAATATGTCTCTACATAGGCCGGGTACCAACTCGCCTACATGGGGCGGTGGTTTCATACATACCTTTTGTGTTTGAGAAAGTTCAGGAATACAATTTCTATCACAATTCTCACGTGATTGAAAAGTGAAGAGTCTTTTCAATAGCCAAACAATGATTTAGGTGAAAATAGTCAAATCGATTTAGAAAATAACTTGCAAAATCCAAAATGGTGAGGCCTAAAATCCAAATAAAATCTGTTCTAAAATGTCTCGTGTAAAGTGAAAGGTACTACATACATTTTCTCTTTGCGCTGGAAAGTGAAAGGTATCTTTTACACGAGACAATTGTGCTAAAATGTATGTAGTACATCATCATTATTAAGCCTGCTAGTTCCATCAAATAAGAGATAAGTGCCAAGCTAAGATGAAACGTGAAAACTCCTCCCAGTAAATGGCGCGGTCGGAAAAACGAAATTAGTCAGAATGTCCACCTGTCCTACATCTAACTATCGTTAGCTCACCCAATACGTCAGCCCAGCGCAAAGAGAAAACCCAACCATTTCCTCCTCATACCCTATAAATATATCGCACACAATTTAGGACCCTATTCATTAGCAATTCTATCCCTCTCTAGTCTCTAGTTACTCTTTCTGCCTTCTTAGTTTCTTTCTACTTGTGACAAAAGAGAGAAATGGCAAAATCACTAGAGGTTGAGCACCCCAAGAAGGCCTTTGGCTGGGCTGCCAAGGATACTTCTGGGCACCTCTCGCCCTTCCAATTCTCAAGAAGGTTCTCTCTCTCCTACTACTGCTCTTGTTTGTTTCATTTTTCATTTCAATCTATAATTTTGATTCTCAAAAAGTATTAAGAAAATGGAAAATAAAGTATTTTGTAATTTGTAATTAGGCTTTGATTGTTTTTTTTTTTTTGGGGGAGAGACTGTAATATGGGCTCCCTATGATTAATCTAAAAATAGGTATGTGAGTTGCAATTTTAAATGCCGTAAAAGATTTGAGTTTGTCTTTCTCATTATTAATTGATTTTGAAGTAGAATAACATAACTCATACTCCAACAAGTGTGTTTTCTTTATCACCAATTTATTTTGAGGTTAACGATCATAACTCAAAGTCCGACAATTTCACGTTTAACCGTGTTCACACTTTTTTATATTATGGATTAATTATGTACATCTCATATAAGACTATGAACATTATGTGAAACATTTTACTTCACATTAAGATTGTGAAGCAAGTTTCTATCTTTTATCTATATATATATATATATAAAGAGTGTAAAACAATAATGAAATGTTAACAGATGTTCTATATAAAGTATTAGTTTAGGAAATTTTAAAAAAAACTTTTAATAGAAAAAAAAAATAATTAACTTTGTTGATAGTATAAAAATAATATCAAAACTTTCCTAAAATAATTTAATAACAACTATCCTGAAGCATGTCTTAACTATATAAACTCGAAAAAAGCACATCCTGTACGCTGTAGTCATTATTTTCTATCATACTTTTTAATTGATAAGGTAGCATGCCTGGGTCAAACTATAAACTCAGCCACAAACATGAACTTTCGAAGAAAATAGCGTAGTCTTCTTTTAATCTTTCTTAAGAGCAAATCAAAATTAAACAGGATTATTTTACCGTAAAATTCATATTAAAATAGCACCCAAGTGCGAGATTATTCCGAAAACTCATCTTATTTTATTCTTATTATCATTTCATGTTATTTGATCGTTGGAAGATTTTAGAGACGATATAACCAAAATATCAATGAATTTAATTGATCAATTAAACATGGTGTGCATGGAGATATGTCCCCCTTTTTTTTTAGTTGATTTGGTGCTTATGCTTATGGTGATTGGTCAATAATTAACCAATAGTCTCCTATTGGTTATATGGTTTTTTTTTTTTTTTTGGGGGAATTTTTATTTTATGAAGGTTTCATGGTATATATGTACTAAATTGATATTTTGGAACTCGCAGGGCAACAGGAGAAAAGGACATAACATTCAAAATTCTATATTGTGGAATATGTCACTCTGACCTCCACATGGCCAAAAATGAATGGGGCATGTCTACCTACCCACTAGTTCCTGGGTAGGTTTTCCATGACTATTAGAATGCGTTTGGATTGGGATGAAAACTTCTGCGTTTGCGTTTTGTGTTTTTTTTTTTTTTTTTTTTTTTTTCACGCGTTTCTGAGCGTTTTGAGTGTTGCGGCTACTGTTCATGCACTGTTCAATGAACAGTAGCCGCAAACTTTGACTTTTCAAATTTTTTTGGACCAATCACAGCACATCGTGTACTGTTCACGGACCCACAAATTTCACTTTTCAGCAACTTTTTCATTAAAAATGGGTCCCACGATACTATTCACACATTTAAAAATTATTTCGCTACAGTGTTTTTCAGTTTTCAGTTTCAGTTTTCAGTTTTCAGCTGTATCCAAACGGACCCTTAGTCTATTATCGTTTATAGTATTACTATGTATGTGTTTGGATTCGAATTATAAGTAGCTTTGTTTGCGTTTTCTGACTTCTTCTTCTTCTTCTTCTTCTTCTTTTTTTTTTTTTTTTTTTTTCAACCGCACTATTTGACCAAGTCAACTGTGAACAGTGCATCTATGCATTGTTCACAGACTCACAAATTCCACTTTTCAGCAACTTTTTTATTAAAAATGGGTCTCACGATACTATTCACACATTTAAAAATTATTTTGCTACAGTGTTTTCAGTTTCAGTTTTCAGTTTCAGCAAAAATAAGTTCAATCCAAACGGATCCTATATATGGACAGTACAATACTGTTTTCTTATTTTATATATATATATATATATATATATATATATATATTCTCAAAAATAAGGAGTTGAAAATATTTTGAGGTATGTGTTTAGTAGATAAAAAAATAAAAGATAAAATTAATTTTTATTACATAAAAAAATTAATTTGGATTAGATTTAAATTTTTTCTACTCTTGTATAAGAAAAAAAAAATCAAATTAGTAGAATGAAAACGGCTCAATCATAATTTCATATTATTTCTTTACCTATCCATTTTATAAAAATAAACAGATCACAAAAAAGTAAAATTTTTATACCAATCATACAAAAAAGCAAATTTTTTATACCAATCATACAAAAATAATAATTTTTTCTACCATTCATAATTATTATACTAGACCTAATATTAGGCCTTATATATATATATATATAGGCATTTAGCAAGGTCTCTTAGACGATATTAGTTATCTAGAGACTTTGGCTTTATCCATTCCCAAGTTTAATCAATCAATCATCATCTGGTGCTTTTATAGCCATACAAAATACATATGACCCATTTTGTGAGCGCACCACTTATTTGACTATTCTACAAATCCAAGTTTCTGTAGCCTCCACATTATCTGTGTTAGATTAGTCTACTACAAATGAAATGCACAACCAGATTTTTAATTTATATAGCAGCTGTGTGCTGCAGTGCTATGATTGCAGTGAATAATAGAAAATTGTTAGTATTGAATTTACAGTTGGAGAAGACTTGAAACTCATAAAATCATGGAATCAATTGCGGATGAATTGGCACTTATATTGCACTTCTCTCAAATCTTTCAATTCAACACACCAAAACATGCCAAGTTGGATGCTATTTCCTATGTGTCTGTTGGATGAAATCAGTGAATGGATTTTACTAAATTTCTAATTTTTTTATTATCCCATATGGAAATCATGTGAACTGAATTCGACAATGCAGGCATGAGATTGTGGGTGTAGTGACAGAAGTGGGAAGCAAGGTACAAAAGTTCAGAGTTGGAGACAAAGTTGGTGTTGGCTGCATGGTTGGAGCATGTCACTCTTGCGATAGCTGTGCCAACGAACTTGAGAATTACTGCCCCGATATGATCCTCACCTATGGCGTCAAGTACTTTGATGGAACCATCACACAAGGAGGCTACTCGGACATCATGGTTGCCGATGAGCACTATGTGGTCCGTATTCCAGACAACCTTCCACTTGATTCTGGTGCCCCTCTCCTTTGTGCTGGGATCACAGTGTACAGTCCCTTGAGATACTATGGGCTTGACAAACCTGGTATGCATGTGGGTGTGGTTGGTCTTGGTGGTCTAGGCCATGTTGCAGTGAAGTTTGCCAAAGCTATGGGGGTTAAGGTGACAGTGATCAGTACTTCAGTTAACAAGAAGAAGGAAGCTTTGGAACATCTTGGTGCCGATTCGTTTTTGGTTAGCAAAGACCAAGATGAGATGCAGGTACTAAGTTATAACATGCTGCATTGACAATTATATGTGAATGTAAGTTACTGTAATAATGTAATTTGTATCAAAGATTCTAACTTTATCGACCATATTAGGCTGCCCAAGGCACAATGGATGGTATCATTGATACAGTCTCTGCTATGCATCCCCTCCTGCCTCTAATTGGTCTGTTGAAGTCACAAGGAAAGCTCGTTATGGTTGGTGCACCAGAGAAGCCGCTTGAATTACCAGTCTTTCCTTTACTCATGGGTAAGAATGTGGCTTTTAACATTTTCTATATTCGAAAAGAAAAGGGCATATGGTATTGTTAATATAATAAGCATATAAGAATCTATGTATAATTTATGACTGTGTTGTACAAGCCTAATTGCTGGCTTTAGTGCTTACTGATTGGAATTCATGTGGTGCTGTCATTTCATATTTTTTCATCAGCCCCGTATGGCTGCTATATCTGTAGTTCCACTGAGAATTTTGTATTAATAAGTGTTATGGAATAACAGGAAGGAAGCTAGTTGGTGGTACTTGCTTTGGGAGCATGAAGGAGACACAAGAGATGATTGATTTTGCAGCCAAACACAACATAACTGCTGACATTGAGGTTATACCAATTGATTATGTGAATACTGCCATGGAGCGTCTTGCGAAAGCGGATGTCAGATATCGATTTGTCATTGACATCGCGAACACATTGAAGTCAAGCTCTTGACTTTTTGCTGCCTAGCTTTTGCGTATGGCTCACTGACAAGTTGATGATATGTATTCAGTTGTCTCAGTTCCATTATTTCCCTGTCTTGTTTTTCTGTTTTTTGAACAAGGGATCAATGTATTAAGTCTCATTTCTACATAGATAATAATAAATTTGATTTGCTTGTTTGCGTTTTAAATAACAGGACGTTATTGTGTCCCTTGAAATCTCTTTCCCCATTTTTAGATTAAGAATATGATTTTTTTTTTTTTTTTTTTTTTTTTTTTTTGCGTGATCATTATGGATACATAAATTCTGTAAAAGTGAAAGTTTTGTATGCCGAGTAAGAACAAAAACAACAACAAAGGGAGAACCAAACAAAACAAAATTCGTAGCCTAGATTTACTCATTTGAAAAGGACTCCTACAATTGAGTTAATATATTATTGTTGTTAAAACTGATGAAGTTTGCTCAAGGCTTAAGGATTTATCTGCTGAGACTAGTGCAGGACAGCAGTCTAATAGTGGTGCAGGACAACAGAGCAAAGAGTTGTGGTTTGTAGCATTACTGATGCTAGTACAAACATAGCAGCATCATCACTAGCAGACAAGGTCAGCCACAGCAATAGTTCTAAGCAATTGTGCAGCAACCATTCAGCAGAGATATCTGATGCAGAGCACCAGTGGGCTTGCAAGGATGTACTAGAGACTATTGAGGCAGTATCTTATCATGAGGTCTTCATACACAGCTTTGGAGACTGATACACGTGGCTGATAATGATTAGACTGTCATGTAATTCGTAGCCTAGATTTACTCATTGAAAAGGACTCCTACAATTGAGTTAATATATTATTGTTGATGACTCAATTTGTTTTCCCCGCGCTTTATGACACACATACAGGCAAAGTCCAAACGCATGGATTAAACTCATTTGTATCTTTTCTTGGTGAAGATAAAGCAGTTCAGGTTTGGAGGGCCTAAAAGGCATTTTGACACCCAACTTTGGGCTTCATGAGTAGCCTTCCAATAAGACTTGGAATGCTTGCAATCCCATGAGGGGTACAAGTGTATAAACTAAGGGTCCGTTTGGATACAGCTGAAAACTGAAAACTGAAACTGAAAACTGAAAAACACTGTAGCGAAATAATTTTTAAATGTGTGAATAGTATCGTGGGACCCATTTTTAATGAAAAAGTTGCTGAAAAGTGAAATTTGTGGGTCCATGAACAGTACACGATGTGCTGTGATTGGTCCAAAAAAATTTGAAAAGTCAAAGTTTGCGGCTACTGTTCATTGAACAGTGCATGAACAGTAGCCGCAACACCCAAAACGCCCCAAAACGCGTGAAAAAAAAAAAAAAAAAAAAAAAAAAAAACGCAAACGCAGGATTGGGCAGAAAACGCCCAATCCAAACGCACTCTAAGTGTAAGTTTGGATCCACGTTTACTTTTGCGTTTTGCGTTTTGCTTTTTTTTTTTTTTTTTCTACACGCGTTTCAGACTTTCAGGGGACAAGCGAACAGTAGAGTACTGTTTGGCCCTGTTTTTTTTGACTTTTCTGTCAATCAGTGGGTCCGTGCACTGTTCATGGACCCACAAATTTCATTTTTTATCAATTTTTTTATTAAAAATGGGTCCCACAGTACTATTCACACATTTAAAAATTATTTTGCTACAGTGTTTTCAGTTTTCAGTTTTCAGTTTCAGTAAAATAAGTTCTATCCAAACACACTCTAAGTACAAGGAGAATCTCACTGACATATTAAATAAAATTATTTTTCTCATCAATCTTAAGACAATTAAAATATTGCAAATGGTCATAACCCCCAAGAATAGGACATCATGCAATAACCAAACACGTGTAGAAGAGGCCTTGCATCTATTGGGCGTGCATTCATCTCTGTCAAACCTTGAAACTTTATTTGGTTGCAACTAAGGGAAAGAAAAACTAACACTTTGACTTTTCATGGCATGAAATTTACTATTTTGTTCAAAATTTTAAATTCATCTCTTTCAAATTCACGTGGATATAGAAGTAAAAAAAGCATATATATATCTATATATATATATATATATATATATATATATCTTTTCATGTCCTTTCCCCTTACAAACCAAACTTACGAAAGCATATTAATTATGTTCTTTTCTTTTCTTATTTTCTTCTTTCCATTCTTTATCCATTCTTTAACCTTTATTAATTTCTTCTTTTCTTTCCCCTTAGTTGCAAACAAACAAAGTTTTAGTAGATCCAAAAGCCACAATTCCCCTTTTATAGTTTTATTAACAAACCAAATTGAGCTAGTTTAACCCGATTGTCTAGTTTGGTGCAAAATTAGATTAGTCCGTTCTCCCGAAAATCCCTACTTGAGTTTAAAATATTCTTAATTCATCGAGACTCTCCAAGTGCTCTCTCACTCCTTAAACTGATCTCTTTTCATCTTTTATATTTCACTTTCTTTCTTTTTCTTTTTCTTTTTTCTTTTTTTTTGACAAGAAGACGTTGAACTTTTATTAAGTAATTCCAGCTAAATCAGCTTGGAAGACAGGAAAACAATGTGGTGGAATACTCTCCATCCACACAACAAAGTCAAAGATATGCTTAACATACTTAGCTAGACTATGAGCAATCTTATTACCTTCTCTCTTCACATAAGAGTAACGTAATTGATTAAAAAACCTAGAACAACGATGCACATCCTTAATCAGGACTCCACTATAGGACAGCACCTCTAAATTGTCAGCCAACCTTTTCATTAAAATTTGCGGATCCTCCCTCTAGGACAGCAACTCTAAAACCAATATCAGAAGCAAACTGAAGGGCTTTACACGCAGCTAATGTCTCAACCTCCTCTGCTGAATACGCCTGATTGATTTGCTGCGACATTGAAGCGAGAACCTGGCCAGCACTGTCACGAACAACACCAATTCCCGATTTTTTCAGCTCTGAAAAATTAGCTCCGTCGAAGTTTATCTTCACCGCATCTGCCTGTGGAGGTTGCCAATGAGCTTGAGGTTGCGAAGGACGAGGTCGAGGCAAAGGATTTATGTCAAGGAACTCAGCCAAGTGGGCTTCACACTCTTGCGCCAGCTGCTGCAGATTACAGCAAGGCTGTTGCAGTCGTGTTTTGTTCCTTTGAGTCCATATCGCCCAGACCGTAAATGCAAACAAATCAGGCTTGTGGTAATCCAAGAAAGTAACTCCCTAAAATCCAGAAATTGTGTGGACGTACGGCATGCCCACAGCTCAGAGTCCGACCATACTACATCAAGCGTTGGGCACAACCAAAGAGCGTGGAGAGTATGTTCATCAGTTTCACGGCATCTGTCACAGTGGGGGTCTTCAATGATTGTTCGGCGCATTAAGTTCAGCTTAGTTGGCAATGAGTTTCGGCAAGCTCTCCAAATAATTCTTAACCTTGTTTGGAACATGTAGCGGCCAAATTACTTTCCACAGACTCTTGTCCAGCCCCTCGCCTTCATCCGGAACTACCAGCTCTGCCTCTTCCTTAAGGAAACGATATCTGGATTTACATGTGTAACTTCCATCCCTCGCCCAAGGCCAAAAAATGATATCCTCAGATTCAGCTTGTGCAAGAGGGAGTGATTTTATTAATTCAGCTTCTTGTGGAGCAAAAAAACCATCAACCATCCCATGATCCCACTGCCTTTTCTCTGCATCTATCAAAATGTCCACTGTTGCATCCTCCATTGAAGGGATTGGAGGTGATGACAGCAAAGGTGGATGTTTTCTTGGCAACCAATGAGGCTGCCAAATTTTGACAGATTTCCCATTCCACTATCCACCACCTTGAACCTCGGAGAAGCACATCCCTACCCTGCAAAATGCTTCTCCAAGCATAGGAACCCGATCTTGAATGCTTCGCCTCCATGATTGAGCATGTGGGGAAGAATTTTGCCTTGAACACCTTATAAAAAAGAGAGTTTGTATTTTTTAACAATCTCCAAGCTTGTTTTGCCAATAAAGAGTCATTAAATAAAGCCAAATCTCTAAACCCCATACCATCCACTGATTTTGAGTTTGTCAACACTTCCCACTTCACCCAATGAATTTTTCTCCGATCTCCACGGTGGCCCCAAAAAATTTTTTTGATCAAAGCTTCAATTTCATTGCATAACCCCAATGGGAGCTTGAAACAACCCATGGTAAAAGTCGGAATAGCCTGAATGACTGATTTTAAGAGCACTTCCCTACCTGCCTGAGACAATAGTTTCCCTTCCCAACCCTGCAGCTTCCTCCAAATTTTTTCTTTTATAAAATTAATGCTCTCTTTTTTTCTCCTCCCCACTAGAGAAGGCAAGCCAAGGTATTTTTCATACTCGGTGATTTCTTGAAGTCCCAAAGCTGTTTTGACTGCTTGCTTTGTAGAATCTGGTGTGGCTTTGCTGAAAAGAATGGCTGTCTTATTTCTATTAACTTTCTGACCCGAGGCTTGCTCATGGGATTCCAAGATTTGGAGAACCGTTTCACATTCTTCTAAGGTAGCCTTGCAAAACAGAAGACTATTATCTGCAAATAACAGATGGGTTAGTTCAAGTCCTCCTCTACACAATGAAAAACCTTTTATATCACCCCTCCTTGCTGCACTATTAATAAGACCATGCAGCCCCTCCATGCATAGAAGAAACAGAAAAGGAGAAAGTGAGTCTCCTTGCCTGATTTCTCGCGAAGGATACACCATCCCCTTCAGTTCCCCATTGATTAAGACTGAATAAGATACTGTCCTAACACACACCATTATTAGGCCAATCCAATTTTCACAAAAACCCATTTTTCTCATCAAGTTTTCAAGAAAAGACCATTCCACCCGATCATAGGCTTTGCTCATATCAAGTTTGAAAGCCATAAAGCCATTATCTCCAGATTTATATTTTTTCATACTATAGAGGGTCTCAAAAGCCACTAGGATATTATCAGTAATAAGACGGTCTTTTGTAAAAGCAAATTGGTGTTTAGTGATGATTGTAGTCAACAACTTCTTTAATCTATTAGTAAGGACTTTTGAAAAAATCTTATACAACACATTGCACAGGCTAATAGGACGATACTCAGTAATATACTCTAGATTTTTTATTTTTGGAATGAGTGCAATAAAGGTATGGTTAACAGGATGAGGCAATGTACCTGAATTTAGCCAGGAAAGGATCGAACTGATAACATCCTGATTCACCATTTGCCAGAAGTGTTGGTAAAACAATGGAGGCATGCCATCAAGACCAGGGGCCTTAAGCAGCGCCATTTGTTTCAAAGCTGCTACAACTTCATGTTCCATGAATTCTCCAATTAGCGATTGATTCATCTCTTCAATTATGACTTGTGGTATTTGATCCCATGTAGCGGCCTGATTTTCTGGAGTGGAGGTGGAGAACAAATTTTGGTAGTAATTTAGAATAACGGATTCAATATCTTCGGGGTTTTGCTGCCAAGAATTATGTTCATCCCTTATTCCTCCAATAGTATTTTTCCTATGTCTCTGGGTTGCTTTGGTATGGAAGAATTTTGTGTTGCTATCACCATTAGACAACCAAAGGACATGAGACAACTGCTTCCACATCCGTGCTTCTCTATCTAGGAGAATGTTTATCTCATGCTTGAGTTCTCTAACTCGAAGCATTTTCACCTACTTCACTAATGGCATTTTAATAATGGCATTTTCACCTACTTCACTAATTAAGGAACACCAAGAAGCTTCAACTGTTTCCCCACAACGATTGTCTGAAAGCCACATCTCCTCAAATCTGAAGCTCTTTTTCCTTGGTGGAGGTTCCAGGCTTAACAAATTTAGGAATAAAGGAACATGATCCGATGAATCACATCGGAGGTGGTGGACACGTGACCCGGGAAATTTTTTGAACCAAGCATTATTCCCCAAACCTCTGTCAAGTCTTTCCCAGATTAAACGTCCATCTTCAAAGTGTCTACTCCAAGTGAATTTAGGACCGACAAATCCAAGGTCCATAAATCCACACTCATCTATCACATCTCTAAATAGCTGCATCTGATTACTAGATCGGATTGCCCCTCCCAATTTTTCATCTTGCCTTACTAATTCATTAAAATCCCCCACACAAAGCCTTAGGGTATTTGGGTGGTGGTTTAAACTGCGTAAACTATCCCAAGCCTCACTTCTTCTTACTGTTTTTGGTTCGCCATAAAAACCTATAAATCTCCATCCTTGCATAGTATTCTTATCGATACATACATCAATATAATACTTAGACGAATCTTCAACTGTTAAATTAATTGATGATTTCCAAAAAAGAGCAAGACCACCCCCACGGCCTTCCTTGGGAACCACCCATTTTTTTTATCAAAATCAATATCTTGCATCACTCTGTCTAGCCTTGCTTTGTCTGTAAGTGTTTCGACTATAAACACTACAGAAGGATCTTTAGCTTGGATGATGTCTCCAAGCTCCTTCCCTGTACGTAGGTTCTCAAGCCCACGATAGTTCCAAACAATGAGATTCATAAGTCTTGGCAGGG
The DNA here is from genome assembly GCA_028535165.1 of Quercus tomentella. NCBI lineage: Eukaryota > Viridiplantae > Streptophyta > Magnoliopsida > Fagales > Fagaceae > Quercus > Quercus tomentella. The sequence goes on from JAPQVY010000001.1 coordinate 17,108,860, forward strand.
CTAGTTGCCAGCCTCCGCCAATGAAAAAATAAGACTTCATCCTCCCTTAAAACCTACTTCTTCTTGCAAGGTAATTCAGAAGGATCACTAATCCGTGAAAAGGCTCTCTTCTCCGCACTTACTATGTCTACTTTGCCCACCCCTATGTTTTCTACTTTTTCATGTTTGACATTCTCCGTGTCTTTCCTTACCAATCGGGTCCACTTTCGTTGAAATTGTTCTAACTTAACTTACTCATGCTTCTCACGTGATTGACTAATGGCAACTTGGGAAATATTTCCTGATTTGGTTGGGTCATTAATGGGATCAAATTTACTCAGCCCCGAATCAATCTCATTAATTCTGACATCAAATAAATCGGATGAGGATATGGTCCCTTGAATCGTGGAGCAATGAATTCCAAAAATTAATGGGCTGATTGAAGAATCATTGATTGGACTTTCACTACATTCCCTTAAGTTATGCGTTATTGTTGTGGAGTCCATAGTAACGGCTTCCTCCCTTAATTGATGGTGAGTAACGCGACCTGACTTCTCAGGTTTGTTTACCGCCATCGGATCAGAGTCAGGGATCGGGGATTCCTTGTTCATCATCATCGGTTCTGCCCTCCCCTCATTTTCCCGATGAACATTCTTCACAGGTGAGCTTAGTTTGGATTTATAAAATCCTGGAATAGAGATAACAGTTTTCTGTGACGGAACAAAAGGTGTAGCTTGAAGAGTTGGACCGAATTGTTTTTGATCGTCAGTTAAACTGCCTTCGCTCTCCAACCAGAGGTCGCAGTCCCTATCATAATGTTCTAAATGTCCACACCAGTAGCAAATATTGGGGAGACACTCATATTTGAACGATATCCATATGGTTTTACCACTCTCCACAGAAATCACCTGACCATGACACAAAGGCAGTGAGATATCCATCAGCACCCTTATACTCATGAAGTTGCCTCCTTCAGTTTCTGTAGGATCAGAGGAATGAATTACCTGACTAAGAACTTCATATATTTTTTCAGCAGCTTTGATATTCATGAAACGATACGGCAATCCATGAACTTGCACCCAAAACAATGTCTTATTGAACCTAAGTTCTTCCACTGCCTTACTTTTATCATAACACTGCATGATCACAAGGTGTTTGTCGAAACTCCAAGGTTCAGCCTTTAGCACCTTATCAACATCAGCGGCATTCTCAAAGATAAACATAACTTTATGTTCTCTAACATTGTGAACCTGGAACCCATTTTGTAACCACCACAGAGGAGTAAACGTTCTAGCTATTGAATCAATGTTGAGGGCCCTCTTCGTCAGAAACTTTGCTGCAATGATGTGGTCTTGAGAACTAAGATCATTATCTAAACAACACCGTGGTCCCTCCTTCTCTGACAACGTAAGTTTAGTCCAATTTTGTGTTAAGTCCTCCATTGCGAATGTATCAGGCTTGTAATCTCAGATCAAATAGGAGAAATTCAAAAAGAAATAAAAACTGTTTCCCAAAACTCTTGAAAGAAAACCCAATTAGTCCACGGATTAACACTGTTAATACGTGGAAAAACAACAAGCCTTCAAAGTGAAGGAACCACAATTCTACTGCCTAAGAGAAGTTAGAGAACTTTCTTAGCAACAGCGAAACAGTTATATTTCACTTAATATCTCACAAGAAACAAACTCATGTTTATTATCTTTATTGAAGTTTCTTTAATTCTTTTGCACATTACTAATGTGACAATGACCAAGATCTAATTATAGTTGTTTTTAAACCCAGGAAGTCAATACCGTACCGGTACCGGATGTACCGGGGAAATATACCATACAAGCCATTAAATCAGTACTGATACTCCTCCAAAATGTACCCAAAAAAATATCGGGTTATACTGGCCTATTTCGGCTATACCGACCTATACCAGCTGGTATTTGGCGTTTTGGCTAGTACCAAAAAAAAAAATATATATATATATATATATTATTAAAAAATATATTATTTAATCTAATATATTCGTAAATATACTTAAGCTAATATGTAGGCTTATAAAATATGTGGATTTTAAATTTTATGTTGATAACACATAAAAATTAATAACTTCTTACTCACATAAATAATAAAAATATGTATTTATGTATAGAAATATATAAATAGCAGTAAACTCGAAACAGTACAGTAGTATTAACTGGTATCGAAATATTTCGTTCATCTTGCCAAATCAAAATAGCTTACAGGATGAAATTGACTCCTTATGTCAAACACATTTGTTGGTATGAATCCTTAAGCTTGACATCTAGTTTCTATTTTTCGCATTTGTTTTTACAAAGAAAGAAAGATGAGTTATTCATTATCCTTATCGGCAAATGCAAGTAAAATAATTTTATCTCCCTTTCTATTTCACTTTTTTTATTTATTTCTTGATATCTTTGTTTACTACATAATATTGACTTTGATTTATTATTGAATATGCTTATCTATGCATTACCTAACACATTTTTTAAATCTTACTAATTGTATTTGTTTGGTCATCATGATAATACACTAGCATATATCTTCACCTCTATTTATATGTTTAAGAACCTAAATAACATTTTTTTTTTTTTAATTTTAGCCAAAATAAATAAATAAGAAAATCTATATAACATTGACTTGAAAAAAAAATCTCTTTTTCTTATAAATATTTTTTTTCCCTAGTTTATTGTTTAAGGGAAACACAATAGTAACTGTCAACACACAACCCATTGGACTTAATTACCCAAAAAACTTAGGTCAAGCCCCTAACCAAAATGTGACATATGTCACAGCCGAAAAAAAAAACATCAATTATTGAGCAAAAAGAAACACAATAGTAACTGTCAACAAACAACCCATTGGACTTAATTACCCAAAACACTTAGGTCAAGCCCCTAACCAAAATGTGACATATGTCACAGCCGAAAAGAAAAAACATCAATTATTGAGCAAAAAGTTGTTTTCTTTGATGAGGCATCTGTACCTCATCTATAAAGACATTAGTTTTCTCTGATGTTATGAAAGCGGTAGTTGCTTAATAAGTTAAAATACTTAATACTAGAGAAAAAGGTTGATTTGCTTAATATTAAGGGCAAACGTTTAATGAACACGGGGGATGGAAGAGGATCATTTTTTTTTTTTTTGGGATAAATGCGGGTGTCTAGATTTCTTTGAGTAGTTGACTATTTTCTTGAATGTATACACAATTCTTCCATTTCACACACACCAGTTTATAATAGGGAGAAATTTCTTGAAGGAGACCCTAGAAGTTTCGAACTCAATACCTCATAGATATCATGAGACCTTAAAAATCATTAAAGCATTCCCTTGAGAAAGAGGATCATTTTGATGATTGAAAAATGAAGCAAGAGAAGCAAGTGGAGGGGACCAGCTTAATTATCCCTTGCAAAATCGAAAGGAACAAGTGTAAGCGACTAAATTTCTAGTTTGAAATAAATCAAACAAGTAAAATAGTTTCACAAATGCAAATTTGTATTGATGATTGTGTGGTACAATTCTCTGGAATTACAAAAGAGTGATCCTCTGATTCGATCTTCTTGCAAAACTTATTCATTAGATTTATGGCAATGTGGATTTGACTTGAACACAAAATATCCTTCAATTTGGTTGAGGGATGGATCGAAGATTACTGAAACGGAATTACAATGAATTTCTGGCTATGAGCTTGTTTAGAAATCCTTTGTTCTTCGCGTTCTTCGTGTTCTTCATGCGTTCTTCGTCTTCAAAGGTTTGTGGTGGAAGTTCTTCGGAGCTTTAGAGGCTTGAATCCGTTGAGCTTCAATAATTTGTGATTTGTTGATGTTTTCGGACACTTTTGGCTTGATTCCTGTGAACTTTAGGATCTAGGCAGATGATCTGAATGATTCTGCTTTGAATGTTCTTCGATTTTGGGGTTGAAGTTCTTGAAGTTCTTGAAGGCTTTGAGGCTTGATCTTCGCAGAGCTTTTTCACTTCTGAATTCCGGTTTCCCTCAATGTCTCAGGAAGGCTTTTATTTATAGGAGTTTGGGGGTGGGTGAGCGACACGTGGTGGAGCTTGATTGGTGACACATGTCACAGCCTGATTGGTCCGCTTAAGTCATCGCTTACACGTGCAAGGTTGCTTGAGTCATCGCTTACACATGCAAGGTTGCTTGAGTCATCGCTTACACGTGCGAGGCTGCTTGAGTCATCGCTTACACGTGCGCTGATGCGTGATTGGTTTCTGCATGACACTTGGCAAATTTCTATTGGCTTCTGAATAGTGATAGCAAAACCTAGCAGCAGTACGTGATGCTTTGTAATTCGCTGTATTTTGTGGATTTGATAATGTGACGTGTTAGCTTGTGATAGGTCGGGAATTTTCCCTCTCTACAAATGCCCCCTCGAGACTCGTTCACGCACACAGTTTTGGAATGTGGTGTGGGAATGAGTTTCGAAAAAATGAATTTTTGTACTTGACTCTTTAAGTGAAGTAGTTGAAGGTGGTGGAGCTTTTAGCAGGATGAGATAATTTCCGAAGAGTAGACCGACCCATATGAAAGGCTTTGATGAGACTGAAAAGGGGTCTGCCAGTATTTGAATGTACTTGCGTGACCGAGCCTTCTCAGCATAGTTTAAGTTGAAGTAATTTCAAAACAGTGTCTTATGGTATTTGAAGTGAGTTGGTGAGGGGGAAATTTATTTGCAAGAAGTTGGATGTACTTGCAAGATTGACTCATTTCAGTAGAGGTTAAGTTGAGGTAATTTTAGGAGAGTATTTTGGATCGTTGGCGGCGATCACAGGGTGTAGAAGATGGGGAAGAGGTGAAGATGTTGGTTGGGTACAGCATGCAGAGCTATAGGGTTGACCTCGTGTTTTTAAGAACTTCTGGTGAAGTTATCTCGGAAGAACATGCTTTGGATTACGGCGAGGATATGTGGGAAAGTGGTTGAGTGTGCATGTGTAATTGTATCACTCAGCTTAAGTTGAAGTAATTTCAGAAGCTTATGTATTCTGGGTATGCTGGTGGTGGCAATGAAGAAGATGGAGATGAAGCAAAGCAAATGAGCAAAACTTACACCACCATGGTGCTGGCCCTGTATGCTGGGACCCTTCTGGTGTAGATGTTTATGGGAGTACACCTTTGGATATGGGACTGACTGCATGCTGAATGAGGTCCGACGGCAAGTTATTGAATGTGCCTGCGTAATGGGACCATGCTGACGAACGTTAAGTTGAAGTAATTTCAGAAGAGCACCTTCTGAAATTCTTCAAGCTGATTTTAAGTTGGAGTAATTCCAGAAAATGAGTTTTGAGGTACCAGCAACGATGACCTTTGGGTCCCACAGTAGTGGGGACATGGAATAAGGTTTTGATGACCATTTACCGACACCAAAGGCTGAATTCTGATGAGCTGGCGCCTTGGAGGTTGTTTTAAGTGTTGATGGAAAACAATTTGTAGGATACCCCAACACTTTTTTACCATCTTCACCTACTGCCACTTGTTGGAAAAGTACAGAAAAATGAAAGATGGAGCTAACTTGTGATTCTGGTCTTAGAAACCAGCCAAGTTGCTGTTTGTTCCGAACCACTGCTTCTACTGGAAGACCAAGCAATTGGAGAGAGACTACGGGAGATCTGAGGTTAGGAACAGGTGTCTCTGCTGGACTTGGGTTTCCTGGCCAACCAAATCCACGGAAGCATGGTAGGCCGATACAGACCTTGTTATGAGTAATTTTGTAGACAAAGGTGGTCGTTAAGTGGAGAAACAAAAATTGTTTGGATCTCAAAACTGCAATGATGTTGTAAATAGGGTTTCGACCGAACCATAGGAGGGTTGATCTCAAACCGATTATGAAGCAATATCGGTTGCTAGGTGTTGAGAATGATGAGGCCATAGTGAGAAATGGCTGTGAAAATGAGGACTTGAAAATCTGAAAGAAGCAAATCTCCATTTCATGACTCAGTGTGTTGTTTTTTTTTTTTTTTTTTTTTTTTTGATGAGTTCTTGATGAATCCGGCCCTTCTATTTATAGTGGAGAGACGAAGAATGGTAGATAGGTAGTTGAGAATGGTAGTTGAGAATTTTTGGTGAGAACGGTATATGGGAACGGTAGGTGGGAATGGTAGGCACCGTACGGGAATGGTAAGTTGGAGACTGGTAGGCACCGAACGGGAATGGTAGGTTGAACTAATGACTCGGTGTAATTTCAAGATCGAGACACACTTGTGAGAGTTCGTTTGTATTTTGAGAGGGAAGTTTCGATGAAGTCTGGAGAATAACCCTGAGGAGATCTCAATTAAATGGATGAATCTGAAATTTTGATCTCAGGAGCTTAAGTTTTGGACATCGTCAGTACTTCAAAGATGTGGGTTTGATTGGTGATCACCAAATCCAAAATAAATAAGTGGATTTCAAAATCAGAATCTTTGAGAAAGTCCGAACAGGACAAGCTTTGCTCGAATGTTTTGATTCTTGGTCAAAGTTCACTTTAAAGCCAACAGTTGTAGAATCACACCATTTGAGCAATTTTGGATTCTCAAATGAAGAAATAGACCCCAAATTTGGAATGTACATGAAAAATTGAGTAAGACAAAAGTGGCTTAAAAATTTTGACTTTAGGTTGATTTCAACATAAAAGTCAACTGTCTTGGAATTTGAGCCATTTGTGCAATTTTTGAGTCTCAAATGATGAAACGGACTCCAAAATCGGAATGTACACGAAAAATTGAGTAAGATAGGTCCATCTTAAAAATTTTGATGTTTGGTCAACATTTGCACAAAAGTCAACTCTTTTCAAAATTGGACGTTTGCACAATTTTCGAGCCTCGAATGAAGAAATGGGTCCCAACATCGGAATGTACTTGAAAAATTGAGTAGGACAGGTCCGTTTTGAAATTTTTGACTTTTTGGTCATGGTCAAACGTCTGCTTAATCAAAGAAAACCTTTTTTTTTTTTTTTTTTTAATAATTTCAGGCGGTTCGGATCCAGGTCAAACCGGGTCAGTCTGGGTTGAATGGTCAGACTGTGTGGAGGATGACGTCATCCATGACGTCACAGAGCTGAGGACGCGTGTGGCACGTGTGGATGATGACGTCATCCATGACGTCATAGGGCACATGTGGCACGTGCGAGTGCCTGGCCGTCGGTGTCGGCGCGTGTAAGCGCGTGAAACTGAAGGCAGCGCTTGTCGGAGCTCCAAAAGGCGCGTGGCGGCGCGTGGCTGTGTTTCTGGCCTTGAAATTTTCTGGTTTTGTAGTTCGTAGGCCGTACAAGACCCCTGTATGGTCAGTTTTGTAAATTTCTGAGCAGGTTTGCACAAATTTGAAGGATTAGGCCGCGGATCGTTGCTAGCCTGTGGCGGCGCGTGGAGGTGCGTGCCTGGGTTTTTGGACCTGAAATTTCTGGGTTTTGTAGATCGTGGGCCGAAGGATCTAGTGATGGCACCCGTTTTGTGAAAATTTTCTCAGACTTGTGCAGATTTGAATGAGAAACCCGCGGGACGTTTAGGAGTTTGTGGCCGCTCGTGGCGGCGCATCTGGGCCTGGAATTTTCAGGTTTGGTGGATCGAAGGCTGTAGAAGACTTCTGTGATGTCGGTTTCTTGGATCTATAGTCTTCGGCGGCTCTGACAGTGTTAAGCATGTGTTTCTGCTTTCAAGGTCGGCAGCTTTGAAAAATATGTGGGCTAGATTTTCATCCCAGGTCTAGTGCAGTAGTTTTTTAGATGACATGCGTACTTTTGCAGGCCTATAAGCCATCTTTTCTGAGGTCTAGCGTAATATTTTCTTCCTGACAGTATGATACATTTATGAACACCATTTTCTTTTCAAGGTTTGGCACAGACTTCTTTGACCTTTAGTGTTTGTGGTATCTGACTTTGAGCTCCACAAATCTCTATATAAGGCCATTCAAGACATGCACTAACTTGTACAAGCAGCATCTCTGATGAGTAGCATAATTCTCTAAGCTTAGAGAAATTATGCCTTTCTCTTCTTCTCCCTTTTTTTTATTTATTATTTACATATATATATATATATATATATATATATATATATTTTTTTTTTTCTTTATGACTTGCTTTATTAGTACTGATTTTTTTTTTTTTTTTTCACAGGCTAGATATTGGAAATGAAGCTCTCTCTTTGATTTTTTTTTTTTTTTTTTTTTTAGACGTACCATGAGATTTTCTTCTGATAAACTCTTTGTTGTCGCTTGTTTTTGTTATGTAGCATGCTTTCCTTGGCAATTAAGCTACACCAACACTTGTCTTTTTAACACAGCCATCTCAAGAATCTTTGCAATGTAGCCGCATCAAGAGTTTTTACCTCGAAGTCGTGCCAGCATTCATTTTTGTCATAAAGCTGCCTCGACATTTTATTTGCATTGAGGACACATCTACACTTCATCCATATCGAAATCGTGACAACATTTATCTTTGCCATGAAACCACGTCAACACTTCATTTGCCGAAGCCATGACAACATTCATTAAGCCACGTCGAAACTTCATTTACACAGAAGTCATACCAACGTTCATGGAGCCATGTCAACACTCCATTTATACCGAGGCCATGCCAACATTCATGAAGCTATGTCAACACTCCATTTATACCGAGGCCATGCCAACATTGCATCTTTGCCATGAAGCTATGTCAACACTTCATTTTTGTCATGAAGCCATCACAACACTCCATTCGCACCTGCACTTGTATTGAAGTCATACCATCATTTGCACTGAAGCCGTGACAACATTTATCCATGCCATGAAGCTACGTCAACACTTCATTTGCACCGAAACTATGTCATCGTTCACCTTTGCCATGAAGCTATGTCAACACTTCATTTGTGCCGAGGCCATGAAGCCACGTCAACACTCCATTTTCGCCAAAGCCGTGCTAACGTTCATTTTTGCCATGAAGCCACGACAACACTTCATTTGTGCCAAAGCCATGAAGCCACGTCAACACTCCATTTTCGCCGAAGCCGTGCCAACGTTCATTTTTGCCATGAAGCCACGTCGAAACTTCATTTGCATAGAAGTCTTACCAACATTCATGAAGCCATGTCAACACTCCACATTGCCATTGAAGTTATGTCAACACCCCATTCGCCGAAACTATGCCAACATTCATATAAAGCAATTTTCAGAGGCAACATCACTCAGACATCAAGGGCGTGTAGCACTGTAGCCAGATATCAAGATTTTAGAGATGCCAACAAGATGTTGAAAATGCAAGGAGTTCCTATCAAGACTTTGAAGTTTCAAGGAGATTCCAAGACTTTGAAGTTTCAAGAAGAATGCCGCCAAGACTTTGACATTGCATGGACATGCCCTTGGAGGAGAGAAGATGCAACACCAACTTCAAATGCCGGAGGAAGGTGACATTGTCCAACTTTTGGAGACATGGTATGAAGCTGCACCACTCAAAAGGAAGATGATGCCACACCGACTTTAGATATATAATCTACCATCATTCCGGAAGAAATTGACGTCATCTAGATTTCAGAGACATGATGTGAAACAACACCACTCAGAAGGGAGATGATGTGGTTCTAATTTCAGAGCTATGAAGTGGCACAACCTAGAAAAGAGACGATGCAGCCTAGAGGTGGAAGGTACAAGGAGATGCCCCCCAGGAGATAAATGATGCAAAGTATACTTCAGAGATGTAGGAGGATGGCCACGGAAAATGAGCAATGCCATGAAGACTTCATTTCTTGCAAAAGAGGTTGGAGATTTTATTTTACTCCACAACCAAGCATCAACCTATGTTTATCATCATTTCAAAGAAAGTTAAGCAACGTCAACTCCTTACAGTCTTCATTTTCTACTACGCCAATCTTTGATCATCCTATTGAGCAATGCCTTGCCAACCGAAGGGACCTTAAAAGCGCATTGATGACTGTTGGAAAACTCCTCAAGTTAGACTGGCCATCCTTCTTCTTTTCATGTGACTGAACTTAGTGACAAGTACTAAGCTGCCTACATACCCCGGAGAGGGATCAAGTCATCACGTAGTTCAACAGATTTTATTTTATATATATATATATATTTTTTTTGATGATTTCCTTTTTTTTTTTTTTGATGATCTTTTTTTTTGATGATCTTTTTTTTTTTATGCTCTTTTTTTTTTATGATCTTTTTTTTTTATTATTATTTTTTTCTTTCTTTTTTTTTTTGTTTTGTTTTTTTTTTTTTAATAATTTTTTTTTAGTGCGTGACTGAACTCAGCAAAAGATACTAAGTTGCCTACGTACCCCGGAGAGGGATCAAGTCATCACGTAGTTCAAAAGATTTTTTTTTTTTTTTTTTGTTTTTGTTGTTTTTTTTTTAATAATTTTTTTTCTTATGTGTTTTTACAAAAAAAAGGGGGCGCAGTGTATAATAGTGGGTACACCACTGATCGAACCCGAGATCTCCTCAAGGGTGACATAGGCATCCAACCGCTACGCTACACTCGCAATTGGTGACATGGAGAGGGATTAATTTCTCCTTATTGGTACGCTTTCAAGGGTAATGGGAAGACATCATGTACTCTTGCAGCGCTACAGTGGGCAGTTTAAACTCTTACCAAGGAGCAATCCTTAATTTTCAAGCATAGAAGCGTTTGAGGAACTTCCCATTGATGGGGCCGATCCTTACACCATCATTATTAATCAACTTGTAAGCTCCATTGGTGTAGACTTCTTGCACAACATAAGGTCCATCCCATTTTGAAGTGAACTTATTGCCTGTACGATGAGTTGTGATGATAGGTCTTCGAACGGCGAGGACTAAGTCACCAACTTGGAATGATCGTGGTTTAACTCTTTTATTGAATGCGCTTGAAAGACGAGCTTGTTAGCACTCAAGGCGTTGTTGGGCCTCGAGCCTTTTCTCATCAAGCGCCTCTAATTCTTGCAGTCTGAGCTTGGCATTTTCTTCTCCAGTCAATCCTTCTTGAATGGCAATCCGTAATGATGGGATTTGGCGTTCTAAGGGAAGAACGGCTTCCACTCCATAAACAAGAGAATACGGCGTTGCTTGAGTAGGCGTTCGAAATGTTGTTCGATACGCCCATAATGCTTCTCCGATTCTTTCATGCCAATCTCACTTTGTCTTGGATACCACTTTTTTCAACAAACTGCCAAGTGTTTTGTTAAATGCTTCAGCTAGTCCGTTTGCCGGGGCATTGTACATGGAGGAGTTGTATTGTTTAAATTCAAACTTCTCGCATAGCTCTGTCATCAGCCTATTGTAGAATGGTTTGCCATTATCAGTTATGATATACCGAGGGACACCATACCGATAGATCAAGTGAGTTCGAATGAAATTGACCACCGTTTCTTTCTTCACTTCCCTAAGGGGTACAGCTTCTGCCCATTTCGAGAAGTAGTCAGTTGCGGCCAAGATGTACAAATGGCCACCGGATGACTTTGGTAATGGCCCTATTGCATCAAGTCCCCACGCATCAAAAGGCCAAGAAGCTACAGTTGGGTGTAGAGGTTCTGGCGGCTGATGGATGAAGTTTGCGTGATACTGACAAGCTTCGCACTTCTTAGCGCACTCCATAGAATCTTGCACCATTGTAGGCCAATAGTAACCCATTCGTTTGATCCTATAGTGTAACTTAGGACCTGACTGATGTGCGCTGCATATTCCAAAATGAGCCTCCTCTAAAGCTTGTTTAGCCTCCTCCTCTCCTAGGCAACGGAGAAACAATCCATCAAATGAACAGCGGAAGAGAGTGTCTTTATAGTAAATGAATCGAGCAGCCCTTCGCCGAACTTCGGTCTTGTGGCGTTTATCATCTGGGAGTCTTCCATGTTGAAGGTATTCAATGATCACTTGTCGCCAATCTTCTTTTTCAACAAGGCATACAGAAATGATGTTGGCTTGCTCTTCTTCATCTTCTTCAACTAGGAGAGGTACCACCCACCTTTGGGAAATAGCAACTTCGGTTGTCTCTTCTTGGGATAATGCTAAGGCGGTAGCCAAATTAGCTAAAGCATCGGCCTGTCTATTCTCCTTCCTTGGTATATGCTCCAATGTGGTGGCCTCAAAACTTGCTACCAACTTCTTCGCATATTTGCAATAAGGGATAAGGTCTTCTTTCTTGACATCATACTACTCTGAGACTTGGTTGATAATTAATTTGGAATCCCCAAAGATCTCAAGCTACGGTATGCCCATCTCAATGGCCATTTGTAGACCAATAATCAATGCTTGATACTCGGCTACGTTGTTTGAGCAAAGTTCACTCAATGAGAACGAGTATAGAAGTATTTGCCGTTATGGAGAAACAAACACTACACCTGCCCCCGCTCCTTCCCGACGTGCGGCCCCATCGAAAAACATCATCCATGGTGGCATTACTTCAATGTAAAACACATCTTCATCTGGGAAATCATCGGAGAACTCCTAATCAAATGGAACTGGGTGATCAGCTAAAAAGTCTGCCAACGCTTGTCCTTTGACAGCTTTTTGTGGAACATATGCAAGGTCATATTGTTGTAGCAGGACTGCCCATCGAGCTATACGACCTGAAACCACTGGCTTGGAGAGGACATATTTAATTGGGTCCGCCTTTGCTATCAAACGGACTGTATATGCTTGCATGTAGTGCTCTAGTTTGTCTATGGCAAAGAAAAGAGCGAGGCACATCTTTTCGATAGGAGAATAATTTAATTCAGCCCCATTAAGAGTTCGACTCAGATAATAAAGAGCTCTTTCTTTCCCCTCCTTATTTTCTTGCGCCATAAGAGCACCTAGGGATTTTTCTTGTGCTGCAATGTACAGCACTAGAGGCTTCCCTGGGATAGGAGCACCTAAGACTGGAGGATTAAGCAAGTATCTTTTGATGCGCGCAAAAGCATTGCTACAAGCCTCATCCCATTCAAAGTGCAAATCCTTCTTCATTAACCTGTTGAAAGGTTGACATCGACCAGCCAAGTTCGAGATAAATCGTCGTATGTAGGCTAGTTTTCCCTGCAAGCCTCTAAGTTCTCGCAAATTCTTGGGCTCTGGCATTTTCTGGATAGCTTCAATTTTGGACTGGTCAATTTCAATACCGCGGTGCCTCACAATGAAACCAAGAAATTTACCAGATGTTACGCCAAAAGCGCATTTGCGGGGGTTCATTTTAAGCTGATACTTTCTTAGGCGATTGAACACGGATTGCAGTTCTGCCAGATGGTCTTCCCTTCTTTTTGTTTTAACCACCAGATCATCGACATAACACTCTACGTATTTATGAAGTACATTATCAAAGATCTTTTGCATGGCCCGTTGATAAGTAGCACCAGCGTTCTTTAGCCCGAAAGGCATTACTTTGTAACAATAAATGCCTTTAGTAGTACGAAAAGCTGTAAGCTCTTCATCCTTCGGATTCATTCGAATTTGGTTATAACCTGAAGAACCATCCATGAAAGATAAAGCTTCATGACCAGTAGTGGCATCGACCATGACCTCAGTGATGGGTAATGGAAAATCATCCTTGGGACATGCATTGTTCAAATCACGGAAGTCAACGCACACTCGGATTTGTCCATTCTTCTTTTTGACAGGGACAATGTTAGCGATCCATTCTGGGTACTGTACTTCACGAATGAAGCCCGCTTCAATGAGCTTATTGACCTCGGTTTCTATTTGAGGGATAAGCTCTGGCCGAAAGCGTCTTTGAGCTTGTTTGACTGGGCGCATGCCCTTCTTTACTGCCAAATGGTGTAGAGCAATACTCGGATTGAGCCCAGGCATTTCCTTGTAAGTCCAAGCGAACACATCTTTGTATTCTACTAGGAGCTTGAGGTATCCTTCCTCTTCTTCAGGGGTGAGAAGTGCACTGAGAAAGTTGGCCGGGGTTCTTCAGCAGTTCCTAAATTGATCTCTTTAAGTTCATCAACTGTAGCTTGTCCTCCATCTTCCAAGGCTGGAGGAGCTTCATCGACCTCTTCATTGGTTGCTTCAGCATCTGACAGTGTACCCTCTTCTATTGTAATATGAAACGAGGATGATACCTCTTCAATCTCCTCATCATGGACGGGTGACTGACTTGTATGCACAATTGTTCGTCTTTTGACTTTGAGCGATCCTTCAGTGTTGATCTCCAAGGTAAAGTTACGTTTCATGCGTGAAGGAATGCTACTGCAGATCTCATCATTAGCTTTCTTCTCCCCTTGAACGTCAAAGTTTATTGAACTTTGAGAATGACTATCAATAGGCCTTTTCGTTGCCCCCAGTCGATCAAAGATTGATTTACAAGCAAGAGTGTCCCGATTTGGTGTTAAACAAGTTGTATTTAACCTGTCGAACACTGTGATTCGTGATGACGAGGCCTCAATGCGATCAAACACTGAGACACGGGGTGAAGAATGGTCTTTTCTTTGGTTTGAACTTTCGTTGACCTCCACTGTTATGTATTGGGAACTCGAAGGATCGCTTCTTTTCTTGATCCATATCTGAGCTGGTTGTTCGGGAGTATAACCTAATCCGGTCTTTGGGATAGGAATTTCATGCCCTTCAAGCCGCATTTTCCTTTGTGTTTTGCTAAGGCCATGCATCTTTTCTCCGGTGGCTTCTGGAATTAGCTTCCCTAAGTCTTCTTGTTTTGAGAAATCGTAGCCTGCTTTGGCTAACAGCCTATATGCCTTTGGGTCGAACCATTCTTTCGTCTGCTCACTTGGTAGAATACCATGCTCTATCGGACTTTGTGAAGACCTTACAAATCCATTGAACGGCTTCGAGGGCAAAGGATTTGTGGATGAAGTTAAAGGCATGACATGATTTTCTTTCAATATGGCTACATCCTCCATCGTGAGCTTTGTAGGAAGCCTTCCCACTTCTTTTGTAGGTTGAAGGCATTCCGTGAATGGTGATTGTCCATTCTTGCGGTGCGATAATGGTATATACCGGAGGAATGGTTCTGGACCTTTCTTCGGGGAAGAAATGTCCTTTTTGGCGATGAATTTAACATGCTCCTTTTCATCCTGTTTACTTTTCATAGACGGGATCTCAACTGGAAGAACCTCACTAGAAATGTCTTCTTTTGCATAAAATTTTGCATCAGCAAAATGAGCTTCGGTCTCTGCAAAAGGCTTCAAATCGGCATTGACTTTTTTTATTCCATTTTGAAAGAATTTGAAGCATTGATGCAAGGTCGACGGCACTATTCCATTTTCATGGATCCAAGGACGTCCTAACAACATGTTGTAGGTCGTCTTAGCGTCAATGACGTGGAACAAGACGTTGCTTTTCAATTCTCCAATGGTTAATTCTAGGTGGATCAGGCCGATTGCACGTTGTCCTCCTTGGTTAAAACCTTGGATGACCAAACGACTGTGTGATAATTCTTCCATAGTAAAACCCAGTTGTTTCATGGTCATCTTTGGAAGTATGTTAACGGCTGAACCTCCGTCAACAAGGATACGCTCGATCCTTTGTTCACGAGCATAACTAGAGACATAGAGTGGGCGATTGTGGGGTTTAGAGCCTAACAATAGATCCTCATCCGTGAAGGTTAAGTCTGGAGAGCATGCGTAACATCCCTGTGTTTGTTGAAGCATATTGGTATGAGGGGCGTATATCTCTAGTTTTTCAAGAGCTTGGGTGAGCACTTCTTTTGGTGATGTGGAGGATTGCAAGGGTTTAACTTCATTAACCTGAGATTGGAGTTCCTCCAAAGACGACGAGGTCTCTTTTGGATCACCATGGTCAACGTCCTCCTTTTCGTCCTGAATTTCGCAACGAGAGACTGTGTGGACGGCCTCGGCTGAGTCATTTTGAAAGAATTTTCTGGGGAAGAATTCTTCCAAGGTGATGAGCCTTCGGGATTTTCGGGTTTGTGCTGAATCTTCATACACTTTTGTTCCTAGTCTTCCTTGCCTCTTATAACTCATTCTTTTTTACCAAGGCTGAATCTGCTTTTGTGCTCTTTTGGACTCTTGGGTGATCAAATGAAGAGGGAATGCTCGTTTCTTCTTCCATCTTTTGCGAACAACCATCGTCCAGCCTTCTTCCTCATCCATCATTGACCTTTTATCATCATTCGACTTATAATGAGGTGCTTTTTGTGAGAGCTGAACTTGAACTGGTTCTAGAGAACCAAACTGGATGAGCGTGGTATTTGCCCCTTGCTTAGTAGTCGGAGACAGGGAACTAGGTAACCCACAAGAAAATGTGACAAGGTTTGACTGAGCAACATCATTAAAATCCAAGTCGATTTTCCTTTCCTTGGCTAGCTTCATGATGAGTTCTTTAAGGACAAAGCATTTTTGGATTGGATGGCTTATGATGCGATGATACTTACAATAGTTCGGGTCATCAACTTTTCCCATCTCTTGCGGCCGTTTGCATTCCGGCAATTCAATTAATTTCAACTTGAGCAGTTGTTCTAGCATTTCGGGCATATCGGTATCTAGGAAAGGATACACCCTTTGCTTCCATTCCTTAAGTGATGAGCGACGCGTCTCACGCTGTTGACCTCCCTCGGGCCTCTTCTCATTAGCCCTCACATTTCTTGTTGAAACTTTGACTGGAGCAGGGTCGACATTCATTGAGTCTTTGATATTACTTTTCGTATTTCTGTCATTTTTCCTTATTTCCCGTCTTTCTTTCCTTTCCTCAGGTACGGGAGGTTTCGTATTTCCATGGCTAGAGATACTCAATTCCATGTCATGCGCACGAGTTGCCAACTCTTCAAATGTTCGAGGTTTTATCCCTTGAAGGATGTAAAGAAGTCCCCAATGCATGCCTTGGATACACATCTCTACAGCAGATATTTCAGAGAGTCTATCCTTGCAATCTAGACTCAAAGAACGCCACCAATTGATATAGTCAATGACAGGCTCATCCTTCCACTGCTTGGTGTTAGTAAGCTCCATCATGCCTACCGTGCGACGTGTGCTATAAAATCGATTGAGAAACTCCCTTTCGAGTTGCTCCCAATTGTTGATCGATTCGGGTTCCAAATCAGTGTACCAATCAAATGCATTTCCCTTGAGTGAACGGACAAATTGTTTTACAAGGAGGCTTCCTTGAGTTCCTGCATTCTCACACGTCTCTACGAAGTGAGCAATATGTTGTTTTGGATTGCCCTTCCCATCAAATTGTAGGAACTTAGGAGGTTGGTACCCATTTGGCATTCTCATGTTGTCAATGCGTTTTGTGTAGGGTTTCGAATATATGAGAGAACTTGTAGAAGAACCTCCACATTGTGCTCGAATGGTATTTGTTATCATGTCCTGCAGTTGTTGGACAGATATTGAGGCCATTGAGGTGGAATGTCCGTGTTGAGAAGTGCCTTCACGTCCTTTCCCTTTATCACCCTTGGTGTTTTCTCCTTTGAAGGTAAAGCTAGGTGGGTGCTCGGGGCCAAGACTTGATTCACCCGAATCTTGTACCTCCAGCTTGTTCATTAGGGTTGCAATTTTGACGTCCTTTTCTTCAAGTGCCTTTGTGAGAAGGATGGCCCTTTGTTCCATTTCAGCCATCTTTTCTTCCATGGTAGAGGTGTTAGTCATCATTACTGGCATGACCTCTATAGATGACGGAGAAAATGATGAAACAGGATGAGTCAGAGGTGCTTCACTCCTTAAGTTTCTCATCACGGGTGAAAAGTTGATAGAAAAGGTCTTTGTTGGGGATGATTCATTACTGGTCTCCAAATCTTTCGAGGCAGATGAATCTTTAGCGGTAGCTTTCCTATTTGCAAGAAAGTCTAGAGAGATGACAGCAGGAGGTTGGCTTTCTTGGGTTGGTTAAGGTTGAAGTCGATCAAGAACCTTGGACCGACTGCGAGTGATTGGGCCGACATACTCATCAGTACTGGAATCATCAACCACTGATTTTCGGACATTCTTGCTAGAGGCCATTGAAGCTAGTAGCAAAAGGATGTCGAATTTCTTTTCTTTGGAAGGAGAAAGAGATGAGAGGCAGAGATGTCCCACTGGGCGTGCCAGAATTTGTAAGCGACTAAATTTCTAGTTTGAAATAAATCAAACAAGTAAAATAGTTTCACAAATGCAAATTTGTATTGATGATTGTGTGGTACAATTCTTTGGAATTACAAAAGAGTGATCCTCTAATTCGATCTCCTTGCAAAACTTATTGATTAGATTTATGGCAATGTGGATTTGACTTGAACACAAAATATCCTTCAATTTGGTTGAGGGATGGATCGAAGATTACTGAAACGGAATTACAATGAATTTCTGGCTATGAGCTTGTTTAGAAATCCTTTGTTCTTCGCGTACTTCGTGTTCTTCGTGCGTTCTTCGTCTTCAAAGGTTTGTGGTGGAAGTTCTTCGGAGTTTTAGAGGCTTGAATCCGTTGAGCTTCAATGATTTGTGATTTGTTGATGTTTTCGGACACTTTTGGCTTGATTCCCGTGAACTTTAGGATCTAGGCAGATGATCTGAATGATTCTGTTTTGAATGTTCTTCGATTTTGGGGTTGAAGTTCTTGAAGTTCTTGAAGGCTTTGAGGCTTGATCTTCGCAGAGCTTTTTCACTTCTGAATTCCGGTTTCCCTCAATGTCTCAGGAAGGCTTTTATTTATAGGAGTTTGGGGGTGGGTGAGCGACACGTGGCGGAGCTTGATTGGTGACACATGTCACAGCCTGATTGGTCCGCTTAAGTCATCGCTTACACGTGCAAGGTTGCTTGAGTCATCGCTTACACGTGCGAGGCTGCTTGAGTCATCGCTTACACGTGCGCTGATGCGTGATTGGTTTCTGCATGACACTTGGCAAATTTCTATTGGCTTCTGAATAGTGATAGCAAAACCTAGCAGCAGTACGTGATGCTTTGAAATTCGCTGTATTTTGTGGATTTGATAATGTGATGTGTCAGCTTGTGATAAGTCGGGAATTTTCCCTCTCTACAACAAGTTCCTCAAAAAAAAAAAAAAATCGAAAGGAACAATGAATCTTAGCTAGATGCTTCGGTTTGGGAGTTGGGACAATATTGAAAGGAATGTAACAATTGGTCTTTGTTGTCATGGAGGAGGCCCTGGTTAGTAGCAGCTCGATCAGGAAGAAATAATGGCTTTAAATCAAAGCCTCTTTCACATGTGATTTCAAAAAACGTACAACCACCATTATAAACTTTTAAAAACACCGTACGTAGTTAGACACGTTCTAAATCTTTAACGACAGACAAAATCTTCACAATCAAGCAGTTAAACAGTTCATGCCACGTACACATGTCTGTTGTCGGTGGCCACAGCTTGTTCAACGCATCTTCACAATCAAGCAGTTAAACAGTTCATGCCACGTACACATGTCTGTTGTCGGTGGCCACAGCTTGTTCAACGCATTTAAGAGGCAAACCCAACATTCAACGTTTCGGATGCCTTGGGGACCAAACATTTAAAACCTTTTTGGAAAAGATTAAAGACCGTTTGGCAGATAAGGTTGAATAATGTTATTTATAATTTTTTAAAATATTTATAAGTAAAAAAGTATGTAAAAATATATATAATATTGTTTAAAAATTGAAAATGAGTTATTTAAGAAGAACTCCACCAAACAGGCCTATCATTTTTGTGGTGTATTTTTCTTAGAATTGTTTAAAGTTTGGCCCACAGCACTAGGAATCCGCCTCAAAAAATTTGAGTTGCCTCAAGGGTCATCTTATAAAAAAAGTTATAAAGATAAGAGGTTTTGTTAGATATTTACTGAATTGAAAGTTGCTATCTTCTGAACGGTTAGGTAAACTACGTCCAACTAAGTATTAAAAATTATGGGTTGTTACCGACGAGGGTTTGGTTGAGTGGGTAAGATTCGTTTACTTCGTACACCACACCTAGGTTCGAATCCCGTTGCCCGCAAGAGTCCATTGGTGGGCATCCTTAGTGGGGTAACTCCTCACACAGTGATACAGGCGGGCCCCGAGATCGGACTATCCCGTCCAAGGCCATCTGGCGCCCTGTCCGGGGGTGTAATATAGCCATAAAGGCCCCCATTTTTGTTTCTCAAAAAAAAAAAAAAAAATTATGGGTTGTTTATTTCATTTTTATTTTAAACATAAGTTGAGCTCAAGCTCATCAATAAAATAGATTAAATGTTTAATTCTGGTTTTTTTTTTTTTGTTGAATAAGCTTAAGCTTATTCACTAACTAATTGTCTAACTTAATTTTTTATCATATAAAGTAAAATATATTGACTAAAATTGTTTACCTCTTTTACTAATATTTTATGCAAATGTAGAAGATTTGATACCAATTTATTGTGATATGGGGCCCGTAGAAGCATTTTCACATGAACAAGAAAAACAACCAAACAATACAACAATATTTAATGTAGTTTTGCTAACTCTAAAAAAAATCCACTATCAAATATATGAATTACAACCACTCTCAATCAAACCTAACAAATCAAACTCACAGACTCACACAAACAATACTCAGAAACCTTGTAAACATAGAGAAAATATTTCACAAACCACACTCATACAAACTCATAAACCCAAAGTCCCCTCAACAAACATATATGGGTAGCTTTGAACTCAATCTACCAATTAACCATTTGAAGAAACTCACTCATGTTCTTCTAGGAGTTTTCTAATATCCCCATGTAGGATGACCATTTGGTAAAAGCCATCAAACCATTTGAAATAATGTCTATTTATAAAACTTCAATTTTATCTCTTGATATGGACAAAGAATACCCCATTACTTTTTTAATAAGAAATAAATTTCCTTCCATAACAAAGAAATCTTTTTCTTCCACACCAAGCCCAATAACAAAACAAAACCCAAATAAGAATTTACGAAAATTTATAACAGTGTCTACTTGGACTCAAATTCTATCAAACAATTTTCAAGTTCTATCCAAAAGAGAGAACCTTCGGTCAGGAGCTGGTATAAAGAGCCTTCTTTACACCACCAATAAATAAATGACACGTCATATTTTTATTGAAAAACAAATACACTCTAGCACACAGAATTATAACTCAATTAAACCAAAATCCTCAAACAAGTAAAACGCTTGAAGATCTAAAAAGCTCTTAACGCCTACACCTTTTCCAACTCCTCCTCTCCTCATACCACCAGAACTCTACCCCACCGCTGGAGCTGTCGCACACGTCGGTCAGGAGCTGTCGCCGCCGCACCGCAGCTCCACCCTATTGGTCAAGGTTTGTTCTTTTATGATTTATGTATATTGTTTGATTAGTTATTTCCCCAAACTTTGGGTTTCGAAATTTTGATGGTTTTGGGTTATTTTTTGGATATCAATCTGTTCATATTGGTATGGGTTTTGTTGATTTGGTATGGATTTTGCTGTTTTTTGGTATTTTCATGGGTGTTGATTGGATTAGGTTCAAACCTAAAAAAAATCTGATTGTGGTTTTTTTTTGTTCCCAGCTAGCCTGGATTCTTATGAAGAGGCGGCGACACCACGATCACGGCGGCTCCGGCGCATTTTCCAGGTTCCAGCATGAAGTCAGGTGGAGGCGTGGAGATTCGGTGCTAAGAAGAGGCAAACGACATGCATTTGGGTATTCCATTGATTCCTCTGGAAACCGATATGCAACGCTGCTGTGTTTTTTTTTGAAATTGGGGATTAATCTAAGTTATTCTTGTCTGTGGTAAGGTGTATGTGGTGTTTGTTTGGTTAACGACGTGACGTTCTCTCATTGGTGGCATAAAACCTCACTTTTATGCCAGCTCCTGACTGAAGTTAAGCTCTATCCAAAGAGATATCTCCTTGAAGAAGACAATTATTGTATTCATTGCCAAAGTCAATTTTGCGTGCAAATCTAAATCCCAAGTACTATCGTACATGATACAAATATTGCCTTTATGCCAAGATCAATATTGAGCTCTACTACTTGTTAATGTGCAATAGCAGAAACTCTAATACTAATTTGTTGTAATTTGGGGCTAGCAAAAATGTTTTCACACAAATGAGAAACACAAGACAACAATGTTAAACATGGTTCGACTAATTAACTTCGAGCTTTAAGTCCACCGGTGACGCCAATGGAAAAAATTCACTATGATCAACACAATATGAATTACAATTACTCTTATCTCACACCACTCACAAACTTTGCAAACATAGACAAAATCTCTCACAATTACAAATACAAAATGACTCACGATCTTCACGCAGTAAAACTCACAATCACAAATCTCCAATGCACTCATAACTCTTTTACACTAACAAAACAAACAATTCTAAAGCTATGTTAAATTCAATATATTTATATATTAAAAAAACTAATGATATTACTTGTAAAATTGATAGGAATTTGTCAAATAGTGATCCATTTGACAGGTCAAAACACAAAAGCTAAAAGGAAAATTATCTTTTACATGTAAACACACACAAAGTAACAAATATTATACACACTTCAAAAGTGCACAATATTTATCACTTTTTACAAATATGTACATTATTGATCACTTTTTGTGAATCTATAATGGAAGTTTACATTGCAAACATAACCGTAAACAAAGTAAACGTATAAAAGTCCATGTAAGCACGGTCCAAAGTTGTGGTCTGTGGCATTAATTGTGGCGCTGACGCCAAAGAAATCCAAACAAAAGCTGACCTTTCATTTGTAAATGGTATGGTAAAAAGTTCCAATGATAGAAAAGCATTTATAGTGCCCCCAACAACTAGTGGAAATTTCTGGAATACGACTTTTCAATGTTTTAAATGACCAAAATGGCTCTTCTAGCTCATTCAATTTCGACCCGTTGTAACAAATAAAAGAGTGAGTGAGAAGCTGCAATAATGAAAAGCATCCCCACTCCCAACTATATATTAGCGTTGTCTGTAAGTCAGTCTGAAAATCTGATGAATCCTTAAATCCTAATTACTATCACTCGCATTAGCCCATCGAATACGTCAGTCCAGACCGAAGGAGCATTATATATCACACACTCATTAGCGGACCAGACAGTGCCAGCCATACAATCATAATATCTCTCTCTCTCTCTATATATACCCCAATGGCCCAGTGTTCGTTGTGCTTTTAAAATCATATTATTGTTTGTTTTTGTTTCATTGTTGTCGCTTAATTTGTACTGTACGTGTGACAAGGTTAGAGAAAACTTAAATGGCGAAGTCACCAGAGGTTGAACACCCCAAGAAGGCCTCTGGCTGGGCAGCCAGGGATTCTTCTGGGATACTCTCTCCCTTCAAATTCTCTAGAAGGTCATCTCTCTCTCTCTCTCTCTCTCTCTCTCTCTCTCAAACATCCCATCTTGTCTGTTTCATTTATATTTTAGTTCTTGAAAAATGTAAGGAATTGAAAAAGGAAATGTTTATATGTGACTATCAACAGTTCAACACAAGTACATGCTATGTGTTATACTCATTTGGATAAGCCAAAAAGAAAGAAGAGGAAAAAAAGTGTTATACTCATTTGGGAAAAATCTAAAACCACGAATGTATGTTAATTTGTTATAACAAGTGTAGCAGAGATTTGAATCTTGACTAAGATATCAGATTATATCATTATATTACATCCAGCTATACACTTAAATTCACAACATGCTTAGTGTAACATTGTGGTTGGTACAACTAATTTATTTATTTATTTTCGATCATTAAGTTCCTGTGGTTGATCATGATGCAAATACTGCAATCCGATCACACAATAACACCCAGGATTGGGTGCCAATTTTGTTTTTGTTTTTGTTTTTATACATTAATAGTTGAGAGTGAGAGGATTTGAACCTGAATGTCACAATTGAAAGCATCAATAAGTGTCAATCAATTGAGCTATTAAGGCTATCAAATGGGCCAATATAAACCACTTATTTTATGCAAGAATAAATTAAATCACATACTTCCATTAGTGTGACAATCAAAATTCCCAATCTCACTCTAAAAAACTCTATCTTAACCGCAAGACATTTGGCGCACTAATACGCACAAAAATGACATTATTTTTCTGAAAAAAACAGTAGTGTTATATTGAACTCTGTGAGAGAGAATTTTTGCTTTTTTGTTTTATAAAGTTTTCCCTAAAGTAAGGAATAAAATAATGAGCTATACAGCCTATACTGATAGAATAAAGTGTGTGTGTATATATATATATATATATATATATTTTTTTTTTTTTCTAACTACTTGGACTGCTAAAATGGTATGTCTGCAGGGCAACAGGAGAGAAAGATGTAACGTTCAAAATTCTTTATTGTGGAATATGCCACTCGGACCTTCACATGGTCAAGAACGAATGGGGCATGTCCACCTTCCCGCTTGTGCCTGGGTATGTTTCTTAGAAATCATCATATTTTTATATATTATCCATATGGTACTAGGTTGAGCACTTTTTTGTTTTGTTTTGGAGAAGGGTGTGATTTTGACTGACTAGACTTAATGGTTTATTGCTTAATTATTATATCAGGACTGAGTTGCCAAAAGAAATTCCACAAAACATATCAGTTTTCTGATGCACAAAACAATTTTTGTTTTCCTGAAACAGTTTAGAATACCAAAAGCTCAATCCTTTGACCCGATGTTTTCCTGAAGCATAAATCATGATTTTAATGATGTTGCTAATATTATCGTCTGTTTCCACAAATTCAGTAAATGTTTTAATCATAGCTTTTCCCCCGTGGTCTCTATCACCACATAATGAAAATAATCTTTACAAAAAAAAAAGTTGACAAAAAATGTTAAATGGCTGGATGTCTTATTTTGTACTATTTATAATCCTTACTAAATAAAGATTGCTTAAAAGTAGTACCAGATATTCTACTTTATAAAATGACAGTTCATATTTATGAGTGCTGTTACAATTATTTGACCATGCTACAGATTCAAGTATAGTCAAATAATTGGCTTACATGCAAATGAGTTGCAGAATGTTTGGCTTATATGGTTGCCTGCGAGGGATCAAACTGAGTCATAAAAAATTGATAGAACTGAAGAATTACAGTAGGAGAAGTTTTAAATGCAAAAAATTATGGAAGAAGAACATGTCCTGAATTTTTTTTTCTAACCAATTTTGGATGAATGAACACGAACATTGCAAGATCTTTTTCACAATTCAAATAAATGAAATAGCCATTTCAATTCAACACTCCTAAAAATGCCTGAAATTACATGCTTTATCTTTTTTTACATGTAAACACATTATCAATCAAATGCGTGAATGGATTTCATGTCGACTTAATTGGATAATGCAGGCATGAGATTGTGGGCGTGGTGACAGAGGTGGGGAGCAAGGTACATAGATTCAAAGTTGGAGACAAGGTTGGCGTGGGCTGCCTTGTTGGAGCATGTCGCTCTTGCAATGACTGTTCCAACAACCTTGAGAATTACTGCCCCAAAGCGATTCTTACTTATGGTGCCGTGTACCATGATGGAACCACCACATATGGAGGCTACTCTGACATCATGGTTGCGGATGAGCACTTTGTGATCCGTATTCCAGACAATCTTCCACTTGATGCTGGTGCCCCCCTTCTCTGTGCTGGGATCACAGTGTACAGCCCCTTGAAATTTTATGGGCTTGACAAACCTGGTTTGCATGTGGGTGTGGTTGGCCTTGGTGGTCTAGGCCATGTTGCAGTGAAGTTTGCTAAAGCTATGGGGGTTAAGATCACAGTGATTAGTACATCGCCTAACAAGAAAACGGAAGCTTTAGAACATCTTGGTGCAGACTCTTTTTTGGTTAGCACAGACCAAGGTCAGATACAGGTATTTGGTTCTTAACATGTTGCATTGACAAGTAGAAGTGAGTTAAACATAAGTGTATTGTATCTATGTTTCTAACTTTATCAACCATATAGACTGCTCTGGGCACATTGGATGGTATCATTGATACGGTCTCTGCTGTGCACCCTCTCCTACCTCTAATTGGTCTATTGAAGTCACATGGCAAGCTCATTATGGTTGGTGCACCCGAGAAGCCACTTGAGCTACCTATCTTTCCTATACTCTTGGGTAAGCATATGACATTTAAGAATTGTTACTTTGGTGGAGAAAGGAGGATCTGATATTGACTTGTAATCATATAAGAATTTATGTGTTGTATACCCTTGCATTGTACAAGCCTAATTGCTTGTTTGAGCGCTTGCTGATTGGCATTTAGGTGCTTGCTATCTTTTCTTCATTGCTCTTTGCCCTTAGGTGGAAGCCTCGTATGGTTGCTGATTGTGTACTAACAAATATTCTGGAATGACAGGACGGAAGATAGTTGGTGGTAGCTGCATTGGAGGCCTGAAAGAGACACAAGAGATGATTGATTTTGCAGCCAAACACAATATTACTGCTGACATTGAGGTGATTCCAATTGATTATGTGAACACTGCCATGGAACGACTTGTGAAAGCAGATGTCAGATACCGATTTGTCATTGATATTGGAAACACATTGAAGTTGAGCCCTTGAATTTTGCTGCCTTTTTAGCATGGCTCACTAGTGAGACGACTATACCTTTTAGTGGATTAAGCTATCTTCAGGTGCTTTTAGTCTTGTTTTCAGTTTTCGAAACATTTCTTCCTCATAGTTTGGTAAAGATGTAAGAGTTGTATTTGTGATAAATGAGAAATAAATTGATTTTTGGTTTGGGATTTTAAACATTCAGTGAATTATTGTCTCTTGCAATCTCTTCCCTTCTTTAGATTTGTTTCATTGCCTTTCTTCCTCGTACTATAGTAGAACTGTTCTGAACCTTGCATGACAAACAAACAAACAAAAAAAAAAAAAAAAAAAACAGCTTAAAAGACTCACTCGCCATTAAACAGCTAAATAGTTCATATGAACCGTAAATCTCCAAATGGAGTATCTTATGATTCTTATCCATCAAGTGATACGATATCCTTCTTAGTTCTTACATTTATATATATAAGCCCCATAAATGTGGACTCCACATATTCTTAAGAGTGGTGTTTCATGCATCCAAGATTTAAGCTTGTTGGAGTGATTCAAATTCAAGTTCTGACCATGAGAACCGACCAACACCATTAAACCACAACACCCTTGACCTCGAAAACCGAACACACTCTAGGTCAACCCAATTGCACCTGTACATTATGGTTTTAAAAACCGGTTGATGAAAAAACCGAAAAAGGGATTTTAACTAAAAAAAATTAAATAATAGTAAAACATTAAACTTTAACTTACCAACTTTTAGACACTGCTCAACATAATTCAACTAAAACAAAAACAAAAAAACATATATGAGCACCCATAACCCACAAGCCCACTATAAAATATTTTAGTTATTTTTTAACTTTTCAAATAACAAAAAGTAAGTGCACCAATGGGTAGCAATATCATTGTCCACTTGATTTTTTTTTTTTTTTCCCTCCATACATTTACACGTTAATATCCCAACTACCACACATTTTGAAATCCATACATCCACGCGTTTGGTTCAACAATAGTTATGTGCATATAATTTTACCATCTCACTTTTTGCTTTTCATCTCTCTCTCTCTCTCTCTCTCTCTCTCTCTCGTGAATATGTGCATGTGCAAGAGGCAAGAGCAGCAAAAAAAAGCCTCAACTAAAGCAGACAGATCATTATAAATCTACTTATCTTTGGGTTTCTTTGGTTCTTCCTCAACAAAAATATAGTAAATCTGATTTCTTTTTTTCTTTTGAGCAAAAGGTAAGTAAAGTAAATCTGATATTTTTAGGTCACTGTGGATGTCTTAGGTTTCACCACTTCATACTTGAGAGAGAATTTTCAAAACCAAATCTCTCTTCTTCTTAAATCTGAAACAAGATCTCTCTCTCTCTCTCTCTCTTTATTTATTTATTTATTTTTGGGTTAAAAAACACAATAGTTGAAGTATTTATGAAGAATTGCTAAAACCGATTTAACCACACCAATTTTCAGTCAAGTTAGTTGAACTGGCGGTTTGTCCTATTTGCTCGGTTTTTCTTTCATTTCCGATTTTAAATAATAACCAGACCAGATTAAGGTCCGATTCCTGGTCGAACCGGCCAATTCGGTCCAGTTTTTAAAACCATGCTGTACATATCCCATACACATAGTATGTAACTATCATCACTCTATGTTTTTATATATAATAACCACACTTATTGTTCAAGGGAGTTCCTTAGCAATTTAGCATTCTTCTAGTATATCCAAATGCCCATGATTTCTCACTCCAATCTAATTTGCAAAATACAAGAAATCATATGTTTCTACTTCAACCATATTACATGGTGTGCAAACAATGAACAAGTTACATAGAATAACCTAACTACCTGAAGTATAAATCACTACAAGAAGACCGATCTATTGCGGCGGACTTTTTTGCGACGGGTGCGAAAAACGCTGCTATATGTCACCTATTGCGGCGTTTTTGCAAACCGCTGCTATACATCAACTCTATAGCGGCGTTCAAGTGGACCGCCGCTATAAATCTGGTCTTTTGTGGCATACTACAGCGATGGGTTGATAGAGTGCCGCAATATGTATGTTTTAGTGGCTTTATACCCAGCTATAGTGGTGCCTCATAAACTCGCCGCTATAGCTAAGATTTACCGGCGTTTGTTTCTGTCTATAGCGGCGGTTTTGTGACTGCCGTAATAGACCTTTGAATTGCCCATAATTAGTCCAATTTTTTCCCTTTTTTTCCCCCACCTAAATCTATCAATTTAGACCCTAACCTTTTCATTTCTCATTCGATTGTATCCCTCTAAAAACACACACACACACACTCTCTCTCTCTCTCTCTCTCAAATTAAAATCTCACATCGTTGATCTCAATACCCAAAGATCGATCTTCCCATCACCACCATGCATTCTCACTCTCAAACCCTAGATTGGGCCTCTGTCTATTTGCACTCACCGCCGCCACTAGCCGATTGAAGCCCCCAATGATCAATATTTGAATATTAATTTCACCAAGTCTAGTGATATCGGGACTATCTATAAAGTTTGACAGGGTTTGACCAACTTAAACTAAACTTTGACCTCGCCTTTCTCTAAATCCGACTGTTTGATTGTGACTATAATTTACCAAAATTAACTTTTTATTACACTCTTCAAATCTAACGGTTAGATTTCAAATTTAAGTCTGGCACATGATAGACATGTGCTGTGTACCTGTATGGTTATGTTTTCTCAATCTGACCATCCAATTGGTCTCAAATTTCACCAACACTAATATGTCACCATACTTTTCAATCACAATGATCAAGATTTAATTATGATTTTCACCAAGTCTAGTGGTCTCGGGACCATCTATTAAGTTTGATTGGGTTTGACCGGGTTTGACCAACTGTGACTAAACTTTGACCGCGCTTTTCTCTAAATCCAACCGTTTAATTGTGACCATAATTTACCAAAATTAACCTTTCATTACACTCTTTAAATCTATCGGTTAGATTTCAAATCTAAGTATGGCACATGATGGACATGTGTTGTGTACCTATATAACTATGTTATCTCAATCTGACCATCTAATTGGTCTCAAATTTTAACAACACTAATATGTCACCATACTCTTCAATCCTAATTGTAAAGTTGTAATTTACAACTAGTTTATGTTGGCTTTAATTCCGTACCAAATTTGATTGTAATTATATTCAATCTTATGTACCTTGTATTTTATTTGAGATTTATTTGTAAGAGTTGTGTGTGAGAAAGAGAAAGTGTGAAGACTCAAGGCAATTAAAGACTAAAGCTGTTTTCGTGGGTAGCTTGCAAGTAGGCTTCCCGCGAAGTGAAGCATGTGTCCTGCACATGACTGGAATGCGAAGAGTCAGGACAGGATGGAGACAGCTGGTTTTCGCGAGTGTCTCGTGGGTAAGGCTTTCCCGCAAGATACCTGCGAAACATTCTATTTTGCTGAATTGTCATATTTGATACACACTTTTTGTACCCACACTATATATACCCCCATTACCCACAGATGTTGAGGTGTGCTTCTGAGAGAAAACCCTAACCACAAACCTTGAGAGTTAGAGATTATTATACCCACAATTCTCTACACAATTCATTGTGGATTTTCCTTAACTCCTACCTCTCCATTTCCATACCCTTGAGAGGTTGATGGCCCAAACACTTACCACACCCTTTCAGAGTGTCAAGTGAGGTTTTGGTGCTGCTGGGAAGCATTGGAAGAAGCCAAGCTTTGGCGGATGCAATCGGGCGAATTGCGGGATCCGGAGAGCTAGACAAGACACGGTTCTGAGAAGCCATGTTGGAATAGAAGCTTGGAGGGCTTAGGTGCATTGGTTAGATTAAGCTTGGAGGGTCACTTACTATTCGTGTATTCCAACTGATTGTCTAGTGGATCGATTACCGCTTGAAGCGCGGCAGAGAGGTTTTTCACCGAGTTCTTCGGTTTCTTCTTCGATAACACATCGGCGTGTTATCTTGTGTTTACATTCTTCTTCCCTACTCTTTTAGCTTTCATTTTACTGTTGTGCTTTAATGAATATGGCGTAGAGTAGTTATTTTGTTTATCCGTTCACATTTACTCTATTACGCACTTAGTATAAGCTAGAGTAAAATCAATTGAGCCGTAATTTTTAATTTGGGGGTCTAAACAGCTCTTGTGTTTTTAATACATTTTCGAGCTTTCACTAATGATCAAGATTTGAATATGAATTTCACCAAGTTCAATAGTATTGGGACCATTTATTAAGTTTGATCGGGTTTGACCAACTATGACTAAACTTTGACTGCGCCTTTCTCTAAATCTAACCGTTTAATTGTGACCATAATTTACCAAAGTGAACCTTTCATTACACTCTTCAAATTCAACAGTTAGATTTCAAATCTAAGAATTGCACGTGATGGACATGTGTTATGTACCTATATAGCTATATATATTCTCTCAATTTGACCATCCAATTGGTCTCAAATTTTACCAACACCAATATATCACCATGCTCTTCAATCCTAATGATCAAGATTTGAATATGAATTTCACCAAGTCCAGTGGTATCAAGACCATCTATTAAGTTTCATCGGGTTTGACTAATTTTGACTAAACTTTGACTGCGTCTTTCTCTAAATCTAACTGTTTAATTGTGACCATAATTTACCAAAATGAACCTTTTATTACACTCTTCAAATCCAACGGTTAGATTTCAAATCTAAGTATGGCATGTGATGGACATGTGTTGTGTACCTATATGACTATATATATTCTTTCAATCTGACCATCTAATTGGTCTCAAATTTCACCAACATCAATATGTCACCATACTCTTCAATCCTAATGATCAAGATTTGAATATGAATTTCACCAAATCTAGTGGTATCGAGACCAACTATTAAGTTTGATCGGGTTTGATCAACTTTGACTAAACTTTGACCATGCATTTCTCTAAATCCAATCGTTTGATTATGAACATAATTTACTAGAATTAACATTTCATTATACTCTTCAAATCTAACAGTTAGATTTCAAATCTAAGTATGGCGCATGGTGGACATGTAATGTGTACTTGTATGGTTATGTTTACTCAATCTAACTATCCAATTGGTCTCAAATTTCACCAACACCAGTATGCCACCATACTCTTCATTCCTATTGATCATGATTTGAATATGAATTTCACCAAGTCCAGTGGTCTCGGGATCATCTATTAAGTTTGATTGAGTTTGACCAACTTTGACTAAATTTTGATCGCACCTTTCTCTAAATCCAACCGTTTGATTGTGACCATAATTTACTAGAATTAACCTTTCATTATACTCTTCAAATCCAATGGTTAGATTTCAAATCTAAGTATGGTGCGTGATGGATATGTGCTGTGTACTTGTATGGTTATGTTCTCTCAATCTGACCATCTAATTAGTCATATTGTTTTTTTTTTTAAAAGTAAATGTAGTTAGTCATATATTAAAATTCTTACATAAATTTAATAATTGCTATGATCATTTTTTTTTTTTAACTTTTAATAAGATAGAACGTGTGATAATTTTTGTTGTGGTATTTTTTTTTTTTTTTTTTGAGAAAGTTGTGTGATGATTTTTATTGAGTATACGTGATTGTTTTTTGTTTTTAAATTTTATTTCATAGCTCATTAATATTAGATTCTTAATATTTTGCACTCATTAACTCACTTAGATATATAGATGTGTTCGATTCATGTACAAATACAAAATGCATGACAAAATGGTAATTGCTAGTAAAAAATGGCAATTAATTAAAATTGTCTTCTTTTATTTTTATTTTTTTCTCAAAATAAATTTGTCTTCTTTTATTTTTCCCACCCAAAATTCCCCAAAAAATTGTTTCCCTCCTGACGTGTTTCACTAAGCTTTTTTCCCCCCAAAGCCAAAATTTGACTTTTTACTTAGGTTTTGTACTTAAGGTTTTTTTCCCCCAAAATTTGTTTTTTCCCTCTCTCTAAGCCGTCAGTCTTCCTCTCTCTTTCTCTCCATCCTCATCGGCCATCCTCACCAGTCGCCGCCGCCGCCAAAGCTCTTTGGCTCTCTCTCTCAATCGAGCGTGGGCCATTTTCAGGAAGGAGTAGACTAGCCATTCATCTACTGACCACATCGACAAGAGGAAGTGCCATTGCAAATGCTGCCGATTGAAGCCCATTTTCAAGTACCGTACTTGTGGGTTTGATCGTTCTAGTTAGCCTTTTGGGACTGTGTAGGATTGGTTCGGTTTCTTTGGTTGTGGACATTCTCATCATTTCTTACTTGTTATTTTAGTTGAATCTTGAAATGGGTATTGGCTTATGTGCCTGTTTTTATGCATTATTGTTCTTGGCTTGGAATTATTAGTATTATTTTTAATTTATTTTCTGCTGAATAATTTTAACGTGAACATATGCTTAAATATTTGACATGAGTATGGTAATAAGTGTGTTTAAAATTGTTTGGGCATTTTCCTTTTGATCTTTGATAAAATTGGAATAAATGAATTAATGTACTTGATATTATATATGTTAGTTCTTGCTTTTAATTTTTTTATTATTATTATTTGTACAAGATGAACACCATCTGTCTGACCAAAGTCCTCATCGGCTTAAGTGTAACATGAAATGCAATGCAAGGGTTATTGAATCTATGGATGTATGGTACTATGGTTGGAAGACATCCTTGATGTAATCACAAAGCGCACAGCACGGTGGATGTATCCCATTTAGATTCATTTAATAAAAATTTATCAATGACCTTTGTACACTGTAATCTAGTGGAATATAAATTGTTCGATAAAAATATTGAGTGAGATTCGGAAAGAGGAATTTTTAAACGTGGCTTAGGAATTTAAATTAGTTTGAAAGTATTGTGAATTTTAATTAACTATCGGTCATGGATTCCCATTACCTTAATTTTGTATTGACAATGAATACAATTGAATGTTTCGTGGACCATTGTTATGAAATACTAATAGCTATTACTTGTTGTCTTTGGACAAATGAGAGAAATATTATTGGAGAGTTGCAAGAGTTGGACTAACTTTATCAAGCAGTCTTTTCAGGAGTTCATTTGATATACTACCTTTTTAAAGGATCCATTTTAGTAAAAAATTATAAATTATAAATTGTGCCTACTGAGCCTCATGCACCTCCCTATATCTTGCAGAGAATGGTGTCCTCGCTTAAAGTGAACCATCAGCAACACTTTGCGGTTTTCTCCAGTGGTATTAGACCCAACAACAGGATCTTTCATCGCAAGTCATCTTTCATCTCAATGTCTTCCAGGTCATCCACAACAATTCAACATCTTCACAATACAGTGTCACCATCTTTGAATCACAGCCTCGACATTCCCATTATGGTACGCTTTACATTTACAATGCTATCCATATTTAATATTCAAATTGTGCTGCTGTATTACTTAAATTTTTGACATGAGTATGGTAATAAGTGTGTTTAAAATTGGTTTCTTTCAATTCTGTCACAAAGAAAGTCAGAATTTAATAAGTTGTATCTTGTGAAGGTATTCCTTAAAACAGGTGGGCGCTTTGGGTTTGGGTCTTGAAATATGAATAAAGAAATAAATAATATATAAAATGACATTGTAAAGAGGTGTTTGTTTAATTTATTTATATTTTTTCTCTTGAATGTTTAGAGATGGAGAACAAACATATATGTAATGCTGTAACTACAGGGGGCTTATTTCTTCATTTTCTTTTCCTATTAAGTGGGTTCATTGTGATCTTCAACACACCTATCTTCAGACATTTTGACATGTACCATATTACTATGTTGTGTAAAACAACAACAACAACAAAAGGTATTGAACATAGGGGTGGCAATTTGTATTGGTGGGTCATATGCATGTTGTGTTGAGGTAGGCATCGTTAGAGTCGTGTCAAGGTAGAGAGATTCAATTACATGGGTCGACATAAACATGATCCATTTAAAAATCATGTCAAAAACTCCTCATTCCTAACATAACCCTCATTGGAGTCGTGTCTAGGTAAGGACAACTTGTTTCACCTGTTTAATAAATATGACCCAAAAAATTGAAATGGTAACATAATTTTATATTTTATGAGTACATAAATTATAATAATTGTAAATAAAAAAATTCCATACAAATTCTAATATCATAGTAACATTGATTAAAGTACAATTATCACACCAATTCTATTTATGGGATGAGTTAAGATTTCTTGTAAAACACAACTAAGTTTCCAATGCAAGAAGGCAGTGATTAACAATGAATTAATTTATTATGTCTAGCAAGTCATAATCTAAATCCTATACTCAAAAAGGGTGTGTGAATTAATTTATTATGTCTAGCAAGTCATAAAAATTTATTATTAGTAGAAGGTTATAAGAGAGGGAAGATGGGGTGGGGTTATTGGAGGCTATCATGTAGGCTGTCATCCCACAAAAACATCATGGGAAGACAAGCTGGGATACAAAAAAATCAAAATCAAAATCAAAATAAAAATCAAAACTTCTGCTTTTATTTAAGTTTCTAGCATGAAACCTGGTTATGCATTTGCCATGATTATTGAGGTTCCATGACTGGTTTGCTAACTAACTATACTGTTAACCTGAATTGTTAGGCATAAGAATTGCAACAATGACTGTTACTTTAGTAAGAGTCTTATATGTTAAAGGTAGGAATTGAGGTAGGCTCGTTAGGAATTCAGCACTAAATTAGATTAATTGATGAAAAGGATTTGATGTTTATTCATATTTAAATTTATTCCGTATGGTAAGATCAAAAGGATGGTCATTCCTGATGGTTTTGATGCTTCAGGCTGGACATAAGTATTGTTTGTTGGGCAAGCTTTCATTTGAGGTTGGATGGAACCACTATGACACTATTAAGTTCAGTCCATCAGTCTTTTTGTTTCAACTTTGTAGATTTCTTTTTGCCTTCATTAGATGTTCATTTCCCACAAATTTCTATTTCTCTTATAATCTTTATTCTTTGCTAATGGTTTTACTTTTTGCTAATAGTTTTACTTTTATATATATATATATATATATATATATATATATATATATATATATAAAGTGTCTTAATGCATTTTATCTACATTTAAACCACTTCTAATCTACATTTAAAGCAAAACAAATATAATTTTATTGTGTTTATATATATTCTTTCCTTGTTGGCAGATTGCAAAAAGAAGAGGCATTACAAGTTCATGTGAATAAAGCAAGTGAACTTGTTTGTGTTAGACTTACGGTACTCTCTCTCTCTCTCTCTCTGTGTTTGTGGTGGGCTGTTGAATTGGGGCAAGCAGGTGGCTTGCATGGAGATATAAGGTGGTTTTAGAGGATATTGAGAGTGTTAACTGTTTTGTGTAATATTGGATGATTCTTGTTGAGTTGTTTTTATTCGATTAATTCATTTTAGGAGCTTCTCTCTATCTTTTTCACATATGAGGAATACTAAAATGAAATGGGATATTCAAAGAGATGTCCATTCCTAAAGAATATTGCTAGTAATGATGTTATTGATAACTTTTGTAGACGTTTAAATTCATTGTTTTCTTAGGAACATAGCTGGTTGTTGGGTCACTTGACTAGCCAATTAGGCCAGCATAGATATGATACTACTCTCCTTAGCCTACTTTGGAATGTGATGGACATACTTATAGTATGTTTACAGTTTTGGATGCTATTAAATGATAGTAGCAGTTTGTAGTATGTTAGGTTCTTTGTTTTTTTGTCTTTAGAACACCCTATTTTATTTTAATAAGTACATTCCACCCTAATTATAGCAGCTAGCATGTATGGCATGTAGTTGGCTAGTAGCATTTATCCCATTTCAAATTGTTCTGAAACCAAGCAGCTAGTCATGTCATTTTAGTTTGCAAAACCACAACTTTAATTGGTTTGAGATTTCCAGTTTCACATAGTAACATGCCCCAACTGTTGGACCTTCCAACATTTACTTTAAAGACTTATTAAAAGTAATTCAATTCTTAGAAATGGTGGATCTCTATTTTCCATAATAGAGACCTTAACATGTCTCAGTATTCAATTTTTATGATGACTGTACTTGTTTATTTTTTACGCACGCCCCTCTAGTTTATTGACTATATTTTACACTATGCTAATTTCTTTAGTTAGCCATTTGATATTTATTTACCAGGTGCACTTAATTTCTTTAGTTAGCCATTTGAAATCAAAAGTTTTGTGCGATGCTAAAAATAGATTTGATGCTAGCTATTAGCTGATATGACTTTTGCAAGAGCCCTCAGTTAAGTAGCACTACAATTCTATCCAAATCAGTTAGATCATATATATATATATAGGACACTGTTTGAACTTGTTTCCATTTTTTGCCTTGGTAATATTTTTTTGTCATTCTATTTTATTTATATGCACTTATTGGGTAATCATAATTTGTATGTAGGATGTTCCTCCGGTCCAACAATCTCCACATATCCAAAAATCATCAGTTGCATCCCATCACCAAAGAAGCTTATAGATTTTATCTTGTTGTTCGAGGACTCTTTTGTGTATAAAGAACTTCATTGCTACAACCGCATTTTTTTGCAAGTGTTGGAGGATATTTGTAAACACTTTGGAACTTTGATTATGGTATTAGATTGGAACTTTAATGATGGTTATAGACAATGTTATGTATTTGATAATATATTTCTATGTTAATATAATGTTAGTTTGGAGACATTTGTGGTGTTGTTAATTAGTTACATTTGTGGTATTTTTTCAGTAGAACTAAAATTATTACAAGTTGTTTGTAGTGGGATGGTGGTTTTAAACCCAAGGGGAAAAAAAATTTTAACCTATAGCATCAGGCAAAAAGCACCACTAAAGGTCTAAAATTATATTATAATTGAAGCCCTATAACGGTGTTTATAGCCTGTTGCTAAAGCTTCACACATATAGCGGTGGGTGTAACCGCTACTAAAAGGTGCATATAGTTGGTTGTACATGAAGTCCTATAGCAGCGCTTATTGCCTGTTGCTAAACATTGTCACCTATAGTGGCACGCATATCCCATTGCTAAAAGGTCAATTGACCCGAATTTTAACCTCATATGGTGGCGGTTTTCTGCCCACCACAATAGACCAAAACCGTTGCTAAATGATAGAGCTATTGTGGCATTTTTTGTTACCACCACAATAGATCTATAGCGACACTGTAACAGTGGCAGGAGGAATCGTCGCAATAGCACCCGTCGCTAAAGGTCAAATTTACCTTTAGCAGCACTTTTTGACCTTTAACAGCACATTTGGCCCTCCGCAATAGTCTGTTTTTCTTGTAGTGAATCCAAGGCGTTCTTGAAGGGGCGTCAAGGCCAGCTCAATACAATTTAAGGCCTAAGACGATAATTTTAGATGACTGTTTTATATATTTACTATCACTTGTATAATATTTAGTTTATTTACTGTTAACTTAGTTAATGTTTTAAATTAAATTTTTTTATTTAAAATTCATTATTCATAATAATACGATACGAGTAATTTACTTGAGCTATAATAGAGAAATTACAAATTTCACTACATAGGTCTTACAAACTAATAGGTCACCAATTAAAAAAAAAAAGTGATTAAAATATTTATTTATTATATTGTTTAAGTGACAGTAATCATATTCTTGTCGCATCAATTTATAAGTTTTTTTGTAATAAAATTGTAATAGCTTTAACATTTTTCATCCACAATTTTGTTTTGGGATGATACAAATGCTACTACAAATTTTAATACAATAGGTTTACAAATTGATGTGCCAATAAATGTGATTGATGACACTTCAACAAGATAATAAATAAGTATTTTGAATTATTTCATGTGATTAGTGACATGTTAATTTGTAAGTCCTATATAATAAAATTTGTATATTTCTAATATAACTCAATTTTTGGACATTTTTAAGAGTAGAGCAAAAAATATACTATTCACAATTTTTTTTAAATTACTTATTGCCCCAAATTTGGAGGCCTTTCTTAATAAGGGGCCTTAGGCCTTGAGCCGAACCTTGGGGTCACCCTGATCATGAACCAAGGCCCCAGAAGGTACCACAAATACCTTGCTTGGAGGTCGATTGGGGGGGGGGGGGGTGGGGGTAGCTTCACATCGAAGCCAGGGTGGTCATTAGACCACCCTAACTTGGAAAAAAAAATTATTATATATAAATTTTAAAAATTTTATGACCACCCTAAATTTTTCTAGGCCCAACATATTTAAACTTTAGACAAAGTTTGACAAGAAACTTGGTTTTAGTCTAAAGTTACAACCCTTTTTAATT
Organism: Quercus tomentella; assembly: GCA_028535165.1. NCBI lineage: Eukaryota > Viridiplantae > Streptophyta > Magnoliopsida > Fagales > Fagaceae > Quercus > Quercus tomentella. The sequence goes on from JAPQVY010000001.1 coordinate 17,147,400, forward strand.
TTTTTTATTGGATGTAAATTTTAACAAATTCATCACTAGATTACATTTTTTTAGTAAACTTCCATGCTTGCAAAATTTCAAGAATATCAAAGATCAATAGTTATGTTATCAATCGTATATTTAAATTTCGAGTTATTGTAGTATAAAATTATACATAAAAAATAAGTTTATGAATCGAATAATAAATAACATCCGATTAACAAGAAACTTGACACTTGTTTTAAAAACATAAAGAACATGCAATTTAACAATTAGATTTTCAAATTATGTAGTTATGCTAATTTGTTTTAATGAGTGTTGTAGCCTTAAATTACAACTAAGTTTATAGTCAAATTTTGTCCTTAAACTTTGATCCTCTTAACAATATATTAGGCCCTTACAAACAAAAAGAAAAGGCCAAGAAAATTTTTATTTAACTAAAATTTTGAAAGAGATGTAGCTTACAATATTGATAATGAAACAATCATGCAAGTATGGAATGATTTAAAAAAAAAAAAAAAAAAAAAAAAAAAAAAAAAAAAAAAAAAAAAAAACTCGTACAAGAAAATTGTAAGACTTTGTGTTTTTTTTTTTTTTGGTCAATATCTAAAAAAAAATTCTTTTTATTAAATTTTGCATCATGGGCAGGAATCAAAGTGCCATAAAGGGGGAACACTATGAAGTTTTTGGTTTGGAGGGATTGAAATAAAGATTGGGATGATTAGGCAATCATCATCAATGACTAATGCCGTGATTCTCGCATTAGCTTTGATCGTGTGTATGAGTTTTCTTAGTAAGTAATATTTCTATGGGTGACATTTCATATTGTTTTATTAATAAAATTAGTACAAAGTTTAGTTACAACATTGGTTCTAGCCTAAGGTATGGGTGGCAAATGGGCGAATTGGGTCATAAATGAGTTAGGTGTGTAATTACCCATTTATCCATTTATGACTCGTTTATATATAGATTAATTATCCATTACCAATCCAACCCATTTAATTAGTAACCCACCCATTTAAACTAATATGATCCAAATACCTTTAAAACTACTTGAATACCCTCTTGACCTCCAAAATTACCAAAATACCCTTAAATACCTAAAATGACCCAAATACACCTACACTTCCAAAATTACCAATATACCCTTGGACATCCAAAATTATCCCCAAAATCTCTAAAATAAGCAAAATAACCTAATGGGTCATTTTGATAATTTTATGGTTTCAGGGGTATTTTGGTCATTTTTAAGTTTCACGGGGTATTTTGGTTATTTTTTAATTTTTGGTGGTATTTCGGTCATTTTCCAAAAATTTAGAATTTATGTTGTTTATTTAAATTTTAGATGGCTAAAGGCCTTATAGCTGAATTGGCACCTTCCCATGTACAAAGTGCTTGGGGATCTAGGGGGAAAGGGTTCAAGTTGCAGGGTTGGCAGCATGTTGTAATTATTTTTCAAAACAAAAAATTTAGATGGGTTTTAGTGGGTATTAGTGGGTTTATCCATTAATTAAATAACCTAATGGGTCTTTACCCATTTAACCCAAATACTCAAATGGGTTGGATTAAAACTTATCCAAATAAGGTAGGTAATAGGTATGTTCATGGATATGGATAAAATTGCCACCCCTAGGTACAACCTTACTCAATAAAATAAACATTACTAAATGTAAGGACGCAATTTGAGTCCTCTACCCAAGTGATGGATAAACTTAGGCTCAAAAAGTCCAATACAATGAATTTGTAGGGAGTGGATTGGAAAATTGGGCTTTAATGAGTTGGACAACAAATAAAGTGGATTCAGATGACAAGAAAATGAAGATAGATTGATTTAAACTAAAGGAAATCATCCTTGGCACAGTTCGAGGAGATCAGCTCTTATATATTTCTCTCAAGTTTGATTACAAATATAATTCTTGATTGCTACAGTGTTTTTCCCTTAGTTTCTTGATCCCTTTTTCTCAGAGTATCTCTTCCATTTTATACTATCTTTACCTTTCATCTCCACATTCCACGTGCAAATCAGATTATAAGTGTTGATCCTTGTCCCATCAGCACCTTCCTAAAGTCTTTAGGTAGTAGCTGTAAGGCTGAAAGTTACTGTTCAGGTATCACTTCCTCATCAATGTAGTTAGAGAGTTAGCTGTAGAGCATTTAATGCGATGGTAGCAGCTTTCCCTTGAGATATTTCATAACTTTCCTCTGTCCTGTTCCTTCCTGATACTTATCCCCATTCATGGAATGATCCAGAACGTTACTCTTGATGGCAAACCACACCCTCTAACCTCGGCTTTGCTCTGCCGAGGAGGGATTCTTTCTCAGACCACCCTTGTGGATGACTTTAATCGAATTTCACTTCTTTACTTACTAACACGGATCCTTATGAAAGTGTTTAGCCGTCTTTGGATTATTTAACATTCTCGGATTGGGCCCCTGGCCCAATATATACACAAACATGGGCTCTTGGGCCTATCACCCCTACACTAAATATTTTGAAAGTCTAATAGGATATTGCATGTTCTTTACGTTCTTGATATACATGTCAAATTTTATGTCAATTAGATGTTATTTACTATATTATCTATAAGCTTATATTTTATGAATAATTTTAACACTACAAAAACTTGCAATTTAAAAAATTTATTGATGACATAACTATTGATTTTTAATTTTCTAAAAATTTTGAGTATGGAGAATACAAGAAGAAAATGTAATTCAATGGTGGATTTATCAAGATTCACCTTCTATAAAAAGATATTGTGTAAGATTGTAGCATTTTGTAGCTAAACTTTGCCCATAAAATAATTAATTTACTTGAACCTTTATTTTCATGAGTTTTTAACACAGCCCTACCCCTTCCTCTACCCCCACCCCCAACCAAAAAAAAAAAAAAAAAACGTTTCAATGAAAAGTACTTCCACCCTTTAAGGTTTTATAAATACAATAGATAAATTCATCTCCACTCACATTGATTACTTTCTTAATAGAATATTGGGTAAACTATGTATTTGGTCCCTATCTTATGCACTATATTTCAATTTGGTCCTTAATTTTTTAGTACTGTGTCAATTTAGTCTCTGCCATTATCTTTTGGATTAAAATTGATGACGCTTCTAATGGCCAAAATAAAAAATTAGCTTTCATTGATGTGAAAATACACTAAAATTTTATTTTGGCCGTTTGATATGTTACCAATTTTCATCCAAAAGATAACGACAGTGACTAAATTGACACGACACTGAAAGTTTGGGGACCAAATTGACACAATTAGAAGGTTATGGTCCAAATTGAAATATGATGTATAAGATAGGGACTAAATACGTAATTTACTCTAGAATATTCCATTAGATGAGAGTGTCAATGCAAAAGAGGGGATTAGCTTATTTGTTTCATTTATAGAACTTTTTATTTATTTATTTTTTGAGGAAAACATATATAGAACATTAATGGTGAAAGTGTTTAGTATTTCTTAAAAAATTTGAGAGAAAAGAATTTTTTTTTTTTTTTTAATTTAAAGAAAAAAATGGTGGCCATTGTTATTTTAGTTTCATGTATTAATTATCTATAGATTTGGGGCAGTAGGTTAATTGGGTAACTGCGTTTACTTCCATTTATTAATTATCTATAAATAACTTGTGGGCAGTGGGCAAGAGAAAAACGTGCGGATTTTGACATTTTTTCTTCTCCCAAAAAGCGAACCAAGAAAAATAAGCAAAGAGAACCAAAAAATTCCTCTCCCTTACCTAATTACCTTTCCAAAAAGAGTATAAAAGAGTAGTCAGCAAGAAAGTTTGAAATTTGTATCCCCTTGTGATGTCCTACTACCTCTTAGTCTCACTCCGATTTGCTAAGCCAATATGTCACCAGACTCACCACACCTCCCTAGAGTCCCTTATTTCTACTACTATATATTCACTTATTTTTCATTCCTAGGCATTGCGTTTCAATCGTTTCATATCAGCTTAATTTCTACGTGTGACAAAAGAGAAAACTAAATGGCGAAATCACCAGAAGTTGAGAAACCCAACAAGGCCTTTGGCTGGGCAGCCAGGGATTCTTCTGGGGTCCTTTCTCCCTTTAATTTCTCAAGAAGGTCCTCTCTCTCTCTCTCTCTCTCTCTCGTTTTATTCATATTTCATTTTAATCCCATATTTTGATTATCCTAAGAAATTGGATCATTTTGTTCTGTTTTATAATCTTTTTGTTTTCCTCCTTCAATCAAAATGAAATTGGATCATTCAATTACTAAATACTTTTATTCCAAATGAAATTGATTGTTTTAATTTGATAATTATTATAATAATATAGGAGGTGTATCTAAATCATAATTCTTCTTATAAAGAAGAATGGATAATATCATCAGTTGAGTTACAAATTCCTTTCAATCATTTGAACATTAGCAAAGCTCCTGTTTATTCTTATTTTCATTTCTTTTATTAAACATATTTGTTATTTTATACTTATTTTTAAAAATGAGATTATTTTTTTAAAAAATTAACAAAATAAGAATGCATTTCTTTGATCAATTAATCATAGTGGTGCGCATAGTGACTGGTCAACTAGTATCAACAAGTATCCATCCTTTTTAATGATCCATCCTTTTTGTTCTCTTTTTTTTTTTTTTTTTGGCAAAAATATTGTTTTTGTCCTTATATTTTGGGTTACACTTATATCGGTCCCTAGATTTTGATAAAAATCAATTTAGTTCTTATTATTTTCAATGTGCAGTTAATTTGATTCCAACCGTTAGCTCATTAATGGAAAATACCTACGTTGTAACGGTGTGCACTACTAGCATTTAACTTAAAGGACTCAATTAATTGAAAGCAAAGATAGATGTTGAAATGAATTTTGGAAAAACTCAGAGTGTGCACTTTGTATTTTTGCCTATTTTTTATAATTATTTTAGTCACTTGTTTGTTAACAATGCACATTGTTTACCACGTATGCATTTTTCGTTAGTGAGTTAACGATAGAGACTAAATTAATTGCAAATTGCAAATATCATGACCGAATTAACTGTTACCAAAATGTAGGGATCAAATTAATTGTGACCCCAAAATGATTTTTTTTTTTTTTTTTTGGGGTTCTAAATTGTTGGTTTATGCTAAATAAAATGGTTTGGTATGTTTGCAGGGCAACAGGAGAGAAGGACGTAAGGTTCAAAGTTATTTATTGTGGGGTATGCCACTCCGACCTTCACACGGTCAAGAACGATTGGGGCACGTCCACCTACCCACTTATCCCTGGGTATGTTAATCGAATCATCATACTTCTATCTCTATATCTTACCTTTTCATAAAGAATCATGTTGTCCTAAAATCATTCTCTTTATTTCAATTAGATGAACCAATTTTCTATATATTATAATATGTACAAAGTTTAGTTACAAATTAAGTTGTAATTAATGGCTATTACTAAGTTTGTAACCAAACTTTGTTCTTATAGTATTCAAAATTCTATTTTATTATAATATAGATGAAATTTAGCTACAAATTTAGTTGTAGCTTAAGACTATAACTTTCACTAAAAACAATTAACATAATTACATATTTTGAAAATCTAACCGTTGGATTATATGTATTTTATGTTCTTAGCACACATCAAATATCGTATTAATCGGATGTTATTTTCTATTTGATTCATAGACACATTTTTTATACATAATTTTAGACTACAAAAGTTTGAAATTTAAACATTTGATTGATGACATAGCTATTAATCTTTAATCTTTTATAAATTTTGCAAGAAAGAATGATATAAGAAGAAAATTTAATTTAATAGTAGATTTGTTAAAATTCACATTCAATAAAAAGATATTGAGTAGAATTGTAGCCTTAGGTTACAACCAAGTGTGAGAGTGCTTTTTCTTTAACACTCAGGCCCAAGGATCTTGGGCCAAATAGTTGTAGTTTGGTGGACTGGGCTTTGATTCACCGCAGCTAAAGGGCTGTTTAAAAATCAAGTGGTGCACAGGGCATACTTCCTACAATACACATAAACTAACAAACAAGGATATTTGTATTGAACAACAATCAAAATAGCAAAGTAATGCAAAAGCAAACAGTAAATGCACAAAGTAATGGTTAGGGATCCTCAAATCAATAAGGAAAGTTTCATTGAATTTTTTTTTTTATGATTACAATGTGCTCACTAAGACGTGATACAAGGTTCAAGCAAGCTCAAAAATTACAGTCTTAGATGGCTATTTAAGCCTCTAAGACTTGCAAAGTTTGATTCTTTTTGAATCCGAGTATGTGCTATAGTGGCTTTTTCTAGGATACCGGGAAGTAATTTGCTAATTTCTCTGAGTTTTCTTCTCGACAGAACTTTCTCAATGATTCTGTTGTCCATTTTTCTCTCCCTTCTCTTTGCAATCCTTCCCCCTTTTTATAGTGTTATTCTGGAGTCCCGGGGAACTATTGATTCCCCTATTTTGCCCCCTGGGTACCAGGGCTTGTGTTGTGCCCATCGACCAGAAGGTTCAGTTTTTCCTGTTCTTCATTCTTTCCTTCCTTTTAGTGTTGTTTCTTTGAAAGTCCATGGCTGACTACCTATTTCGGAGTGCGCTGAGGTCACGTTCTTCACGATTCAGCTTTTGGCCGTCCTTCTTCTTTATCTTTTTTCTCAAATGGGCGGAATCCCACTCTGCCGATTTGAAAGTTCTTTGCTGCTATTCCCTTTTTATACCCCTTCGTTCTGGTTCCCCAAGGTGCCACCCACTTGCGCTATGAGAAGTCGCTCCAAGTTTTCTTCTTTTCTTGCTGGATCATTTGGTACTTGAGAATGACGTGCCCATCCTCTGTTTCTTGTGTTCTTTTTGGCTTTTTCCTTTTGAGTTGTCTTAATCCTTTCTTGACTGTATTACATGCCTCGGGGATCCCGAGCCTTTTGGCAGTCTCTGAGGATCCCGACTCAGCTTTCTTTTCACGCTGGTAATTCTTCAATCTTATGACCTGGGCTTCTTTTCTTTTTTTCTTCTTTCTTTTCTCATGAGCTTTCGGGCTTGTCTTTTTCTTTATGTTTTTTGGGCTTTAAGCCTTTTGGGCTTACCATTTCTTCTCTTCTTCCATTGCCCCTTGTGCTTATTTCTTTAGGCTTGGGTGCCGTGATTTTTGGACCTCAACATTTAGCCCCCCGAGCTCGTGGGTTGCCTGAAGCCCACGCGTGAGTAATTCAGGGTTAGATTCCGTAGGATTTTCTTTTAATTTTCCCTAGGTTCCCTTCTTCCTTCTTCAGGATCCGAGCCCTTCGTGTTGCTTTTTGGGTATCCTGATCTTTTCTGCGTGTCGTGTTTCTTTATTTTGTAATTTCCCCTTTGCATGGGACGTGGCAGTTGAGTATTTGGAGTAAAACTTCCTTTACCCACCTTTTTCGTTCCCCGTAACCTCCATTAATAACTGCTAATTAATCTCTCCTTCAAAATTAAATATTTTGGCAACTGGCGCGTCTTTCTATACACTATCTTCTCCAATTGCTCTTTGTGCCTTTATTGTGGGCGCTTCACATTATCTCTTTGCTTCCCTGAGTCTTTCATTCTTAGGTCTCTTTTCTCTCTTTCAATCAGTCTGCTATTCCCGTTTCCCTTTTCCATTCTTCCAATCCTTCTTACTTCTCATCATCCTCACTACTTCAATGGCTTCTTCTTCTTCTCGAAAAAGAAGAGAGCGTACCCCCAGCCCTTCTGAGGGTGAAGGCTCTTCTGGTTTGGCTCAGAGCGGGTCTCATGAGGTCTCTGAGCGCTCGGCTTTTCCTTTACGGGATCCCTGGTACTCTCCCAGTCTATCTTTCCCTCAAGTGTCTCATGGTGAGGCTCCTCCGTCCCCTCATGCTTGGGTGTTCTTTGGTCAGGCAGGTTTCGCTGGTTCCGCTCAGGTTCTAGACCCTAGAGAAATTTTCGATCTTCAAATCAGGCAGGGACTTCAAGAGGCGGTGCCTATCTTTTTTGATTTCATTCCGGGGAAAATCCAAGGTTGGCCCATCTGGGTGGGTAAGGAACTATCTGACGAGGAGTTCATGGGTCGCCTGGAGCGCACTGGGATCCTGAAAGCGGTGGCGATTTCTAGGAATCTTGAGGGTTTCAGAGACGCTAAGGGCCTTAAGCATCTGGTACGCCGTTGGTGCCCTTCTCTTCATACCTTTTTCTTTTCTGTTGGTGATTTAACAATTACCCTAGAGGATGTGGTCAACAACTTCCTTCTCCCGGTATTTGGGGATGAGAATCCTTTTGACATTAGTCTTTCTGAAGAGGATCTCACGGTAGAAAATAAGTTGTTTAGCCATTTTGGTGGTCGCACTGCTTCTCCTGGTGGTAAGCCGGCCAGGATGGGGAGATGGGTTATGACCCTTTCTCGTGAAAAAGATAAAGAAGTCAGGCGAGCTGGTTTCCTAGCATTCTGGCTTAGTAAATTTCTGTTCAGTGAGTTCCCGGGGTATGGGGTTAAGTCTACTTTCTTTCCGTTAGCAATTAAGTTGGCTCGAGGTGCTCAGTACCCTTTAGCCCCTTTGTTTTTTGGCCATGTCTATTCCCAATTGGATCAGCTCCACGGAGATGAAGCCGAAAGCGATTCTTGTTATGTGATCACTTCATCTCTTCACTGTGCCATTCTCCAGATATTTATGTGGGATCGTTCTTCAGCCACTTTGGCTAAGTGCAGGAATTTGAAGTTTGTGAAGGACAAATTCCAAGGATCCCCCGATATAGTCAAGGGTCTTTGTGGTAATTCGACTGATACTTTTCCCATCATCTTTCATTGGATTAGTTTGAAAGGTGGTGGTCTCAACCTTGTTGAGTTGTTTGACTAAGCAGGAAATTTACACTGGAGATCTCCCCGAGAGTTTGGTCCTGGCTTTGCCTGCGACTCTGTGTTGTCTTCTTTTCTAACTTCTACAGGAAATATTTTTGATCTGCGCCGCGGTGACGAGGGTAGTTTAGCCTACCTGGCTTGCATTAGTCCCTCTTGGCTTCCAGTGCCTTCTTCGAGCGGCCCAAGGTATACTCATTACTCGGCACACCGGGTACTTCGGCAGTTCGGTTTCGACCAGGATATTCCCCCAGTTTTTAAGGATATAGTACCGTCTCTCCCCTCTTTGGATCCTTTTTTGAGGCTGCAGGCCTTCTCCTATTGGTCGCGGAGGAGCCTTCAGTTTCCAGTGCCTAATTCCTAGAGAGGAGTTTTTGCTTCTAATGGCTACACTGGCTATTGGAGAAGAATACAAAAATCTTTTGTTGATTACGTTGGCTCTGGCACAATTAGGGAAACCCCTAATCTTAGTATTTCCTCTGCTCCAACATCCAATAAACGCTTATCCTTGCCCACTGCTGGGATTGTTTTTGCTGCTGTAAGTAGTAAGACGGGGTTCGCAGAATGGCATGCCTCCAGGGGAGGCTGGGTAACATATGCACAAGATTTTCTAGTAACTTGGTCGGGCTGTGGTCTTATTATTGGTACTTCCTCCGGGGTACCCATTAAGAAGGGTGCAATGGAGACAATAGGCTCTGCCACTCCCGCGGGTAAAGGCAAGGAGATTAGGCCGGAAAAATTGAAAGCAGTTGATGTTGAAGAAAGTACAGAGGGCATGAAGGCTGGTCCCGAGGCAAAAAAGAGAAAGACTGGGAAATCCCAGAAACAGTTGGTGACTCCAGAGGAAGTCAAGCAACCTTTGGCTACAAGGACCTGGAAGAAGACTAAGGTAGAGTCTTCTTTTTCCCAGGTTCCTGTGACTTCTTCAATCCATGGTCCTTTGGGATCCTCTAATTTTGTATCTCAACCCCCCTTAGGACCCTCTGGGCGTACTCATAGTAAACAAAAGACCCTCAAAGAATTTGTAGAAAGAGAGAGAAGGGCAAGACCTCTTTCCTTCTTCTTTCTTTTATATTTGTTACTATTGTAGCAGTCACTTCCTCCTTTTAGCTAATGAGCGGTTGTTTCCTTTGCAGTCCAAACGCAAGTTAGACTTTAAGAAAGGTAGAAGTCAGTCGTCCGGTGATGATATGGTATGGCCTTTTCTTGTTCACACCTCTTCGTTTGCTCTTGTTCCTTTTTCTAGTACGGTGTGTTTGTGACACCCTGTTGTCTTCACTTATTATTGTTTGTCTTCCCTCTTCTCTTTTTTTTTTTTTTTAGGTGGAGGTGTCTCCTCCCATGGCTGGTAGGGTTCTGGAGGAAAAGACGGTTACAACCCTTTCTGTTGCATTTCCCGGTATGGAGGAGGAGCCCCTTAGTGGTGGCATGGCCGAGGAGACCGGGCAGCCAATGCAGGGTGTCCAAGCTACTCAGGATCCCGAAACTTCTCAACTCCCTGCATCCCAAAGTCCTTAGCTTAAGCGGACTCCTAGTCCCATCAGAACCGTGTTTCCTCAGCCAGTGTTAAGTAAAGAAACTTTGGGAGGCACGCCTCTATCTAAACAAACAAGTGAGCCATATTTCCCTTTGTAATAGTGTTTAACTCTATTTCTCTTTTGTCCCCCTTTTCTCCCCGTCCCTTTTTTGAGTTTCTTCTTTCCTTTCTCCTTTTAGGTCAAGTCAGTGTGAGGTCTGTTCCCAGTGTTGCTTCTTCTTTGGAATCAGAGGATTCTGAAGGTGAGTGTAGATCGTTCCTACTGTGTTTCCTTTTCTTTCTTTCTTTTTTTTTTTTTTTTTTACACCTTTTTCCCCGCCTTCTTCTTCTATGGCAAAGCCCCCTGTATCTCTACCTTCTTTTAGCTGTTTTGCTACAGTTTCCTCACCCTTTCTTTAACTTGCTCTGTGTCCTTTCCCAAAACCTTCCAAGAAGCCAGAGGAGCAAGATGAGGAGGTTCCGTCTCAGGAGGCCGACACTGGTTTGCCCTTTCTCCTTCTCCCTTTCTTTTTTGCCGCTTCTCCCCCCCTTTTTTTTTTGAACTAAGTTTGTTTTTCCCCTTTTTTGTGAGTGTTGATACAAGTGTTAGGGATTCTAAGTCTGTTGTTCCTGAGGGAGTTGTGAGATCTGTTCAGATTGCTGATCTTCAAACAAACCAAAAGGCTGAAGGTTCTCCAGTTCCTGCAGGTGGGGATACAGTGATGGGAGACGTTCCAGGAGTGGTTGCTTTAGATCTTGATTCAAGGCTTTCCACCTTCTTAGCTCGTTTTGATCTTATGGAGTTCAACAGCCTTCCTGCTAGCCACTTCTATTCCTTTAAGTCTTCTTATGGCAGCTTCCTGCGTTTCTCCGTGCCTGTGGAGGGTTTGTCGTTGCTAGAAAGTTTGCTCAAGAGCCATGGAGACTTCACTAGTGGTTTTAGGGGAGGTGTTTTTCTGGGTAATATCTTGATGGAATTGCTGTGTGCTATGCTGGTTTCTTTGAGAGATTCTTCTGTACACTCTTTATCTGAAGAAAAGCTTTTGGAATGGAGGGGAGTGGTTCAGGACCTTCTAGAGGCCAAGTTCAACCTGTCCTTTTTGCTGGATCATTTGCGCCTACTGGCCCGTGTGCTGTTCCAGAGGCAAGCTTCCAGGAGCATAGATGCTGAGATTGTTGCTACTGAGGAAGCTCTGGCTCGTGCTCACAAGGCTTTACAAGATTTGAAGGTCAAAAGGCAGAGAATTCTTTCTTCTTTAGCTGTGCCTGTTATTTCTCCAGATGGCTCCCTGTTGGCTGGCCTCATTTCTTAGCTTTTTTCCCCTCTCCCTTTTTAGATACGTATAAACAATTTGGGGTTGTATAAGTTTCTATTTTTTTTTTTCTGCTTGAACACTACCCTTTTTTTTTGCATTGATCTGTGTTTGTGTTTCAAGACTACTTCTTTGCATTTTAAAACTGTTTCTCAGTGTTTGTGTTTCAAGATTGCATCTAATTCTTCTTAATAGCATGTGGATTTGCTTGCTTCCCTTTATACATTGCTTTTCTTTCCCCTATTTTCTCCTTTTCTTACTGAGTCCTGGGCCATGGTTCCTATAAGCCTTATTGTAGGTCTTGGATCAGGTACCTAGTGGTTACTTTGTTGTGCAAGTACTAAACTGGGTACACTGGGTATCCCCTCTTTTATATATATATATATATATATATATATATATATATATATATATATATATTTTTTTTTTTTATATATAGATATGGTCCCAGTTCATGAACTTGACAGGTCCCTTTTTTGTCAAGTGTTAGGCTAGGTATCCTGGGCACTTACTTTTGCCCGTGGTCCTAGATTATGCACTTGAAACTATCTCTGGGGTATTTGAAATCATCTGTGAGGTGGATCCTGGGTCATGTGTCAAAAGGTATTTATTTATTTATTTATTTATTTTTTGACCCAGATATCCTTCCTCATTTTTGTCCAAACTTGGACTTTGCAAAATTTAAGATTTAAAGGTTGAAGGAAAAAGAAAACTTCATTGAATTAAAATACGATCATCATTTAAGGAACATGGGAAAAGCCGTTAAAGATAGTAAGAATCACAGAGTGTCTTTCTATCATAGGTTCCTGAACAAAATTACTTAAACAAGAATTCATAACAAAAGCAAAGAAATGATAAGAAAAACACTTAGCGAGTTGGGGAGTTGGTGAAAGGATCCTGGTGTGCCGAGACCCCTTCTTTCTTATGCATTGTACTGTTTCAGCCATTTCCCATTTATGGGTTCTGTCAGGACTGTTCCATCTTTCTTTGTAAGGTAGTAATACCCACTTTCATGAGCTGTCCTGATGATGTAGGGTCCTTCCCATTTTGGGGCTAATTTGGAGGGCCCTAGAAGGTTCCTCCTTATGTGTTCTGCCATCCTTAGCACCGGCTGTCCTTCAGTGAAAGTTCTTGGGCGTACTGCTTGTGCATATGCTCTAGTCATTCTTTGTTGGTACCTCTGGCTTCTCTTCTTGGCTAGTTCTCTTTCTTCTTCTACCCCTTCCAGATCTGCCAATCTCCTTTCATTGTTCGTGTCCTCGGTTTCTTCTTGGCTTTCTTCAAGGACCGATCTTGGTGTAGGAACAACTAATTTCACAGGGCTGATAGCTTCTGTTCCATAGACTAGGGAAAATGGCGAAAATCCCGTGGCTGTTTTTTCAGAGCTCCTGCATGCCCAAAGTACATTTGCCAAATGGTCACTCCATTTCCCTCCATACTCATACTTCATCTTTTTAAGGATCTTCAGCATCACCCTATTAGTGGCCTCAGCCTGGCCGTTTCCTTGTGGGTAGTATGGGGTAGACCTTCCATGTTTGATGTAATATGCCTCAGTCAACCCCTTCATGTCTTTGTTTATGAATGGGGTCCCGTTGTCACTGATCAATCTCCTGGGGATCCCGAACCTTGTAATGATATGCTTTTGGATGAAGTTTGCTACAGTTGCTCTAGTGGCTTTTTTTAGAGGGATGGCCTCCACCCATTTTGTAAAGTACTCTGTGGCTGCTAAGATCCATATGTAACCATTGGATGGGGGTTTATAGGCCCTATGAGATTGAGTCCCCAAGTGTGAAAAGGCCATGGTGTCGTCATATCCTGCAACACATTTGGGTGAGTATGGAGCGCATCTCCAAGGACTTGACAGGCATGACAGGTTTTGACTAGCTCCTCGGAATCCCTTTTCATCGTTAGCCAGTAATATCCCAACAGTAATAACTGCTTATAGAGCTTTCTTTTTCCCGAATGACTCCCACAATCACCGGAATGGACTTCCCTGACTACTTCTCTAGCTTCCCTTGGCCCTAGGCATTTTAGGGGATCCCCACTGTATCCCCTTTTGAATAGGATCTCGTTCTGCAAGAAGTACCTGTCTGCAAGTTTCTTGAGCTGGTGGGCTAGTGTCCTGTCAGTTGGTAGGATCCCTTGAGCCAAGTATTCTATGAAGGAAATTCTCCAATCTTCTACAACAAACACAGCATAGCCTTCTTCCTTATTTATCGCAAGCCGACACTCTTGACATTTTTCTTGTATAGTTGCTGCCTCTTTGTTCATATTTGGCCAGTAGTATCCTATGCGTTGCATTCTTCTATAGAGGCTGATCTTTTCTACAATCCCACAGGCTTGGGTATGTAGTTCTTCCAGCTTCAACTTTCCTTCCTTCTTATTGATACACCTGGATAGGATTCCACCTGGCAACCTTCTGTACAATTCCCCTTCTATCAGAGTGTAATCCTTCAGTTCTTTGATGTTCCCTCCAGGTCCTGCCTTTTTCATTTTTTCTTTGACTTCGCTCCTCCAATCTCACTGCTTGGACTCTCCAGGGTACATCTCTTGGAGGATCCTTATGATAGAATATTCTTGCTTTCCTATCCTTACCAGCGTGTCCCTTCCTTTGAATGGTATTTGGGATCCCAAGGTGGCGAGCGCATCAGCAAACCTGTTTTCACTTCTCTGAGTGTACTCTATGCTAAAGGTTTGGAATTCTAACTCCAACCTTTGCGCCCAAGTCCTGTAGGCTGCTAAACTTTGTTCTCTTAGCGCAAAGTCACCTTTTACCTGGGAAACCACAAGATTAGAGTCTCCCAATACTCTCATATGCTTTACTCCTATACTGAGTGCTATAGCCAACCCGGTCAAGTACGCCTCATATTCAGCTGCATTATTAGAGCATGAGAAACCAAGCTTGAAATACAAGGGTATGGTGTCCCCATTCTCACAGCTTAGTACGACTCCCACCCCATTTGAAGTTGTTGTAGCTGACCCATCGAATCTCATTGTCCATTTCTTTCCTGGGATCTTTGTCACTGCCACCTCACCTGGGATTTTTTCACTCAGTGGGCTTTCTTCCTTTCTTGGGAACTGAGCCAGCAGATTTGCTATGGCTTGGCTTTTGACAGTTTTGGGGGTTCTGATGCTTATGTCATATTGAGAGAGCAGGACTAGCCATTGTGCTATCCTTCCCGTGAGAAGGGGCTGGTGTAGGAGTGCCTTTATGGGGTGGGATTTAGTCACCAAAAGGATTTGGTGAGCTGAGAAATACCTTTTCAACCTCTGGGACGCGTAGATGATTACTAGGCAGGCTTTCTCTATTTTGGGGTACCTGGTTTCGGCGTCTTTGAGTGTCCTGCTTACGTAATAAACAGGTTGCTTGTTCCCATAGTCATCTTCTTGTGCTAGCAAGGCTCCTATTGCCTGGGAGTTTGATGCTAAGTACAGTAACAGAGGTCGCCCACGCACTGGTGCTTGGAGGGTGGGCAAATGATTCATGATGTGCTAAATCCTCTGGAAGGCCTCCTGTTGTTCCGTTCCCCAGGTGAACTCAGTTCCCTTTTTCAACAGTTTGGATAAACCCGTTGTAACTGAAGCTAAACCAGGCACAAATCTCCTAATATAGGAGACCCTTCCCAGGAAGCTTTTGAGCTCCCTCACATTTGTCGGTCTTTTCATTGTGGCGATCACTGTGGCCTTGGCTGGATCTACATTTATGCCTTTGTGATGTACTAGAAACCCAAGGAACTTTCCAGCAGACACCCCGAATGCACATTTCATGGGGTTCATGCGTAGTTTGTACTTCTTGCATCTTTCAAAAACTTGCTCAAGTACCCGAAGGTGTCTTGTTCTAGTTTTTGATTTGACCACAATATCATCTACATAATCTTCCATCTCCTCATGTATCATGTCATGAAAGATAGCTGTCATGGTTCGCTGGTACGTAGCCCCCGCATTTTTTAGGCCAAAAGGCATTACGGTGTAATAAAAGTTTCCGATTGGAGTTCTGAATGCCGTTTTCTTTGCATCTTTGGCAGCCATGCGAATTTGGTTGTACCCACTGTACCTATCCATAAACGAGAACATAGAGCTTCCTGCAGCTGAATCTACAAGGAGGTCGATATTGGGCAAGGGGAACTCATCTTTTGGACATGCCTTATTCAGGTTGCGAAAGTCCACACAGCAACGAATTTGACCATTTTTCTTTTTCACAGGTACTATGTTGGAAAGCCATTTGGGGTGCTGGATGGGTTTGATAAAACCAGCTGTTAGCAGCTTTTTGACTTCTTGAATTATCTGAGCTTCTACCTCGATGTGAAAGACCCTAGCCAGCTGAACTACCGGTCTTACTCCTGGGTCCACGTTAAGAGAATGAACTACCAAGCCCGGGTCTAAACCAGGCATTTCATCATAGGTCCATGCGAACACATCTCTGTACTTCTGGAGTAAGGCCACCAGTTGTTCCCTTTCTTGAGCCATCAGCTGACTGCTAATAAAGACAGGCTTCTGGGTTCCCAACCTAGTTCCCAAATTTATTTCCCTTAACTCTTCCTCAGGCTAAATCTGGGTTTCCTTGACTAGTTCCTCTGGGATTTCTTCTTTGGCCATCATGCAATCTGGTGGTCCGGGACCTTTCTGCGTGATGCGTTCAGGTCCCGCGCACCTTCACAAGCGATAAATCAGCCTTCCTCCGGGTTCTCGCACCACTACACATTCTTGGGATCCTGAAGAGCTGAGCTCCCTCTTTTGCCTTTTTCTTTCCAGAAGGTTTCTCGGGTGACGGGTGCCCTTTCCTCCTTCTTCTTCATCTTCCAGGATAGGTGCTCCTGGAGTACCTGACGTAAGGCTCTCATCATCTGGCTCTAGCTCATCGTAAAACATTGTTTCTGCAAAGTTCACTTCTCCTTGGCTAAAAGGGTTACGGTTGGCAGGGATCCTCACGGGCCTCCCGTTCAATCTCCCTTTAATGCACTGATGGTACGTAGACGGAATAAGGCGGTGTTTATGGAGCCATGGGCGTCCCAACAGTACATGGTATGATACCTCTGCGTTAATTACATGAAACCTTGTTAGGGCCACTATTGGTCCTACTCTCAAGGCCAGCTGTACGTATCCTTTAGTTGATTCCACCGACCCTCCAAATCTTGTTATCTCCATAGGAGCCCCCAGGATTCTTCTGTCAACCAGGCCTACAGCTTTCAGGGTACTCAAGGCTATGAGGTTGAGTGATGCCCCTGTGTCTACCAATGCTCTTCTGACTTGGACACCATTTATGGTGGCCATTAGATAAAGGGGCTTATGGTGGTCTGGATGCTCAACCTCCATGTCCTCATCGGTAAAAGTTATTGCATTTGTTGTTTCCAGGAAAGCTCGACTAGCATGTGACTCTGCTGTGAAACATTCCATTCCCGAATCTGCTGCTATACTCATGAGAGACTCTGTGGCCACCCTCCTTGCTTCTGGTCCAAATCCCAGTTGGTTGAATAGTGACTTGAACTTGGGATTCTTCTGGAGGGTCCTGACTGTGTTTGGGTGGAAGGATCCTTCAGATTCTCCTGTTTCTGCCGGGTTCCCATGGATTACTACCGCTACCATACCCTTCCCTTTATGGTTAGGCAAGGGGTTCCTCTGCACTTCTGGCTCCTTTGAGTGAGCTCCAAGGTTCCTTCTCTTAGCTTTTTGTGGAAGAGTCTACAGAGGGTCCAGCAATCCTTGGTGGAATGCTTGACATAATTATGGATCCTGTAAAACAAAAGGTTCTTCTTTTCTTCTTCAATTGGCAGCCTGGACACAGTGAATGGCCTAATAACTCCATCTCCAATCCACTTGTCCAGGACATGGTTTAACTCCTCAGCTGTACATGGGATCACCAGTGGTTCCTCGAACACCTTCCCGTCAGGCCTCTTCCTTTTCTCTCCCACTGATGCTGTCATGGCTTGGGATACCGGCATCCTTTTTGTCCTCATAGTTTGTGCTGTCCTTCTAGTTCTCTGTAACAGGTTAGCAAACTATGCGATGCATAGATTTTCGAGGTAGAGCTTGTAATTGAAAAGCATGTTGGATATACAAGTTTCTACAAGTTCTTTTTCTTCGTGGTCCCTATAGCAATCTAGGGACACATCTTCAAACCTTTTAATGAACTGGACGGTATCCTCCCCAGGCCTCTGCCTTACCATCTGGAGGTTTTGGAAAGTGATCTTGTCCTCACCGGGGTAATACTTAGCACAGAATCTCTCCATCATTTCATCCCAGGTTTTAATGGACCCAGGTCTCAGCATGGTGTACCAAGTGTATGCCCTATCCACTAAGGATTTAGCAAATTCTCTTAGACATAGTTCTCTGTCTCCTGCGTAGGGGCCCATAGTGTGAATGAACCTACTCACGTGTTTCACAGCGCTTCCATTTCTTCCGTCAAAAGGATGGAACTTTGGGGGTTCGTACCCCTTGGGGTATGGCTTGCCAAGAAGCTCTGGAGGGAACGGGGGATCCCGAGAGAATTGCTTGGGGATCCCCGAAAGTTTTTCCCTTTCTTGCTCCAGGAGGGCACTGACATCTGCCAGTATTAAGTACTAGGGGTTGGTTCTTCCTCCCACTGCTGATCCTCCTTCTGGTTGAGTTCTGTCTTGGTTACCAACAGGGGGGACATTGTCTCTGATTTCTTGTGTCCTGCCTTCTTTGAGAAGGCGAACTTCTTGCTCCAGATCCTTCAACATTGCTGTCATCTGAGCCATAAGGTCTGGTTCCTGCCTTACGTGCCTTTGTCCTGACACGACCTCCTACTCTATCAGGGGTACCTCGCCTCTCTGTCTGGAAGCTACCTCATTTTCTCCCACGGGCTCAGAGGCTGCAGGTGGCATATTAGTACCTTTGCTGTTCCTTTGTTTTGGAGGCATGCTCTGCGAAAGGATTGCTTCTTCCCTCTTCTTTACCCAGTCCCCAACGGAGTCGCTAAAATGTGAGAGTGCTTTTTCTTTAACACTCAGGCCCAAGGATCCTGGGCCAAATAGTTGTAGTTTGGTGGACTGGGCTTTGATTCACCGCAGTTAAAGGGCTGTTTAAAAATCAAGTGGTGTCTTGGAGGCATGCTCTGCGAAAGGATTGCTTCTTCCCTCTTCTTTACCCAGTCCCCAGCGGAGTCGCCAAAATGTGAGAATGCTTTTTCTTTAACACTCAGGCCCAAGGATCCTGGGCCAAATAGTTGTAGTTTGGTGGACTGGGCTTTGATTCACCGTAGCTAAAGGGTTGTTTATAAATCAAGTGGTGCACAAGGCATACTTCCTACAATACACATAAACTAACAAACAAGGATATTTGTATTGAATAACAATCAAAACAGCAAAGTAATGAAAAAGCAAACAGTAAATGCACAAAGTAATGGTTAGGGATCCTCAAATCAATAGGGAAAGTTTCATTGAATTTTCTTTATTATGATTACAGTGTGCTCACTAAGATGTGATACAAGGTTCAAGCAAGCTCAAAAATTACAGTCTTAGATGGCTATTCAAGCCTCTGAGACTTGCAAAGTTTGATTATTTTTGAATCCGAGTATGTGCTATAGTGGCTTTTTCTGGGATACCGGGAAGTAATTTGCTAATTTCTCTGAGTTTTCTTATCGACAGAACTTTCTCAATGATTCTGTTGTCAATTTTTCTCCCCCTTCTCTTCGCAATCCTTCCCCCCTTTTTATAGTGTTATTCTAGAGTCCTGAGGAACTATTGATTCCCCTGTTTTGCCCCCTGGGAACTAGGGCCTGTGTTGTGCCCATCGACCAGAAGGTTCAGTTTTCCCTGTTCTTCATTCTTTCCTTCCTTTTAGTGTTGTTTCTTTGAAAGTCCATGGCTGACTACCTATTTCGGAGTGCACTGAGGTCACGTTCTTCACGGTTCAGCTTTTGGCCGTCCTTCCTCTTCATCTTTTTTCTCAAATGGGCAGAATCCCACTTTGCCAGTTTGAAAGTTCTTTGTTGCTATTCCCTTTTTATACCCCTTCGTTCTGGTTCCTCGAGGTGCCACCCACTTGCGCTATGAGAAGTTGCTCCAAGTTTTCTTCTTTTCTTATTGGATCATTTGGTACTTGAGAAGGACGTGCCCATCCTTTGTTTCTTGTGCTCTTTTTGGCTTTTTCCTTTTGAGTTGTCTTAATCCTTTCTTGACTGTATTACACGCCTCGGGGATCCCGAGCCTTTTGGCAGTCTCTGAGGATCCCGACTCAGCTTTCTTTTCACTCTGGTAATTCTTCAATCTTTTGACCTGGGCTTCTTTTCTTTTTTTCTTCTTTCTTTTATCATGAGCTTCCGGGCTTGTCTTTTTCTTTATGTTTTTTGGGCTTCAAGCCTTTTGGGCTTACCATTTCTTCTCTTCTTCCATGACCCCTTGTGCTTATTTCTTTGGGCTTGGGTGCCGTGATTTTTGGACCTCAATACCAAGTTTAGAGTCAAACTTTATCCTTATAATATACGTTGGTATTAATCTTTGATCTTCTAAAAATTTTACAAGAATTGAGGATATAAGAAGAAAAAGTAATCCAATAATAGATTTGTTAAAATTAACATCCAATATAGTCAAACTTTATCCTTATAATATACAATGGTATTTTCTTTCTTTACTTTGGAGAATAATGTGCTCCTTTTTGTCTATATTTAAGGACAGAATAACCTAAAAGATTGTGGGCCCGTTTGATAAAAGATTTCTAGTATCGTTGTTTAAATGTTGTAGAAATACGTGTAAGTTAGAAAGTGTTGTAGTGTTTAAACACTGAAAACTGTTGTTTAAACAACAGTACCAAACACCCCCTATAGCACTCAACAAATCATAATAGGTTTCTAAAGCACAATATAGTTTTTGTTTTCAATGACTTTTTGCAAATTAGCTGTATTGATGGATTCTCTCTCTCTCTCTCTCTCTATATATATATAATGAATCTTTGATGCCGTTTCATGTTTGGTTCCTTTGCTTCTTTTTTCTTTTTTTTTTTCCCTGCGTTGTTATTTATAGTAGTTTAAATTACAAATTACATTATTTATTTTGATATGTTTTTATTTTTTTCTTAGTAATTTTTTAATTTCAAAGGCTTACGTATGATTTCAATGTGTTATTCCATCCATATCGCGCTTTTAAAGCTCATAAATGACGTAGTTTTGCTATTGAAAATAAATGGAGTTTAAAAACACAGTTTAGATAGAGATTGATGGAAGGACAATACATTAAAAACAAATGTTTAAGTTAAAAGACTAAAAATTAAATATTAAAACTGCAAAGACGAAAATAAAAAACAAATCCAAGTTAGTGGGTGTAATTTCTAAAATTTTCAATTCAACACTTTTCCAAAATTTTACATGCCATTTGTCCATTACATGTTCACATTAGAGTTTCTAAAAAATACTTATTTTACACTATATATAAAAAATTAATTTATTTATTTTACCAACTCATTTAACAATATACTCAACGTCTCATTTCTTATTTTTAGATATAACATAACAAAATAATAGACAGAGAGAGAGAGAGAATGATAGGGTCAAAGAGAATAGAGCAGAGAAAAGTGAGAATAAAAAGTAAATACAAATTTGCTACAGTTGTTGCTATAAATAAAAACTATTGGTTCACATCAGGGTAAAGGTCAATTTGAGCGTGTGTTGCTAAAATAGCCATTTGGAGGGTTTTATGCTGATATTAATACATTATCAATGAAACGAGTCCAAGAATTTTACTTTCTAGTATGTTTAGTATCCCAGATTGAAATCATGTGAACTGAATTGGATAATGCAGGCATGAGATTGTGGGTGAAGTGACTGAGGTGGGGAGCAAGGTACAAAAGTTCAAAGTTGGGGACAAGGTTGGCGTTGGCGGCATGGTTGGAGCATGTCACTCTTGTGATAACTGTGCCAACAACCTTGAAAATTACTGCTCCAAAATGATTCTCACCTATGGTGCCAAGTACTATGATGGAACCATCACATATGGAGGCTACTCTGACACCATGGTTTCCGATGAGCACTTTGTGATCCATATTCCAGACAACCTTCCACTTGATGCTAGTGCCCCTCTCCTTTGTGCTGGGATCACAGTGTACAGTCCCTTGAGATTTTATGGACTTGACAAACCTGGTATGCATGTGGGTGTGGTTGGCCTTGGTGGTCTAGGCCATGTTGCTGTGAAGTTTGCTAAAGCTATGGGGGTTAAGGTGACAATTATCAGTACTTCACCCAACAAGAAGAAGGAAGCTTTGGAACATCTTGGTGCTGACTCCTTTTTGGTTAGCAAAGACCAAGATCAGATGCAGGTACTTAGTTGTTAACATGTTGCATTGTTAAGTTAGTATGTGTGAGTTACAATAGGTGTACATTATGTAAGTTTCAAATTTTACCTACCATATAGGCTGCCCAGGGAACATTGGATGGTATCATTGATACAGTCTCTGCTCAGCACCCTCTCCTGCCTCTAATTAGTCTATTGAAGACAGAAGGAAAGCTCGTTGTGGTTGGTGCGCCAGAGAAGCCACTTGAGTTACTAGTCTTACCACTACTCATGGGTAAGCATATTAATTACAACTAACAATTGTTACATTTGATTTGATAGGGGATCCGAAATTGCTTGTTATGTTAATTTGACTTGGTAATTAATTATGAGGCTGTTTGTGTATTATTATTATTATATCCTCTCGTGTTATACAGGCTTAATTGTTGCCTGTGCATTTTAACTGATGAATTTTGTAGTAATAAGTATTATGAAATGACAGGAAGGAAGTTACTGGGTGGTAGTTGTGCTGGAGGCATGAAGGAGACACAAGAAATGATTGACTTTGCAGCCAAACATAACATAACTGCTGACATTGAGATTATTCCAATTGATTATGTGAACACAGCCATGGAACGACTTGTGAAAACAGATGTTAGATACCGATTTGTCATTGATATTGGAAACACATTGAAGTCAAGTTCTTGATTTTTGTTGCCTTTTCGAACAAATTAATTATTTCGCAATCTATGAAATAATAAGTGGGATCATAGTATTATAAAATAAACACTAGATATTTATCCATGTGAGCAAAGCTTCATTCAAGAAAATCCTCCGTCTAATGTAATACTTTCTTGGATACGATCTGGTGTCTTTGAAAAGTCAAATTTAGATTGAAAATATTATACATTTGGAGCTAGAAGAATGAATGCATTCATTTTACTGTTAAAATTTTATTTCTTAAATCTAAAAGTATACAGTGTCATATCAGTTAAAATTGTGACATTAGATGCATATTTAAATATTTAATATTTAATTTGAACTATAAATTAGATCCATATCAAATAGATCATTTTCCACTACTAGAGACACTATTTGTTTTTATTGTTTTCATAGTAATTCTTCCCAATCAAATGGCAATCTTAAGCTGTGGCATGTGAGGATTCCTTTTTCCAAGGGAGAGGATTCTTACTCAACTTTTTATCCATTAAAAATTTTGTATTAAAGTTAAAAAGATGTAACAACTAAATTAAATGTAATATTAAAACGAATTGCAAAAGAGGTATGCATAGGAAGCACGCATAGGAAAAAAATAGGAATGTTTCATCATTTAAGAGTAATAGGCCAAGAATGTATTAACCCCTTAGGTAAATTAACCAATTAATTAGTCAAGTGAATTAATTAAGTCAATTAACATGCAATACGCATGGTAACACAAACAAATCACCAAATAACTAAATGCAGTATAAATTAAATTTGACACGAGTGATTTGTTTACGAATGGGGAAAACTACCGAGACAAAACCCTACAGGGTGAATTTAAGGTCACCAGTCCCGAGAATCCACTATTATCAAAATAAGCGATTACAAGTAAAGGAATCCTAGTACCTTATACTAACCTACAGTTGAACCCTTACCCCAATACACAATTGGACTTGTAATGTAGTAACAATCTCTCCTTTCAATACACGGCTCCAAGTTCACGACTAACCAATTGGTGCACGGATCCTAGTACATGACTAACACACCAACTTGAGAAGGATGTTGGCTGCAAAGTTTTTCAGTTCATCCACACGATGAAAATCAAGAAGCTCTTTGGTTACAAAACCCTATGGCGTACAAACGCAACAGCTTCTTTAAGAGAAAGATGAACTAGGGTAGATTGTCTCCGGTCACAATATGCATGTAACAACAAGTGCGACAACCTTTGCATCAACTGAGACGGCCCTTAAAATAATTCTTATATATGTCTAGGGTTGTGAGAAAAGAAACCCTACACAAATAACTTGGATATGCGTGAAAAATATATCTGAAAATCTAAATTTCGTAATTCTCGATAGATATAGCTGTCAAGCTATTTGTCGAGTTTCAAATATTAAATCTCGAGAGATACATCTGTCAAGTTTTAATGAACAGCACTTCTTCACTTGATTCTTGGACAAATTTGTATGGCTTCAATACTTGGACTTGAACTCTTGTTCCTTGAAATATTAAACACATCCTAAATCTGCCAAATTACAAGTAAAGTGTGTTTTGTCAAAGGATTAGCCAATTCTAAATGACATGTGGTCATAATATGTTCCACGTATGTCCTAACAAAGAGGTCCACCAATATTATTATGAAATCCATGAAATAATAATTTTTTTTTTTTAGAAACATGAAATAATAAGTTGAATCATAGTATCACCAAATAAAAAGTTGATGTTTATCCCAAAGGGACCAAGAATCGTGTTTTGTTGATGCCATCCCTACTATAACTCTAATTGCCTGCAATTGCACAATAGTGATCTTGCCAACTATATCTATCATTTATTTGAAAAAAGATACAACTTCTCACCAATAACAAATAGAATTATTAAGTTCAAAATTATTAAAAAAAAAAAATTCATTTATACAATGCACAATATTTGTGATAAAAAAAATGCATATATGTAGGTTACAAGAAGTTGCAAGGGCACCAAAAATAAAAAATAAAAAATAGTGATGCCAAAACTATCAGGTTAAACAACTTATTATGTAAAATTGTGATTTCCAACTAGCCTTTGTTGACTTTAATTCTGTGCCAAATTTGATTGTAATTTCTTCAAACATTTTCCTGTATTTATGTGGGTTTATTTGTAAGGGATGAGTGTGAGAAATTGGTGAAGAATCAAGCGTCAAAGAAGAATTAGTGCAATTCGTGACTAGCTCGCGAGAAAGCAACCTGCAAAAAGGCCACATGTGAAGCACATGACTAGAAGCTGAAAAGTCATGCCAGCCTGTCATTTCGCGAGTACTTCATGAGAAATGCCATCTCGTGAGGTACCCGCGAAACATTCTGTTTGGCAAAAAGTTAAGTTGCTTTACCAAATTCTTTATTCACACTATATATACCCTCATTACCCACGAATTGTAAAAAGTGCTTTTCAGAGAGAAAACCCTAGAAAATACACTTAAGAGTTAGAGATTGTTATACTCACAATTATCTACACATTTCCTTTTGGTTTTCCTCTGCTCCTACCTCTCCATCTCTACATCCTTGAGAGGTTCTTAGTCCAAACACTTACCACACCCAATCTCAGTGTTAAGTGAAGTTTTGGTGCTGTTGGGAAGCATTGGAATGAGCCATTTAGTGACGGATGCAATCGGGCTGAGTTACAGGATCCGTAAAGCTAGAGAAGACAAGACTCTGAGAAGTCCGTTGGTAGCAGGAGCTTGAAGGGCTCAAGTACATGGGATAGACTAGGCTTGGAGGGTCTTTTGTTATTCATGTACTCCAACTATATTCTCTAGTGGATCGATTTCGATTTGGAGGGTCGTAGAGAGGTTTTTCACTGAGTTCTTCGGTTTCCTCTTTAATAACACATCCTGGTGTTATCTTATGTTTGCATCTCTCTTCCCTACTCTTTAAGCTTTCATTTTATTGTTCATTGTGGATGGATATGGCTTACAGTAGTGTATCGGCATATTGCGTTTATTTACTCTTATTCCGCACTTTGATAAGTTAGGGTAAAAACAATCTAATGGTAATTTTTATTTTGGCATCTAAATAAGCTCTAGTATTTCACACTAATTTGAACTTTCATATTATGTTAGAACCACCTATATAACAAAGCAGAACTATGGCACTAAATTTTATATCAAACAAATTATCCTAATATAATAAAATCATCTTAGACAAGATATAAATGAAGGGATCAAAATCACATATCTTAATATGTGTATTTCATTTTCAGAAAGAGTGGAGTAGTTAATTAGCAAGAAAGTTCGAAATTTGTATCCCCAACTAATTTGCAGTTTTGCACTACCATTTGCTAAGCCAATACGTAACCACACCCCAAACAGTCCCTCGTTTCTACTTTCTAGTATTATATATATGTACATTTTAGTACCATATCACACACTTATTAGTCATTACTGACCTAGGGGCATTGCATTACTCTATAACATTCCAATTGCTTCATAGCTGCTCTGCTTTCTAGAGAAAAATCAATGGCGAAATCAGCAGAGGTTGAACACCACAATAAGGCCTTTGGCTGGGCAGCCACGGATACTTCTGGCCTCCTCTCTCCCTTCAATTTCTCAAGAAGGACCTCCTTCTCTCAAAAAGAACTTTCAAAACTGAAAATAAAACTGCATAATGCAACTCCGATCCAATATGGAGCAACAAATATATACTAATTAAAACAAAGACTAAAAATTAAACAACAATTTTTTTTTCCAGTTCATTAGTTGTATTGCACACGCATTAATTATTTCAACAATTTCCTTTATACCTATCTCTAAATTTGGTCCAATGGATCCAAAAATTGCTCAATATACTTTGATGTTATGCTTTCCATATCTATAGGCTTGGATATTACCTTTTCATTCAGCAAGGTTTTTACAACTAAAAAGATGCATTTAGTGCAACTTCATAATAGTATCCAACTCATCAAAGAATTGATACTCAACTTAATATCATAAATTTTCAAATTTTTTATCCCTATATATATACAAATTATATCATATCAAAACACTAAATTTGTGCAATTCATTCAAAACTAAAATACTAATATTAGCTAAGGGGGCCAAAGGCCTTGTAGCTGAATTGGCACCTCCCCATGCACAAAGTGCTTGGGGGTCTAGGGGGGAAAGGGTTCGAACTGCGGGGTTAGCAGCATGTTGTAATTATTTCTCAAAAAAAAAAAATATATATATATATATATATCAGCTAGGGGGGGGGGGGGGAAGAACATTAAGAAAGATAATACCACAAATCATTAAATTAAGAATTTAAAAATAATAATTTTACTTTTTATCAGATATATTTTTAATTAAATTTGGATTTAGAATAGTTACTCTCAACCCAAACCTATCTTTTACCATTTTTAAGTAAATACATTGAAATTGATTGAATTAGACCAAAATAAACTGAATGAATCAATTGGACCAACTTGGATCGAAGTGGCCTAAATGGACTAAAATGAACTGAACATACCGAGCAACATTGAAGTAGACGAAATGGACTAAACAGACTGAATAGGACTGAAATGGACTAAACTGCCATAGACCAAACTATACAGAAGTTTACCAAATTGACTGAACTGAACTGAACGGACATAATGGACTGAAATTTACTAAATTGGACCAAATCATAAGTTGTATCACCATTTTTTTCTTGTTGATTTGTTCTTCGAATTTTTTAATAATATATAGTCATTCAAGTTTGATGGGTAGAGGAAGGGCTGAAAGAGAGGGAGAGACAATGAATTGATGTAAGATTAATGATCAAAGAAAAAGAAAAGTGTGAAATGAGTTCTTTCTAAATTAAAGTAGATGAATATGTAAAGATAAAGTATATGTAAAGATAAAACCATTTAAGGTATTATTAAAAAGCACCGTCCAAGATACGTCTACACAACAAATCAATAAAATAATGGTAACATGGCCAATAATGCGGCTACGCTTTGAATTTTAGATATTATATAGATAGATTACGAAATGAGAGTAAGGAAGTTACTGGGTGGTAGTTGCACTAAAGGCATGAAGGAGACACAAGCAATGATTGATTTTGCCGCCAAACACAACATAATAGCTAACATGGAGGTTATTCCATATGTGATCATTGCAATGGAACGAAACGACTTGTGAAAGCTATTTGTTTTTAGACCCTTGTAAAACTAGATTGTTTAACCTAATTAATTAACCAACTGAATACTTAGATTTATTATTCAGATCTAGGTAAAAACAAAAAAATTATATCATGCAAAGCAGCGAAAATATAAAGAACACAATGATATGATGACCCAAGAAAACCAAACTGGTAAAAAACCTGGGGAGGATTTAACCTAGCTATTCTCAAGGTAAAAAGCAAATACATTATGAAAGAATTGAAATTTGTACAATAGAGCTTAGACCACTAACATTGTATTGCTACCTCGAGTAGAAAACTTACTACCACGACCCCATGATAGCTCCGAGTCCACGAACTACTTCTTTCTTTGGCCTTTGCAACAACACAAGCTCACCTGCTTGTGACTTTGAGACTCCACTCAAAGGTTTTGGATCTCCTTAAATGTTGATCTTGTATGCAGTAACTTCTACAACACCGGATCTTGAGATTCTTCAAGGAATAACACCGGTAAAAGACATTAGAAAGCTTTTGGGTACAAAACCCTAGATCTACAAAAAAGGCACAAGATGTACTCTAATCTCTCTAAAAAACTCTGAAAAACCCCACCTAGGGTTAGCTTATAATGTCCTTTAAGTACTGGAAAAAACGGTTTGCGATTTGGGCTTCAAACGGTCAAGTTATGGCCTTTTTACGTTTGCTGATTTTGCTGATATGTGACTTTCGATCGATCGAGCACCAATCGAACGAAACAGATTGTAACTCATTTTTTTTCATTCTGAACATGAGTTTTTTGTCTTGGGCTTCAATGTAGACCATTCTAAACTAATGAGACTTAGTTTTTGTCATGTTTTGTCATGGTTTGCCAACATTACAAACTCAAAACCTAACAATCTCCCCCTTTGGCAATCCATAACAAAACACACATACAACATAATGCCCATATACAATAAAATACCCAAATACATCACAAATCCCAATCTAAGACTCCTAACCTAGAAGTTGCAAGAAGAGGTAGAAGGTCTTGATCAAAATGTACTTGTCTTTCCTGAAAACACTCAAAAGAACACATCACCGCATGTGTGGAAAGAAAGACATATAAACAATAATAAGAAAACACGATATAAAAACAAAAGTAAACTAACTCTCCCCCTAAGTTAGTGTTGAGGTCTAAAAAAGGATCATAGTGAAGGAAGCCCAAAAGAATGAGTCAAGCCCAAAAGGAAAAATCAAGCTAAGCCCAAAGTAGCAGATACAGGAGACCCATGAAGGAATAAAAAAAGGCCCAGAGGATCTTGAAGCCCAGACAAAGAAGCATAAAAAAAAAAAGAGAACCACGACAAAGGATAAGAAGCAAGGATCCTCAGGAACCATCAAGAGGCGCGGATCCCTTCAGACACAAAGACAAAGGAAGATTAGGACAGCTCGAAAGAAAAATACAGAAGGAGAAAACAAGAAACAAAAGCAAAAAGAACGCGAGCGCCAGTAGAACCCAGTGACCTCTCATGGCACAGACAGAAAAAGCCTTGGGGAACCAGAACAGGGAAGCACAAAAAAAAGAATAATAACAAGCGGCTTTCAAGTTGGCAGAACAGGATTTCGCCCAGATGGGAAAGAAAAGGGAAAAGTGGAAAATGCCAGAAACGGGGATGCCGAGAAGGGCATACCTCAGCACATCCCAAAGAAGATGGCCAACCAGGAACTTTCAAAAGAATCAGAGCTGAAAGAAAGAAAGAATGAGAAAAAACGGAAATGAGACTTACCGAGATGATGGGTACAGAACGTGCTCTGTTTGCAAAAGGGTAAAACAGGGGAACCAACGGTTCCCCGGGAAGACCAAAAACTCCATTATAAAAGGAAGGGATGGGTTGTGAAGAAAGGGCAGCGAAAAAAGAGAGAAACACAAGAAAGAAGAAACTTTCTAGAAAAACTATCAGAAAAATCTGTGGTGAAGAGAAAATACTAAGGGAAAAACAAACATTGCTTCCCGGTATCCTGTAAAAGCCAGTATTGCATATACTCGGATTCAAAGAGAATCAAACTTTGCAAGTTTTGAAGGCTGAAATAGCCATTCAAGACTGTAATTTTTGAGCTCGATTGAACCTTGTATCACGTCCTAGTGAGCTTTCTGTAATTAAACAGACAATGTATTAATGAAATATGCTTCATATTTCCCAGGATCCTCTTAGCATTAATTTTTTTATCGCTCTGCTAATCCTGTTTTCTTTCCTTCTGAATTTACCTTGTTAATTTTTTGGCATTCTTCGATACGAATATCTTTGCTTGCCATTTTTTTATATGGTCAGGAGCATCCCCTATATTCCACTTGATTCTTAAATAGCTCGTTAGCTGCGGTGAGTCAAGGCCCGGTTCACCAAACCTTTTATTTAGGCCCGGGATCCTTGGGCCTGAGTGTCACAAAAAGGGCACTCTCACAGTTAGATACATCAAAAAGTTTTTATATTCTCCCTGTTTCAAAAACAATTTCAACTCCTAAAAAAAACAAACAGGATTCCCACATTTCATCTATTTCTCCCCCTTTTTGTCACGTATTGACAAAGACAACTCAAACAAAGAGTAAATAGAAAACATACGCAACAAAAGATAAGAGAAAATAGAGAATTAAGGGAACACAAAACAATTCAACTCTATAAAAAATAGAGACAACTCCCCCTATGAAGAGCAACAACTCCCCTATAAACAACAAAGGTAAAAAAAAAAAACTTTTCTCTCCCTATAAAAATAAGAAAAACAAAACATGTTTTGGGAAAAATAGTTTTGGGGAAAATTTAGGAGGTGGGGATAAATAAAAAGACACAAACCAAACTTAAAAAAATTGAGATTACACATGAACACAAATATTCTCTCTTTCAATAAATGCACACTTGACACTATGTGACCCATAAACAGTTGCATGAGTAGAGAAAATATTTGCACATTGATTATCCATCATATCTCTTAAGAAAAATATTTTCTGCAGTGCACACATAAAAATAACATATACTAAAAAGTACATAACTCAAAAATTAATCAATCAATTTTTAAATCAAGTTAAGTACCCAATTTAGCAAAGTGTATGCATGCTATGTGTGAAAACAATGAGAGATATGATTGCAAAACTACAAGATGGATACAGAAAACAATGCAATGCATGTGAATCCTAAACATAAATGATGCATGAAAAAAAATTTGGTCAAATACTTAAAAACTGAAAATTTTTTAGTTTCGATCAATGCTCGATCGATCGAATACCAATCAAGTCAGGCAGATTCAAACCAAAATTTTTAACGCATTTTCGATCGGTCGAGAGACAGATTCGATCGATCGAAAATCTGGAAAAATCAAAATTTTGAAAAACGGAGCAATTTAATGCAGAAACTCCTCAAAGCATAGTGTTTCATGAATGAAATGCATGAGTATGAGATTAAACGTTTTTCAAAAACACTAGAATTCAACCCAGATCTTCCAAAACAAGTTTTTTTTTTTTTTTTTTTAAACCAATTTGTCTCCAAAACTCAAACATTAAACACATTTTGCATCAAAATCAAGGAACATGTAATCTTGGATGACCACAACAAGATCACACACAATATAATGTACCAAGTTTAGTAAAGAGTAACTTGTGTAGTGTGTGCAACTAGCAAAAGCTTGAAAAACATGTGAGGTGATATATGAATAGTAAACAATCACAATTTCTACAAAATTCATCACATAAATTTGAGAGAGATTATCACCTAAAGAGTTACATCATATAACTCCCACATCCCCTAGAAAACAAGCTTGCAATCATGTAATTTTCTTGATTTGTCTCATAATATACACACCAATTTTATTTGATTAGAAACTTATTAAAATAGCTAGGATAATGTACACACCAATTTTATTTGACTGTGAAGTTATTAAAGCCCAATAATGTACATACCAATTTTAGCATTTAAATCGAGGCTACACCTTATGTTCTTTTTGTGCATGTGCTACACTTTCTTGAGCACAAAATCATATGATATGCACTAATGTGTTCATGATTGGCTAGTAAACAGTGGTGAGATGGTTATTTATACCTTTCTCAATAAGTTCAAGTCCGACAATTAAAGGCATGTGATTTCAAGATTAAGATCATGTGATCAAAAACTATAAACATCTTCCCACACAACATGCACTATAAAGCTCAGACTAGTAAAGTGCAATAAATAAGCTCATTAATGCTAAACAAGGTACATAAACATGTTAAGTAAAAATAAATTGACCAACCTTGATTTCAAATCCATGATGTGTAATACAAAACACATAAAAATCTTTTTGGTTTAAAAAATTTTATGACCAAAACTAAAAGCACACTTTATGCTAAATGATTAAAAATGCAAATGCAATGCATGACAGTGCTTAACTAAACTATAGAGGGTACACAAACAAGAAATATCAATTTCTTAATTAACCCACGAGTACATGTACAAACCAGTACATACTCACACAAAATTAGAAATAGCTTAGCACTTATGCAACACATACTATTCAAGTTTCTCCACGATGTCAAGCATGTTCTAAATCAAGAGAGAGATATCATAATTCACGTAATCCTCAAGAAAAATGAAACAAGACGCAAAATAAAATATTTTTGTCTTTTTGAAAATTTTCAATGTTTTTGGATTTTTTGAATAATCAAAACAACCTAAGAAAAAATAAAAGAACCAAAAACTAAAAGAAAACATGTCCACAATTAATTGAAAGAATTAAATTAGGGACAAGTCAGCAACACTCACCTTAAAGAATCTTTTTTCACCCATATAGCACGAGCCTTCGGCTTTGTAGGTGAAAATCCATGTGAAGTAAAGTGTATTTGAGGGATTACACCAATCTTCTGAGAAAGACTAAAATCCTGCAAATTCCTTACACAAGCCAACAAGCTTAAATTTTTCAAAAGAATATGAAACAATTTATATGGGCTTATGGCAGGAGAAATATCATCACATATCCTAGATTGAAATACAGAATTTTTAAATTTCAATTTATGACAATTAGGACGAATGTGACCGGAGACACCACAAAAGTGACAAACAAGAACAAATTTAGGAACATCAGTATTCCTAACAACAAATCTAGTCTCAGATTTTGGTTTTTGCCTCAACAAAGAACAATTTGGTCTAATATGACCAACAACACCACAAAGGTGACAAATAGGCACAAAAACAGATTTAGAAACTTCAGCGTCTACATCAGAACTTTTACCTTTGTCTAACCTAGCAAAATAAGCCTGTTCTTTATTATTCCTCTTGAAAGGAGGGATATAAAATTTCTCAGTTTTAAGCTTAAGAGAAATAGAAAAACTTCTGTTATCAACAGCAGGCTTGGTACTAGTCAAATTTTCAATTTTAGCTTTAGATTCAACTAACTCTTGTTCCAAGCTTTTCATCTTCTCATCTTGAGAGGAAATTTGATTTCTTAAAAATTCATTTTTTTTATTAGATTCATCTAATCTAACAACCAATTCCTCTTTTTCAAGATTAGCCAATTTTAACTCTTCCTTGAATTTCTTAGCAATTTTCATAGATTTCAATAATTCCTTATGAAGAGTTTCACAGGCATCAATAAGATCAACAGAAACAACAGTGTCCTTTTGATTTAAACTATCACAAACATGAGCAGAAAGACACTTCAAATTATCCATGATAACAGGGATCAAGGATCAACTCTTAGATCAAAAGATCTAAAATAAAAGAGCTACCCGCTCTGATACCACTTGTTTGTTTTTAGACCCCTATAAAACTAGATTGTTTAACCTAATTAATTAACCAAGTGAATACTTAGATTTATTATTCAGATCTAGGTTAAAACAAAACAATCATATCATGCAAAGCAGTGGAAATATAAATAACACAATGATATGATGACCTAGGAAAACCAAACCGGTAAAAAACCTAGGGAAGATTTAACTTAGCTATCCTCAAGGTAAAAAGCAAATCCACTATGAAAGAATTGAAGTTTGTACAATAGAACTTAGACCACTAACATTGTATTGCTATCTCGAGTAGAAAACTTACTACCACGACCCCATGATAGCTCCGAGTCCACGAACTACTTCTTTCTTTGGCCTTTGCAACAACACAAGCTCAATTGCTTGTGACTTTGAGACTCCACTCAAAGGTTTTGGATCTCCTTAAACATTGATCTTGTAAGCAGCAACTTCTACAATACTGGATCTTGAAATTCTTCAAGGAATAACACCGGTAGAAGACATTAGAGAGCTTTTGGGTACAAAACCCTAGATCTACAAAAGAGGCACAAGATGCACTCTAATATCTCTAAAAAACTCTGAAAAATCCCACCTAGGGTTAGCTTATAATGTCCTTTAAATACTGGAAAAAACGGCTTACGATTTGGGCTTCAAACGGTTAAGTTATGACCTTTTTACGTTTGCTGATTTTGCTGATATGCGACTTTCGATTGATCGAGTACCAATCGAGTATCAATCGAACGAAACAGATTGTAACTCATTTTTTTTCATCCCGAACATGAGTTTTTTGTCTTGGGCTTCAATGTAGACCATT
Source organism: Quercus tomentella (assembly GCA_028535165.1). Classification (NCBI taxonomy): domain Eukaryota; kingdom Viridiplantae; phylum Streptophyta; class Magnoliopsida; order Fagales; family Fagaceae; genus Quercus; species Quercus tomentella. The sequence continues at coordinate 17,181,593 of JAPQVY010000001.1, forward strand.
TTAAACTAATGAGACTTAGTTTTTGTCATGGTTTGCCAACATTACAAACTCAAAACCTAACAAAAGCAGATGTCAGATACCAAGTTGTCATTGATATTGGGAACACATTAAAGTCAAGCTCTTGATTTTTACTGCTTTTTTAGTATGGCTCATTAGTGAGGTAGGGATACCTTTTATTTGATTAAGTTGTCTTCTGGCATCTTCTAGACTATAGTCTTTGTTTTACTATTTACTGAATATTTTCTTCCTCATAGTGATGCAAAGATGTAATAGGTTGCATTTGTGATAAATGAAAGCCGAAGTGATTTTTGGTTTGGGATCTTAAACATCCAGTTAGATATTGTCCCATGCAATCTCTTCCCTTTTTCAAATTGAAATATTTTTTCTAGAGCATTCACAGTAAAGTAATTAAAATAACTAAAAAGCTAGTTTAGCACTCAAGACACTAAAAATACCCACAATATCAAAGGTGCCGTACTTAAAATTTTTTTAACACTTAGCTACAGTGATTTGTCATCTCGAGTAGCTCATTGTAATTGAACGTTATAAAATAATAATAATGTAATTTATTCAACCACGCGTACCTCTCCTTTCTTTTCTCTCTATTTTGCTTCTTCCCTGTTTCTAAAATTTTCTTTCACCCACGCTTGACACCCAGCCTCTCTCCCCTTCTCCCTCTCATCTAAAATCAAATCTCTCATCCAAAATGCCTCTCTTCTCTATCTTGTAATCAAACCCAAAATGTCTCTCTCTTACTCGTCTATCCCTCTCTCTCACCATGGTTCTTGGTGGTTCAGTGGTTCGATTTTGGTTGGTTCTTCAGTGGTCCAATAGGATTTTTGGTGGTCTATGCTTTGATGGGTATTTGGTGGTTTGATCTGATTATCGGTGGTTTGTTCTTCGTAGGTCCGATTAAGTGGCTAACAATGGTTGGTATTTTTGTTTTTTTTTTTTTTTTGTTTTTTTTCTTTTCCTGACTAGTGGTGGTGATGTGGTTGTGGGTTTGAGTTTGTGATTTTGGTGGTTGGGGGTTGAGGTTGTGGGTGGTGATGACAGTGGTAGTGGTGGCTATTGCGGTGGTTGAGTGGCTAGTTGTTGAATGGGTTTCGTGGCTAGTGGGTTGATTAGTGGAGTCAGTTTTTTTTTTTTTTTTTTTTTGGGTGATGGTGGTTGGCAGTGGCTGACAATGGGTTGTGGGTTCTTGTTTTATGTTTTTTTTTTTTAACCAATGGTGGTGGTTGGTGGCAGAAGTGGCTATGGACAACAGAGAAGTGAAAGAGATGGTGGCAATAGGTGTGGGTAACAGAGAAGAAAAAGAGAAGGAGAAGAAGATAGAGAAAGGAGAGAGAGTAAGAATAAAAAAAGAATAAAATAAATAAATAATATTTAAATGAAGTGGTAAAAAAAAAAAAGATAAACTTTAATTTTGGGTGTATTGTAAAGTGAAGTGCTAAAATAGATAAAGTAAGTTTCTAAGGTGCTAAGTGCATTCATATTAACCTCAACAAACTAACTTGAGGTTAAAAATGTAACTAAATATTCAAAAAAAAAAAAAAAAACTCACGCATGATTCTCAACAAACTACTATAAAAATTTAACATTTAATTTTGAGTCGCTGCATCCAACTAGACATTGTGTCTCGCTACTACTAAAAAATTAGTTTTTTTCCTTCTCTTTCTTTCTACCCACTAACTCCTCTCTCTCTTCTCCCTGCTGGCTTTTCTCTCTTCTCTCTCTCTCTCTCTCTCTCTCTCTCTCTCTCTCTCTCTCTCTCGTCACCTAACTCTCTAGGTTGGGTCCGACAGTGGGTGTGGTGGTTGGCAACAGTGGTTGGGTCTAGCGGTGGTTGGGTTTTATTTGGGTGTTGGTTGGGTCTGATGGTGGCTGGATTTTTATGGGATGGTACTTAGTTTAGATCGGCGTGGATGGGTCTCTTACACGAGGTTTTGGGTTATTTTGGGTTGGTTGCTAGGTTTTATGGGTTGAGGCAGTGGCTGCAGAGTTGTGGTGGTTGGGGTTTATGGGTTGCGGGTTATGCAAGGCTATTGTGGGTTTTTTTGGGTTGTAATAGCAGTGGAGCTCAATCCCAAAAAATGGCGGCTTAGGAAGCTCTGGTGGAGGCACTTTTGCAGCCTAAAAAATTGAACTTACATCACGTTATTATGCTTAGAGGCTATGAGTCAAGGATGAAGTATAAGATCAAGATGTTAGTAATTTCTATAGTGATTTTGTCAAATGTTTTTGGAGTGGCTTCTACTGCCACTAAAATGCGTATTCATCAACACTGGTACATCCGGAATTTTGCTTAATGATATTATCAAAAAAAAAATCCAAATGGGTGGTGGTGGATTTTGGAGTTTAAAATGTGAATATGAAAAAATAATATTTAATTCAAATAGTGATGTAGTATTGAGACTGATGTATGACTATAAAAAATATAGATAATTAACCTAGAGAAAGTGGATTTTTTGGGATAGTTTAGTTAAATATTTAAGGAGACTGATGTAAATGCTCTAAAAGCTTAATTTTTTAGCTTCTTTGCTATGAATACTCTAAGTACCACTACCATTGAGTTCCGATTTTCTCTCTACATTTCTCCCAAATTTGGGGAGATTGTATTTTTGTGGATTCAAGGAGAAAACATCTGGACCCCACCAATTTTCTCTCCCAACCAAACAACACAAAAAATGATTCTCTCATATTTTCTCTTCTTCTTTTTCCATCTTCCCTCAAATCTCCCCAACTAAACGGATTATAAGAGTAAAGAGTGAAGGTTTGTGAGTTGTGAGTCTCTCTCGTTATGGCAATGTTTACACAATAAAACTTCTTTTAAAGAAAAAACAAAGGCTCCAATAGATATCTAGGGTAATTTTAAGCAACAAAATGAAGTCATTGATCTGCATTTCATCCTTTTATTTTCTCCCTTTGTTGCTCATTTTTATTTATTTTTTGCTTTGGGATGATATTTTAATTTAAGTAATAAACTGGGTTTCTTTTTATTAGTTTTTTATTTTTTTGGTGGGGGGGGGGGGGGGGGGGTGTGGAGGGAAATAGGCAAATAGCTACAATCATATATACAAAGGTTATAGTGTAAAGCATCTCATCACCAATATTAGTATTAGTCCTTTTCTTACCTTCCAACTTATAATTAGAATAACCAAATTTTAATAATGTTTTTTTATCCCTTATAACCACTAATATTTGAGAAATGTATTTAGATTTAAATTTGAAATTATGTATAATCTAGTTAACTAAATTTAATTATTTGTGTAGTCCTTGCTCTTTGTGTAAATTTTATAATTATTAATGGAGTAGCTCTTATTTCGTGACTAATCACCTTAATCCAAACTTTTTGGGCTGTAGAAGGCATTGGGCTCCATCACCTAAACACATCAAAATGATTTCAACTGGAACTAGGTAGGGGCCGCAAGAACGCAGGCCCCAACTGCAACAAATAGTGACGTCGGCTCTCCCATTTGGGAAGACCTTAGGGTGGCAGCCCTCCTAAAGTGCAATGGAGGTCACCAAAGTAGGCCATGGGCCTTCTTGATCACCCATTCACCCCATCCAAGTAAGCATATTTTGACGTTGCTCACTGCTTCATATTTATACCTTCTTGTGTCTCTCTCTTCCTTCCTACATTTTCAATGTGGGATCTTATGGCAAATCGCAAGGGTACAAATACCAAAGGCAGATAAACTATGAATATACTATACTACCTCTATTCCATTCAAGCTTTGGGGTTCTAAACCATTTTAACCACTCAGAAAACCGTGGTGTTCTTACCGCCTACATGCATTCACAATGAGATCTCACTTAACTAAATTTAACCAAGCACTGCACCACTTTGGTTGTATGGGAATCACATACTTTAATCTTATCAAGTGTACTAACATCTTCACTAGAAGGCCACGTCAAAACCACATGATTTTTGTGACCTTGTGTGTAATATTTTTAACTAAAATAATATATATAAAATTTTATTCATTATTTCACTAATAATATTAATTGATTAGAAACGATTGGAAACAAAAATAAAAATTGTTTTTCCTTGATTATGATTATGTTTTTGTTAAATTGTTACTTCTACCCGATATTTAAAATAATAATACTTACACGGGCCTATTACTTGTATATATAAAAGCAAAAATCTCATGCAAGAGAGCATAATATTTTGTCATGTGGTGCATTTCTTAGGATTTTTTTTTTTTTTTTAGACTTATACCTCAATAAAGATTGCATATCACTACAAAAAAAAAGAGGGCTATAGCCGCGTTTTTTTTAGCGATGTTTACAAAAAAACAAGGCTATAGATAACTTAAAGTCGCGTTTTTAAGAAACGCAACTTAAACTCTGACCTATAGACGCATTTTTAAACCGCAGTTATAGGTTAAGTCTATGGTCGCATTTGTAAGTGCTTTTAGACTCGTTTTTTTATTATAGGACCTATTGCCGTGTTTTAAAAACGTGGCTTAAAACACGGCTATAGTTAACCTATGGCCGCATTTTTAAAATGCAGCTACAGGTTAAGCCTATAGCCACGTTTGAAAACGTGGATATAGGTCCAGTAGATTTTTTTTTTTTTTTTTTTTTTTTTTTAAATATGAACCTATAGCCACGTTTTTTTTTAAATATGAACCTATAGCCACGTTTTTAAAACGTGGCTATAGGTCCAGCTGAATAATTTTTTTTTTAAATGAGGATCTATAGCCACATTTTTAAAATGTGGCTATAGCTAACCTATGGTCATTTAACTGTGTTGTTCTTAGTTACATCCTGTTAATCTTTGTGGTATCTTGCTGGTTGATGAAATTGTTCATCTGAAAGTATGCCTCTGCATTTTATCTTACAAAAAAATGTTGCCCCTTTATAGAATCAAGATTTGAAATTTTTTTTTGATGCTTTTGTGGCAAGCACAAGTGACAGATCTGGTCAACTATAGTAATTGATCAAGTTCAATAGCATGTGTTTTCTTTTTGTGGGAGATCTCTGTGGTATTTCTACTTAACTCGCATCATTTGGTGTGGTTAAGATCGTAGTTGATTTTTTTAATTTAAATTTTTTGGTGAGACAACAGTCAGAAAGTTTTTAAGGTTTAGTTGCATGCTAATTTTGATTTTTACTAAGGCATTGGCAAGTAAAACACTTTGGCATTCCATCGCGAATTTGAAGTTTGATAGGAAAAGAATTTGCTTCTTGAACTTAAGATGGTTGAATTGCTTTCCTAGTTTGTTAGCATTTCTAGTGGTGTTATATGTGTTATTTCTCTATTCCATTGTGAATTGAGGGAATTACCTTGAGTGGTTTTGGTTTTTAATTGAAACCAGTCGGTTTCCACTATATTTCTAATTGAGCATTAGTGAGCTAATTGGTTTGAATTTTTTTGAATGTACAATAGCCTCTATTTGTGGTGTTAGATGTTATGATTCTATAGATTGTTTTAGGATTGGTTACTATTGGGCACTGAGACATAGGACATTGTGTTTTGTCTTTTTTAGTTGGTGGTCATAGGGACTGTTACTAATGGAAACAGAGACCATGGATATTGCAATTGAATCATGGGCTTTAGGAGACTGTCTTAGGTGTACTCTGACAGTTTGATGTAAAAATGAGTTTGTATATATGTCTATATATTTCCCCTTTGAAAATTGTGTTGCTTTCTTTTTTTGCTTCATTTATTAATACTAGGTTTTTTGGCCTTTTAAAATTATATGAAAGATCTTTCTTAATTTAAATTTCATTAATATATTACTAATATCTGGAGTGCGATTAGGCTTTTTTTGGAATGGTAATTTCTAACTTCTCAAGTCTATCTTATATTTTTCTTGTGCTGAATTTAACCAAAAAACACTTTGTACTTCAATTTCACAATGAATGATGCATTATCTAAAAAATAACAAAGTGTTCAATTTGGGTTGGTTTCATTGAAGGAGATGTTCTGTTTGTGTTCTTGTATTGTGTTCTTGTATTTTGGAGCATGTTGTGTTTGTATTGTGAGCATGTTGTGTTTGATTTTGAGTTTTCTAGGTTTGTGTTTGAATTTGAATTTGTTGGGTTTGTGTTTTTGTTTTATTTTTGTTTTGAATTTCTTAATTTAATTAAAATTTTAATTTTAATTTTCAAAAATTGAAATTGAAAGCATTAATATTAATGCTTTCAAATTTTAAAAATTAAAATTTCAATTTTAAAAAATAAATAAATAAACAATTGATTACTAAAAATTTTGGTAATCAAATTTTTTTTTTTTTTGTGGGTAGTTTTTGGTATAATGGTGTTTTGAAATGCTACTATAGCCAATGTTTCTTAAAAAAAATATACGGGTCTATAGCCACGTTTTTAAAACGTGGCTGTAGGTTGAGGACCTATAGCCGCGTTTGTTAAACGGGGCCTATGTAAACCGTATAGCCGCATTTAGAAAAAACGCGGCTATAGACCTATCGAACTTATAATTGTAGTGTATAAGCCATGTCTTAAAACACAGCTATAGAAAACGCAGCTATAGGACTGTTTTTTAAAAACGTGGCTATAGGTCCAACCTAATTTTTTTTTTAAAGGAGGACCTATAGCCGTATTTTTAAAATGCGCCCTATAGCCACGTTTTTTGGAAAAAAAAAAAAAAAGCGGCTATAAACCTGTCAGACCTATAATCATTGTGTATAAGCCACGTTTTTAGGAGCTATAGGACGCGTTTTTTGTAATGTTTACATCACAGTATTAGTACATTGAATTACCTAATGAGTTTTGGTAGACGGATTTGAGCCATGACAAAAAGAATAGGAAAAATACTCAGGAAGCTATCCCAGTGAAGGCCATATCAATCAATTTGTATATTGGTGGAGAGAGAACAATTGAAAATTTATAATGAAAAAAAAAAAATGAGAGGAGAGGAGGTTGCAATATTGTGCTTTAAATGTAAAGAAAATCAATCAGTGACTGTCAGAATTCCATATAATAGCGGCATCTGAAGAGTCTGGTTAATTGATAGACAAACGGTAGAATTGGAAATATATAACTCTCGAATCTAAAGAGAGACTCAATAAATGTCATCCGATAAATCAAAAAACAAAAAAGAAAGAAAGAAAGAAAATAAATGATGACATGACGCTAATGTGGGTTAATTGGAGCGTAACAACAATAGATATTATACTTCAGTATAGAATAAATATAATAAACTCTATATAATTTAATAATTAGGAAATACATAGGGTTTGTTACATGTGTGTATATTATTATCATGTTATTATAACTTTCCATTATAAAATAAGTAATTCAAGGAAAAAAATAGTAAAGTTAGAGATTGTTCAAGAATGTGATTGATTAAGTAGACATTTAATGCTACATTTATGTATGGATGAGTGTGGCTGTATGGGTCAATAATTAATATCGTACTAGTGGGTTGAGTTTTGTCGTTTATTAGTTTAAAATATATTTTATAAAATGAATGACAAATAGATAATGACAACTGTTTAAAAATAAAAATGTAACTTTAGGCATAAATTTAAATAATGGCCCCCTCAACTTTTCATAAATCACTCCTCCCTCTTATGTTTTTGGCAAGAGTAAGTCTGGTACCATAACTAATTCCACAACTTTGTCACAACTTTGCCATATGGCGACCCGTGAGAGGCGGACTCATGGACCCACACGGACCTATCATTTTATTTCCACCACTTACAACTCGCCATATAGGAAAGTTGTGGCAAAAGTAGTGAAAATTGTTGTGGTACTAGACTTACTCTTTGGTTAAAAAAAAAAAAAAAATTAACATTAGACATAAATTTAAATAATGGCCCTCCTAAGTGTACATGTGAGTGAAACTCCCTCCTAGAGACTTAAACCCCTGCTCTTACCCCCCATACCCCACAAACACTTATATTTGTGAAGTAACCATTGCACTAAGGGTGTGCGGTGGTAAAAATATGTAACACATTTATTTAGATGATTAATGCATCATTTTTGTTTCCTCTAATTACTTTTATACCATAATTAACCCATTAATTCTATGTGTATTTAATGTATTTGATTAAAATAAAAACATTTATATATTATTAATGCACTATTTATTTCCTCTAATTACTCTTATACCATAATAACATATATAGAAATATATAAGGAAATCTTTTTTTTTTTTAGTAAACAGTAATACTTATTAGAACACACACAAAAATAGTAATATTAATGTTTTAAACTGGGTTTATAATATATTACATAACCAGAGTACAACTACAAAAGGGCCTAACCTTTGTAGTTATAGACTGGGGTTATAAACAGCGGACACTAGACACACACAACCAATGTGGGATAAACATCCCTTTTTTTTTTTAATATACAATAATGCTTATTAGAATACACACGAAAATAGTAATATTAGTATTTTAAACCAGATTTATAATACATTAAATCTTGTTAATATATAAATACATTCTTTATTATTTTTTGACAACTAACACACTGTAAGAGTAAAGAGTGTTTGTGAGTTGTGAGTCTCTCTCTTTATAGAAATGTTTACACAATAAAACTCCTTTAAAAATAAAAATAAAGGCTCTAATAGATATTTAGGGTAAGTTTAAATAGCAAAATGAAGCCATTGATTCGGCATTTCATCCTTTTACTTTCTCCCTTTGTTGCTCATTTTTATTTTTATTTTCATTGGGGTGATATTTTAATTTCAGTAATAAATTGGGTTTCTTTTTATTTTTATTTTTATTTTTGAGAAAAATAACTACAATCATATAGGGTAAACCAAATTTTAATAATGTTTTTTTTTTCTTATAACCGCTAATATTTGAGAAATGTATTTAGATTTGAACTTGAAATCATGTAGAATCTAGTTGCCTAAATTTAATTATTTGTGTAGTCCTTGCTCTTTGTGTAAATTTAATAATTATTGATGGAGTAGTTCATATATTTCGTGACTTATCACCTCAATCCAAACTTTTTGGGCTGTAGAAGGCATTGGGCTCCATGACCTAAATACATCAGAAAGATTTTCAACTAAAACTAGGCAGGGGCCACGCGAACGCAGGCCCCAACTACAACAAATAGTGACGTAGGCTCTCCCACTTAGGGAGACCCTAGGGTGGCACCCCTCCTAAAAGTGCAATGAAGGTCACCAACTTAGGCCATGGGCCTTCGTGATCACCCATTCACCCCGTCCAGGTAAGTATATTTTATCGTTGCTCAGTGCTTCGTATTTAAACCTTCTTGTGTCTCTCTCTCCCTTCATGCATTTTCAATGTGGGATCTTATGGCAAATAGCAAGGGTACAAATTACAATAGGTAGATAAACCATGAATATACTATACCGCATCTATTCCATTCAAGCTTTGGGGGTTCTAAATCATTTTAACCACTCGGAAAACCATGATGTTTGATGAGGATAAAATAAATTGAGAAGGTGACGGACACATTTTGCCGTCAGCCTTTCTATGAGAGCTGACGGCCGACGGCGACTTGACGAAAAGAGACTCCTTGGATAGGGTACCACAGAGATAAACATCCTGAAGTTGACGGTGCTTGATCTGACGGCGCTATATTGGACGGAATAACATAGGCTGACGGCGTCAGTCCTTAATACTTGATCACCACGTTAGCGTGTATAAGTAAATAACTTGCTCCCCACACTTCCTGAAGCCTAAGAACTCCTATATGGAAAGAATCCCGCAAAATACGCCCAAGGAGACTCCTATAAGGAAAAGACTTCTACACCAAGAAAGAGAGGTCAGCCTTTCTTCTACTATAAAAGCCCCAATACCCTCACAAACGGAGGTACGCATAATTTACCCTCTCTAGCACTCTAGAGTTGTGAGAATAATTCTAACTTAACCTTCGGAGGGTATTTGGCCGGTACCACACCGGTACTCTCTGCTAGGTTCTTCCTTGTTGTGCAGGTGCTGTTTGTAGCGCGCGAGAACCGTGTGACTTACTGGTGGTATTTTCAGCATCATCAATGTTCTTATAGCCTACAGGCATTCACAATGAGATCTCACTTAACTAAATTTAACCAAGCCCTGCAACACTCTAGATGCATGGGACTCACATACTTTAATCTTATAAGTGTACTAACATCTTCACCGGAAGGCCACGGCAAAATCACAAGATTTTTGTGGATCTTGTGTGTAATTTTTTTCACTAAAATGATATAATGAAATTTTATTCATTATTTCACTAATAATATTAATTTATTAGCAATGATTGAAAACAAAAACAAAAATTGTTTTTCCTTGATTATGATTATGTTTTTGTTAAATTGTTACTTCTATCCGATATTAAAAATAATAATACTTACGAATTTCCTTGCATTACAATAATAATAATACTAATTTACCCAAAAAAAATTATAAAAAAAGTGTGCAATGCATGAGCCTATTACTATTATACATAAAAACAAAAACCTCATGTGAGACAGCATAATATTTTGTCATGTGGTGCATTCCTTATGATTTTCTTTTTTTAGATTTATACCTTAATAAAGATTGCATTTGCATTATAGTATTAGTACATTGAATTAGCTAAAGGGTTTTGGCAGACATGTTTAAGCCATGATTGAAAGAATAGGAAAAACACTCAAGAAACTATTCCATTGAAGACCATATTGATCAAATTGTATATTGGAGGAGAGAGAACAATTGAAAATTTATAAAGAAAAAAAATGAGAAGTGAGGAAGTTGCAATTATGCTTTAAATGTAAAGAAAATCAATCAGTGACTGTCAGAATTTATATATATAATAATAGTTAAAACTGAGAGAAAATCCAATTAGATTTCAAATTGAAATTAAATTAGAGTATAATTTTACGCCATATGTCCCATCTAATCTAAGTTTTTAAACTTTTGTGCCGAGTGAGTTAATTCAATGTAAAAATTGGATTTCAATTAGAGCTTAATTTTGTGCCATGTGTCCCATCTAATATAAATTTTTTAATTTTTGTGTCAAATGAGTTAATTTAGTGTAAAAAACGAGGAGTCTAATATAAGTAAACCATAAAAAATATAATTTTTGAATGATTTTATATTTATGAGCATTTTTTTGTATAACATGTCTTATCTAGTTTTTAAATTTGTGTTTCAAGTGAATTATTAGGTGCAAAAATTAAAAAGTCTAAATTCAATTAGATTCTAAATTGAATTTTAATTGGAATTCAATTTTGTGCATGTGTTCCATCTAATTTTTTAATTTTTGTGGCAAGTAAATTATTGAATGCAAAAACAGAAGAGCCTAGATCTAATTAGATTCTAAATTATATATATGTAATTATAATTGTTTTTAAATATATCCGTTCATATGCACAGGGCTATACACTAGTCTATATCTATATATAATAATAATAATAATAATAATAATAATAATAATAATAATAATAATAATAAGTGAAGCTGAGAGAAACTCAAATTACAATTCCAAATTAGAGTTTCAATTTTGCGCCATATGTCCTAAATATTTATTCTTAAAGAATTTTATTTGTTAATTTTAGAATCAAATGTGGGACCACATCATAAATATTCATCCAAATGAATTATTAAGTACAAAAACTAAAGAGTCTAGAATAAATGAATCGTTAAAAAAAAGTGTTTCACAATAATAAATAAATAAATAAACATGGAGAATTTACATTTTATACCTAATAATATCCTTACAAAATTTTTTAAGGAGTTAACAAAATGTAAAAAAGACTATCAATAGTATTTAAATTATATATATAGGAATTATATTATGCATTTTATTGTATATCTTTAAGTTTATCCATGCATATGCATGAGGTTACAAGCTAGTTCCATATAATAGCAACATCTAAAGAGTCTTGGTTAATGGATAGACAAACTGTAGACTTGGAGATAAAGTGACTCCCGAATCTAAGCAGGGACTCAATAAATGTCAACCGATAAATCAAAAAATAAATAAATAAATAAATTATGACATGACGCTGATGTGGCTTATCTGGAGCATAACAACCATAGATGCTATGCTTCATTATAGAATAAATATAATAAAATTTATATAATTTAATAATTAGGAAATACACAGGGTTTGTTACATGTGTGTATATTATTATCATGTTATTATAAATTTCCATTATAAAATTAGTAATTCAAGGAAAAGATAGTAAAGTTAGAGATTGTTCAAGAATTTGATTGATTAAGTAGACATTTAATGCAAAATTTATGTATAGATGAGTGTGGCTGTATGGGTCAATAATTAATATCGTACTAGTGGGTTGAGTTTTGTCATTTATTAGTTTAAAATATATTTTATAAAATGAATGACAAATAGATAATAGCAACATTTTAAACATAAACATGTAACTTTAGGCATAAATTTAAATAATGGCCCCCTAAACTTTTACTAAAAAAATGCAACACATTTATTTAGATGATTAATGCATCATTTTAGTTTCCGCTAATTACTTTTATACCATAATTTATCCATTAATTCTAAGTGTATTTAATGTATTTCATTAAAATAGAAACATTTATATATTATTAATGCACTATTTATTTCCTCTAATTACTCTTAAACCATAATAGCATATATAGAAATATATAAGGAAATCTTGTTAATAAAAAAATTCGTCATTATTTTTGGACTTTTTTTCCCTTTTAAATGAAATAATAAATTTCGATTTTATGGTTAGGAGTTAAAAATCTTTTAATTTCTATTAATATTATATATACACACTCTTATTGTTATAGGTAAGAAAATAGCATTTATTAATCATATTTTAGTTATTAAAAAAAACAAAAATAAGGGATATATGTCACTTTAGAAGGATTTGGGAGTTTTTTTTTTTTTTTTTAGTAATATAAACCCTACCTTTTTTGGGTAAGTAACAACAAAATAGACCAACCAACCACAGTGGAACCATAAAAGCATTAGTATAAGAGGATGTAAAAACCCCCTAGTTGCTATTTTAGCAACTAGACCCTTAAAAGCAAGCTCCATCTAGGTATGTAAATCCAAAAAATTATTCAACCTAGCTACTTGCATATTTGCAACCTTACTATTCATGAAGTTGTAAATAAAAAACTACTTTTTTAATCTCTCACACACTCTTTCTTCCTCTCATTCTCTCTCTCTTCTTACTTTTTATTTTTTTATTAAATAGTTTATATTATTTTATTGAGTTGTATGTAAAAATTAAAATTAAAATGTTGAGTATATTGATAAAGGAGTTTGTAAAATAAATGAAATAGTATTTAAAAATGTAAAATAAGTGTTTTTTAACCTCACAAGTTCTAAACAGCAAAAACTACAAATAAGAAAGGAATATTTAAAAAATAAATAAATAAATAAAAGCATTTTATGACAACACAACAAGAAAACGTACGGATCAACCGAGTGGGAAAAGAATTTTTTTTTTTTATCCTACGTTCACAATATTTTTATAATATTTTCATAATAAGTCATAAGTAGTTAGTTATTATTGATTCAAATTTAAACCTAATACTAAGATTATTTTTATCTCAATAATAATAACCAGTATTAACCTACTATTTAAAATTTATTATAAAAATATTGTATATATATATATATATATTTTAAGAAGACACAAAAGAACTAAGAAGCCGTAAGAGACTCCTCCTCCAAGATTCTCAAAAAGAAAAGAAAAAAAAAAGAAAAAAAAGAGACTCCTCTTCCTTAACTTTTCCTGCTTCGAGAAAAGAGTAGAGTGGTCAACAAGAAAGTTTGAAATTTTGTCTGACATCAGACTCTCTCTCCCGTTTGCTAAGCCAATAGGTCACCACAAGTTTGAAATTTTGTCTGACGTCAGACTCTCTCTCCCTTCAGTCTCTGTCTCCCGTTTGCTAAGCCAATACGTCACCACAAGTTTGAAATTTTGTCTGACGTCAGACTCTCTCTCCCGTTTGCTAAGCCAACGGTCCCTCATTTCTACTACTATATATATAGGTACATTTGTTGTACTTAAATCACAAACTTATTTACTAGTCATTACTATCCTATAGGCATTGCATTACTAAAACAGTAACGTTATAACTGTTTCTTCATAGCTGCCTTCTAGAGAAAATTCAATGGCGAAATCACCAAAGCTTGAGCACCCCAACAAGGCCTTTGGCTGGGCAGCCAGGGATACTTCTGGCCTCCTCTCTCCCTTCAATTTCTCAAGAAGGTCCTCTCTCTCTCTCTCTCTCATCCAATCTTGCTTTATTTTTTTTCGTTTTAATCTGAAATTTTGATTATCTTGAGAAATTGGATCATTTTGTTATGCCTTATAATCATTTTGTTTTCCTCATATACTATGGGAGAAGAGCCAATAAAAATGAAATTGGATCATTCAATTATACCAAGCATTTTTATCTAAAATGAAATTTGATCTTTTTGTTATGCATTCCTTTTTCTTTTCTTTTTTTGGATGAAAGACAATAGTGAAAAGGCTTTCATTTATTCTATTGTGATATTATAGAGAATTTTTTATAATAAAAAAAAATTCGTTACTTGGGAGTCTAGACCATGATCAAAATTAATCATGGTGCATGGAGATTACTCAACTATTATCGATAATGATCCATCCTTTTTAACATTTTCTTTTATTTTATTTTTTAAAATTTTAGTACTAAATTGTTGGTTTTTGCTAAATATAACATGGTATGGTATGTTTGCAGAGCAACGGGAGAGAAGGACGTAACATTCAAAGTTCTTTTTTGTGGGATATGCCACTCAGATCTTCACATGGTCAAGAATGAATGGGGCTCATCCATCTACCCACTTATCCCTGGGTATGTTAATGCTTTCTTTTTTCTTGATATATGGGAATGTTAATGTTAATGTTAACGTTTCCTAGGAATCATATTTCTATAATATATGTATATTTTCAATGTAGCCACTCCATCCATATTACGCGGCTATTGCCAAAATGATGTAGTTATGTTTTTGAAAATAAATGGAATGTAACAGCATAGTTTGGATAAAGGATTGATAGAAGGACTAAACATTGTAAACAAATGTGTAACATAAATAGATTAAACATTGTATGCATTTCAATTCAACACTTACCCATACTTCACATGCTATATGTCAATTACAGGTTAATACATTATTGATGAAACAGAGTGAATGGATTTTATTACTTCATAAAATATTGAAATCATGGGAACTGAATTGGACAATGCAGGCATGAGATTGTAGGTGTAGTGACGGAGGTGGGGAGCAAAGTACAAAAGTTCAAAGTTGGAGACAAGGTTGGCGTTGGCTGTATGGTTGGTGCATGTCATTCTTGTGATAACTGTGACAACCACCTTGAAAATTACTGCCCCAAAATGATTCTCACCTATGGTGCTAAGTACTACGATGGAACCATCACATATGGAGGCTACTCTGACACCATGGTTTCTGATGAGCACTTTGTGGTCCGTATTCCAGACAACCTTCCGCTTGATGCTGGTGCCCCTCTCCTTTGTGCTGGGATCACAGTGTACAGTCCCTTGAGATTTTATGGACTAGACAAACCTGGTATGCATGTGGGTGTGGTTGGCCTTGGTGGTCTAGGACATGTTGCAGTGAAGTTTGCTAAAGCTATGGGAGTTAAGGTGACAGTGATTAGTACGTCACCCAACAAGAAGAAGGAAGCTTTGGAACATCTTGGTGCTGACTCCTTTTTGGTTAGCAAAGACCAAGACCAGATGCAGGTACTGAAATGTTAACATGTTGCATTGTCTAGTTAGCATGTGTGAGTTACAATAAGTGTACATTATCTAAGTTTCTAACTTATCAACTATATAGGCTGCCCAAGGCACAATGGATGGTATCATTGATACAGTCTCTGCTCAACACCCTCTCTTGCCTCTAATTGGTCTATTGAAGACACAAGGAAAGCTCGTTATGGTTGGTGCACCAGAGAAGCCACTTGAGTTACCAGTCTTTCCATTACTAATGGGTAAGACAATTGTTACATTTGAATCTGAAAAGGGGATCCGAAGTTGCTTGTTATGTTGATATGACTTGGTAATTATATAAGTCAGGGTGTATTATTATATTCTTTAGTGACAAACCTAATTGCTACATATGCATTTCAACTGATAAATTGTGTATTAATAAATGCTATGGAATGACAGGAAGGAAGTTATTGGGTGGTAGTTGCATTGGAGGCATGAAGGAAACACAAGAAATGATTGATTTTGCAGCCAAACACAACATAACAGCTGACATTGAGGTTATTCCAATTGATTATGTGAACACTGCAATGGAACGACTTCTAAAAACAGATGTCAGATACCGATTTGTCATTGATATTGGGAACACATTGAAGTCGAGCAATTGATTTTTACGTTTTTTAGTATGGCTCACTGGTGAGATGAGAATACCTTTTAGTTGATTAAGTTATCGGTTTTCTGAATATTTCTTCCTCATAGTGAGGCAAAGATGTAATGGGTTGCATTTGTGATAAATGAGGGATTAAGTGATTTTTGGTTTGGGATAAACATCCAGTGAGTTATAGTCCCATGCAATCTCTTCCCTTTTCAGATTGGGAATATGTATTCTTATACACAGAAATTTCAGTTTGCTTCATTACCTGGCTTCTATTACAATGCTATGTCATTTTACATGTTCACATCTTAATTATTATTTTTTTAAATGTATACATTTACCCAGTCAATATAACCATAATAAAAGTAATGCATAGAGTTAAAAACATCACCAAAATAACATACATTAAAGAATGGCAAAAATACTCTATTAGTTCTTAAAATTTACCTATCAAGCGTTTCTAGTTTCTAATGTTTTAAGTGAACATTATTAGTCCCTAAAATAAAATTAAAAAAAAAAAAAAGACGAAAAAAGAAAAAGAAAGGTTTTTAGTCCCTCCTTAACATCCAATGGTATGCTTAATTTTTTATGTGATGTGACAATATTTTTTATATTAAAAATTTGCACATTGGCACCAACTCTTGTCAAATTTTGACAAATGAGGCTTATCCCAATCCCCAAACAACCCAAATCCCTTTAACTTAACCGACCAAAGTCACATCAAGCCTTGATGATCCTTTAGAGCATTCTCATCAACAATTGTAAAATTTTTAATATTTACAATTTCAAAACATTACTTTTACAATTTTAACATCTTTTTTTACAATATACCAAACATTAAAACTTCTATTTTTTTTACAACTTCATTTAAATATTATTTCTTTATAATTTTTTATTCTTTTTTTGTTTTTATTTTTTTCATCCTCTCTCTCTAATCTCACTGTCTCTCTCTCTCCCTCTCAGTCTCATTGTCTCAACCTAGCAATCATACCCACTGCCGGCCACTAGCCACCACAACGATCAGAGACCCACGCTGATGAGACCGATCAAGTCGACAATCCACGTAGGTCAACTCGACGATCCACGCCAGTCACGTCGTTGATCCACGAATGCAGACCCATGAACCCAGACCCATGAACCAAGACCCACAAATCCAGACCCATGAACTCAGACCCATAGACCTAGACCCACAAAATTGCCGAAGCACATCAGACCACGACCCATGACCATCTCCGGAGCACAATCATTGACGAAGCACACATCGGCGAACCACAGAGAGAGAAGAGAGAAGAGAGAAGAAAGAAGTGAGAGAGGAAAGAGAAAGATAGAAGAGAGAGAGCCGTTGAGGTGAATAAAAAAGAATTTTTCTTTTACAATCCAGCTACAATGTTGTCTAAAAAATAAGATTTTGTAGCTGAATCTTAAAAATTTTAAGATTTAGCAGCTTTAATGTAGAGATGTTTTTATCTCAAAAATGCTAAAAAAATAGCATTTTTAGCATTTGAGAGTTTTAATGTGAATGCTCTTACAACAACTGGTTTAAAAAATGCCAATACATAAAAAGATCTTCTTCATGTTCAGACCCGAAGATGGCTGCATAAAAGATTAAATCTATGATTCTATATTAAAGAAATTATTTATTTCCAATTTTTAACAAAACAATTTGGATTCACAATAGAAAAAAAAAATGCTTCAGGCGATGAAATTGGATTAGCAGAAAAACGTTTCAAGAGTGATGACTATTCAAAACCTGTATACAGTTTTTTTTTTTTTTTTTTTCCAAGTAATCAACACCTGGATGGCTGGATTTTTTTATTTTTATTTTTTGAGAAACCTGATGGCTGGATCTTTGCAAATAGCTAGAAAATAAATAAGATAAGCAAAACAATTTCCGTCTTGACACGTTTGAGCTTTGGGCTAGAAATTTGGAGTCAACACTTGTGGTAGTTGTGAAGACCGGTGAGAGCATATCTTGGAGTTTGTCTAAATTTTTGCACAGTTTGGATAATGAATAGTGACTTTTACCTTTTATTTACCTACATTTTTAAATATACATTCTAACAGATTCTCTATAATTTCTTAGTCTCATTTAAATATTATTTTTTCATTTATTCTTTATTAATTCTCAACAATTATATTTTTCAACAAAAAATATTACATCTACAATATTTTTTGCAATACTTTCACAAGAATCATAACAAAATCTTATATAGAAAGTTGTTACTAGTTCTAATTTGAACCTACCACTGAAATTATATTTTTACTCACCAATATTAGCTAATAACAATATGTTACTTAAGATTTATTGTGAAAATATTGTGGTAGCATTTCTAAATTGTCATTTCTTATTCTTTATATTATTTTTCCTTTCTTTCATTCATACTTTTCCTTTTTTTTTTTTCTTTCTTTTTTTCTCTTGTTTTTTCTCCACCACACACGTATACCCATATATCTCCATCCTCTCCTTTTTATTCTCTACTTTCCACTTGATTCCAGAACCTCTCCCTCTCTTTCTCCATCTCTCTATTTCTCTACTTTTTTTTTTTTTTTTTCTACTTGATTCCAGAACATTCTCGAGCTCTCTCTAGAAGAACTCTCTAATCAGGGCGATCGAGGGTGGATGATCTATCTCTAAGAGAGACAACCAACCTCTAGACTCAAAGTTAGCCCTAATGGCTGGATCAAGCTCATCTAAAATCACAGAACGCTCAGCCCAAATCTTACACTTACAGTTCAAGGTGTCAAAGGCCTTTCTGCACTTATCATTCTTAAACAACTCACTTCTAGAGAGAGACTCAGAGGAAGTGGAAGGGGTCCTATGGACTCTAGTTTTCCTAGGCATGGTGCTAAGATAAGGATCAAAACACAGAGCAAAAGAACAAAACACAAAACCAAGGGCAGACTGCAAGTTAGCAAAAAAAAAATATAGAATTAAAATCTATATGATGCATGAACAAATTAAATGGTATGATGCATGTTCTAATGCAGTGCAATTAAGTCCAAAAAGTTCAAATTCACAAAATTGGCTTGAACATTGAGGTATTAACACAAAAACCCCAAAAATTAGGAAAACCACTTGATCAATTTGAAAAATATTGACGAATTGATCATTACACATGATAGAATTACAGAAATAATGACCAAATACATCAATTTGATAAGCCAATTTCATCAATTTAACCCAATTTTGACAAAATCCCCAAATCGGATCAATTTCAAACCCTAGAATTTTCAATTTTTCAAAAAACCACAAAATTGATCAAATTAAACTACAAGAATCATCATTATAGCATCCTAGGTCAAAAACCCATTGATCAATTTCACAAAAATAGGTTTGAATCATCAAAAACCCCAATATATTGAAAGTGCCGATAATACCCATAATAATGCATGAAAAATGCATGTAAACATGAAATAAAATGCTAAAGGAAGGGCAAAAGAGACTTACCGGCCTTCAAGGACAAAAACCTTGCAAAAATCGTGGAGGAAAACGGCAAAAAATTGATGGTGGAGCCTTTAGCCAACGCGGAGAGAGAGAAAAGTTGAAAAAACTTTTGAAAAAGTCCTTTTGAAAAAGACAATCTAACCTTTTAAAAAACATGTTTCTCGAGTTTCGATCGATCGAAAAACAGCCTTGATCGATCGAAACAGATAGAGACTCAATAAAAACAATTGGAAACAAGTTCGATCGATCGAAACAGACAGAGGCTCTCTCTATCAAATTTAAAATTTTTCGATCGATCAAAAAACAGAATGGATCAATCGAAATGGGCAGAGGCTCACCAATTTTGAGAAAAAACACAGATTTTTGGAAAAAAATTTAGAATCAACTCAAAGCATTGAAATTTAAGAACAAAATGCATGAGTATGAGATTATATGATTTTCAAAACAAGAATTTTAAGCCCAAATTCCCAAAAACAAAATTTCTAGCATTCTCCACAAATTTTCAAGCAACAAATTAGTTTTGCACAAAATTCAAAGTAATTGCAAAACTTAGTTGGTCAGACCATAAACACACACAATAACATGTACAATGTTTAGCAAAGAGTAACTCGTGTAGTGTGTGCAACTAGCAAAAAACTTGAGATACATGTGAGGTGATATGTGAATAGCAATCAATCACAAAGTCTACAAAATTCATCACAAAGAATTTAAAAGAGACTATCACCTAAAGAGTTATATCATATAACTCCCACATCTCCTAAATCATAAGCTTGCAATCATGTAAGTTTCTTGAATTTATGCCTCATAATATACATACCAATTTTAAATCATGTGGGTTTCGCATCAAGCCTAATAGTACACACCAATTTTGATTTTAAGTATTAAGCAATTTAAACCGAGGCTTCACCTTATGTTCTTTTTATGCATGTGCTACACTTTCTCGAGCACAAAATCTTACGATATGCACTAAGGTGTTCATGACTGGCTAGTGAGCAGTGGTGAGATGGTTATGTATGCCTTTCTCTTAAAAGTTCAAGTCAAACATTTAAAAACATGTGACTTCAAGATTAAGACATAGTAATCAAAAACCATAAACATCTTTCCTACACAACATGCACTACAAAGTTTCAACTAGTAAAGTGCAATAATTAAGCTCATCAAAGCTAAACAAGGTACAAAAGACATGTTATGTGAAAATAAATTGACCAACCTTGTTCTTAAAAACCAAGAAGAATAGTACAAAACAAAATTTGCTTCCTTTTTCTCCTTTTTTTTTTATTTTTTTTTATTTATTTAAAAAAAACACCTAGAATGAAATGCATGAATGTTATACTATGCAAATCCTAGAAAAAAAAAAAAAAAAAAACAAAACCAAAGAACAATGGTCACAAAGGGTAGAGCAATGAAGCATAAGGACCATGTCAGAAAGACTCAGTTAGATCGAGTCCTTTGCATCCAAAACCTTTTAGATGCACCATGAGCATTGGAGTTCTTATTCACATTGGAGTTCTTATTCACATGAGAATGATTACCAACTCTAGGATTGGAATAAAGGTTTAAAGCCTTTACCAAATCACCAATAAGTACCATAGGATCAAGTGCTTGAGGCACAAGTACTTTTGGTTTGTTTGCTCTCTTAGCAGCTTACAGCTTGTAGCAGTTTGGACGAATGTGTCCAGACTTTCCACAAAAGTGGCAAACCCATGCAGGCTTATCATGTGTCTTGTCCTTAGATAAGGTAGGCTTCTTAGACTTAGACTCTTTCAGATCAACCCTAATCTTCCTAGATGATGAACCTTCTAAGGGTTTAACAGCCTCACTCACAGGGGGTTTGACAGTTTCACTCACTATATCACTCACGAAAGGTTTAGAAGAAGAAGATAAAGGAACAAACTTTGTGGAATGAGGAGCGAACATAGAGATGCTTTCAACATAACCTAATCCAGTTTTGTCAGAAGAAGACTTTTGAACACTCAGCATTTGATCAAGTTTAGAACTAGCAAATCTAGCAATAGATAAATCAAGTTCCAAAGATTTAACTTTATCAAGCAAAAGCATATTCTCAGTTTTCACATTGTTCAAAAGTTCATTAGCATCAAACAGTTTAACAAGCAAATTTTTCTTTTCAAGCTCAAGAGATTCAATTTTCTTTAGGCCAAGATCAACATTCATAGCGTCCTTTGCAGCAACTTTGCAAAGTTTATTATAGGCCTCTTGAAGATCTGCATCTTCAGAGAGTTCCCCATCAGAAGGGTTCTCTTCAATAGATATGCTCTCATCGACTACAGCAGTAGCGATGAAAGTAATGAAGTTTCCATCCTTATCACAATTAGACTCATTATCAGAAACTTCACCATCACTAAGGGTTATAGCCATAGCCTTACCCTTAGACTTCAAATAGGTTGGACATTCAGATTTCATGTATCCATATCCTTGACATCCAAAACACTGAGAGCACAAGGAATTATTGGAAGATTGACTTACTCTTTCTCTAGATTTATCATTATTGTTAACCTTAGTGGGATCATGCTTCCTAAAATTTCTAGGTTCAGCAGTATTTGTGCCTCTTGCCTTTCTATTACTATTCCTGAAAAAGTTTCTAAAGTTCTTGGCAAGGTAGACAATCTATATAGCAGATAGCTCATCATCAAATCCACCTCCTTCAACATCATCAACTGACTTAAGAGCCATTGATTTGGATTTGGTAGTTTTTGGTAGATCTAACTCATAGGATTGAAGATATCCTACAAGTTCATCAACAGGAATGGAGTCCACATCCTTGCTTTCAGTAATGGCAGTCACTTTGGATCTAAAGTCTTCAGTTAAAGATCTAAGTATCTTCCTAACAGTTTTAGGTTGATCATAGATTTCACTCAAGTTAAAAGCAGAATTAACAATATCATTCAATTTAGCATAGAATTCATCAAAAGATTCATCATCAGACATCCTAATGCTTTCAAATTTAGAAGTCAATTGCTGCAATTTATTTATTTTGACAGCCTTTGTGCCTTCATGCACAGTTTGGAGGATATTTCAAGCTGTATGAGCAACCTCAACATTAGAGATTCTCTTAAATTCCTCCATAGAAACAGCGTTAAAGATCGCATTTATGGCCTTGCTATTAAATGCAGCTGCTTCTTTTTGAGAAGTTTCCCACTCACTAACGGGAGTAGTGGGCTTCTCCCATCCGTATTCAACGGAGTTCCACACCCTCTCATCAATGGATTTCAGGAATGCTTTCATCCTTACTTTCCAGTAAGCATAATTATTCCCATCAAAGTGAGGAGGAATAACTAGAGAGTGTCCGTGTTCCATGGCAACAGGGGTCAAGGATCAGTTCAGTGATTAAAAGATCTAAAACAAAAGAGCAACCCGCTCTGATACCACTTGATAGTTTTTAGACCCCTTAAAACACAATTGATTTAACCTAGGTAATTAGCCAAGTTGTTACTTTGTCCAATTAAACAAGTCTAGGTTATCACAATAATAAAGATCAAATCATGCAAAGTAGCAGAAAATAAATAACACACGATATGATCACCCAGGAAACCAAATCGGTAAAAACCTGGGGAGGATTTAACCTAGCTATCCTCAAGGTAAACTTGAATCCACTATCTTGAAAGAATCGAAGTTCATACAATAAGACTTACAAGCCCCCACGCTTGACTTCTTATTCCTACCAACCAGTAGAACTTACTGACACGACCACGTGCAAGCTCCGAATCCACGGACTCTTTCTTTCTTGGATTCACTACCAGATACAAGCACACCTGCTTGTGTTTTCTTTAAACTTCAATGGCAGCAACTGAGTTAATCATCAAGGTGTAGATAAATCTTCTACTTGAAAACCCTAAGTTTGTGTAAAGGAAAGCTCCTCTAGATCTTACAAGAGATTTACACAAACCGCAAATATGAGCAACACTAAAACGTGGCTAGGGTTTGCCTTTTATACTTAGGACAAGTAAGAAACCCTAAAAACATTTTAAAACACTTAGGGCTGAGTTGGACGAATCTGCAGAAAATTATTCTGCCCGAGCTTCGATCGATCGAGCCAGGCCGAAAGGCACAATGCTTCCTGCTTTAACTCGATTCCAACTTTACATAAAATCACAACTTTGAGCTAGACTAAAACACTTCTAAATACATTATTTTGATCATGGTTTGCCAACAATACAAATTAGAGTTCTAAATACATAAAATCCTAAGTCTTTAGAACCTAACAATGTAGTACTATCAAGAGTTAATCTTTCTGCAGTTCTTTCTAATCTCTCCCCTTGAACCTGTCAATGGAGAAATATTTCCCATCTTAACCATGGACTTGGCGAATTGCTCAAAGAAAAGTTGGCT
Source organism: Quercus tomentella (assembly GCA_028535165.1). Classification (NCBI taxonomy): domain Eukaryota; kingdom Viridiplantae; phylum Streptophyta; class Magnoliopsida; order Fagales; family Fagaceae; genus Quercus; species Quercus tomentella. Next base: position 17,205,645 of record JAPQVY010000001.1, read on the forward strand.
GTTCTCTGCGTATTTCTTTACCAATTCCCTTGATCCTTCATTCTTGGTTAAAAGAACTTGATCAAAGTTCAGAAGGCCCTTTGAAGCCAATATGTTCTTGTAGTAGTAGTTATCAAACTTTGTTGGGCTGACATAGTCCAAGAAAAACAGGTTCTGATCACCACCGGATTTTGGGCATCGGGTTTTCAATTGGGCCGCATATGATTGATCAAGTGTGTAGTCAGGCTGTCCATTTCCTGACTGGTTGTACAGTCTTTGCCTGAAGCTGGTGCACCGGGCATTTCCAATTGTATGGCTCCCTGTATAACAAAATTTAGTTCACACACAAACATTCAGGTTATGATATTGGAGAATGTATGAGTTTGAGAACTTAGTATGTATTTAACTATTTCTCTTTACAATAAGAATAGTACACAATAAGTAGTAGTAGTATGGACAAATATTGAAGTCAATAGTACACAATAAAGTAGTATTAGTATGGTCTAAACTCTCAATCCAAATTCCTAATGCTGTCCTCATGGAAATTAAGGCCATGCCCTACTCCTTTAGTTCATCAAATGAGGAAGATAGGATGATTTGGAATGGAGCTAACCGAGGTGATTTTGAGCTTAAGTCAGCATATAATTTAGCTACAAAATGTAGTGAGGAGGAAGAGGAGTTTAAGGGCTCTTGGGTTTGGAAGGTTGACACCCTTCCCCGGATCAAGACTTTCATATGGCAATGCTTGCATAATAGCATTGGAGTGGGGGAATGTCTTGTTAAAAGACGCCTTAGAAAAATTGATTGTTGCCCTCTCTGCCAAAGGGAAGCCGAGACAATCCTTCATAGACTTAGGGATTTGAGTCAGCCAAAATCACCTGGAGCAGACTTGGAATTCTGTCAAATAGTTGCTTCTATGAGGGTAATCTGCATTATTGGCTCGAAAAGAATTGCAAAGACAATGTTCCAAGAGTGCAAAACCAGCCCCCGTGGAGAATAATCTTTCCTTTTGTTATTTGGCATTTGTGGAAACAAAGAAATAATTTTGTGTTCAGGGATCGGCCCAGGCAGAACAACGTGCACAGTGAAGCTTTATTTCATGCAGCTGAGTTTTTTCATTGTGTCATTAATCCCAAGTTGTCGGGTAGCAGATATATAGTGCAGGTCAGGTGGGAAAAGCCTCAACATGGCTGGGTTCGGCTCAATACAGACGGTTCAGCCTTGGGTAATCCAGGACGTGCGGGCTGTGGTGGTATTATTCGGAATGAACATGGAGATTGGCTAGGAGGTTTCTCAAGGAATATTGGCGTTACCACCAGCTTCATAGCGGAGCTTTGGGCTCTTTGTGACGGCATTATTCTTTGTCATAATCTTAATTTGCATGCTATAGACATTCATACTGATGCGTAAGCTATTGTTGAGGCTGTCAAGAATGCTTCTTATTCTAATCATATTGTTATGCCAATTTTTGATGACTGCAGGCAGCTGATCTCCCAGCTAGCCCAAGTCTGGATAGGGCATTGTTATCGTGAAGCAAATGCTTGTGCTTATTTTCTAGCGAGGAAAGGAGCCCTTCAGGCTAGTAGTTTTATTTTGTATCAAGATTCACCTGTGGATCTATTGGAGCTGATAAGCTTGGACAAATTGGGGTTGCACTGTAACAGGGCAATCCCTGAACTCTCTGCTCCTCCTTAGTTTTGCTGTTGAATGAAGTTTCCTCATTACCAAAAATATATATATATATATATATATATATATATCATGTCGGTAACATTATTGTTCTAATTTTATCCAATCAATGTTTAGAGCAATCTCATTTGATGACACAAAAGAGAGCATGTTTTAAAGTTAAAGGACCCTATCTGTATGGCATAAGCAAGTGCATTAGAGTCTTTACCGGATAGGGCAACAAGATCAACAATATCAAGCCCTTGTTGCTTGAACTTAGTGAGGATGGTCTGGAATGTGTTGTTTGGGGCAGGAATATTGTTGTTAGAACCACTCAAGCTTGCACTTCTGGAGTCTCTTCTGCCTAATAGTTCCTCCCAGCTCGGCCCATCTCTCTGTGTGTGCATCCAAAACATGATCAGAATTGAGTATTGGCCATGTAAGAGTAATTTGGTCGTGCCCAATTAATACAATGCACTAAAAATGTTAGCAATACTTACCAGAACAGTGGATTCTCTTGCAGCTATAGCCAAAAGGTCAGCACAAGATACTGTACGAGGGCCCTCCTTCTCCAGTGCAGATTTGATCTCATCGAGGACTTCAAAACCTCGAGCTGAATTCCTGTTAGGATTTGACCCCTTCTCACTGATTATGCTTCCACTGCTGTCTAACAGTAATGAAGCATCACAGCCATGCAATATGGACAACTAGTGTCAACCAAACTAAAGCCATCGTGATACATAATAGAGTTCTGCTTATGAAATTTACAAGCACGGGTAATAATATATAGTCCTTGTAATTAGCATGTTGCAATATGATTGAATTGAATTTATGAAGTTAATGAGAGCTAGACATTGAAGTGACAAGTTATAGGAAGCTAGTAGCAAGACCTGGACAAAACAATCATGAAAATGGAGCCTGAGAATTGAAGCTGCCATACGGGCTTCTTTTGGCCACAGCCTTGGCCAGTACGGACCTTACAATCTCTTGAGCTTTTGGGCAAGAGTGGTCATAAAACTGTGGGTAAAGGTAACCACCTTTGGTCATGCTAGAGAAGCAAAGAGGAGCAAAAGCACAAAGAGAAAGAACCAAGAGAAAACTTGTGAGCTGAGACATTAATTATTCTCTCTATTTTGTCTCATACAAGGTTCTAGACCAAGACTTCTATAAAACACTTGTAGAGAAATTTCAAAACTTGATATGATGAGAGGTGGATGGCTTTTGAGTATTTATAGGGAAAACTTTGTAGACAATATTAGACGTAGTCTTAAGAAGGGAGAAAAAATAAGGAAGGGAACAAAAAAACTGGAGTTGGTATAAACTTGGTAAAAAAAGAAACGCTGGACGCCAGAGTAGGTAGCTTTTCATGCTTTGGCTTACTAGAAGCTCTTAGGTGATTACAGTGAAGCAAACGTTTGAATTTGAATAACAATAAATCTAGGAATAAACCCAATTTCACAATTTAATTGGTTGACAGATGACTTTATGTGATCGACACTTTTTCTCACTATTTTATACATAAATCTATTATTAACTGTCTACTACATTAATATGTTGTGAAATTATGTGTGTCCGTTGTATTGTTATTATAAAATTATTTGAAACTATTAAGTTTGGTTGCTAACTAAATTAATAAAGAGGTTTTTAGATTTGTGAATTGAGAAATGATAAAGAAAGCCATTGTAAAAATGTTATTATTTTATCTTATAAATATTTAATTTCACACTTGAATTCAAATAATTCAAGACTAATGATCAACCACGTTGACTTATTATTGTTATTATTATTGGCTCCAACTTCGAATGTCTTTTTGATAATAAATATATATATAAAAAAAAGGCATTTTCATGTTTTCACTTTTTTTTGGGAAAAAAAAATTGAATAGAATTTAAAAGAAATAAAAGTTTCAAAAACTTATAGATTTCCAAAATCAACCATAGAGTGATTTCTAAAAACCCCATGAATTTGGTCTAATAGTTCCTAAAGTTCATGAGATTCATGACATCTTAAATCCAAACTCTTAGCTAGCATTTTAAGGCCAACCATATCTTAAGTTGAAGCTGAGAACTAAGAAGAAATGACCGACACTGACACGTTGGCCATGTCCATATCATAAACCCTACAGTGGTGAAGGAGATTTTGTTGACTTTTTTACTTTTGTGCCCCTGAGGTTTTATAGGCTATTTGGGCCTGGAACATTGAAAGGCCCAGTTAGATCGATTTGCATTGAGAATCAGCTTAGCCCATTAGCCATTGGCCGACAATTTTGCCTCTCTCTATATATGCTTTTTGTTACATTTATTTGGGAAAAAGATGGGGTCAAAAGTTCACAAAAAATAATTAAAATGTCTACATATTTTGAAAATCTAATTATTGAATTTCACGTTCTTTACGTTCTTAACACCTATGTCAAATTTCGTATCAATCAAATTTTATTTACTATTTTATTCATAAACTTATTTTTTATATATAATTTTATACCACAAAAACTTGAAATTTAAACATTTAATTGATGAAATATTTAATGATCTTTGATCTTTTGAAAATTTTGCAAGCATGGAGAACATATATTGTAATCCAATAGTTGATTTTGTCAAAGTTCATATTCAATAAAAAAATTATTGAGTAGAGTGGTAATTTTAGATTACAACCAAGTTTGTTACCAAATTTTATCTATTTACTAGTGTATAGCCCTATGCATATACACGGTACAATTAAAAATAATCACAATTATACGGTTCAAAGTATACATGGTATTAACTTACACTTTTTTTTAAACCATACGTTTCTAAAATATGTAATGGTTTCTCATTATATATACTAATGTGTAACCTTGTGCATATGCACAAATACAATTAAAAATAATCACAATTATACCATTCAAATGTGTATATATATATATATATATATATATATATATATATATATATATATTTATATGATTTAAAATTTAATTGGTTTTAAACTCTTCGGTTTTTGCACCTAATAATTCACTTGACACAAAAATTAAAAACTTAGATGGACAAGTGATGGAAAATTGGACTCTAATTGAAATTTAATTTAAACCTAATTAGATTTAGACTCTTCAATTTTTATACTCAATAATTCACTTGGTACAAAATTAAAAATTAAATAAGACACATGACGCGAAATTGAAAATCAATTAAAATCTAATTGGATTTTGCTTTAACTTTGACTATTAATATATATCAAATAGATAAAGTTGAGCAAAATGTTGGTTGTGACCCTTCAACTAATACACAGAGCCAATTCGACGAGGATTCTGTCCATTTAACCTGAAGACATAGGAGACCCCTCCATTATATACAGTTATATCAGTTTTGCCATCCATTGATGTTTGTGCAAACATTGCATTATATCATTGAAGATTATAACGGAAATGCACAAATGAAGATCCATGACAACTCAACAAATCTTTCAAAATTGGAGGTGCACGTTTTAACAAAGACAAATTAATTACTCATTCCGAACAGCATAGAGAAAACTTTGATTATGACGGTTGCTTTGACTTAACCGTCCTCCTCTCATACCATAAAATAACCCCCCAACTCACATGTTTGTGTTAATTTAATAGCATAACAAATTTCACCCAAATTTTTTCAGCTACTAAATTATATCAAATTTAGCTTAAGCAATTTTCCTATCTAACCAAAATCAAACCAGCATTCAAATTCAGAGATCCACATGAGAAATCTCCAAAATTGAGAGAAACTGCCACTAACCATTAAAGAAAAAGCGTCAAATTTGAGCTCACACTCCCTTCTAGACAATTATTGATGATAACAAAAATCGTCAGCAAGTCATACAATCCTCATATGCTCTAGACAAAACCTGCGCAACAAAGAAGAGGAAGACCTTGCAGAGAGAACCGGTGTGGTACCGGCCAAATATCCTCCGAAAGTTAAATTAGAGAACTTTCACAACTCTAAAGTGTCAGAACTGAGGTAAATGATGCGTACCTTGATTTGTGAGGGTTTTGGGGTTTTTATAGTAGAATAGAGATGACTTTCATTTTCTTGGCGAGGAGGGTCTTTCCTTGTGGGGAAGACCCTCATTAATTTACGTATTTCGCAGGATCATTTCCTTATAGGGATTTCCTTGATCAGGATTAATCGTGGGGTACACGATATTTCTTTGTACAAATATTCGTGGAGGTCAAGTAAGGCCACGCTAGACACGTCATGCTCTTTATTCCCGTCAACCTCCTTCTCATTGGCCTCTCGTTCCATTTGAGGATGACGTCGGGTATTGAGGTGAGGTCGTCAGCCTACGACATCGTCACTTTTGTACTTCTGTACATGCATGTGAGGCTGACGGTCTCATTGGAACCGTTGGCTTCCTTGTATGTAACAAATTTGCTTCTTTCCAAGAATACCCTTATTAGCTGCCCCCTACTCAATGACTCCGTTGGCTTTAGCTGATGGGTCATGGAGTGCAATTCGTAGCTTTTTGCTTATTATTTATCTGTTGGAAAAAATGGGTGTCATTAATGGCTCTTGAGCAGCTTTTATTAAATGCTAGGACACGTGGCACAGGCTGGTTGGCCTCGTTTCTAAAAAAAATGTCACTTCGTTTCCCGCGCTCCTTCGTCTTATAAATAGTTCATTGTCTCCTCCCTATTTTTCCTTATTTCACCTTTGCAAACTATAAGAGAAGGAGAGATGTCGTTTTGATGCCTTAGTTGCCGTCAACTTGCTATCGTCAATCCTTGAAGGGGCCGTCGCTTTCAATCCGTCTATTTTACCATCGTAAGTTTTCTTTCTTGTCTTGATTTAAACCTTTTCATCCCATCTTCCCCTTTTTATATTTTCAAATCTCGTCAAGATAGGTTCTTAGATAATAACTTCGTCGCTTATAGGTGAATAGATGTTAGATAGGGAAGCGACGAGTGAATTGTCGTCGTCAGTCCATAAGGGTGCAGGCTACGATGAAGTCTTCCCGTCAGGGCATCGTCCTGAGGAGGATTCCCCTAGGTCCCCAGAAAGGGAGCCGTCTACCCAGTCTTTAAGTGATGAGAACGAAGAGGAGGATAAGGGAGATATGGAGGATGAATACGACGAGGGAGAAAGGGATGTAGTGGAAGAGGGAGATGAGGAGGAGTGTGAGGAAGAAGAGGACGAGGAAGAGGGTGAGGATGACAAGAGATCTCCTGAGAGAGGTAGTTCAAGAAGCCCAGAGGATGGTAGGACCCGTCCCTTTATCTTTCCTGCAATGTAGACTGTCAATGATTTTAATCCGACGATGACTACTAAATTTTCAAGAACCTATGGGATCGTTACCAAATCCCCGAGAATATTCCCATCCATCTGCCTAGGAAGTTTGAAAAGTGCTACTCTGGAAAGACCGCGAACGTTGGCATGTATGACGCCATGTTCACGGTGGGATTAAGATTTCCATTGACAGAATTACATCGTCATTTGGCCAATTTCCTAGGTTTGTCCGTCAGCCAAATAGCTCCTAATGCTTGGAGAATATTCATAGGAGATGAAGTTCTTTGGGGTCGTCTTAGTGGTGGGAACCGTCGACTTACTCTCGACGAGTTCTTTTATTGCTACAAACCCTAACACATCTCCTCGTCCCAAGGGATCTACCACTTTGTAGCGAGGAAGATGTCGCTCAGGCTGGTGTCCAACATGCCTGACTCCAATAGAAATTGGAAGAATAGGTACTTTTTTGTCCAAGGGACGGACTGGGCGTACCGACAAGAGGAGTAGGTCACTAGCCCCATGGCTTCGACAATACTTGGGGTATTGTTAGGGATTCAAGTTTAGTACCATCTGTTCTCTCACCTTCTCTTTATTTATTAGCTAAGTTTTTGACATCATCTGCTTCTTTCTCTTTTTAGCTAGCGTCTGTCCAATGATAACTGAGGAGTAGGAGGCCTTTATTCATCGCATGCTTGATATCCCTTTTAAGGAAAGGAGGTGGAAGGACCTCATCACCCTTGATACACTGCACGCCTACTATGGTGGCCCTAAACTGACGCCTGTAGCCCGTAGACTAAAGGATTACTCCTGTGGGTGTAAGTTTACTTTTTAGCTTATTTTTCCTCCGTCTATTTTATACTAGCGTCTGCTCTTCTAACACTCGTCTTTTACCCTTCGCAGAAATGGAGGCTGGGAGGCAAAGGGCCTTGGTAAGGGCGTCAACTACAGAACGCAAGCAGAAGGAGGAGGAAGGAGTCTCGACATCAGCTCCCAAAGTCATTAGTAAAGGGACATCCAAGCAGAAGAATGAAGGGAAGGACAACCGTCCACTCAAGAAGGGACCAGGCACCCCCGCTGGCAATATGCAGCCAAAGCAGCCATTGCCCTCCAAACCCAGCCATGGAGTTGGCAAAGGATTGATGACAAGGAAGGGTCCCGTTACTCAGGGAGCCATTCATCATCTGCTTACACATAAGGAGTTTGCCGTCGAGATAGTTGAGTCAATCATCAAGGAGATGGATCTAGATCCATGTGTTGAGCAAACGACTGAGGACCTAGGGGTGTCGGGTCTCTTTAACCTCTCTAGGGTATGTTTCTTTCCTCAAACTTCATCCCATTTTTTGTTTACTCCTTTGTTGACGGTTTTTTTTTATCTCGGGCTTTGGTGCGCATGAAGGCACTTCAAGACAGGTGCGTCACTAGCAAGGGGATGATCCGACGGTTTCGCAAGCACTAGGAGATTGAAAATAAGGAGTGAGCTCAATACTCGAAGGCCATCTATACTCTTAACCAAAAGCTGATGGCTAAAACTAAAGCGCTTGCAGAAAAGACCCGTCAGCTAGAGGAAGCGGAGAAGGCAAAAACCAATTTAGCAATGAAATTGGCCTCTCTTCGTGAATAGATGGAGAGGGCGAAGGCCAACGCCGTGGTGGAGTTCAAGGCTTCCCAAACCTTCATCAATGCATGCGCTGTTTACTACGGTGACGGGTTTAAGGATTGCTTAAAGCAAGTTGGGTTCGTCTACCCAAACCTTGACCTATCCGAGGTTTCTTTTGACGACCCTCTACCGACTACTCCTACGGCTGGTGACACCGTCAATGAGAAGTCTGATGACTCTGCTCATATAGAGGAGCAGATTCCTATAGACGATGGTGTGGTCATTGCTCAACCTGTTCCTGATGGTGCCATCGCCCTCTAGGTCCCCTCGACTGAAGACCTTCCTACCAAAGTCGCTAAGAACTCGTCTGTTTTGGATGCTCCTTCTGTCTAGCCTTTTAGTAATTTTTAACTTTCATGTATTCTGTTTTATTTTCAGACAACAGTAAGTGCCCTCTTGTTCTTGGGCTTTATTGTAACCATTAATATTTTGTTGTTGCTTTTTAGTCTTGCTATTTCAAGTATGTTTATTCTACCATGTTCAGGTTTCTTATTTTGAGATATATGTTTGTCCGTCCACCTTTGGACTAGCATACATGTTAGGATGTACCTGTCCCCTAAAGGACTTGGTGAATAATTAGGATGAACCCGTCCACTTTGGTGTACTCGTCCCCTTGTAGACTTAATAATGAACTCATCCACTTGTGGACTTAATAATTTCAAGGCATCCCCATGGGATGAACTTGTCCACTTGTGGACTTAATAATGAACTTGTCCACTTGTGGACTGAATAATTAACTCATTCGCTTATGGACTTTTACTAATTTCAAGGCATCCCTTGGAATGAAGCTGTTCACTTGTGGACTGAATAATAAATCTACCTCTTAAGGATTTGTTAATTTGGTGGCATCCCTTGGGACAGACCCGTCCACTTATGGACTTAATCACAAATGTAGTTTCATAGAGACATATACATACACAGGTCATATCTGAATAACTCATCTTATTGTGATAAATGTGTGCATAAGTAAAAATTTGTTCTTGAAAAAATAAAAAGCTACCGTTGGGCTTAAAAAGTACTATAAATAGTAAAAATTAACTAAAAGGAAGTAAACTGGAAATAAGGAGTGTTGTTCTTCATGTCGTCGTCTACTGGTAGTATTTCTTGAGGTGCTCAGTGTTCCATGGATGGTGTAACTTCTGTCCGTCTAGCATCTCTAGGTGGAAGGTGTCTTTCCTCTGCCATGAAGTGATTCTGTAGGGTTCTTCCCAATTAGGCCCTGGCTTTCTTTGGAAAGGATCTCTTGTGGTGCCCATCACTTTCCTTAAGACGAGGTCTCCAATTTGGAAGTCTCTGTGTCTGACTCTGAAGTTGTAGTGCTTGGCCATAAGATCCTGGTACCGCACTAACCTTTGTTTGGCTATTGCTCTTACTTCATCTATTAGGTCAAGCTGTAGGTGCATGACTTCATCGTTCCTATTTTCATCATGGTTCTCCACACTATAGCTTGTGAGTTCGACCTCAGCTGGGATAACGGCCTCGCTCCTGTACACTAGTCGAAATGACGTCTCACTTGTAGGTGTCCTGGCCGTCGTCTTGTATGCCTATAGTACTCTTGGAAACTCTTCTGGCCATATACCCTTTGCCCCCTCGAGCCGAGTCTTGATGATCTTGAGCAAGAATTGGCTCGTGACCTCAACTTTTCTGTTGGCTTGAGGGTGGGCGGGTGAGGAGTAGTGATTCTTGATTCCCAATTGTGAGCAAAAATCTCTGAACGAGTCGTTGTCGAATTGCTTTCAATTATCTGATACCAAGACTCTAGGGATCCTGTACCTGCAGATGATGTTCCTCTAGATGAAGTTTCGTACATTTTTCTCTGTGATGGTGGCCAGGGTTTCAACTTCCACCCATTATGTAAAGTAGTCTATGCCGACCACTAGAAACTTAAATTGTCTTATCACTATTAGGAATGGGCTCATGATGTCCAATCCCTATTAAGCAAAAGGCCATGGAGCCATCATTGGAGTGAGCTCTTCTGTTGGCTGTCTAATGATGTTGCTGAACTTTTGACATTTGTCACAAGCTTTGACATAGGCTTGGGCATCCTTCTGCATGGTAAGCCAATAGTATCCAACGCGGATTAGCTTGTGCACCAATGACCGTGAACCTAAATGGTTCCCGCAGATCCCTTCATGGACTTCTCTCATGACATATTCTGCTTCCTTGGGGCTTAAGCATCTTAGGTACGGGCAGGAGAAGCCTCTTTTATACAAGACATCTTTTATCAAGATGAATCGTGCCACTTGAACTTTCAGCTTTCTTGCGGCCTCCTTACTGTCAGGTACTGTCTTGTCTTTTAAATAAGAAACTATCGGCGTGGTCCAATTGCTTCCCAAGTCTATTTCTTGCACACCGATGCCGTTTATCAAAGGTGAAAGCTGAACAAAAGAAAATACGTTACTAGGGATGAGCATGTGTCCTGCTGATGCGGCTTTGGCAAGACGTTCGACTTACTCGTTCTCTTCCCTGGGGATTTGAACGAACTTGGCCTGAAACTCACCCACCCGTCTCCTTACCTGCTCTAGGTATTTCTTTATTCTTTCCCCTTTGCATTCGTAGTCACTGTTCACCTAACTCGTGATCACCTGAGAATCGCAATACACAACCACACTTGTGGCCCCTGCGACTTTGGCGAGATCCAGTCCTGCCACTAGAGCCTAGTACTCCGCTTCATTGTTGGTCGTAGGGAAGTCGAGACAAACCATACACTCGATTTCATCCCTTTTGGAGAACGAAGCACTATACCTACTCCACCAACCTGCTTGTTAGACAATTTGTCCATGTGAATACTCCATTGGGGATGCTCTTCTGCCCCCTGGCCTTCCACGTTGGTGAATTCCGCAATGAAGTTAGTGACCACCTGTCCCTTTATGGTAGTATGCAAGCGGTATTGTATGTCAAACTCGATCAAGTCTATTGCCTATAACGCCATCTGTCTAGTCACTTCAGGGTTACTCATTGCCCGTTGTAGAGGCTTGTCTATCAAAACGACCACAGTGTGGGCCTGGAAGTATGGCTTGAGTTTATGAGCTACGGTTACTAAAGCGGAGGCAAGCTTCTCCATCGGTGGGTACCTCTTCTCTACACCACGGAGTGCCCAGCTAGTGTAGTACATGAGCTTCTGCACCCTATCTTCTTCTCTGACTAAGGCCGCACTGACGGTAGCCGAAGAGACGGCCAAATAGAGAAATAGCTCTTCCCCTAGTTGGAAAGGACTTAGCAATGGTAGGGAAGAGAGGTATGCTTTTAGGTGATCAAAAACTTATTGGCATTTAGCCGTCCACTCGAAGGACTTCTTCAGCGTGTGAAAGAAAGGTAGACACTTGCCCGTCGCCCTCGAAACGAACCTGTTCAACGCAGCTACCTTGCCATTGAGGCATTGCACTTCTTTTGTGTTCCTTGGTGGTGCCATCTCCATTATGACCCGGATCTTGTCTAAGTTGACTTTGATACCTCTCTGAGACACCATGAACCCTAAGAATTTTCCAACCATCACCCCAAATGCGCATTTGCTTGGATTGAGCTTCATGTTGTAAGAGCGAAAAGTGTCAAAGGTCTCCTTGTGGTCGTCTAAATGATCTTCCTCTGTTCGGCTTTTCACTAGCATGTCGTCCACGTAAACTTGGACATTTCTTCCAATCTGATGTGCAAACATTTTGTTCATGAGCCTCTGATACGTTGTGCCCGCGTTCTTGAGACCGACCGACATCACCTTATAGCAGAAGAGGCCTTGACTAGTGATGAACAAAGTTTTCTCCTTATCAGCTTTGTCCAATTTGATCTGGTTGTAATTAGAAAATGCGTCATGAAACTCAATAACTAGTGTCTTGCTATCGAGTCTACCAGGATGTCAACCCACAGGAGGGGGTAGCTATAACACCCCAACCTAATTGCAAAATTAATTTTATGGGTTTATATGCTTGTTATTATCTTAATTACTTTAAGTGCATAAAGCTTTGATTTTGTGATATTATAAAACATATATGCTCTTTTAATGTTATGGAAAGAAATTTATAAAGGTAAGGGTTTATATGTAAAGTTATATTATTATTTGAGCCTTTCTAGAATATAGAACTATGGGAGGGTGAAAAGTATAAATGTTAAAAGTTGAAAAGGTGAGCAATAACCTTTTCTTTCCTTAGTAAGACACATGCCCCACAAAATTTCTCCCTTATATTCTCTTGGCTGCACCAGAAAGTTCATCTCCTTTTCTTCTTTCTCTATTCCTTTTTCTTTGTTCTTGTTTCTTTCTTCTTCCCTTGTTCTTACACGACAACACCATCTCACTAACAACCCTCCCTCTCTCACCGAAAGCATATATCTCTCTCTAAGAAGAAATTAAACTCTTACTAAAGTTTTAACTTCAGTTGTGGGTAAGTATATACGTTTATTTTCTATTATGGATATTTTAATGGTGTAATGGTTTGTTTTAGTTTCACTTCTATATTCTCTAATCTGATTGTTAGAAGCTGAATTTGTGGTTTTGTGTTAGCTATTTGAAAGATCGATGATATTATGGTCTATTGTATGCTTAATAACATATTTTAATATGTATAGTATTGGTATAAAAATACCCAAATGAAATGAAGACCAATTGCTATTAATTGATGATTTTGTAAGAACATATGCTAAAACGGTCACTGTGACAAATTTGATGTCTACAACAAGAAAAATCTATATTAAATCATTTTCTATGAATTAGGATTCTAGGAGTAGTTTTTATGAATTCTAAGACACATATGGTTGTTATGGAAGTGGTCTCATGGCTTTTGGATGAATATAAAATAATGGTTTAATTTCTAAGTTGCAAGAAATTCTGTCAGGACAGATTTAAGCATGCTGCCTTGTATGATTTTTAATAAATCGTGGTTTTATGCTTTGACTCTGAAATTGGTATATACTAGACATCCAGGGGAATGGTTCTGTAAATTTGTATGACATTTGGATGTGTATGGACAGTCCATTTGTATTTTACAAATGAGGCATATGCTGCTGAAATGAGAAGTGAACAACATATAATACACCTGACTTTGAAGATTTAATTCTAAAGTTAGAGTGAATGTTTTGAGCTATAAATTAGTATGCTCATCCTTTGGTATGTTTGGATTATAGATAAATTTTATGCCTTGGTTTCTCTATAGTTTAGGGACATAATGTGTTTGATGAATGTATCATGTGCTTTTGGGAACTTTTGTGTGATGGGAATTAAGATTTTCTTCAGTTTTGAGAGTTAGGTTGTGATTCACGTCTAATTTAAATACTTAGGAAGAGTTTGTTAGTAAAAAGTTTTGGTATTTCTTTTAGGTGGCGAGAACAAGAACATGGACACTTGAGCTCCTCTTATACAAATCTCTTGCATCTTCTGTTTTTAGGTAAGGAATAAGTTATATAGGCATTTGAAAGTTCAAATAGTGTATAAAACACTCTTGAACGTTTAGACCCCCAATATCAAAATTATCGATTCAAGTTTTATGACAAACAATAAGTGCGCGAAAAATGAACACAAGCTATAAACAGAATTGGTAAACAATCTAAGCCAAATAAAATCACATCCACAGCAAAAAAAAAAGAGACAAAGATTAAGGGAAGAGAGATGCAAACACAAGGACAACACAACGATGTGTTATTGAAGAGGAAACCGAAGCTCTCGACATAAAACCTCTCCGCCGCCTTCCAAGCGGTAAGTAATCCACTAGAAAATGTAGTTGGGATACATGAACAGCAATAGACCCTCTAAGCCTAATCTACCCAATGTACCTAAGCCTTCCAAGCTTCTTGCTCCAATGAGATTGCGCCGAACCTATTTCTTTTCTAGCTTCCCGGATTCCGCTACTTGACCATAGCATCAACCAATGTGAAATTGGTTCCTTCCTAACTGCTTCCCAAAGTACCAAACAGTCCTCTCACAGTAATGGATATAGTGAGAAAATGTTTTGGTAAAAAGCCTCTCAAGGATTTAACAATGGAGAGGAAGAGAGTAGAGGAATTTGAAGAGTCTCTTATGTGAAGATTGTGGATGAATCAATCTTGTTTTTCTCTAGGGTTTCTCTCTCAAAATTCTCTCTGGAAGCCCCCTTTCTTTCTTGGGTATAAGAGGTATTTATACTAGGGTGAGAATGGAATGTGAAGAGTCAGGTTTTTCAAAACAAGGCTGGCTCGCGACTTGACTAAGTCGCAAGTTCCAGCCGCGAGGTAACTGAATGGTCAGTTGTCCTATTTTGTCCCGTAGTGCTCCAGCTAGCACGATGCTTCAACTTCTGGCATGCCTGGCACGTGTGCAACTTCTAGCGGCTTGCAACCGCGAGTCACCCGCGAGATCCAGTCGTGAGTCTTTGTTTTTCTTGCACACTCTTGAGCATTTCTTCACACTATCTCACTCACTACCCTTACAAGAATCCCACCTAAATACAGGGTTACTAATTGCTGAAATACAAGCAAATTTGACACGGAATAAAGCCAACAAGATGGTTGATTAAATTCAACCTTACAGCATTTGGTAAGTCATGAGGTTATTTTAAATTATATTATGCATTAAAAGGTTTTTTATTAGAGATATGGCATATAATCATGTTTCAAACAAAGATATGTACGTGGACTTTTATTATGAATATGATTTGAACATATTGACTACTATTAATTCTACGAACATGATGTCTAAAGAAAAGAAGAAAAATGCTATTATTATGAAACGTTATGCAAACTATGAATTTTAAGTATGTATTGAGGATGGCGGTTCGTCTGTGTTCAATCAAAGTATGTATCGAGGATGGCGATTTTTTCGCACTCAATCAAAGTATTATTGAGGATGGTGGTGCATCCGTGCTCAATCAAAGCATGTTCAGAGGATGGCGGTGCGTCCGCACTCAATCAAAGTATAAGTTTATGTTAAAAGTCATAATATTTTTATGAAAAGAAATTTGTGAAGGAAATGATTATTTTATATGATTTTAAAGAGTTAATATAAATTTTAGTGACTTTGTAAGAAATGAAAAGAATTTAGTCTGAAAGATTTTGTAATATTAATCTGATAAGGAAAAGGAGAACAATTATTTCCCTATGAAAAAAAGGTGTAAGTTGTTATTATGAATAGTATAAAATATTATGCATGAAAAGATGTTCTCCTATCTGAATATCCATAAAATATTTGATTTACATGCATTCTTATTAAAGGGTCATAGAGCTTAAAACCTTACTGGGCTTTGCAGCTCACCTTATTATATTTCAGTGCACAGGTTCTTCCTGGAAGCAACGAGAGTATTAGAGGTGACAAGGATTTTGTGATTCTCGTTTGTTAGAATGTATAGTTTTTTTTTTTTTTTTTTTTTTTTTTTTTTTTTTTTTTGTATAGTAGTTTAGCTCTTTTGTTGTATAGGAGAAATCAAGATGTACTTGATCCTTGAGCACAGATGTAATTCGGAACCTTAGTTTGTTTTGAACCCCAGTTGTATGTCTTTGGGGTTAGGTTTGTAATAAGAGTTTTGCTAAACGTTTAGCTATGTAATATTTACATGAATACCTTAAGTTTCAACCAAGTGGTAATCTTGCAAAGTTCAAATGAAATGAAGTTTCAAGGTTTTTATCATTTTTGTATATTATGGCTTTTATGCAAGAAAATAAGCAGGAATACAAGAAACAATTCTTGATAAGCACCTTCAGTTTAGGTTGGTTCATTTTAGTATTGAGATAAACTTGATATTAACATGCCGGTCATGCTCTAAATTCTAAAGTACAGGTTTGGGTCGTGACAGTAGCTATCCTTGGGGCATCCCTTTTATTTTTATACATCATTTTAAATTATAAAACTTGAAATTTAAACATTTAATTGATGAAATAACTATTGATTTTTTATATTCTGGAAATTTTGCAAACATAGAAGACATAAGAAAAAAAATATAAGGACAAAGTTTGGCTATAAACTTACTGAAAGAATTAACATGGCAACATATTTTGAAAATATAATCGTTGGATTGCATATTTTTTATGTTCTTCACACATATGCTAAATTTTGTGCTAATCGGATGTTATTTACTATTTGGTCCATAAATTTTTTTATGCATAATTTTAGACTACAAAAAATTGAAATTTGAACATTTGATTGTTGACATAGCTATTGTTCTTTGATTTTCTGGAAATTTAGCAAGCATGATGGATATAAGAAGAAAATATAGTCTAATGGTAGAGTTTTCAAAATTCAAATCTAATTAAAAGATATTGAGTGTAGTTGTAGCCTTTGGCTACAATCAAGTTTGTTGCAAAATTTTGTCCAAAATACACTACAAAAAATTGGTTCTATAGCTGTGTTTAAAACCACCACCATAGAAGACCTACAACAGCACTTTTAGAAATTGCCACAATAGGTTGACCTATTACGGCAGTTTAACCTATTGTGGTTATGAAACTGCCACAATAGATAAAGCTGTTACGGTGTTTTACAACCACTGCTATAGGTTTGAAATTATTATTTTTATTTTTATTTTTTTAAAAAGCGCCGGTATAGGGTTTGAAATTGCTAATGAAGGATATCCCAACACTTCTATAAAAGCGTCGGGATAGAGTTTCAAAACAGCTGGGACCTATACCAGCGGTTTTAAAACCGTCGGTGTAGGTCTGCAAGACCTATTGTTGCACTCGTTGGGCAGCGCTACGAAAATCTGGGAAAAAAAAAAAACGTCGGAATAGGCCATTTAGGTCTATACCAACGGTTTTTGGGACTATAGCCGCAATTTAAAAATGCTGCTATAGCCCCAATTTTTTGTAGTGATATAATTCAATGATGGATTTATTAAAATTCACATATAATAAAAAGATGTTAAGTAGAGTTATAGCTTTAGGTTATATCCAAGTTTATAGCCAAATTTTGCTAAATGTATCATTATATTCCAGTATCCTTAATTCTTTCCATCAATATAAATGAATATGAGTTTTTTTTTGGAATTTTTTTTTTTGCTAATGAGATTTACTTATATACTTTTATAAACCTATACTTTAAATGCTCCTAAAATTAATGACTTATATATGACAAAAATTCAATATTAAAAAAATAAATGAGGCCTCTCTTTTCTTATTTTTTCAGTGCAGTCTCAGCTGCCCCTCTCAAAAAAAGAAAAAAAGAAAAAAAGAGATAATAATAAATTAATGAGTATTTATACTTTAAAAAAAAAGGGTCATTACCTAGAATTTATTTAAAATTTTTAATTTTTACATTAAAAAATAGAAGGGGGGGCGGGGGGGGGGGGGGGGGGAGGGGCATAGTTAATTAATATTTAAACGTCATATCAAGCCAAAGAAATGTTATAAAGTTATACGACTATTGTGGGTGCTCGAGGATCGAGGACAAAATTGAAGAGTTGCAGTACTAATGTGGGGATATCACGTGCCCGAAGAGGAAATTCGCCCGAGGAGAGGAGTGGATGAGACAAAGGACTTTGAGGCGTTCTAGGAGGGAAGAATGGTCTAAAGAGAGAGAATCGATGAAAATAAGGGAAGTTTCCAGTTTGGAGTAGCCTGTTGCCTTAGTATTAAATGGCCGGCAATAGTTTTATCAGCTACATTGACGAGGAAATGACTTGAACAGTGTAAGTTACAGTTAAGCAAACTCCTTCTACCACCTTCTTCAAATGTAAAAAGAGACAAGTGTCATGAGGAGAGATTTGTTAGGTAAAGATGGGAGGTCAAGATGTGAAGAAGGGAGGAGTATATAAAAAAGATAGTGTTTTCAGAGAAAAAGGGAGGCAGACACAAGTATCAAAAAAAGAAAAAGAAACAAGAAGAACATAGAGAGAAGAGAGAGAAAAGTGCAACTTTCTGTATAACATTGCCCTCCTCGGGCAAGCTTGTGTGGAGACATTTGCTCATCTATTCTATAATATCAACCCTTTCTTCCTTATTTTTATTCTCGGGCAGAGCCCTCTCTTGTTGTTTGTTTCTCTCTCTTACAAATTTTATTGATTTGGGCTAAGGTTGAAGAGTACAACTCACTGTTCTAAGTGGGCTTGGGTCGCTAGTTTATTTGGTCCTTACAACTACAATAGTTTGAGTATTTGATTATTTTTCTAACGTTAATTTTTTTTTTTTTTGAGAAACAATCTTAATTTATGTTTATATTAATATTATGTCCATGCGATGCACAACTTAATTAAAAAGATATATGTAAAAAATTAAAACTATATTAATAATTAGTAAGCCACATGATAAAACCCATTAATATTACGACATATAATACATATAAACATATATGAAGTCACTTTATATAAACATGGTCTATAATATATAAATTCTACATATTAAACCATAAAATAATGATATATAATCAAAATAAATATTATTTGAAACTCTTGCTAATCTAATTTTAAGTGAAGTAAAATTTTAAATTTTTTACAATTTAGGAAATATATATTTATTTATAGTAAATTTTTGGTAAAAAAGTTTGATTTACGATAATTATTTTAATAATTAATGAGAGTGTAAACTATTTTTATGCATATAGTAGTATGACCTAGTATTATAATTGTATATCAAGAGTATTGAACAATTACTTAAAATGAACTATATCAATGACACCTATGACCAAAATACTTTATTTTGAAGTGAAAATTTTGAAAAAAGAGATAAGCATTTCAAGGAGATAGAACACATCATTAGAGGCTTATGAGCACTATTTTCTTGATCCATCATGTAAGCAAAGAAGGAATAAGTGATAACCTTATGTGTGAAGTGAAGTTGCTTGAGATGACTAAATATGAGATCTTCACATGCTTTAGTAAAAAAAAAAAAAATTCATCTGCATTCCACAACAATTGCTATAAAATATCAAACATTATTAATACCAATATATCATTTAGATTCCTAATAATTAAAGTGTTTTTTTGCCAATCTAACAAAATTTTAATGTTCATACAGAAGTTTTTTTCACCTTAAATTCTATCTTCCATTCTCTACAATCCTACTAACATATATAATTCTAAGAAATCATTGCCATGCCGAATGGGTGTCGCCGTATCGGCAACATTTTTGACTCCATAAAAATGGGGAAAAGCCTTTATGCATGTTTGGTTTTGTACAACCCTTTTATAGATAATTTACAAAATAAAATATTTACGAATATCAATAAAAACAAATGATAAACTAAATAAATGACAAAAAAAAAAAGAATAATCAAAATCTGTGGCATAAATATGAGATCCACTTGTAAAAAAAAAAAAAAGAAAGTAGCATCCAAACCTGGAGTCACTTGAAGTTTCAATAGAATAAATATAATCTTCAATTAAATATATATAATCTGTAGGGACTGGGAGTGAGCACTTCTACTATCAGATGTGTGGACTCAAGCCCAACTAGCCCAATACAATAAATTTATAGAGAAATGGGTTCAAGAACTAGGCCTTAGTGAGGGTTACAACAACTAGGCATGGTTATGAGAGGATTGAATGACAAAGACTTGAACTAAAGTATGAAATTCAGTCCTCGGCCCTATCTGAGGAACTTGTGGTTCTTATTATTTCTTCAATGCTTAGTTACAAGGGTTTCAGAGAAGATACAAACTGCTACCGTATTCTCTATTTCTCATTTTTCTCGATCCCCCTTCATGGAGGATCTCTTACATTATATAGCTCTTTTCAGTTGATCTTGGCCCTCCATTTGTTGATCATACAGGTCACTACTCAAGTGTTTGTCCCATCAGCCTCCTTCCCCAACATTCTGTGAGTTGCAGTAACCAAGGAGGCACTGTTTAGGGGTCATTTCCTCATTAATGCGGCCAGAATGTTAGTTGTGGGCATTTAATGTGGAGGTGACAGTTTCTCCTTGAATTGCTCCTCCACCATGCTCTCAAGGTTGATCCACTGTACTTGTCCCTTCTTTTGGGATGCCCTGGGAGGCTGCCTTCGATGGCGTGCCATTCTTCCCTTCTGGGATCCGGGTTGGCCGAGGACAGGGCTGTCCTCGGCGATAATTCTGGGCCATTTGGGCTTTCTTCATTCAACCTCGGTCATTTTCTCCTCTTCGGCGTGGGCCTTGGGCTTAATATAAAGCAGGCCGGGGTTGTCAAATTCTTAGGCCCCATAATAGCCCCTCAAAATCCTGTTGTCTGGCTCCTCAGAAGAAAAGGAGGATTTTGGTGTCCTCGGGCCTTTATCATGGCTTGTCAAGTCTTGTCCTCTATCAGTGCCGAAGCCTTTTCACTTGCCTAAGGCACGTCCTTGGCGCCTTGGTATACGGAGCGCGTCTTCATTAAATTTTGGCAGCTCTGTGCTCCCCACGTTCAACGGTGCAATGGCAATCTAACGGTGGGGGTTTCCTTAACTTTATGGGCGGGAAAACCCACACAACAATTTTTAATGGGAGGTATAAATACCCATTTGAACTGATTTGTCTCTTTACTTTTGCACTCAAGAGTTCTTGCGCACATATCCTAAGTTCAGTCAAACTTCCAGCCAAACTCAAGTCTTTTTCCAGTATAAAAAGCCTGTCTAAGGAGCTTTTCCTCATTTCTGTAAGTTTTTCTTCTCTCTCTAACTCGTGCTTTCTCTCTTCTAAGTTTCTTTTCCTCTTACTTCTCTCCTTCTTTCGCCCTTCCTTAAGTCATTTTAACCGTTTCTAAGGATGGGTAAATTAAAAAAGTTGGTTGAGTTCGAAGAGGCGATGGAAAAGTTCATCGCTGATTATAGGATATCCCCTAATGTAGGTTTAAGGTACTGTGAGGAAGGGAAGTGGCATTTTAGGAGGCAAGTGGGTGAAGTAGTGATTCCTATGATCGCCTTCATAGAGGGTGGTATGAGGATCCCTATGGGGCGGGTGATGAGGGACTATCTTAGGCACTTCCGATTAGCTTCCACCCAGTGCGTCGCCAACGTGTTTAGGATCCTAGGTTGTGTGGACGCTTTAAATGAGAAAATGGGGTTGAGTTTAACCCATCATGATGTAAATTGGTGCTACAACCTCCAACACCTAAAGGGTAAGTCCTTCTGTATGAAGACGAAGGACGATAAGGTTCGGCTTATCCAGTGCCTCCCCGAGACCAGCAAAGGGTTGAATAAGGACTTCCTCATTGTGTCTGGGGAGTGGCATGATGGCCTTCATTGCCCAACAAAGGAAGGGAACCAGGTGGGGTATCGAGAGTAGGAGAGGGCTAGTCTTTGTGCCATCACAATTTGCATTGTTTGGTTACTGATGTGAATGTGTTTTCCTTTTGCAGATCCACACGCCTTTCAACGACACTTTCACCTCGTCAACCAGGGAGATTTAGAAACTGTTCTCAAGGCGGCGATTTTTGTAAATGAAACTAACCACCAAGTCAAGGCCACTCACAAGATCCTAGGATACGATCCCATCTAGAAATCGTTCCTCGCTCCGAAGCACGTGATCAGAGCCAACGATCCTCAGCTTCATAGGATCACTGTAGCAGAGCACGGGTTCTTGACTCCCGAAGGATCTCCTATCCCAGAAGGCATCCCATTGGTAGGCCCTTCCTCATCTCACCAAGAAGCGGAGGCCGAGGGTGATTTGGGTCCGCCTGAGGAAGAATTTGGTGTATTCAACCAAGTTAATCAATCCAAGGATCCCTCTAGTGACTTGGGCGACCCTAATTCAACTGAAGCGGATCTTCTATCAGCAGGGACCTCTTCTCAGGTTGAAATGGGTGTTAAAAGAAAACCTCCAACCAGTTTGTTCGACCTGATCGAGGGCCAACTGGGGAAGGACGCACCGAGGAAGTCACAGTCCATGCCTCAGCCTGTTCAGACCAGGTCATCTTCTACCCAACCGAAACCGCCATCTCCACGGCCCAAGCTTCCTCTCCCTCCTCAGCAGACTCAACCTCCTCAGCCCGAGCCCGTCGACCCAAAAAGGAAGAGGGCCTCCAAGGGCAAAAATCCAATGGACGGGGGGAAGTCTCGCTCCTCTCAGGAGGAAGATGAAAGCCGTCGAGCCTCAAAACAACTAAAAATAGGGCACCAGAGCTAAGAAAAAGAAGTGGCCAATCAGTCTGAGCCCCAGGCCTGGCTTCCCGCCCCAATGCTCCACGTGGAGCCTATGATGGACAACGCCTCCCTTAAGGACTTCCGAGGGGGCGAAGGCACCTACGTGGCCGATACGCTGGAGAGGACCCTGCTGCTTACCGCCGACATGGCCGAGCTGGGGAACTTGAGGAGGCAGGAGGTCTTTCTCAACCTCAAGAGATACTTGGTGATGGTAAGGCTTCTAATAGTCGTGACTCCATTGATTTTGTTCTTTGGCTTCTAACTTACTGTGTGTTTGTTCCAATTGGCAAGTCGTCCAGGCCACTTATAGGCTAGAAGAGGATGCTAAGGAGCAGAGCAAGGACCTAGAGCTTAAGCGCAACAAGCGCTTAGATGCTGCTCGGACCCTTAAACACTCCGAGGCTGATCTCTCCAAGGCCAGGGAGGAGCTGAAGGAGATGACAAGGGCCACAGATAGCGCCGAGTCAGGCCTTGCCAGCGCTCAAAAACAGGCTAAGAGCCAGACGAAGCGCCTGCTCGATGCCGAGGATCAATTGAAGATTGCTAAGGAGCAAATCACTGAATTGAAGAAGAAACTAACCGAGGCGGAGGGGGCCAGGAACGTTGCTGAGTGGGCCAGGGACGAAGCTTTGAGGGCCAAGGCAGAGGCGGAGTTCGCCAGGACGGAGGCCGAGAGCTCCAAGGAAAAAATTGAGGAGGAGACTTATGACCTGGGGGTGGTTGAGACCCAAGCCATTCTCAAGGCTCAAGTGCCGGGAGTATGCAAGCTCTATTGCTCCCAGGTTTGGAATAAAGCCCTCAAACAAGCTGGGGTTGAGGCTTCATCTGACATGTGGAAGGTGGAGGATGTATACTACCTTCCGGCTATCCGGGAGACTGCCCCTGCCAGCTTCGAGGCTGAGAGTGTTCCTGAGGTGGTTGAGACTTCTCGGCCTGAGGCTGCTCTGG
This sequence comes from Quercus tomentella, assembly GCA_028535165.1. NCBI lineage: Eukaryota > Viridiplantae > Streptophyta > Magnoliopsida > Fagales > Fagaceae > Quercus > Quercus tomentella. The sequence continues at coordinate 17,229,101 of JAPQVY010000001.1, forward strand.
CCATAACCGTCCCTAATGAGCCAACCGAGGAGGGTGAGCTTCCTGGGGCGGCAGAAACACATGGAGATCTGAATCCTAAAGTGCCCTAGGAGGCTACAAAGTCTACAACCAATGTTCAAGCCCCTTATGCCGAGGAGCTAACTCTCTCGGTTCAGCCCCTCCAGACCGTTCCTCCAGGAGAGGGCCCTAAGGGTCCTGAGGCCACTCCTGCTCAGCCCCCTAAGATAAAATTGAAGAAATAGGCGATCCGGCTGACTTTTGTATTAGTTTTTAGTTTTCCATTTCTTAGTTTAGTATTTTGTTTTATTTTGTATTTTCTTTTAAGGACGATGGAATAATTGTAATTAAACCTCTAGATTAAATATATGAAGTTCCTTTCTTCCCTTTTTTTACACTATGTGTTTATTGTTGTTATTGCTATTGTTATTGCTGCGAACCTTGTGTCTCATGAATTGATTATCCCGATGAGTAAGAATGGCTATGTACACAATATATTTGAAATTAAACCTCTAAGTTCTAACTCGCCGGCATTAAAGGGACGCTTAATTTGCGTCTATCCATACTTTTAGGAGGCTGAGTATATGATCCGATGTACCGAGCGTGTACTTAGGCTATATTCGCAACTTGCATGAATCTTGAAGTAGCTAGTTTCCCCATAGGTTTGAGTCCGAAGACCATGCAAGACCTTGGTTCTGTCTAGTACTTAGACTTTTCCTGAAGTAACTAGTTTCCCTATAGGTTTGAGTCCGAGGACCATGCAAGACCTTGGTTCTGTCTAGTACTTAGATCTTCTTGAAGTTGCTAGTTTTCCCATAGGTTTGAGTCCGAGGACCATGCAAGACCTTGGTTCTGTCTAGTACTTAGATCTTCTTGAAGTAGCTAGTTTCCCCATAGGTTTGAGTCTGAGGACCATGCAAGACCTTGGTTCTGTCTAGTACTTAGATCTTCTTGAAGTAGCTAGTTTCCCCATAGGTTTGAGTCCGAGGACCATGCAAGACCTTGGTTCTGCCTAATACTTAGATCTTCTGGAAGTAACTAATTTTCCCATAGGTTTGAGTCCGAGGACCATGCAAGACCTTGGTTCTGTCTAGTACTTAGATCTTCTTGAAGTAGCTAGTTTCCTCATAGGTTTGAGTCCGAGGATCATGCAAGACTTTGGTTCTGTCTAGTACTTAGATCTTCTTGAAGTAGCTAGTTTCCCCACAGGTTTGAGTCCGAGGACCATGCAAGACCTTGGTTCTGTCTAATACTTAGATATTCTTGAAGTAGCTAGTTTCCCCATAGGTTTGAGTCTAAGGACCATGTAAGACCTTAGTTCTGTCTAGTACTTAGATCTTCTGGAAGTAACTAATTTTCCCATAGGTTTGAGTCCGAGGACCATGCAAGACCTTGGTTCTGTCTAGTACTTAGATCTTCTTGAAGTAGCTAGTTTCCTCATAGGTTTGAGTCCGAGGATCATGCAAGACCTTGGTTCTGTCTAGTACTTAGATCTTCTTGAAGTAGCTAGTTTCCCCACAGGTTTGAGTTCGAGGACCATGCAAGACCTTGGTTCTGTCTAATACTTAGATCTTCTGGAAGTAGCTAGTTTCCTCATAGGTTTGAGTCCGAGGACCATGTAAGACCTTGGTTCTGTCTAGTACTTAGACTGTTGCCAAGATACAAGACGTATAATCATAATAGACTTAAAACTTAAATTAGAGAAATGATTTTATTAATAATAATACATTCTCAGGTTATTTACATTCCACGGACGAGGTACAACTTTTTCATCTAAGTCTTTTAAGTAGTATGCACATACTCTTGCTACTGAAGTAATTCGGTATGGTCCTTCCCAATTGGGTCCCAACTTTCCCCAGGATGGGTTCTTGGCAGCACCTACAACTTTCCTCAATACTAAGTCCCCTAGTGCTAGTGGTCTCAGCTTCACATTGCATCATATCCCTGCTTGAGCTTCTGGTGGCAGTAGGCCAACTGGATCACTGTCTTTTCTCTACGTTCATCGATCAAATCCAGGCTCTTTCCCAGTAGTTCATCATTATTGCTTGGAGTGAGGGAGCTTGTCCTCAACGTTAGGAAGTTTGCCTCTAGAGGGATAACAGCCTCGGCGCCATAAGTCATGGCAAAAGGTTTCTCTCCTGTTAACCACCGTGGTGTAGTCCGATAAGTCCATAGGACGTGTGGCAGCTCTTCTACCCATCTTCCCTTGGCGTCATCCAGCCTCTTCTTAAGCCCATTGACTATGACCTTGTTGACAGCCTTGGCCTGTCCATTTCCTTGAGGATAAGCTAGAGTTGAGTACCTGTTAGTGATCCCCAGTTCGCAGCAGTATCTTCTGAAGGCTTTGCTGTCAAATTGGAGTCCATTATTTGAAATGGGGGTACGAGGGACCCCGAATCGTGTAACAATGTTTCTCCAGATGAATTTCTTAGCATCCACATCTCTGATATTTGCCAATGGCTCAGTTTCAACCCATTTGATGAAGTAATCTGTGCCGACCAACAGATATCTTTTATTTCCTGCTGCCTTGGGGAAAGGGCCTACAATATCCAGGCCCTACTAGGCAAATGACCATGGACTGGACAAAGGGTTGAGGACCCCTCCTGGTTGATGAATATTTTGGGCAAACCTTTGGCACTGGTCACACTTCTTAACGTATTCTAGGGCTTCTTTCTGCATCCCCGGCCACCAATATCCCTAGGTAATGGCTCGGTGCGATAGAGATCTTCCTCCTGTGTGACTGCCACAAATTCCTTCATGCAGCTCTTTAAGCAGTAATTCTGATGCTTCAGGGTAAATACATAGCAAATATGGCCCAGAATAGGAGCGCTTATACAATTTGTGGTCCTTGGACAACCAGAACCGAGGAGCTTTTCTCCGTATTTTCTCAGCCTCTGACTTTTCCTCGGGCAGAATATCGTCTTTGAGGAATCTCATTAAGGGGTCCATCCAGTTAGGACCCGCTCTAACTTGGTGGATATGTGTCATGCCTTTTGCAACCTCATTTGCTCTATCTAGATGCTCGACAAGGATAATTCGAGGCAGACACCCTGTTGAGGACGTAGCAAACGTGGCCAATGAATCTGCATGAGTGTTTCCACTTTTGGAGACGTGTGACAGGCTGAAAAGATCGAAGTCTGACTGCAAGCGTTTAACCTGGCTTAAGTACCCTTGCATCCTCGCATCTCTAGCTTCCAGCTCTTCTGTTACCTAGCCCATTACTAGTCTCGAGTCCGAGAACATCTCTACTGCTTTTCCTCCTATTTTTTGTACCATGGCCATTCCTTGTAACAAGGCCTCATATTCAACTTCGTTATTCGTGGCCGAGAACCCAAGTCTTAGGGATTTCTCTATGATGGTCTCCTCGGGAGATGCTAAGACTCCACTCTGGACCCCCTTTGATTTGCTGCGCCATCAATGTACACCTTCCAACATGGGGGTTTTGGCATAGAGATTACTCCAACTGATTTTTCATCCATGTTGCACTCCTCTGCTACTATTTCTACTGGTGGTTCAGCAAATTCGGCCACCAAGTCGGCTAGGACCTAGCCCTTTATGGAGGTCCAATGCATGTACTTGATGTCAAAAGCTCCCAAAATTGTACTCCATATGGCAACCCTTCCAGTGTAGTCAGCGGTTCGAAGTACAGACTTCAAGAGTAGTTGGGTTAGAACAACCACTGTGTGGGCTTGGAAATAATAGGGAAGCTTTCGCGTAGCATGGACCACAGCCAGTATAGCTTTCTCCAGGGGTAAGTATCTGACCTCAGCTTCATGTAACGACTTGCTCACGTAATAGACTGGCTTTTGAAGGTCATTGTCATCCTGTATTAGCACCAAGCTCACAGCATGAGGGGCCATGGCAATATATGCGTACAGGACTTCATTGGCTTTAAGGCTGGACATGATAGGTGGCCGTGATAGGTATTCCTTGAGTTGCTGGAAGGCCGCTATACAGTCCTCGAACCACTCAAATCCCTTCCACTTGTTGATCAAGAGATAGAATGGTCTACATCTATCTACCGACCTGGAAATGAATCGATTTAGGGCTGTAATCATTCTAGTAAGCTTTTGGACCTCCTTGGCGTTTCGCGGTGGTTTTAAATCATTAATAGCCTTGATCTGGTCAGGGTTAACCTCAATTCCCCTATGAGTAACCATGTAGCCTAAAAACTTGCCTGATCCCACGCCAAATGAGCATTTGAAAGCATTTAGGCACAGCTTGTGCTTCCTTAGGACATTAAAGGTGTTGCCGAGGTCTCTTAAATGCTCGGATACCACTTTACTCTTCACCACCATATCATCAACATTGATTTCGATGCTTTTACCCAACTGTGGCTCGAACATTCTCGTCATCATCCTTTGATAAGTGAACCCCGCGTTCTTCAAACTAAATGGCATTACCTTGTAGTGGTAATTCCCAGTAGGTGTCACAAAGGCTGTCTTCTCCTGATCCTCTAGGGCTAGTGGTATTTGATAATAGCCTTGAAAGGCATCTAAGAAGCTCATTCGAGGATGGCCTGCTGTTGCATCCACCAATTGATCTATCCGAGGCATGGGGAACGAGTCTTTTGGGCATGCTTTATTTAGGTTCGTGAAGTCTACACAAATCCATCATTTTCCACTTTTCTTCTTGACCACCACGGTGTTGGCTAGCCATTCGGGATAGAAAACCTCTTTGATAGCCCTTGTATGCTTAAGCTTCGCCACCTCATCCCTAATCGCATTGGCGTGCTTTCTTGACGGGCGACGGGGTGGCCGCTTCTTGGGAGTGATGGACGGGCTGACATTGAGATGGTGACAGATGAAGGCTGGATCAATCCCGGGAGCATCGCAGGCATCCCATGCAAATATGTCGATATTTCTTTTGAGAAACTCAATCAATTTCTCCTTCTCCTAAAGAGGCAGCTGAGCCCCTACCCAAAAGAACTTCTCCGGGTCACAACCAATAACCACCTCCTCTAGATTTTCGCAATTCACCTCCTCGGCAGTTGTATCAGGAGGTGACTCTAGGGCCCTTGATTGCTATAAACTCTTTTCAGCAAAGGCCGAGGACCCCGCATCGAGCCGATGGGAGACGATAGCCACCACACACTGCCTTGCCATGGATTGGCACCCACAGATTTTGAGGACCTGGTCCCCTGAAGGGAATTTCAACTTCTAATGCAAAGAGGAGGCAACAACCCCCAATGTATGGAGCCAGGGCCTACCGACGATGGCCGTATATGGAGAGTAGGTGTCCATCACGATAAAGTTCACCTCCACTATCTCTGGGCCGGTCTGGATGGGTAGCCTAATCATGCCCTTTGGAATGACAAGCTTCCCGTCGAAGGTCATCAAAGGAGAGTTATACGGCATCAAATCTTCCGGCTTTAACCTCAGCCCCTTGTAGAGGTCGAGATACATAACCTCGGCAACACTGCCACCATCCACCATCACTCTTTTCACATCGTAGTCCCCGATTCTGAGAGTGATCAACAGCGCATCGTCATGGGGCTGGATGGTTCCAATCTTGTCTTCTTCTGAAAAACTCAGGACCGGGTGAAAATTCCTTCTGGCCTTCTTCGGCTCTGGTTGGGACTCCTCTGCAGGCGGCTGGGACTCCACAGATAAGACTCGAGAGGGGTGTGTGCCTGTTCTTCCTGGCGCAGCCAAGATTACATTGATCGTCCCTACGGGTGGCCTTAGGGCAGTGTCTCTTTGGGGTTCCTGATGGGTCTGGCCTTGATGACTACTGGAATGATGCAGGAGGTGCTTCAGCTTTCCTTCTCGGACGAGCTGGTCCAGATGGTTCCAGAGGTTCCTGCAATTCTCCGTGGTATGCCCGTGGTCCTGGTGGTATTGGCAATAAAAGTTCTGATTACACCTCGTGGACTCTCCTGTCATCTTATTCGGCCATTTAAAGTATGGCTCGTTCTTGATTTTCTCCAACATCCGGTGTACTGGTTCTCGGAATACAGCGTTGACAGTCTGTGTGTTGGTTGCTCCGGATTGCCCTACGAAATCTCTCCTCGAGCGGTTGCTGTTGTATCTATTCGACCTGAAATCCCTTCTCTCTTAAGGGATAACCTTCTCTTTTCCTTTACCCTGCAGCTGATCTTCCTGTACTCGTTTGTATTTGTCGATCCGATCCATCAGTTGGTGCACACTGGTGACAGGTTTGCCAGTCAAAGACTTCCTCAAGCCGTGCTCGGGTGGGAGACTAATTTTGAAGGTGCTGATGGCGACTTCATCAAAATTGCCTTCCATTTCATTATACATCTCCCAATATCTGTCCAAGTAGGCCTTTAGAGTTTCTCCATCATGCATGGACAACGACAATAATGCACTCAAGGGCCGAGGAGCTTTGCTATTTGTAACGAAACGGGAGCCAAAGGCTTAGGTTAGTTGCCTATACGAATCTATGGAATTCGTCTTTAGGCCATTAAACCATCTCATCACTACAGGTCCTAAGTTGGATGGGAAAACCTTGCACATCAACACCTTGTCTTTAGAATGGACAGCGATCCTTTGGTTAAACTAGCTCACGTGCTCCACGGGGTTTGTTTTGCCGTTATAAAGGGTGAAGGTTGGCTGCTGGAATCGTCGAGGAAGGGTAGCCCCTTCTATGTGGCGTGTGAAAGGTGATCTGGAGAGTTGATCCAATGCCCTGCTCATGGCATCGTTTCCCAAGCCCCTAGGTTATGGGTTTTTATGTTTACGCCTCTGGTAGTGCTCTTCTTCGTGAGAAAAGGTCTCGCTTGGGGAAGTTCTCGACCTTTGCCTATAGTCATCATCGCTTTCATCATTGGAGGGTATGTTAGGCCTATAATGGGGTCGCCCTCGTTGTGCATGGCGCAACTCTCTCTTCAAGTTGTCTATCTCTCGCTGCATGGCCTGCTTATCATCCTGTCTCTGGGATACGTGGCTCCTAACTCCTTCTAGTTGCATGGCCCGGTTGTTATTTGTCTCTGGAGCACGTGACTGCCCACGCAAGAGTGACTTCTGCTGGTTTAAGTGGTGTGCGCACTTCCCTCTCGGAACCTTCCATTCTCTTCGTTTCGATCATGCTCAGGGTTGGGAAAGTTACCCTGTTGTTAGGACTTAGCCGGTTCGAGCTGATGGGAGTCTGCTTGATGAGGGTCTGATTCTATCATGCTTGATTATTGCCCTTACTAACACACAAGTTCTTCCCACAGACGGTGCCAATTGTAGGGACTGGGAGTAAGCACTTTTGCTATCAGATGTGTGGACTCAAGCCTAACTAGCCTAATACAATAAATTTATAGAGAAATGGGTTCAAGAACTAGGCCTTAGTGAGGGTTACAACAATTAGGCATGGTTATGAGAGGATTGAATGACAAAGACTTGAACTAAAGTATGAAATTCAGTCCTCGGCCCTATCCGAGGAACTTGTGGTTCTTATTATTTCTTCAATGCTTAGTTACAAGGGTTCCAGAGATGATACAAACTGCTACCGTATTCTCTATTTCTCATTTTTCTCGATCCCCCTTTCATGGAGGATCTCTTACATTATATAGCCCTTTTCAGTTGATCTTGGCCCTCCATTTGTTGATCATGCAGGCCACTACTCTAGTGTTTGTCCCATCAGCCGCCTTCCCCAACCTTTTGTGAGTTGCAACAACCAAGGAGGCACTGTTCAGGGGTCATTTCCTCATTAATGCGGCCAGAACGTTAGTTGTGGGCATTTAATGCGGAGATGACAGTTTCTCCTTGAATTGCTCCTCCACCATGCTTTCAAGGCTGACCCACTGTACTTGTCCCTTCTCTTGGGATGCCCTGGAAGGCTACCTTCGATGGCGTACCGTTCTTCCCTTCTGGGATCCGGGTTGGCCAAGGACAGGGCTATCCTCGGCGATGATTCTGGGCCATTTGGGCCTTCTTCATTCATCCTCGGCCATTTTCTCCTCCTGGGCGTGGGCCTTGGGCTTAGTATAAAGCGAGTCGGGTTGTCAAATTCTTAAGCCCCACATAATTATACAATAGCATTTGTGTGGACTTTGCACTCAGGATAACATGTTGAAGGGTAAAGCTTTAGGATCTCGAAATTTCATAACGTGGGCTTTAAAGCTTTAGAATAATTTGTAACATAAAAATAATTTTAATTAAAGTGAATATCATAACATGATCAAAGGTAGAACATATAATTTGTTTATCTAAAGAAGAGGTAGAACGTGTAACCGATAGAAATTTAATTTGATAAATATTCTCAATTAAAAAAAAAAAAAGTGAAAGAAGCCACTGGTCCCACGACTTCTACTATAGCTTCCATTAGATTAGGATGCTCATGCTGCAAATGCAACTTGAAACTTACAAATCAATAAAACCCAATATAGAACAAAACCATCCAACTAAACATATACACAAAAAAACTAAGAATACAAAAAATATAACCTATGACGAAGAGAGCATAGTCCAAATAAGGAGTTTGAGGGAGACAAAGCAAAAATATTTATAATTAAAATTTTTTTTCCGATTGATTTTATTCCCTATGATCTAATCTCAAGTTTTAGATATACTTGAAGATAAATATGAAAAAAAAAAAAAAAAAATTGTTGATAATTTATACACGAAAAAAATGTGAAACTGATTACTGAAGATAAGAACCTAAATTATTGCAAAATTTGATTTCTAGATAATTCATAAATTGAAGAGGAAAGATAAAAAAGAAAGAGAAGTTGATATTAACAATTAAGGGAAAAAAATAATATGTTAAACTTAATAAATTATAGGAGAAGAAATTAGAAAAAAAAAACTATTATATCTATTTTTTTTATTCTTAAAAATATGAACAAATAAGTGAAATAATGTTGTTGTTTTTCTTGACCGTGTAGTGATATAATTTAAGTAAAAAATAAATTAATAATAAAAGGATAAGATGAAGAATTTAGACTGTAATCAAATTAAGATTTTTATCAACTTAGAAATTATAGGAGAAGAAGATAAGAATAAAAAAAAATTATATCTATTTTCTTAAAAATCTAAAAAAAATTTCTGCATTTTGATGAAGCCACTTGATACAACCATAGTTTCTAAACCCAATTTTTATTATATAGTATATGATTTGTTTCTTTATCAAATGAGAATCGATTAATTTATCTCTATGTATGACTCTAATTTTTTTTTTTTTTTTTTTGAGAGAAGAATGTCTATGTGTAATTCATGACGTGATTAGTTTGCAACAACTATCTTTGCGTTGGTATACAACTTTGCTCTAAAATCTTTTCAATGCACCAACAAATTTGCAATAAAGTGCTTGCTGAAACCGTTTGCATTAACAATACAATACAATACAATACCAAAAAAAAGAAAAAAAGAAAAAAGAAGGTTCTCTGTCCTTTCTTCCTCTGTCAATTTCCAATCACATTGACCATAGAGGCCATAGCATCAAGTATATTCAGCAACTCCCATCCCTAGCAGCTTAAAGTTTAGGTGTGGTCCAGATGCCTCAAACCCTATACCTAACAAAATGACATAGCATTGTAATTGAAGAAAGGCAATAAAGCAAACTTTAAACTCCGAAGTGACCTATTAACCCAATGGTAGTAGTATTTAAGAAGACATTCCCAATCTGAGAAAGGGAAGAGACTGCATGGGCCAATAACTCACTGGATGTTTAAGATCCCAAACCAAAAATCACTTCATTTCTCATTTATTACATCTTTGCCTCACTATGAGGAAGAAATGTTCAGAAAACCAAAAAAAGAAAAGAAAATACCAAAAGACAAGAGCTCGACTTTAATGTGTTCCCAATATCAATGACAAATCGGTATCTGACATCTGCTTTCACAAGTCGTTCCATTGCAGTGTTCACATAATCAATTGGAATAACCTCAACTCTGCAGTAATGTTGTGTTTGGCTACAAAATCAATCATTTCTTGTGTTTCCTTCAAGCCTCCAATGCAACTACCACCCAATAACTTCCTTCCTGTCATTCCATAACATTTATTAATACACAATTTATCAGTAGAAATGCATAGGCAGCAATTAGGCTTGTACACACAAGATTATTTAATAATAATAATAATAATAACAACAATTAGCTTCATCACACGTGCTCGGCACGCGTGATGAGGCTCTTTCTTATTTTGAGTTTAATGTAATTTTTTAATTTGAATTTATCTATTATTGGTGAGGTTACATAAAAAGAGATTTTTAAGAAACTAAAATTTAAGATTTGAAAATGAGTAAACTATTGGGTTTAATGTGTACTAATTTTTAGGAAAAAATGTATTAAATGTGCGTGAAATATATTTAAATATGAGAAAGAGTGTGTGCTAACATAAGAAGGGATTTTTAAGAAACTAAAATTTAGGATTTCAAAATGAGTAAACTACTGAGTTTAGTGTGTGCAAGTTTTTAGGAAAAAAATGTATTAAACTTGTGTGAAATATATTTAAATAGGAGAAAGAGTGTGTGCTAATTTTTAGGAAAAAATTTTCTCCAGTAGTTTTTTTTTTTTTTTTTTTGTTGAATTACAATTTTAATCATTTATTAATTAAGAATAATGATTATCTAATTAGATTATGGGTATTTTTGACATTTTTTTGAAGTAATAACTAACTTTCTGAATCATCTTAATATATAGAGATAATATTAATAATACACTTAGTTTTATATAATTATTAAGTCATATCAACATTTTACGTTTTTAGACCCTTTAAACACAAACAGATTAACCTAGTTATTTAGCCAAGTGATTAACTTAGGTAAATTATTCAAATCTAGGTTAACACAAGTAAATCATATCATGTAAACAATGTGGAAAATAAAAAACACAATGATATGATAACCCTGGAACACCAAACTGGTAAAAAACTTGGGGAGGATTTAACCTAGCTATCCTCAAGGTAAAACAGATCCACTATGAAAGAATTGAAGTTTTACAATAGCAACTTGGACCACTAACATCCTATTGCTACCTCGAGTAAAAAACTTACTACCGTGACCACGTGATAGCTCCGAGTCTACGGACTACTTTTTTCTTGGATTCATAGCAACCACAAGTACTCCCACTTGTGTTTTTCTTTAAGCTTTTTATGCAACAACTGAAATGATCACCAAGCTCTCGACATCAATCTTGATCTTGATAACCCTAAGTGTGTATGAAGGCAAACACTTCTAGATCTCACAAGAGATTCATACACACGCAGCATAAACAACAACCTGAAAATGTGGTTAGGGTTTTTCCTTTTATACTTAAGGCAAAACATAAAACCGTATACGTCATATGGGCTTGGGCTTGAGTTGGAAAAATCTGCAGAAAAACATTCTGCATAAGCTTCGATCGATCGAGCCTTGCAGAAAGTGAACAATAATTTTCTGCAATCATTCGATTCCAACTTTACAATCAACATACTTTGAGCAGCCTAAATCTAGACTCTAAGTTTTGATCATGGTTTGCCAACATTACATATTGAAGTTCTAATACATTTAGATCCTAAATCCTTAGAACCTAACAAACATAACAAGCAAGTACAAGTACAACAGTAATTTTCTTTAAAAACCCTCTCCCCTCTCCCCATGTGTGTGTGTGTGTTAAAAATATTTAGTACTCTCAAAAGAAAAAATAGTGGATTAATCCCACATTGGAAAATGAGTGTGTGTTATAGAGGTTTAAAGTCTGTGCTATATATTCAAGAGTTAGACCATTTTGGATATACACCACTATAAGTTTCTTTAAAAACCTTCTCTCTTCTCCCCATGTGTGTGTGTGTTAAAAATATTTAGTATTCTCAAAAGAAAAAATAGTAGGTTAATCCCACATTGGAAAATGAGTGTGAGTTAAAGAGGATTAAAGCTTATGCTATATATTCAAGAGTTAGGCCCTTTTGGATATACATCACTGTAAGTTTCTTTAAAAACCTTCTCCCCTCTCCCCATGTGTGTGTATGTTAAAAATATTTAGTTTTCTCAAAAAAAAAAATAGTGGGTTAATCCCACATTGGAAAATGATTGTGAGTTAAAGAGGTTTAAAGTCTATGTTGTATATTCAAGAGTTAGGCTCTTTTGGATATACATCACTATAAATTTCTTTAAAAACCTTCTCCCCTCTCCCCATGTGTGTGTGTGTTAAAATTATTTAGTATTATAAAAAAAAAAAAAAAAAAGTACAAATACAACAAGACATGTCGATTAAATAATTATTAAATATATTTTTATTTATATTTTCTATATAATATTAAGCATTTATTTTTCATGTAATGTTAAATCTTAAATATATATCAAATTAAGAGTAATAATAAATAATAAAGCAAATTCATGACTATTAAAGAGTGTTTAGGAATTAGAATATAAACCAAGAATAGAGATATTTATTAATTTTCAAATGCATTATTGCTATTTAGAGCATGAATGTTTTCTTTGTTTTGTGAAATGGCATTTGATTCCTCTTGTTTTTGTGTCTTAGATGTGTTTTGTAGTTGTTTTTATTTTTAAAAAATGATATGGTTAGGACAAGCATGCAAAAGTGTCCTAGGCATGTCAAGTGTCCAACACGGGTGCCGCATTTCAAATGAATTGTTCATGTTTCCTAATATTTAATACAACACGATTCTTTATTGCAATGTAAAGATATAGTGATAGATGTATGATTCCTAGGAAACATTAACGTTAACATACCTAGGGATAAATGGGTAGGTGGATGTACCCTATTCGTTCTTGACCATGTGAAGATCCAAGTGACATATCCCACAAAAAAAAACTTTGAACGTTACGTCTTTCTCCCCTGTTGCCCTACAAAGTACAAACATACCATACCATTTTATATTTAGCACGAACCAACAATTCAGAACTAAAAAAAAAAAAATGTTAACAAGGATGGATCATTATCAATACTAATTGGGTAATCACCACGCGCACTGTGATTAATTGATCAAATAAAGCCAAGAGCCCTTGTCTTCAATGTAGGTGTTTCACTTTCTCTAATTATCGAATTGTTTATAGGTAGAAGAAGTTAAAAATTTTGTAGCTCAACTGACACTTTTTGTATTTACAATATAAATGTCTAGATTCAGATCTACCATCCCTAGGTATTGAATTATTAAAAAATATATATATAAATATATATATATATATATATATATATATATATATAAAATCTTTATAATAACACAGTAGAATGGTCAAATAAAACAAAATAAAAATTAGAATAAATGCAAGCCCTTTCACTATTGTCTTTCACCCAAAAAAAAAAATGCAAGCCTTTTCAAATTACATAACAAGAGTATAATTGAATAATCCAATTTCGTTTTTATTGGCTGTTCTCCCCATAGTATATAAGGAAAACAAAATGATTATAATGGCATAACAAATTGATAACGAAAAACAAAATCAAACAATGGATGAGAGAGAGAGAGAGAGAGAGGACCTTATTGAGAAATTGAAGGGAGAGAGGAGGCCAGAAGTATCTCTGGCTGCCCAGCCAAAGGCCTTGTTGGGGTGCTCAACCTCTGGTGATTTCGCCATTGAATTTTCTCTAGAAAGCAGCTATATATGAAGAAACAATTGAAATGTTATGGCAATGCAATCCCCCAATGCCAGTAAAGACTAGTAAGAGTATCTCCAACAGTCATTGTATCTCTATTTTTAACAAATAAAATGCTATTGTTCACACTCCAATTGGTTCTCTAAACACAAATTCTCCAAATTTTTTTTTGAAGTTGCTACAGTACTTCTCTTAATTTAGAGAACACTATAGCAACTCCAAATCAATTTTTCTGCTTAAAAAATTATCCCAGCTACTATTATATCAATTCTTTCTCTCTCCTCCGGATTTTTTTTTTCTCTCATTCTCCCCATTTCTCACATAATCCAAACACAAAACATAAAACACAAAACAAAATCCAATTCTTAAAATAAAGTTGAATCAGAGCAAGCAAATATGAAAAAAAAGAAAGAACAAACCGATCTGACCTAGCCTGGTGGTGGGGAGGACGATGAGCGGTGGTGGGGTGGAAGATGAGCGGCGGCAGCGGAGCGAAAGGCGTGGCGGCATAGAGAGAGGAGCGAAGCCATCTAACCCATATGTTCTTTCTCTCTCTACCTCTTTCTCTGTTTCTTATAACAGAGAAAGCTGGATAATGTGTTAGGATCAAGTAGAAAATGAAAAAAAAAAGTTGAGAAAGAGAGTTGGAGAAAGAAAGAGAGAGGGAGGTTCTGGAAAGTGGAAAGTAGAGAAAAAAAAAAGGGAGAGGATAGGGACATATGGGTATATGTGTGTGGTGGAGAAAAATCAAGAGAAAAAAAAAAAAAAAACGTATGGATGATAGAAAGAAAGAAAGGAAAAAACAAATAAAATAAAAGAAATGACAATTTAGAAATTCTATCACAATATTTTCACAATAAATTTTAAGTAACATATTGTTATTAGCTAATATTGGTGAGTAAAAATATAATTTCAACAGTGAGTTCAAATTAGAACTAGTAACAATTTTCCACATAAGATTTTAATGTGATTCTTGTGAAAGAATTGCGTAAAATGTTGTGAATATAACATTTTTCATTGAAAAATATAATTGTTGGGAATGAATATAGAAAGAATAAATGATGATAAAAAAAGAATAAAGAATGAATGAAGAAATAATATTTAAATGAGATAGAGAATGAGATATAGAATCTGTTGAAAAATGTATTTGAAAAAGTGGGTAGGTAAAAGTTAAATGTCACTGTTCATTCTCCAAACAGTACAAAAATTTGGAGAAACTGCTGAAGATGCCCTAAGTTTGTGATATAGTAATAAAATATACCTCTTTATATATATAGTACTAGATTATATAAGGGACTGTTGAGGGTTTGGTGAGGTATTATATATCTCAGCAAATGGGAACTCAATGTACCTCTATATATGTGTGTATATATATATATATATATATATATATATATAGTACTAGGTATAAGGCACTGTTCAACTTGAGGGTTTGGTGACGTATTAGCTTAGCAAATGGGGATATAAAACTGAAACATTCTTGCTGACTACTCCTATCTTTCTGGAACCAGGAAAGGAAAGGCTAAGGAAGAGGAGTTTCTTACCCCTTCGAGCATCAGCATCAAAGAATGCTATGCTATACTATTATACTATCTCAAAAAGTCACTTTATTACTTATACCATCCCATTTTACAATACCTCCTACATCCTAAAACTCTATTTTTATTAAAATATTATTTTATAATCTTTCTTTACTATTTTTTTCTAACCATAACTTTTGTTTTCCTACGCTTTTCCAAATCCATCACCCCACACACACACACACACACGCACAAACACAACCATCAAACCTTAAATAGAGCAACAAACACACATAATCCAAATATCCGCCGGCGATTCGATTAACTGATTCCGGCGACATGTACAAATGAGTTTCTCTAAAATCCCACCGGAACAAAAATCCCAATTAAAAAAAAAAAAAAAAAAAAAAACCAGCATCACAACAGAACCCGATCTCCAATCTCCGATCTCCAATCTCCGATCTCCGTGACCAATTAGCCATACCCACAACCCACTTCAGCCCACTCCGATCTCCGACTCCGCGACCCATGCCGTGACCCGCGCTGTGACCCACTTCAGCCACTCCGATCTCCGATCTCCGTGACCCACGCCATGACCCACTCCGATCTCCGTGACCCACAACTCACCTCAGCCATACCCACCACTTCCTTTAAGCACCGGTCACAGCCAAAAAAAAAAAAAAAAAGCAGATGAGAAAGAGATGGATGATGTTTGGGTTTGAAAGAGGAAAGAGCAGAGAGAATGTGAAGAGAGCGGAGAGAAGCAAATGAGAAAGAGATGATGATGTTTGGGTTTGAAAAAGGAAAGAGCAGAGAGAATGTGAAGAGAGCGGAGAGAGCAGATGATGTTTGGGTTTGGAAGAGGAAAGAGCAGAGAGAATGTGAAGAGAGAGAAATGCCGGTGGATTAAAATATATATATATATATTTTTTACAATTGTGCTACAGTACAATTCTAAAGATAGAATTGTACTGTAGCACTATTGTAAAATTTTTTACAATAGTTGTGTTTAGCATCCTTTGATGCAGCACATTTTAAGCCATAAAATGCTAAAAAAGGCTTAGATATAGCATTAGCATTTTTCAATGCTAATGCTCTAAAGTTCCCACATGCTATAAGGCACTGTTCAACTTGAGAGTTTGGTGACGTATTAGCTTAGCAAATGGGGATATAAAACTGAAACATTCTTGCTGACTACTCCTATCTTTCTGGAACCAGGAAAGGAAAGGCTAAGGAAGGAGTTTCTTACCCCTTCTTAGTTCTCACATGCCACACTTTCTGTCTTCTCATTCCATTTTTTTATTTTTATTTTATAGAGACATTGGTCATTTTTTCTTGGAGCATTGGTTATTGCTTATTAGTTATTATACACACGCTAAGACTTCTTCTCTCGCTTGTCACTGACTCACTGCGTGTCTTGTTTGTAAACCGCAGCTTTTTTTTCTTGGTCAGTCATTGTTGTGAAAGTGTTGTAAACATAATACTTTTCCTAAAGTTTACTTGTGGAGTGATTTTGATTCTTGAAGTTTTAAGTGAACCCTATCGGTTCTTGAAATTTAAAAAATGAGAGTTTTTAGTCCCTTCGTCAATTTTCGTTTGTTTATTTGTCTATGTGTCTTATAGAATAATAATGTATAATTTTTTAGGATAAAATTTAGTTACAAAATTGGTTGTAACCTTAGGCTACAACCTTAATATCTTTTTACCAGAGATGAATTTTAACAAATTCACCATTGGATTAGATCTTTTTCTTATGTACTTCATGCTTGCAAAATTTCTAAAAAATTAAAGATCAATTGCTATGTTATCAATAAATTGTTTAAATTGCAAGTCTTTATAGTTTAAAATTTGACATGTGTATTATGAGCGTAAATAACATGCAATTCAACGGTTAGATTTTTATAATATATAATAATGTTTATTTTATTGAGTAAGGTTATAGCCTTAGACTATAACCAATAATTTTTTAACTAAACTTTGTCTTAGTGACGATATTTTTGTTATTAAAAAATGGACAAATTTTAGCTGTAAAATTGGTTGTAACTTAAATTATAACCTTACTCAATAAAAACATTACTACATATTTGAAAAATCTAACCATTGAATTGCATGTTTTTTACGCTTTTAATACACATGTCAAATTTTGTGTCAATCAGATATTATTTACTATATGATCTATAAGCTTATATTTTATGCATAATTTTAAACTACAAATACTTAACATTAAACAATTTATTTATGACATAACTATTGATTTTTTATTTTATAGAAATTTTGCAAGCATGGAAGATGTAAGAAGAAGATGTAATCCAATGGTGAATTTGTCCGAATTCACCTCTAATAAAAAAATATTGAGTAAGGTTGTAATTTAAGGCTACAACCAATTTTGTAGTTAAACTTTATCCTTAAACAATTACACGTAATCCCAATTTGTCAAATTAGACTTAATCCCAATCTCCCAAGAACACAAATCCCTTTAACCTCCATGTTGGGCTGCACAATAATACTAAATAATAACTGTAGCCACAGCCGCCGAAGACAAAATCCAAATATCATCAGAGCATCTCCAATAGGTTCTCAAAAACCAATTTTGGAGAACAAACACACCAAAAACTCACTCCAACAGCTTCTCTAAAAGCAAAAATTTTCCAAATTTCTTTTGAAGTTGCTACAGTCGTTCTCTTTATCTAGAGAAGACTGTAGCAACTCCAAATGAATTTTTCTACTAAAAAAATCATACAACTCAATAAAAAACAATTATTTCTCACTCCTCTCACCACGGCTACAAACATTCACAACATCTACAAACACAACAATCCTTTCTCTCAAACATTTCTAAACTCAAGCATAATCAAAATACAAACTCAAAAACATAGTATTAAAACTAATCAAATCATAACAATAAAAGAAAAAAAAAAAAAAGAAAAAAAAAAAGACACAAGCCATCTAACCCATCTGGGCTACATTAGGGAGGAAAACAAGCGGCGGCCACGGAGCAGAAGGTGCGGCACAGAGAGCAGAGCGCAAAGCGCGGCGAAGTGGAGCCATCTAACCCATCTGTTCTTTCTCTCTTTACCTCTTTCTCCTGTGTTGTGGTTCCACACTTCTATTGATATTAATAAAACAACCTGATCAATGAATCTTCTAGACGGCAAGAACATTAGTTGCTCCAAAATTGTTAATAAAAAAGTATAACTAAAGCAATTTAGAAAATATGAGAGAGAGAGAGAGAATCTTATTTTGGCCTTAGCAACAGAGACTGTTGCAGTAATCCTATCAATATCTTTAGGGTTATAATATTTTTCTTCACTACTAACATGATTTGCTGCTCGAATCACAACATATCATACCAACAATTAACAATTATGAAAGGTATTATATCCCTAATATTAGTGTAATCATATTAGCCTCAGCATTTGCTACAGACACCTTATCCTGGGTCAAGCTGATTAAATTTTTAAGTAAGTTTCCTCAGTCAAACTGATCAAAATTTTT
Organism: Quercus tomentella; assembly: GCA_028535165.1. Lineage (NCBI taxonomy): Eukaryota > Viridiplantae > Streptophyta > Magnoliopsida > Fagales > Fagaceae > Quercus > Quercus tomentella. The sequence continues at coordinate 17,247,599 of JAPQVY010000001.1, forward strand.
AAGCAAGTGTCCTAAGTCAAAATTAAACTTGTCTTATATCAAACAGACTTATTTCTTCAAGTGCCACCAACTCAGTGTCATAGCTTCCAACTCTTACTCTGTCTCCTTGTTGACCTGAACAATTTTATTATTGGCCTCCTTCAACGTCAAAGGTTGCCTTATGACTTGCTTCCTCAAAGATCGCAACGTATGATTGAGCCAGTCAACTTCCATGCTCACTATCCATAAAATTGTAAATACTGACATCATTGCATGTAAATGCTTAATATAGATGGTTAATAAAGAACTCAATTTTTCACTCATCCATCCTAGTGAAACTTTTCTTTTTCAACTGTGAATAGCTCTTGACACTAGAGCAAAAACAAAGATAACAAAATACATATAGAGAGAGTATGAGCAAAATTGTGGCTAAATGGGCTAAAGCTGGTTCTCATGCAAATCAATCTAACAGAAGGGATTTCACATTGCAGTTATTTAAGTCTTTGATTTCTTTAAACATTGAACAGAAGGAATTTCTAACTGAAGATTAAATATGATTCAAAAAAAGGAAAAGAAAGAAAGAAAGAAAAGCTATATGATTATTTGTGTTGTGGTTTTACGCTTCTACTGATATAAAACAACTTGATCAATGAATCTTCAACACAAGCAGTAGTTGCTCCAAAGATGTTCATACAAAAGTATAACTAAAGCAATTGAGAGAGAGAGAGAGAGAGAGAGGGAGCGATCCACCAAAGACCTCCGGAAAAAGCATCTTACATTGGCCTTGGCAACAGAGACTGTTGCATTAATCCTATCAATGTGCTTAGGGGCATAATATTTTTCAAGAGGGCTAACATAATTTGTTGCTCGATTCACAACATGTCATATTAGCAATTATGTACGATGTTATGTCCTTAACATTACTTTAATCATATTAGCCTCAGCATATGCTACAGCCAGCTTATCCTTGGTCAAAGTCAAACTAATCTAAATTGTTAAGTATCTTCAGTCAAACTGATCCAAATTTTTAAGCAAGCATCCTAAATCAAATTGAACAGGTCTTATATGAAACAGGCTTATTTCTTCAAGTGCTACCAACTCTATCTCATATCCTAACAACTCTTCCTCTGTCTCCTTGTTGACTTACAAATTTTATTATTGGCCTTCTTCAACGCCAAAGATTGCCTTATGACTTGCTTTCCTCAAAGATGTCATCCATGATCCAACCTATGATTGAGCCAGTCAAATTCCATGCTCACTTTCCATAAAATAGCCATAAAATTATAACTACTACCACTATTGCGTAATTGCTTACATTGATGGTTAATAAAGAACTTAATTTTACACTCATTCATCTTAGTGAAACTTTTCTTTTTTCAACTTTGAATAGATCTCACACTTTGAGCAAAAATCTATATATCTATATAATATTAATAACCAAAGCTTAAAGAAAATCCAATTAGATTTTAATTAGATTCTTAATTTTGTACCATGTATCCTATTTTATTTTTAATTTTGAATCAAGTGAATTATTGAGCGTAAAAATCTAAGAGTCTAAATCCAATTAGATTCTAAATTGATTTCACATCTCACCTTAAAGACAAGGAGAGCATGAATCATCAAATCATTTCTTAGCTGCACAACACTTCCGATCTATATGTCAGCATGGAATTTAGAGGATATGACACACACTACAAAAAAGATTGCTATTTGCGATGAAACTTTTTCGATGACTACAAAAAGCCGTCGGAAAAACTAGCTTTTTCGATGGCAAGTCTCTTTCGTCAACAATTACTCGTCGAATATTAAAATATTTGTGACGGTAAAATGAGCTCGTCGAAAATGCCTATTATTTTTGTCAAAAATATTATTTATTTTGGAGGGAAATATTCCCGCCTTACTTTTTACGACGACATAAAAATGTTCATCACTAATAAAGTAATTTGTTGCTCGATTCACAACATGTCATATTAGCAATTATGTACGATGTTATGTCCCTAACATTACTTTAATCATATTAGCCTCAGCATATGCTACAGCCAGCTTATCCTTGGTCAAAGTCAAACTAATCTAAATTGTTAAGTATCTTCAGTCAAACTGATCCAAATTTTTAAGCAAGCATCCTAAATCAAATTGAACAGGTCTTATATGAAACAGGCTTATTTCTTCAAGTGCTACCAACTCTATCTCATATCCTAACAACTCTTCCTCTGTCTCCTTGTTGACTTACAAATTTTATTATTGGCCTTCTTCAACGCCAAAGATTGCCTTATGACTTGCTTTCCTCAAAGATGTCATCCATGATCCAACCTATGATTGAGCCAGTCAAATTCCATGCTCACTTTCCATAAAATAGCCATAAAATTATAACTACTACCACTATTGCGTAATTGCTTACATTGATGGTTAATAAAGAACTTAATTTTACACTCATTCATCTTAGTGAAACTTTTCTTTTTTCAACTTTGAATAGATCTCACACTTTGAGCAAAAATCTATATATCTATATAATATTAATAACCAAAGCTTAAAGAAAATCCAATTAGATTTTAATTAGATTCTTAATTTTGTACCATGTATCCTATTTTATTTTTAATTTTGAATCAAGTGAATTATTGAGCGTAAAAATCTAAGAGTCTAAATCCAATTAGATTCTAAATTGATTTCACATCTCACCTTAAAGACAAGGAGAGCATGAATCATCAAATCATTTCTTAGCTGCACAACACTTCCGATCTATATGTCAGCATGGAATTTAGAGGATATGACACACACTACAAAAAAGATTGCTATTTGCGATGAAACTTTTTCGATGACTACAAAAAGCCGTCGGAAAAACTAGCTTTTTCGATGGCAAGTCTCTTTCGTCAACAATTACTCGTCGAATATTAAAATATTTGTGACGGTAAAATGAGTTCGTCGAAAATGCCTATTATTTTTGTCAAAAATATTATTTATTTTGGAGGGAAATATTCCCGCCTTACTTTTTACGACGACATAAAAATGTTCATCACTAATAAAGTATTATTTACGACAACTGAATAAAAACCGTCAGAATTACTAACACTTGTGACGGCTTTTGTGCGTCGAAAATACAAAAAATATTTTTTTATGGTGTTATTATTTGCGACAAACATTCTTCCATCGTAAATATGAAAGAGGGTATTATTTACAACAATTGAAGAAAAACCGTCGGAACTATTAACACTTGTGACGGCTTTTGTGCGTCAAAAATGCAAAATATATATTTTTTATAGTGTTATTATTTGTGACAAACATTCTTCCATCGTAAATATAAAAGATGGTATTAGCGATAGCCATGAAGCCATCAAAAATGGTAAAATATTTTGGAGGGAAAATTCCCTCCTTACTTTTCACATTTGTGACGACATTTATCCATCACAATTATTATTATTTTTTCTAATTGGGTTTGTATTTGTGACGAACATGCTAACCGTCGTAAATAGTTAATTTGCTTGAAAAGAAAGAATGTATTAGTGATGGAATTGGATCCCTCCCAATAAATAATATTTGCGATGGACCTAAGCCGTCGACAATGGTAATTTTTTTAAAGGGGGGGGGGGGGAATTCATGCTCATATTTTTCATGTGTTTGATGGTTGTTTTCCATCACTATATATTGCATTCTTATTTGCGACAGGCATTTTGGTCATCCTTAATAATTAAAATTTTCTTAAGAAAAGAAGGTATTAGCGATGGTAAAGTAAATCTGTCACAATAAAGGTGAGTTCCAACATACATATGGCCGTAAAAAATTATTATTTTCTTTGAATGGTAAATTTTCCTCAATTTTGTCTTAAAACTCTAGAATTTTTAATTTTTTAATTTTAAAAATTGCAAAAAAACATCTTTCAAGACCATCTAAGTACTTAAGGACCATTTTGGTCATTTCAGAAGTAAAAGGTATTTTAATCATTTTGAAGCATTTAGGGACACTTTTGTCACTTTAGAAGTTTAAGGGTATTTTGGTCATTTCCTTGCTTTGATGGTGTATTTTAGCCATTTTGGGTGGTCGGATTGTGTCAACGGGGTTAAACAAAGTTTCCTAGTGGGTGGGTACAACAACATATGTCCATCATGCAACCAGATGGAGAACCAAAATCTGACCGTTGGATTGGTAGAAAGTGATGAAATATTTGTGTCTGTAAATTACAGTAACAATCAGATGGTCAGATTGTGAGAACAGAGCAGTCAAATCCTGCGAAACTTCGTTAAAGTCTATTAAATTTGGTCAATCTTTGGTCAAATTCTTCAAAGTTGGTTCTAGGACCACTGGATTTTATCAAATTAGGTTGATCAGAGAGGTTTTAAGTGGGTTTTGGGTATTGGTCAGTATTTTAAGGTTTTTTTGGTTTTCATGCTTTTATTAGTTTCTAGTTTTAAAATGGCAAAGTCAAAGGTCATATGTAAATCCATTAGGGTCATTTTATAGGTTTTTGGTTGTATTTTTGTATGTAATTTTCTCGATTCTTAGTAATATTTATATAGCGTATAACTCTCTTGGAAGAGTATTGGATATTTTTAGTGATTGAAGTTTCATGATAGGTAGATGCAACGACATGCATCCATCTTGTGCCAGAGTTAGATTTAAAATTTGACCATTGGATTAAAATTGTGGGATAAAATATTGGTTTTGATGAATTTTGAACTCAATCAAACGGTTGGATTAGTAGAACGTGACCAATCAAAATTTCTTGGTGTGTTGGTACAACAACACATGTCCATGATGCTTTAGACTCAAATCCAAAATCCGACCATTGTATTTGAAGAATGTGATGAGATATTAGTGTTGGTGAAGTATGACAACAATTAGACGGTCAGATTATGAGAAATGAGTAGTCAAAGTTTGCAAAACTTGGTCAATATTTGGTCAAACATGGTCAACCATTGAAGTTGGATCTATGATAGGTAGATGCAACGACATGCATCCATCTTGTGCCAGAGTTAGATTTAAAATTTGACCATTGGATTAAAATTGTGGGATAAAATATTGGTTTTGATGAATTTTGAACTCAATCAAACAGTTGGATTAGTAGAACATAACCAATCAAAATTTCTTGGTGTGTTGGTACAACAACACATGTCCATAATGCTTTAGACTCAAATCCAAAATCCAACCGTTGTATTTGAAAAATGTGATGAGATATTGGGTTGGCGAAGTATGACAAGAATTAGACGGTCAGATTGTGAGAAATGAGAAGTCAAAGTTTGCAAAACTTGGGCAATATTTGGTCAAACATGGTCAACCATTGAAGTTGGGTCTATGATAGGTAGATGCAACGACATGCATCCATCTTGTGCCAGAGTTAGATTTAAAATTTGACCATTGGATTAAAATTGTGGGATAAAATATTGGTTTTGATGAATTTTGAACTCAATCAAACTGTTGAATTAGTAGAACGTGACCAATCAAAATTTCTTGGTGTGTTGGTACAACAACACATGTCCATAATGCTTTAGACTCAAATCCAAAATCTGACCGTTGTATTTGAAGAATGTGATGAGATATTGGTGTTGGCGAAGTATGACAACAATTAGACGGTCAGATTGTGAGAAATGAGTAGTCAAAGTTTGCAAAACTTGGTCAATATTTGGTCAAACATGGTCAACCATTGAAGTTGGGTCTATGATAGGTAGATGCAACAACATGCATCCATCTTGTTCCAGAGTTAGATTTAAAATTTGACTATTGGATTGAAATTGTGGGATAAAATATTGGTTTTGATGAATTTTGAACTCAATCAAACGGTTGGATTAGTAGAACGTGACCAATCAAAATTTCTTGGTGTGTTGGTACAACAACACATGTCCATAATGCTTTAGACTCAAATCCAAAATCCGACCGTTGTATTTGAAGAATGTGATGAGATATTGGTGTTGGTGAAGTATGACAACAATTAGACAGTCAGATTGTAAGAAATGAGTAGTCAAAGTTTGCAAAACTTGGTCAAACATGGTCAACCATTGAAATTGGGTCTATGACCACTCGATAGGATCAAATTAGGTTGAATAGGGAGGTTTTGAGTGGGTTTTGGGTATTGGTTTGTATTTTAGGGTTTTCTCCACTTTTATGCTTTTCTATAAAATTTTCTTTGCTAAAGTTTAACAATGAATAGTACAGACAATACTGAAAATTTTAGAATAATAATGCAAAGTTTATCAAGCACCAAAATACTTGCAACGACAATTCTCTCTGCAACTTGTTGAAAATCTTTTAAAAAAATGGCATACTGAATATTTTAAAATACTCTTTAATTAAAAATTGAAATCAATGAATTTTAATTATGAAATAAGATAATTTTGGAAATTTGCGAGTAGTTAAATACACAACATTTTTAATATTAATTTAACAAATTTTGGTTAATGGGATGTCAAGTGGAAAATGTTTTTTCCCTTCAAATGGGGTGGTTTCGCCAAATAAAATAAACAAAGTTTTTTTTATATAAATATTAAGGTTATATTTCCATAAAAGAAATCCACCTACACAATATTGAGGTTATATTTCCCTGACTTTTTTAAAAGAACACTTGCTATACAAAAATTTCAAGAAGTGAGATTTCATAGTGTTTCTATCCTTTTTTTTTTTTTTTTTTTGAGAAAATAGTGTTTCTATCTTTTATTAAAAATAATAATTAAAAAAAAGTGATATTTCAAAGTGACCCAAAAAAAAAAAAAAAGGACATTGTTGTCATAAACAAAATACATAATTTTATAAGGAAAAAAGAAGAAGAAGAAGTCACGTTGCTGTCCTTGTTTAGAAAAAGTAAAACACACACACAATATCATTTTAACACTAAAAAAGAAAAAAAAAAGAAAAAGAAAAGTCAAAACCCTACCTCCTAGACCCTAGTTCCCTCCCTCTCCCTCTCACTAAAAACAAACGCCCCCCTTTTTCTTTTTTTTGATCCCAGGCCTCCCTTTCCCTCTCACTAAAATACTAACACTCTATTTCACTAAAGAAAAGAAAGAAGAAAAAAAAAGCTCTCACCTCTATACTTTATAGCCCACATATTTTTCAATATCCCTCCATCGTTCACTTTTTCTTTCTCTTTTTGCCAATCACAATCAAACCCAAAAGGTTAGTTTTCTTAAATCCTTATATTTTGATTTATTTTGTTAATGTAGTGGATTAGTAAATGGATTTGTTGGTTTATCTCCTTCATCTAAATTTTGGGATTGGCTTAGATATATCTCTTTCATAATATATAATCTCATATTGTAGCCAAAGTTTTTGACAGTTTGGTACTAGTAAATAGTGTAATGTATCTATTGATTAGTCTTAATTATATGCAAGCACCTACGACTGCACGGTTTTTTTTTTTTTTTTTTTTTTTTTTTTTTTTTTTTCAGTATAATCAACATTAATTTTTTTTTTCTATTTTATTGAGGTTTTTGAAATAAGTGACAAATTTGCTCATTATAGTTTTCAATTAATTGCTATTCTTGGTGCATATATAATTTTATGTGACTTGTTGTGGTGATGGATATATTGTTAAGAGTGATGGGGATGTACTATTAATGTGGTTATTGGTGGCAGATGTATTCTTGGAAGTTCTTATTCACAAGAGAACTACAAGGTTCTTATTAGTAGTAAGGATTTATGATAAATGCAATGTTTGTGTCGGTAGTAAGGATTTATTTTTGATGTTTTGTCATTTATCGTGGTGATTGTGTTAATGTTTTTAAATGAATATATTTTAGTTAATTCTTTATTATTTACTGTAAATATAAAATTTTGTGTAGTTATAATTTTTGTATATTTATTCAGTTTAATTTAAAATATTGCAGAACAATGTTAGGGAGGAGATCATAGTGTGAATAATGACAAAAGATGACTTTAAGGAGGAAGGTGACTCTCAGATTGAGGAAACTGACTCAGACGATGACTGATCTTCCAATACTTATGCTTTCAAGTTTCGTGAAGGATATAATTAATATAGCTTTCATGTATTATTGAACATCACGCTATTTTGTAGACCTTCTAATATTTTCATTTTTATTGCATTATTCACTTATTAGTTTTGAACAATTATGGATTTGTACTTGTTATTTGAATGGAGAATTTTTTATGAGATGTATGTTTGTAATTTATATATTATTTATTTACTTCATGTAATTCATGTGTTTCTTTTTCGACAGAATTGTTTTGTCGTAATTAAAGTACTATAAACGGCCTTTTTTTTTTTCTTTCGACAAAGCTATTTTGTTGCAAATAATGTATTAGTGACGTGGTAACTAATTTTTAATAATGGTCAAAGTTCATCAAAAAAAAGTAAATGGTCACTAAGATTTTGTATTTTTGACAAAAAGCTAAGTATTTACGATGACTTTTAGTCGTTGAAAAAAATACATTAACGATGGCTATAGTTCGTCGCAAAATGTATTTGGTCATTCAACTTCATCATTTGAAATTGTATTTTTGACGGAAAATCAAGTATTTATGATGACTTTTAGTCATCGAAAAAATACATTAACGATGGCCTTAGTTCGTCGCAAAATATATTTGGTCGTCCAACTTCTTTGTATGAAGTTGTATTTTCGACGACAAATCAAGTATTTATGACGACTTTTAGTCGTCGAAAAAATACAATAACGACGACCTTAGTTCATCACAAAATGTATTTGGTCGTCCAACTTCCTCATATGAAGAAGTATTTTCAACGGAAAATATCAAGTGCTTACGACGGCTTTTTACGGTCGAAAATGAGTGTTAGTGACGGCCTTGTCGGCAATATAGTATTACCGACGAGGCTTTTACCGACGGAAGTCAACGGCCTTTTGCCGTCGGCACTACTAATTTGCGACAGCTTTTTGTGTTGTTGTGACGAACTCTAGCCGTCGCTAATAGCAATCTTTTTTGTAGTGACAACCGAGGAAGTTTTAGACATTCTTACTTCCCACTATATTGAGTTTAATGGTGCCAAGGAACATTAGCTCATGGTTTTTCTCTACAAACTCACACAAGAGTTGAGGGAGCACATCATTGTGTTTCATTCACAAATGCGTTTCTGTTAGGTTCTAAGACTTTAGGTTTAAATGTATTAGAACTTCAATTTGTATTGTTAGCAAACCATGAACAAAACGTTTTAGTCTTGTTTAGACTTGCTTAAAGTATGTGGTTGTATGTAAAGTTGGAATCGAGTAGCTGCAGGATTTATTATGTAAATTTGCCTGGCTCAATCGATCGAAAATTAGGCTCGATCGATCGAAGCTTGTGCAGATTGTTTTTCTATAGATTTTTCCAACTCAGTCCAAGCCCGTTTGACATGTAGGGTTTTATGTTTTGTCTTAAGTATAAAAGGAAAACCCTAGCCACATTTTAGGTTGGTCCTTATGCTATGTGTGTGAATCTTTTGTGAGATCAAGAGGTGTTTACTTTCACACATATTTAGGGTTTCCAAGATTCAAGATTATGTCAAGAACTTGGTGATCTATTCAGTTGCTGCAATAAGAGCTTAAAGATACACAAGCGGGAGTGCTTGTACTTGTTGTGAATCCAAGAAAGAAGTAGTCCGTGGACTCGGAGCTGTCACATGGTTGTGGTAGTAAGTTTCCTACTTGAGATAGCAATAGGATGTTAGTAGTCTAAGTCACTATTTTGTAAACTTCAATTCTTTCATAGTGGATTCAGGTTTACCTTGAGGATAGCTAGGTTAAATCCTCTTCAGGTTTTTACAGGTTTGATTTCCTAGGTCATCATATCTTTGTGTTCTTTATTTTATGCACTTTAAATTGATATGATATATTTGTGTTAACCTAGATTTGAAATTTGACTAAGTAATCACTTGGCTAATTTACTAAGTTAATCTGAGTGTGTTTTAAGGGGTTTAAAAACAAACAGTTTCCTTTAGAATCAACTGGCCCTCTACAAACCCGCCTTAAAAGTCTCCTTCAATTTGAAGCCAAGTTGTTTCATTAGTATCGTGAGATCTGTGTGTGTTTGGTTAAACTAATAAAAAGAGATTTGTGTGTGTCAAACTAAAATTTTTTGTTTTAATGAGTTATTAGTTGAGTATAAGTTTATGTTTCAGTTCAAAGCAGTACCAAACTAACAAATATAGTATATATCTTTACAATCTTTGATCTTTCTTATCAAACTAATTCTATTCCCTCTGCCCACGAACCTGGTTTGATCTGCTATGAGTTACTTATTAGTTTGTTCTTTCTAAGAATTATAGTAAAATGTAATTTTAAGGAGTTAATACTTAAAATTAATGGGCGTATGAGAAGTAAAACTAAGGCGATGTTTGTGTCGCCATTTAATATGTGTTTGTTTGTGGTGTAATTTTTTTTTACTCGGGAATTGTCATAAAATTAGGGAAAGTCTATTAGCAACAAAGGTCAGGTATTTGAATGGTCTATTTACTTATTAATTAATGGTCAATTATATGATTCATTGGTGATGACGATATAGACAATCAAATTTAAATTTTTATTCGAGCTTTGTAGATAATTGTATTGTGGTAGTGTGTGTGTGGGGATCTGAGTGGTAATTGATAAGGGTATTCTTGTAAAGAAGCAAATTTGTTACATACAAGGAAGCCGATGGTTCCAATGAGACCGTCAGCCTCACATGCATGTACGGAAGTACAAAAGCGACGATGCCATAGGCCGACGACCTCACCTCAATACCTGACGTCATCCTTAAACGGAATGAGAGGTCGACGGGAAGAAGGAGGGCGACAGGAATAAAGAGCGTGATGGGTCCAGTGTGGCCTTACTTGACCTCTACAAATATCTGTACAAGGAAATATCGTGTACCCCACGATTAACCCTAATCAAGGGAATCCTTATAAGGAAAGGATTCCGCAAAATACGTAAATTAATGAGGATCTTCCCCACAAGGAAAGACCCTCCCTACCAAGAAAACAAAAGTCATTTCTATTCTACTATAAAAACCCTAAGCCTTCACAAATCAAGGTACACATAATTTACCCCAGTTCTAACACTTTAGAGTTGTGAAAGTTCTCTAACTTGACCTTCGGAGGGTATTTTGCCGGTACCACACCGGTACTTTTTGCAAGGTCTTCCTCTTCTTTGTTACGCAGGTTTTGTCTAGAACACGAGAGGACTGTGTGACTTACTGATGATTTTTGGCATCATTAGTTGGCATCGTCTGTGGGAAAGAAAACAATAACAACCATATTACCACTTCCCAGACAAAGAGTTGTATGGTACTCACTCGCTTGATGGCAACCAATAACCATACCGGAGAAGAACCATGCAATACTACCCTTGAAAGGCAGGTACATACCCTAGCTGCGGCTGTGGAACGCCTTATTAAGCAAAACCACGACCTGGAGGAATAGCTGTGCCAAAGGGATGTTGGGCCCAACAATCATGGAGAAGAGCAAGAGGGCACCAGCGCTGAAAGGAGGGACCGAGAAGGACCAGAAGGCTGCAATGCTCCGAGCTGACAAGAGCGACAAGATAACGGCCATCCATCTGTCGCAGAAACAGTGCCACCACACATAGTCACGGAGATGTAGATGATAAAGGAGCGGATGGATTTCATGATGAATGCTTTAGAGAACAGGTGTTAAGCGACCTCGACGAGTTAGTCCACTGGACGGTCTCGCCTTTTACTGCACTTGTCACTTAATTCCCCCTTCTACCGAAATTCTGTATGCCACAGGTAGAAGCCTACGACAGGTCAAAGGATCCCTTAGATTACTTGGAGTCATTCAAAACCCTTATGCACTTGCAAGGCGTGGCAGACGAGATCATGTGTTGAGCCTTCCTGACTATGCTGAAGGGTCCTACAAGGGTATGGTTCAGCAGGTTGACACCCAACTCTATCATTACCTTTAAGGAGCTGAGTGAACAGTTTGCCTCGCACTTTATTGAGGGGCACAGGTATAAGAAGTCCACTGTGTGCTTGATGAGTATCAAGAAACGGGAGGATGAGACGATGAGATCTTACATAACCCGCTTCAATAAGGAAGCCCTCTTGATAGACAAAGCTAATGACAAGATACTTGCTGTTGCATTCACCAATGGATTGCGGAAGGGAAAGCTTCTATTCTTTTTATACAAAAATGACCCGAAGACCATGTCAGATATGCTTTATCGAGCTACTAAGTACATGAACGCCGAAAACGCGTTACTAGCTTGAGAGGAGAAACCTAAGAAGAGGGAAAGGCAAGAAGATGCACGACAGGATAGGGGACGAAAGACGACCAAAACCGGAGATTGACAGGAGGATAGGCGCTCCAAGCTCCTCATTGGAAGATTTGCGAACTTCACCTCGCTGACTGCCCCTATCGATCAAGTCTTGATGCAGATTTAGGATGATGCAGCCTTGATGTGGCTCGGCAAGTTGAAGGGAGATCCCAGTAAGAGGTCCAGAGACAAATATTGCTGTTTTCATCGGGACCATGGTCATGACACGTCAGAATGCTATGACTTGAAGTAGCAGATTGAACCCCTTATTAGACAAGGGAACTACAATGATTCGTCAGTAAAGAAAGGGCAGATCCACCACAAGAGCAGGTTGCTAGAAGGGATAACGAGCACCTTAGGCCACCCATAAGGGACATAAGGATGATTATAGGGGGACACCACGATTTCTGATTCATCCAAGAAGGCCCGTAAGACTTACTTTAGGATGGTTCAGAACGTCCAACTGACAGGTTTTGTCCCAAAGATAGCACGGGTCGACAACCCTATAATTAGATTCTTGGAAGTAGACGCTCGACGTCTCCACCACCCACACGACGATGCACTCGTTGTTAGTATTCGGGTTGGGGACTATAGCACTTACTAGGTCCTAGTTGATAATGGAAGCTTTGCTGATATTCTCTACTACCCGGTATTCCAGCAGATGAGAATTGAGAGAGAGCGACTCGTAGCAGCCAACGCACTGCTCATTGGGTTCGGAGGAATAAGAGTATACCCCTTTGGCGCAGTCACATTGCCCAGGATAGTCGGTGACTACCCTCAGAAGATTACTAAGGATGTTACATTCCTTGTTGTCGACTGCTCATTTGCCTACAATGCCATACTAGGCCGACCTACCCTCAACTTATGGAAGGCCGTGATTTCAATCTATCACCTAATGATTAAACTCTACACCGAGTATGGAGTAGGAGAGGTATGCGGGGACTAAGTGGCAGCACGCGAGTGCTACATAGCAATGTTGGAGATGGATGACCACTTGCAGACCATGAGCATTGAAGAATAGAGGGTAGTCATAGAGCCCGTTGAAGGATTGGAGGAGATACTTCTCGACAACTCTAGGCCCGAGTGAACGATTAGGATCGGCACCCTTGCTACTCCGCCAGTCTGTCAAGTGCTCACGGCATTCCTAAAGGAAAACCAGGACGTCTTTGCTTGGAGTCATGAAGACATGCTCGAGATTGGCCCTTCAGTCATGGTGCACAGGTGGAATGTGTCACCCTCTTTTCCCCTTATCTGTCAGAAGAAGCGAATATTTGCCCAAGAATGAGACTGGGCTATAGCGGAAGAAGTCCACAAACTGCAAGATGCAGAATTCATCAAAGAGGTGTACTACCCCGACTAGCTGGCCAATGTAGTGATGGTTAAAAAAGCCAACGGGAAATTGAGGATGTGTGTAGACTTCACGGACTTAAAAATATAAGGATCGAATAGTAAAATAATATCTGATTGACACGAAATTTGACATTCATATTAGGTACATAAAGAATATGTAATATAATGGTTACATTTTCAAAATATGTAGTAATGTTAATTTTTTTTTTTATTGGGAGTTATAACCTTAGGCTACAACCAAATTTGTTGTCAAACTTTCTCCATCTTTATAATCTTGCTTTAATTTTTTTTTGTTAATAAAATTGAACAAAATTTAACTTTTTTTTAGAAGAATTTTGACTTTTTTTTTTTATTTCATAATATTTTGCAACATAATATAAGTTTTAAAGGCCTTACAATTTAACATGTCATTATTATTTTATTTTTTTAATTGAATTTTAATTCTATTATGTGTTCTAATTTGCTAAATCAAAGGAATAAATAAATTTTATTCTATATTTAAACTATTTATTAAAAAATTTCCCAATTAATATGAATAATTATTAATTTATCAAATTTCATATAAATTCCTTTTATATATGAAAAATAACCTATAAATTTCTTTTATATAAATAATTAGTGTGTAACTATAGATTTTTTTTTTTTTGTAAAAACATCTATAGATAATTATTAAATAGAAACAATTGCATTTACCCACATGATAACTATTTTTAAAGAACATATTATAATTAATTATACATTGGCAAAAATGAAAAATTTTGATAAGGTGAGTGGCTAAATGAGGGGAATCCTTTTTCTTTCTCATGAATTTGTCTCATGCATTGTACGGCTTTAATCATGAATTATATATATATATATATATAAATTATTATTATTATTATTATTATTGTGGGGCCCAATATTTCGTGGCCCTAGCCCATTTTTACATTGTGACCCAAGGCCCGAGCCGAGGAGGGATATAGCCAAGGATATGTAATGAAAGCCCAAGTAGTACCGAAACGTAGCTGAGGATGATTCTGTCCTCGGCATTCCCAAAATCCTCCTGAAAGAAAGGGCAAGAATGGTATAGGCATAGTTCTGAGAAAAAAACCTAAAATATCCATATTGATAGAGAAAGGACCGCTGGACAGTATGGCGACCAAGGACAAAAGAAAAGCTGCCATTACTGCCATTAAATACTCTGCACCTGACAGAACCATGCTCTTCAGCTTTTATAACCACCCCCAACCACTTTGGGTATGGGCTGATGGCACAAGTATCAGTCCTGGAAAGTCGAACCTACACGTGGCCGTTGGATAAGAGATGCAAGTTAGTATAAAAGGAGAAGTAAGCAATCCGGAAAGGGGGCTGGGAAAAAAGGCTAGTAACCAGAGCCTCCCAGACCGTATCGAGGAGAAAGACTCCTCGAGCGAACATGGTTTAATTCTGTGTGAGCACCATGGCTAACCATCGTCCGGTGACCTAGGCCTAGCCTTTCAAGCCCATGCTCTACAAATTTTATTGTTTGGGCCTTTAACGTGCGAACTCAATACCACTTTGGGGTCGTTACAAATTGAGTCCTTACAATTTGCGCCGTCTGTGGGAAGGCTTGTGTGTTGGCACAGGCAGCGACTAGCCATGGTGGGATCAAGCCCTTGTCGGCTAGAGTCCCTTAAAAGAAATAGTTTTGGCGGAGGGGCTAGCTAGGCGAAAGCCTCTCCGTCGTTTCCAGTAGTGGTTGCTCTTGACCCTACCCTGTAGAGTGCCAGTGGCATGAGTAGTTGTAGGGGCTCTCAACATCAAGTCAACGCCCCGTACCCTTGTCAAGGGGCTAAATACCAACTATTTAAAGAAATATCTAAGTTTTGGACAGAACCTAGGTATTGCATAGTCCTTGGACTCAAACCTATGGGGAAACCAAGTACAGGAGAATGAAAATCTCAGTTTTGGACAGAACCTAGGTATTGCGTAGTCCTCGGACTCAAACCTATGGGGAAACCAAGTACAGGAGAATGAAAATCTCAGTTTTGGACAGAACCTAGGTATTGCATAGTCCTCAGACCCAAACCTATGGGGAAACCAAGTACAGGAGAATGAAAATCTCAGTTTTGGACAGAACTTAGGTATTGCATAGTCCTTGGACTCAAACCTATGGGGAAACCAAGTACAAGAGAATGAAAATCTCAGTTTTGGACAGAACCTAGGTATTGCATAGTCCTCGGACTCAAACCTATGGGGAAACCAAGTACAGGAGAATGAAAATCTCAGTTTTGGACAAAACCTAGGTATTGCATAGTCCTCGGACTCAAACCTAAGGGGAAACCAAGTACAGGAGAATGAAAATCTCAGTTTTGGACAGAACCTAGGTATTGCATAGTCCTCGGACTCAAACGTATGGGAAAACCAAGTACAGGAGAATGAAAATCTCAGTTTTGGACAAAACCTAGGTATTGCATAGTTCTCGGACTCAAACCTATGGGGAAACCAAGTACAGGAGAATGAAAATCTCAGTTTTGGACAGAACCTAGGTATTGCATAGTCCTCGGACTCAAACCTATGGGGAAACCAAGTACAGGAGAATGAAAATCTCAGTTTTGGACAAAACCTAGGTATTGCATAGTCCTCGGACTCAAACCTATGGGGAAACCAAGTACAGGAGAATGAAAATCTCAGTTTTGCGTAGTCCTCGGATTCAAACCTATGGAAAAATCAACCATTTAAAGAGAATTCTAGATTGTTCAGTCCTACAGGGTGATTATCTACTAAAAATCGGATTACGTCCTAAATGGAATGAGGGTCCCAACCTGTCCCCAGATCCTCAGTTTTAAGGGAACTGGTGAAAACGAGCGTTTAAGTTCGGTACGATTGCACCTCGGTCCTCAGACCGGATGCTAGAAAGAACTAGGACTATGAAGGTCGTTTGGAAGGTGGCAAAGCGCCCTGGTACTTGGCGACTCGCACGGGCTGTTCCTTTCGGGTCACACATCCTCGGATGATTACCTCTTGCACAGCACCGAGCATTCAGCTGACCTCTCGGTTAATTTGGGGGTATGCAACCCTTCTTCATGTCGGCAGTATTGTACCGAACAGGTTTAATAAGCTCACAATAATATCTCTTTCTTAATAAGGGTTTCTGCCCTAGATATTGCTTCTTCATGTCGGCAGTATTGTGCCGAACAGTTTTAATAAGCTCACAATAATATCTCTTTTTTAATAAGGGTTTATGCCCTAAATATTGCTTTTTCATGTCGGCAGTATTGTGCCGAACAATTTTAATAAGCTTACAATAATATGCCTTTCTTAATAAGGGTTTCTGCCCTAGATATTGCTTCTTCATGTCGGCATTATTGTGCCGAGTAGTTTCAATAAGCTCAGAATGATATCTTTTTATTAATAGGGGTTTCTGCCCTAAGCATCGTTCAGAACATGAAAGGAAATTATATGATAGCACATCTATTTATGGCATAACCACTGCAGAAAAGAAAGAATACATAGAATAAAACAATGGCAACTTTTATTAATATAAAGAAGTAGCATAGTGTACAATGAAGGGCTTAAACAAGCCTATGTAGGAAACAAATTACAAAAACTAGAATAAAAAAAAAACAACAAAAATAAGAAGTCTTGCTAAATTATGCTCTAGTAGCTACCATATTGAGAGGAGGACCTCTTTTGATGGATGAGGAGAAGAAGAGGAAGAAGTAAAAACACCAGGATGGATCCGGTGATGAGAAAGAAGAAGAAGAGGAGGCGAAAGAAGGCACCAGTGAAAAGAGAGAGGAAGAAGCAGGGATGCATAATCCCTGCTTCAGCCCTAATTCCCATCATGTGGGTGCCATATTAGCTATGCTCGTAAGAGAGCAGACGGTACTGACGATGAGCAACCCCAGCTCTGTTGCACCAAGAATTCGATGTGATTAAAACCTGCTTCGGATTTTGGCTGAAGGAGGATGAGAAATATCTTGAGTCTCTGCCAACCCTGTCCTGACCGAGCCATCTTAAGATTCGGAGGGACACGGTGCTTTCGGAAAGGATGTGGTCTCTTCACCCCCGTTTCTACCTCAGACATATCACACTATAAGATTTGACTGTGCTAATAAGGAAAACTTTGAGCGCAACTTGAGGTTTGAGGATTCAGAAACGTTAAGGGGTCTTTATGCAAAGGAAATACCCTCTCATCTGACTTCTTATACAGAAGGAAAGTCCAGTGGCATTTAATCCGTACAGATTTCCAAGAAGAGCTACAAACGATATAGTGTCTGTTCAACTCCCCAATGTCATCTATAACCGTCAGATTTGATTGACCTTGTAAATGAAATTTATTAAAGACTTGCCTCGTACCCTAAAACGGCAGGAGCGTACTGTGTGTAAATCTAGAAGAATGTCTCTTAACCTGGCGCGTTTCCTAAGCAGATGAGGAGACGCCAACATTAATGAAAGGTAAAGCTAAACGAACTGTAATAAAGTCTTGGCATCATCAAAACCCTCCTCTCCGACCAAGAGGTCAAACAGCAGGATTTTGAGGGACTATTGTGGGGCCCAATATTTCGTGGCCCTGGCCCATTTTTACATTGTGACCTAAGGCCCGAGCCGAGGAGGAATATAGCTAAGGATATGTAATGAAAGCCCAAGTAGTACCGAAACGTAGCCGAGGATGATTCTGTCCTTGGCATTCTCGAAGTCCTCCTGAAAGAAAGGGCAAGAACGGTATAGGCATAGTTCTGAGAAAAAAACCTAAAATATCCATATTGATAGAGAAAGGACCGCTGGACAGTATGGCGATCAAGGACAAAAGGAAAGCTGTTATTACTGCCATTAAATACTCTACACCTGACAGAACCATGCTCTTCAACTTTTATAACCACCCCCAACCACTTTAGATATGGGCTGATGGGACAAATATCAGTCTTGGAAAGTCGAACCTACACGTGGACGTTGGATAAGAGATGCAAGCTAGTATAAAAGGAGAAGTAAGCAATCCGGAAAGGGGGCTGGGAAAAAAGGCTAGTAACCAGAGCCTCCCAGACCGTATCGAGGAGAAAGACTCCTCGAGCGAACATGGTTTAATTCTGTGTGAGCACCATGGCTAACCATCGTCCGGTGACCTAGGCCTAGCCTTTCAAGCCCACGCTGTACAAATTTTATTGTTTGGGCCTTTAACGTGCGAACCCAATACCACTTTGGGGTCGTTACAAATTGAGTCCTTACAATTATTATTATATAAAATGCATAATTTTTTACAGAGAAAGTATCTCATGCACCCGGCGCATGAGACATCTCTCTCACTAACAGGTGGGCCCCATAGGTGTGGGGCCCACCTGTCAGTGAGGGATGGCTTATGCGCCAGGCGCATATAAGATTTTTTCTTTTGTACATTTTTCCTTATATATAATATCTCTAATTAAAATTATAAATAAAAACTTTTATAATTAGTTTTTATAATTCCTTATTTATTAATGAAGAAGGTGATTTGAATTCAACCAGCTAAATCGTTTTAAGAAGGAAACTTAAGTAATAACACCTAAATACTGCACTTAAGTTTTTTTCCATTTTTTATTTACCAATAATCACTACTTACCACATCAACAATTTAAAAAAAAAAAATTGTAAAAAAAAAAAATTATATCTCACATTATTTTGCTAAAAACTGAAAATACTGTAATAAAATAATTTTTAAATGTGTGAATAGTGCCTTGAAACTCAAAAATGCATGATTATGCACATTTTTGCGTTTTTGGCTGGGTCTTAAATAGCAATGTTATGAATACTATTTCGGAACCGTTTTGGCTTGTTTATTAGAATGGAATATTTCGG
The DNA here is from genome assembly GCA_028535165.1 of Quercus tomentella. Taxonomy (NCBI): domain Eukaryota; kingdom Viridiplantae; phylum Streptophyta; class Magnoliopsida; order Fagales; family Fagaceae; genus Quercus; species Quercus tomentella. The sequence continues at coordinate 17,266,903 of JAPQVY010000001.1, forward strand.
TACTGGCCAATTTCAGGTACAGTTTCGGAAACCATTTCGGAATTACTGCTAAAATATATATTTATATATTATTATTCTCTTATGTAAAATAATGAATTTAATATAGTTTTATGTTAAAATAAAGTGGGATTATTATTTAAAAAAAAACATTTATTTATGGTTTTTAAAAAAAAAATAAAACTCACATTTTGAGTAATTGTACGCAAGTTAGCTTCCAAGAAACTTCCTACTAGCTACTTTTTCCCATTTCCCAACCCATCCACGTGACTAGTACACTGTAACCTACTAATGCTACTTCTTCTATCTTTCATTATTGCAGATTGCTAGTCTTTCACTCTCTTCATCATTCCACGTCTGAGCTCTTTTTCTCCACAAGTCATTCTAGGGCCACAAAAAGTGGCACAATAAATGCCACAACACGCCCAACCACAACTCGCCACATGGGCGAATTGTGGCATTTGTTATGCCACTTTATGTGGCACAAGACTTATTCTTTCTTCACTCATTCTCGTCTTCTTCATCTCCTTTTTTTTTTTTTTTTTTTTCCCCACAAGTCACACCATTTTTGCTTCATCTTGCTCTTCAATTTTATTTTCAGCTTCTCTATCACAATTGAGAGGGTCAGATAGTGAGAGATGATGGAGAGACTAGGAGCTACAAGACGCCAATCAAGTTCAAGAAGGGAAAATAAGAAGCCAAAATCATATCGGTCGAAAAATGAATTTTGGCCAAAATTGGCCGAAATTGACCGGAACGCCCGAAACGAATCGAAATAAGGAGAAATTTAATCCGAGGTGGAATGGAAGGTATTACCATTCCGATTTACACATCGGTATGAGATATTCCGACTATTCCAACCAGAATGGAACAGAATTCATAACATTATTAAATAGTGCTATGGAACCAGTCCAAAAGCAAAATATCTTGCAAGCAAACGCACGCCTAATCTACTTCACGTCGTTTTTCTTTCTTCCTTTCCTCGTGTCAGAAAGAGTGGAGGAATCAGCAAGGAAGTACGAAATTTGTATGACCATGTCTTTAATAATAGTCTTTAGCAAAAAAATATTGTCTTTAATTACTGTCTTTGCTAAGCCAATACGTCATCACATTCACACCCCCCAACAGGCCCCTCATTTCTAGTACTATATATATAGAGGTACATTTTATTACAATATCACACACTTATTAGTCATTACTGGCCTAGGCATTGCACTACTTTATAGCATTCCAATTTTTTCTTCAGAGCTACTTTCTAGAGAAAAATCAATGGCGAAATCAGCAGAGGTTGAACACCCCAATAAGGCCTTTGGCTGGGCAGCCACCGATACTTCTGGCCTCCTCTCTCCCTTCAATTTCTCAAGAAGGTCCTCTCTCTCTCTCTCTCTTCATTCAATCTTGTTTGATGTGTTTTTCATTTTAATCTAATATTTTGAATACTAAAATAATTTATCCAGGACAAAATTGGATTTTTTTTTCTTTTCTTTTTGTATAATTCAAATATTATAATAATAATTATAGAGAAAAATGTATCTCATAAGACATTTTTCTCATAATATGTGAGACTCATGCATTGGATCTACATGTGTTACGAGAGGAATCTCTTATAAGAATAGTAGAATCGTCGGATAATTTAATTTTTAATAGGGAAAGGGAATCGAAATTTTACTTCTCCACACATAAAAGAGAATAGATTATACCTTACAAATCTCTTAGATCTTTTGAATCCTGGTTCTCTAAATTCTAAAAAGCTTGCGTTTTTTCTTATTTTCATTTCATTTTATTTGACCGTTTCGTTATTTTATTTTTATTTAACAAAATAAGAATGCATTTATTTGATCAATTAATCATAGTGATTGCTCAAATCAGTATCGACAATGATCCGTCCTCCACCATTTTAAAAAAAAAAATTTATTTTTTATGGTTCCTAATTGTTGGTTTGTGCTAAATATGAAATAGTATGGCATATCTGTAGGGCAACAGGAGAGAAGGATGTAACGTTCAAAGTTCTTTATTGTGGGATATGTCACTCGGACCTCCACATGGTCAAGAACGAATGGGGCATGTCCACCTATCCAATTATCCCAGGGTATGTGAATGTTAATATTTCTTAGGAATCATACCCTTATTATCACTACAGCTTTTCCTTTTTATAAAGAAACGTGTTGTCTTACACATAATTTGGAATATATGGAATAATATTCTATATATTACAATATTCAAAATTCCATGGTATTATTATATTGTTTATATTGGTATTTTTTTGGTTTAAGTTGGAGAATAATGTGCTCCTTTTTGTCTATATCTATGGATTGAGTAACCTAAAAGATACTATTCAACAATACATATCGGTTTTCTAGAGCATGATATATTTGTTCTGGGCAGTATTTTTTTTCATAATCATTTTTATAAACTGAAAACGTAACTCACGTTTTCAGATTATAAAAACACATGTACAATGTGAAAGAATTTTTTTTCCTATTTTATGTTGTTTAAAACTTTTGCAAATTTAGTTATAGTGCTCAATTTTATATATAGATAGAACCCCGCGAGTACAGAAAAATTGTTTTCCGAAAATATAAATAACGATTTGATGATGTTTGGTTCAATTTGTTAATTATTTTGGTTTATGCGTTGTTATTATTATTAGTAGTTAAATTACAAATTACATTCTCTAAATTTGAAATGTTTTTATTTTTTTTCTTTAACATTTTTTATTTTATTTTAATGTTTCAACTTATGTATGCATTCAATGTAGTCATTCCATCCGTATCGCACAATTAAAACCCATTATAAATTACGTAATTATGCTATTAAAATAAATGTAGTTTAACAGCATACCCTGGATAGAGATTGACGAAAGGAGTAGGACTATACATTGAAAACAAATTTGTAAGTTAAAAGACTAAAATTTGAAAAATTCGAACTATAGGGAGAAAAATATAAACAAATCATAATTAGAAGGTGTAATTTCTAAGCAATTCAATTCAACACTTAATTTGCCAAAATTTACGCGCTATTTGTCCATTACATGTTTGTACATTCTCAAAGAAACGAGTAAATTTACACGCTATTTTTTTTTTTTTTGATGAACAATTTACACGCTATTTGTCCATTACTTGTTAGTATCTCATATTGAAATCATGTGAATTTAACTGGATAATTAATGCAGGCATGAGATTGTGGGGGTAGTGACTGAGGTGGGCAGCAGAGTACAAAAGTTCAAAGTTGGAGACAAGGTTGGCGTTGGCTGCATTGTCGGTGCATGTCATTCCTGCGATAACTGCACCAACCACCTTGAAAATTACTGCCCCAAAATGATTCTCACCTATGGTGCTAAGTATTATGATGGAACCACCACATATGGAGGCTACTCTGACACCATGGTTTCTGATGAACACTTTGTGATCCGTATTCCAGACAACCTACCACTTGATGCTGGTGCCCCTCTCCTTTGTGCTGGGATCACTGTGTACAGTCCCTTGAGATTTTATGGACTTGACAAACCTGGTATGCATGTGGGTGTGGTTGGCCTCGGTGGTCTAGGCCATGTTGCTGTGAAGTTTGCTAAAGCTATGGGGGTTAAGGTGACAGTTATCAGTACTTCACCCAACAAGAAGAAGGAAGCTTTGGAACATCTTGGTGCTGACTCCTTTTTGGTTAGCAAAGACCAAGATCAAATGCAGGTACTTAGTTTAGTTGTTAACATGTTGCATTGTTAAGTTATTTTATTTGAGTTACCATAAGTGTACAGTATCTTAGTTTCTAACTTTATCTACTATATAGGCTGCCCAGGGCACATTGGATGGTATCATTGATACAGTCTCTGCTCAGCACCCTCTCATGCCTCTACTTGGTCTATTGAAGACACAAGGAAAGCTCGTTATGGTTGGTGCGCCAGAGAAGCCACTTGAGCTACCAGTTTTTCCATTACTTATGGGTAAGCATGCATGTTACATCTGACAATTGTTATATTTGATTTGAAAATGGGATCTGAAGTTTCTTGTCATGTTAATTTGACTTAGTAATTATATAAGACCGTGGGTGTATTATTATTAAAATATATATATACTCTTGTGTAGTACAAGCCTAATTGTCGCCTGTGCATTTTCACTGATAAATTGTATGTTAATAAATGTTATGGAATGACAGGAAGGAAGTTAGTGGGTGGTAGTGGCATGGGAGGCATGAAGGAAACACAAGAAATGATTGATTTTGCAGCCAAACACAACATTACTTCTGACATTGAGGTTATTCCAATTGATTATGTGAACACTGCAATGGAACGACTTGTGAAAGCAGATGTTAGATACCGATTTGTCATTGATATTGGGAACACATTGAAGTCAAGCTCTTGATTTTTGCTGTCTTTTTAGTATGTCTCACTTGTGTGATGAGGATACCTTTTAGTTGATTAAGTTGTTTTCTGGTATTTTTAGCCTCGCTTTTTTTGGGTTTTCTGAAAACGTCTTTCTCATAGTGTGGCAAAGATGTAAAAGTTGTTGTTGTTGTTGTTGTTGTTTTTTTTTTTTTTTTTTTTTTGAGACGAGGATGTAAAAGTTGTATTTGTGATAATAAATAAGAAATGAAGTGATTTTTGCTTTGGGGTTTCAAACATTTGCTGAGTTATTGTCCCTTGCAATCTCTTCCCTTCTTTAATTAGATTGGGAATGTCTTATTAAGTACTACTACCATTGGGTCGATAGGTCACCTACCAAATAAAATCTTACAATATTTCATTATCGGATGCGTTTAGTGGTAAAACCTTCAACTAAGGCCTTTCAAAAAAAAAAAAAAAAAAAACCTTCAACTAAGGTAATAAATAATATTGCATGATAATCAACAACACATTTGAGATCAATTCATATTAATTAATGATGCCACACAACTCTTAACTTAAAATTTTTCAGGTATTCCCTAACAATAACCCCAATACCAGCTCATTCTTCTTCCTTAAAATGTGTCCATCAAAGTTGACCTTAATTCTTAAACATATCAACCAGAGGAGACAGCCATGAAACCCATAAGTCAATCTCAAGCCTTTTGTAGTACCTGTTCAAAAGGGTAGGGCTATGAGCTAGAGTGCTATACCTCCAGATGGTAGTTCTTCATCATCAAATCAAGACTAGGACTATCCACCCAACCCGGATACTCGACCAACTCAAGCAACCCGCCCAAACCTGAACCGGAAACTGCCCAAACCGACCACTCCGATGGTGGGTGGCGGGTCGCTGCCCACAAAACCCGACGCCTTCGAGTTGGTTGGTGGGTTTCCTCTCCCAAAACCCAAGCAACCCGACCCGATCATAAACCCAAAAACTTCCGACGATATTCGAAAGTTCTTCGACAAAAACATACAAAATTCGACGATATTTGGAGTTATCCGACGAAAATTTACTTGAAACCAAGCAAATCGGATGAAATCCGGCAAGCAAAAGGGACTTGTGTTAGTCACAGAGCCTACAATTTTATTCTAGTCATCTGCACGGCAAGCAAATGATGGTGAACCGCCCATAAACCAAGCAAATCAAGTTGAAACCCATCAGATCCGGCGAGATCTTGTCGAGATCTAGTCCAAATCTGATGAGATTGGACAAGATCTCGTCGTGATCTGGCCAGATCTCGACGGATCCGGCCAAAATAACGGCATCGGTGATAAAAACCGAAACCAACCGTGCAACCTGGAAACCCGACGCGACCCGAACCGGTCGATCCGACTAACATTCCGGGTTGGTTTTGGATTCTATTTTCACCCGCTCGAAAGTTTCTGGTCGAGTCAAGGTTGGGCACAAACTAACCTGGCCCGACCCGTGGACACCCCTAATCAAAACACAAATCAATTTTTGGTATAGACAGAGATTGATCTCTAGTAGCTCTTTATCATTAAACTAAGACACCAATTGATTTTTGGTGTAAGTAGGGATTAATCCTCATATCTCTTATCCAACCATTAGAGATTTTACCAATTGAACTAACTGGAATTCACATTAAAATAATAATTTTAAAAATAATAATAATAATAAAAAATATATATTTAAAAAAAAAAAAAAAAAAAAAAAAAAACCACTAACTTAGGAAAGCCAAACACCAGTATTTCGGTGAGTTTATGGTAACATAAGCCGGACCTTTTTTGGGGTAAGCAACAAAAAACAGGTGAATGGACCATGATAAATTGATCCATAAACAGCAAAAACTTCAAATAGGAAAATAAAAAAACTAAAGGCACTTTTTGGCACCACAACAAGAAACGTACGGACCTCGACCTTTTCCATATCCGGAGGCGAACCAAGAAAATTTTCGAATGTCTAAAAGAAGAAAGTGGAACGAGAAGACCGAATGTGTAGCATGTAAGAACTAAGAAGCCTTAACAAATTACTGGTTGTATCAAAAAAAAAAAGAAAATTACTGGTTCAGAAAGAGAGGAAAAGTCAGCAAGAAAGTTTGAATTTTATAAATGTATTCCCTATATATAGATACATTTCTACCTATAATCACACACTTTATTGATTAGTCATTTACTGGCCTATAGGCATTGCATTACTAAAACATTACAATTGTTTCTTCATTGCTGCTTTCTAGAGAAAATTCAATGGCGAAATCACCAGAGGTTGAGCACCCCAACAAAGCCTTGGGCTGGGCAGCCAGGGATACTTCTGGGATCCTCTCTCCCTTCAATTTCTCAAGAAGGTCCTCCCTCTCCCTCCCTCTTCATCCAATCTTGTTTGATTTTCTTTTTTCGTTTTAATCTAAAATCTTGATTATCCTAAGAAATTAGATCATTTTTTTATGCTTGTAAGATCATTTGCATCAGCTCATGCAAAATTTTATGTCGATTTTAGTATAAGAACACTTTCTATTATATATACTCACTTTTCAAAACACCCAACATCAGATTATTTATTTAGGTTGTGTTAACGGGCACCGCACAAAAGTTTTTACTTTTTTCTGACACAAGTTTTGTCTTTTTTTCAATTTATGTCAAGTTTTCAGTTTTGTAGGTACTGTTTGAAATTTTTTTTTACTTTTTCAGACAAATTTTTTGTCTTTTCTGCCCTTAACCAGCACCGAGCGGTGCTGGTTAACATTCTCCTATTTATTTTATACTACATTTCATTAAAATATCAATTTTTCTTGATTTTTTTTTTCTAATTGTTTCTCTTTCTTCATATACAACAACTATCATTCACTCTCTTCCTTCATTCTCTGGATACATAAAGAAATAATAAAAAATTAAATGCAAAATGAATAGTGTCACTATAAATTTACATGGTTATTGTAGTAACCATGTATTTTTACACAATTTTGCATGGACCGACACATCAGATTATCTATTTTACGCTACATTTTATTAATATATCAATTTTTCTTTTTAATTGTTTCTTTTTTTTCACATACAACAACCATCATTCACTCTCTTCCTTCATCCTCTGAATACATAAAGAAAGAATAAAAAAATTAAATACAAAATGAATAGTGTCACTGATTTACACGGTTATTATAGCAATCATTTATTTTTATACAACTTTACATGGATTGATGTGGATGAATTTTGAACTTGATTGGCTAAAATGTGACACCTTTTCTATTATACAAGTGCTCTAATAATTTTGTTTTCCTCATATACTATGGGGTGAAAAGCCAATAAAAACGAAATTGGATCATTCAATTATACTAAATATTTTAATTTAAAATGAAATTGGATCATTTTGTTATGCACTTTGAAAAGGCTTGCATTTTTTCATTTTTTGGATGAAAGACAATAGTTAAAAGGCTTGCATTTTTTCTTATTTTCATTTCATTTTATTAGACAGTTACATTGTGATATTAATGAGATTTTTTTTTAATAATTCGATAATTGAAGAAGGAGGATCTTACTCCAGGCGTCTCTCTTGTAAATACAAAATAGTGTTAATTAAATAAGTTATAAAACTCTTATTTATAAGATATCTGGGGTTTAATCTCTGCCTACACCAAAAACTGATTGATGTCTGGGTTTGATGATAAAGAGCTATCATCAGGAGCGAACGCCATAGATTGAAACTCTCTCCAAAAAAAATTATAAAACTCTTGATTTTTCTTTTTTAATATAATTTGATAATTAGAAAAATGAAAATTGAAGGCACAGGCTCTTGGCATTACAAAGGCCATTTAGCCAAATAAGAATACATTTATTTGATCAATTAATCATGGTGTATGTGGTGATTGGTCAATTAGTATTGACAATGATCCATCATTTCCCTCCTTTTTTCTGAATTGATGGTTTCTGCCAAATTAAATGGTTATTGGTATGTTTGCAGGGCGACAGGAGAGAAGGATGTAAAGTTCAAAGTTCTTTATTGTGGAATATGCCACTCGGACCTTCACATGATCTTGAACGAATGGGGCATGACCACCTACCCACTTCTCCCTGGGTATGTAATGTTCCTTACTTCTATCACTATATCTTTGCCTTTTCATAAAGAATTGTGTTGTCTTAAATATTTCATTTAAATTGGAATAATATTTTATATATTATAATATTCAAAATTCCGTAGTATTATAATATAGAGGTCCTTTTTTGTTTATTTTGGAAAAGGATGTGCTCCTTTTTGTCTATATCCATGGATTGAGTAACCTAAAAGATATCGTTCAACAAAGCATATCAATTTTCTAGGGCACCAAATATATATATATATATATATATATATATATATATATATATATAACATGAGATAGAAATTTTACTCTAATCTAATCTAAGTGTCAAAATTTTTGTGCTCTTTAGACATTCTCATTGAAAATAAATGGAGTTTAACAACACATTTGGATAGAGAGATGGTAGGAGGACTACAGTCTATACATTGAAAATGAATATGTAAGTTAAAAGACTAAAAATTGAAAAATTAAAACTATAAGGATCACAAAAGATAAAAACAAATCAAAGTAGGGTTTACTTTGTAAGTAATTCAATTCAAACACATTGCCAAAATTTACATGCTATTTGTCCATTACATGTTAATAAATTATCATTAAACTAGTGAATGGATTTTACTTTCTAGTCTTTTTAGTATCCCATATTGAAATCATGTGAACTGAATTGTATAATGCAGGCATGAGATTGTGGGTGTAGTGACAGAGGTGGGCAGTAAAGTACAAAAGTTCAAAGTTGGAGACAAGGTTGGCGTTGGCTGCATGGTTGGAGCATGTCTTTCTTGCGATAGCTGCACCAACCACCTTGAAAACTACTGCCCCAAAACGATTCTCACCTATGGTGCTAAGTATTATGATGGAACCACCACCTATGGAGGATACTCCGACACCATGGTTTCGGATGAGCACTTTGTGATCCGTATTCCAGAAAACCTTCCACTAGATTCTAGTGCCCCTCTCCTTTGTGCTGGGATCACAGTGTACAGCCCCTTGAGATTTTATGGACTTGACAAACCTGGTATGCATGTGGGTGTGGTTGGCCTTGGTGGTCTAGGCCATGTTGCTGTGAAGTTTGCTAAAGCTATGGGGGTTAAGGTGACAGTGATCAGTAGTTCACCTAATAAGAAGAAAGAAGCTATGGAACATCTTGGTGCTGACTCATTTTTAGTTAGTAAAGACCAAGATCAGATGCAGGTACTGACTTTTTAACATGTTGCATTGTCAATGTGAGTTACCGTATGTGTACAATATCTAATTATGTTTCTAATTTGATATACTATATATATATAGGCAGCCCAGGGCACGATGGATGGTATCATTGATACAGTCTCTGCTCAGCACCCTCTCCTACCTCTAATTGGTTTATTGAAAACACAAGGAAAACTCGTTATGGTTGGTGCGCCAGAGAAACCACTTGAGTTACCAGTTTTTCCATTAGTCATGGGTAAAGCATATTACATCTAACAATTGTTACATTTGATTTGAAAAGGGATAAGAACTTGCTTGTTATGTTAATTTGACTTGGTAATTAACTAATTATATAACTATATAAGACTCTCTGTGTTTATTATTATGTACCCTTGTGTTGTACAAGCCTGATTGCTTCCTATGCATTTCCACTAATGAACTGTGTATTAATAAATATATGGAATGACAGCAAGGAAGTTACTGGGTGGTAGTTGCATTGGAGGCATGAAGGAAACACAAGAAATGATTGATTTTGCAGCCAAACACAACATAAAGGCTGACATTGAGGTTATTCCTATCGATTATGTGAACACTGCCATGGAACGCCTCCAGAAAGCAGATGTCAGATATCGATTCGTCATTGACATTGCAAATACATTGAAGTCGAACGTTTGAATTTTGCTGCCTTTTGAGCAAGAGTTGTTGACCATACTAGGATATGTATTCAGTTGATAAAATCGTCTTATATCTGGAATTTTGTTATCTTCTAGTTCTGTTTTTTGATTAAGTCTTCCAAATACTATGATGGAAAAGAAATAATAGGCTGCTCGTGTTGGAAAAAGAGAAGTTGCAATAATTTGTTGGTTTTGGATTTTAATTTTTAATCATTCAGTGAGTTCTAAGTCCTGGTAATCTCTTCTCCTGTTTCAGATTAGTAATGTCATTTGAAAAGGACTCCAGCAATTGAGCCAAGTCGTCTAATAATTTTGGTTTAGTTCATTTCATCTCTTCAATTTTCCATGCCATGTCATAGCTAAGGTAGGTGTATGGTGTGAGATATCTGGACCTCACCTTAATTTTAAGCTACGTCATGAAATTTTTTATGGCAAAGACATCATTGTTTTTTTATGCTAGAGAAGGGAGTCGCTTAATATAGTTTATATTAATGTCTCTATGGTCAAAGTGGTGGGACATTTACCACTGAAGAGAGACCATAGACATTTGTTTTCAATTGCTAAAGCAAACGGTTTCAGCAAGCAATTGGTGGTGGATCGAAGAGATGCTTAAAGCAAATTGTATAACAACAGAAGGCTGGTTGTGCAAGTAAAGAGTAATCGACAAAAGATCAAACGGCTCAACAGTTTAAATGACCCGCATATCTGGGCAGCTTGTTCAATGCATTAACAGTTTCCAGGTCAATTTGCTTCAATTACAATGCCTGACTCAATTTTTTTATTCCAAAACTGGTATGAATCAGTCTCAAATATTGCCTAAAAAACTGTTAGTCAGTAACACTGTATGTGGTTTTTATATACAATAAGCACACATTATTCAGGGAAGTTCCACAGTTCAGCAATCAAGGAATATCTGCACGCTCAAGTTCTCTCTCTCTCAAACTCTATTCTCTAAGAAATAAGAAACTACACCTCTCTGCTTCCACTGTCTAGCAAACTGCCTAAAAATTATAAACCACCATAATGGAAAATTTCACAAAAAATATTCCCAAAAAACATAAAAAGAAAAGGTCACTACTTGCAATTCTTCTGTTACCAAGTATACATAATGACCTATTCAGATGATAGTATTTCTAAGGTCAATTGAAGATCAGAAAACCTAATGGACTTGGGCAGCAAAAAGCAGCACCTTTTCTGGCAAGTGTTGATCATTCTCAAAGTAACTTGTTTGTGATAGGGACAAGTGAGACTAAGGAACTAAAAATCCAGCGTCCCAGTCTTTGATGACCCAGAACAACTAGCAGATGTGCCATATGAAGTCCCACTTGAACTGTCAATAGGCGCTTGATTTAGACTTTCTAAAACTAGAAACCTCCGCTTTTGCAACTTTATTGAGAATGTTGTGGCGTCAAGAATAACAGGAACCTGAATGGATTTGATAAAACATAACAAAACAAAATCAGGGATGAATTGAGCAAGAAAATATCATAGGGCTAATGCAATTGACTGCGAAAATTGCACACCATAACCAAAGCTCAACAAGCAGAACACATAGGAATGCAGGATTCTGTGTTCTTTGTGAGTGAATGAGAACAAAATCAATTTAAGAAAAAACAAAAAAACAAAAACACCCACCTGGTAGGCAGGTGGGTGTATGTCTTTGCATGCACAAAGTTGCATGCATATGCATGTTTGTAGGTGAACTGCATGAATAAGAAAACTAGTCTACTGCAAGCACTGCTACCTATTAGTGTATAAGGATCAGGAAGAAGCATGACTTGGTGGTACCTGTGTATTAATGCGTGCTACTTTGTGCACATTTAGGAGCCCAACCATGTCCTGGTAACCAGTGAGAAGTTTTGCCATTTCCTTGTCCTCATCTGAAACAAGCACCTTCTTGAAAATTATCGTTGATATGTAATAAAAGATAACAGCATATAAGAAGTTATGAAAAGTGACATCTAACCTGGGATTGCTCTGACAGACAGTAACGTGTCTGCCATATGCTGCCACCGTCTAGAGAAGGATGGTGAAAGAAGGGAAGGAGGAAATGTCACAACAGCAACTGCATTTGAAGACCGGACCATGCTCCTCAGAGATCTAATAAAGGAAAGCATATCCCATTCCTGCAATGCTTACATGTTGATGAAATACACAAACACACTAATACTCTTTGGTAGCCTTAAAATTCCAAATTAAAATAGGTAGAAAAAATAAGACTCAAAATGACCATTATTGTCAAGGATATAACAAAATGCATTTATCAAGCTCAGCTATGAATTAAAGAAGATTTCTCTGAATAGGAAAGTGCATAAGTTGTAGCAATCCAACAGAAATATGAAGCAAATGAAACAAGAGCCACTTCTAAAGATTTACTGCAGATAGGAGCTTAAAAGAAAAATGTAAGTGCACTAACCATGTTGGAATATTTGCATTGTGGAGCACAAAATGACTGGATAGCAATTCGACCGGCAGAAGAAATGCTGCTAGCATTTCTGGGATGCCATGCAAAGGTAGAATTATATGTCAGAATTGAAAATTTTAGAGGACAACAAAAATAGGTAGGAGCCACTAGAAATACCATCAAGTGATGGATTATTTTTACAACAAGCCAAGTACTCTTGTCAAAGAAATTGAATTTGAGACCCACTAACCCCAGGGAGAAGAAGAAAAACGGGGGGGAGGGAATTAAACAAAAAGGCTGATAGAGAGGTAAATTTAACGAGTAGTAAAAAAAACAAGATTAAAAAACGTAAGTCAAATTTGGCAGCAAGCTCAAATGAGTTTTGACGTCACAGGAGCTATAAATATAGTTGAAAGAACAACTGTTTGTATACAATCTCTGAAGTAATCTCAAGAATGTCTCCCAGCATGCTATAGAAGTGGTTTATAACACTGAAACAAGTTCTAAGCTTGTAATCTACAAAGACATCTATGTCAATTAAAAAACTCATGCCAGTATCTGCATTCTGCAACAATTTCCTCTTCTTCATTCTATGAAGATAGACAGGAGGAGAACATTAAGATGACCAGGAATTTATAGCTGGCTACAAGCCTACCATTGCAGCAACAATGTTTCCTAAAAGTCTAGTCTAATTGGATATAGTGCAAAAATTTCTATTAACAAACTTTTGTTTAATTGTATCCGGTCAGAATCTACACACAGGTAGCTAGGATCTTCCCTGCTCAGAGGAGACAAAATTCTAGTCAAATAAACAAAAGAAGCTATCTTCAAAGCCAAACCAGTTTTACGATTTTTTCACAAAGCGAAATTGACAACTTGCATAAGTAGATTTCTGGTAATAAAAGTATGATAATACCTTGGAAATTGAGCCAAAAATGTAGCACAATGGTCACGAAGAGCAGCAAGATTTGGAGAATCTAGAATGCTGACACAATCAATATGTTGGCCACTTATAAAATGCTTTTCTAAGGGCTTCCGCAAATCAAAGTCATGGCAATACTCGTGCTTAACATCTGCATGACTATAATATAATGAGCTCTCCCCATGATTGCATACCGACAAGCTTGTACAGTTGTACCATGTATACAATAATAATGTACACTATTCATCATAAAAAATGTAAATTGTACAGACTGCTTCACTTCCAAGGTTCTTATCACCAATATAAATATTAGTTTTCTTTTGGCAAACTATTATTTTTCATGTTTAGGACTATATTTCACAAACTATGCCACTTAAAAACTATATATTGAGACAGTTAAATCATAAGCAGCATCAGCATAAAGTATAAATAAAAAAGAATGAGAGCATTGTTCTAGACAAGCTTACCTCTGTTACTATCAAAATGATGCTGATTATCACCGAAGTATTTCTTATATTGCCAAGCAATCCTCAAACCATTCTCCTGTAATTTATACAAACTAAGTATTAAAATTCTTAAACTTCATCCAAATCAAAAATCACAGAAATAAACAGTAAAAGGAAATGGAAGAAGCAAGGCACATTTTCAGGATCACGGTCACGAGATTTATCATCTTTGGATGACCCTGGAGTAGGCAGAGTACCCAGAAATCCTTTTGGGTCCTTGGATGGACTGGCATAGAGAAGGGGTTGCTTGTGAACAAGTCCTTGTGACATAAAATTCCTCAACAAAAGCATGTGATGAGGAGCTTCTGCATCCTCCATCACCATGACAAGGCTTCCTAAAGGAAACCCACCGCCTAAAATCTCTACAAATCAAAGACAACCAATCAAAAACCTCCACAAATTCAGACTATACACATAAATTGTTAAACAATAATGATTTCATTACTTTTTTGACGAGTTTCAGTCTATAACTAATCCAAAGAAAGTGGTAAATGTAGAGACTTACTGTCAAGGTCTGGAATCCCGGATGAAATAAAGATGGTGCCGTTGGGACCATACTTGAGCCCCGGAGTACTAGATGGTACAGTTGCAAGGTTGCGAGAGAAGCTGCTTGTCCGAGGCTTGCTCGTAGCCATGACTATGTTATTGTTAACAGGCTCTACAATAATTTGATTATTCATTATCAATATAGATTAAATCAATGTCAATGCTCATAAGAAAACAAAATTTTTAGCTAAGCTATAATTTCAGTACAGTACTCATGACTGCATTAGCTTTATTGGGTGGCCATATGACATAGAATTTAATCCATATAACATCAATTCAAAGCAAGAACCTGTTTAACTATCTGGGTATTGTATACAATGGGAAAAAAAAAATCTACAACGTGCAATAGAATAACATAGAACTCGTTCACGCTTTTCATCGAACAGATGGTGTGCAATATTTTCAGTTTAAACATGAAACAGATTCTGGAAACAAAAAGAGACAGACCCAGAACACAATAGTCAATACCATGCTCTGGTTTGGCTACTGAGAAGAAAAGACAAAAAATTCAATGGAGTCCATTACTTGCCTTAGTTGATTGCGTGGAGGCTGGAGACTCCGATTTCGGAGGTGGTTCGCGGCTTCCTGCAACAACTGCTAGCCAATGATTGTGCACATCGGGCCTGAAATGTCAGCACAAGCCCACTCAAATAAGAACGGGTTTTGGCCCACCCAGTTTGCTTTGTACTAATTTTTTGGGAAATTTTTACTTTATTTAGGCCCAATACTTTTATTTAAACTTTTAAAAAGTAGTAAATTAAACCATTAAATTTCAAAAAATAGCAAATTAAACCCTTTTTACAAGGATTGTGTGTCTCTTAAGTGAAAAGACTATTATAAATAAAATTTTTATTTATAAAAAATAAAAAAATAAAAATAAAAACTAGCGTTTGAGCACGCACCTGCACTTCTGCTCAAAGACTCTTCTTTTTTTATATATATAAATTAAAATAACGCTCATTTCAATTTTCTAAATAAATTAAAAAAAAAAAAAAACCAGGTTCCTATATTATTAAAATAAATAAATAAAAACCACATTGTGTATCCTTATCCCATATTTCCATGTAGTTTTTTTAATTTTTTTTTATAAGATTATCCCATATAGTTAAAAGAATGTCTAGTTATTCACTACTCTTTTCCACTTATCTAAATAAAATTATTAAGTTTTAAAATTTAAAATTTTAGGTTACTTATAAAATCTCTCATTTTTTGTACATGTTCAAATCTATCATAAATAAACCCAAATTGATATAATCTCCAAAAAAAAAAAAAAAAAATAGAAAGTGTAAGGAGAGGTGGTGCCTAATTTTATGGAATATGGAGAAACGTTGTGAGAATTTTTTTTTTTTTTTAATTTGCCTAAAATTTAGGAGTTTTATTTAGAGTTTACACCTTAGAGTTCATGACTTAAATGGATTTAAAGTCCCTTAAATAGCTTTAAAGTCCCTTAAATAGTAGCATATACAAAACTTAAAAAAAAAAAATACTCTGTCCCAATCAATCAAGAGAAAGAGTTGGTAGAATCCATTTTGTCATTGAAAAAAGAATAAATTTAATAACACAATTTTTTTTCACTCTTGTTGAAGTGACAAGTTATGAGTGGTGGAAATAAAATAAATGTTAATGGTGCTACCATGTGAAAATAATTATTCATGCTAGCAACCTTCCACTTCAACAAGCTGTGAAAAAAGATATGTTCAAAGCAAAATTGTAGAATTTTGAAACTAGTGTTGGGTCCATGAAAATAGTCTACACTCTTTCGAAACTCTTAATATTGAAAAAACAATATCTATATAGAACAATCAACACAGCCGTTGTATAAAATAATAATAATAATAATAATTAACAAAAAAGTTGGTTTAAGACTTTCGGTAGACCACTTGACATCTTTCTAGTGTTGTTACGAAGGCATTGATGGCAAAAAATATAGTTATGGCTTCGTATGGTCTATTCATTGACTACGCGAGAGTATTAGAAAGAAATTTTACAGAATTATCCTACTCTCATATTAAGAGAGAGGGTAACAAACACAAAGTTGTACATTGTTTTGCGAAATTAGTACTTAATTTGTCAAATACTAATGTATGGATGGAAGATACTCCACCATTAGCTTTTCTTTTTGTTTATGCGGATTTAGCCTTTTGTTTGAATTCTTATCAGAGCCTTTTGTTTGAATTAATATAAGCAAATTTATTTCTCAAAAAAAAAAAAAAAAAAGAAAAAAAAAAAGAAAGATACAGAACAACCAACAAAACCATTGTCAGTTTGTCACTAAAGCCAAAAGGTGTATAGTAGTAAAAAAACTCGAACAATTGAATTTGGGAAGTCATTGACCTCTTTTTTCAATCATGATCATTAAACTATAAAAGTTGTACTGTATAAACCTTTAATTTTTACAGGTATTAGGAGAGGTGATTGGTAGATAACCATATCCTTAATTCTTGGTATTTTTTTTTTTTTTTTCCCTTTTTAAAAGGTTGATTCTTAGGCCCCAACTTGCAACCTATCATTTTAATGAAAAATACCTATTATCACACAAAGGCCCTACCTTTATCTTGACCATTGAACTGTAATCCAAAAATCCCCTTGCTTTTAATGATATAAGAATCGTTTATTTCAATGCCTTTCATTGAACTGAAGTCCGAAAAGGTCCATCCCCAAAATTGAGTCTCATTTACAAATAGAATCCATCACCAAATCATTTTCCTTTTATCCTAAAACCAATCTAACCCATTACCTAAAACAGAACCAAATCTAACAAAAATATCAAAACAAAACTAAATATAATCCAAATACCTAAGTCAAAATCAATCCAATGTATATCCAAACCTAAATCAAATTTAATGTCCCCTAAAAATGGCAATGTCTGGTGAGATGATGATAGTGTTCAACCTAAGGGGGCAAACATACAAAAATGGTGAATTGCCTGAAAGGGGAGGTTGGTCGAACCATGGAGTGTGATGAGAAAACGGATTATTTATTTATTTATTTAAATCGATTGAGACTTTTCTTTCAAGACAAATGTTTCATTCAACAATGGCAGTTGGTATGTGGATTGAAGCGGGTAGTCAAACAACCCTTTTTTTTAAATGTCTTATTTTGAGTGATGAAGGTTTAATTTGTAACCACCCTAAAGCATAGGTTTAAAATGAAATTTTTCTTATTTTATATATGTATACATCTTTCCAATGACAAGATTAGAACCCTAATCATGCTTTTCGTGGGAGGGGATTAATATCATGTATTACAAAGATTATCGAAACTATATGAAAAAATGGAACATAGGGTCAGGGGCCAACTCAAATTTTTGAACCTACACAATTTTTAAAAAGTTAAAACATGTGTATACTACAATATTTCTCCAAAATTTTAGGGGTAACGGCCCATTGACAAGCTCAATGCTTTTACTTTTTAATAAAAACATGAGATCTCATCAATTGAATTTACAATAACCGATTATGATACCTCAATATTTATTGATAATTCAATATTGAGAGGTGGGGATTTAAACCAACAATGTATCCTCTCAACAAAACAACAAGAAGGGCAACTTAAAAATACAATAACCTTGTCACGAAACCAAAATAATAAGAGAAAGTCTATGAACAAAAAAAAAAATTGACAAATGATGATATGATAGATTGTTAGTAATAAGCAAAAACTAATGTTCAATGGTTATCCCTAGGGCTGTCATCGGGTTGGGCACAACTGATCCAATCAGATCAGGTGGGGAGTTTTCAGACCTGTAACTGAACTATAAGACTATTGAGTTGGGTGGTTCGGGTAACTATCATGTGGTAGTCAATTTTGGGTGAAGCCGAAAATCTTTAAAAACCACTGAAAATCGGTGAAATCTCTTCAGATTTAGCAAGATCTCTCTAGATCTGTCTAAGATCCAGTGAGATCTAGCCAAATCTAGCGGAGATCTTGTCGGATCCAGACATATTTTCACCTAATCATGCGGAGAACTCGCCAAATCTGGTGTATCTCCGCCAAATCTAATTGTATTAGTCGTCGAAATCAATAGCATCTACTTGGAAAAGTCACCGGAAAGCTTAAAAATCGCCAAACTTGATGGTTTTCAGTCAGGTTGGGTTTCACGAGTTTTGGAGTAAGAGACTTGCAACCGACCTAATGATGTTGGGTTTTTAAAGGTCAGGACCCATGTCCGACTACCGAAGTAGTCGGATCGAGTGGCGGCGGGTTGGATATGGTTGGGTTGTGTGGGTTTGTTGGGTGGGCAGTGGGTTGGACACCTAGTGATTATCTTAAATGAAAACTAATAAAAATTTACCAATTCAATGGATGTAAAAAATGTAGTGAATTTTTTTTCAAAATTTTTTATGTACGTACTAACATTGGGTAAATATTAAACCTTGACATTAATACTTGCGTTACCAATAAAACAAAAATGATAATGATCCGAGTGGGAGTAGGAGTGAGAGAGCGACTTCACGAAATGTTAACATGTGAAATAAAATAACGAGAGCACTCTCGGGGGAAGACATAATAGGCAGTGGATACAGAGCACGCTCAGCCGTACTCTTGGAGGTGGTTGGTTTCATCGAGACTATCGACAGGGAGCCTAAATACATACTAATAGAGCTGTGGTACGGTTCAGATTACAGATTACAGGCTAAGACACAACCAGAGAAGGGTTGCAGTGAGAGAGCTAATAACAAAACAAATCCTTCCCCTTTTTTTATTGTTGTAGTTTTGGTAATTATATTCACAATCAGTCAATCTGACACTTTACATTACAAGTGATAGTGATTGTTCATTTGACAAACCTAGTAGTTCGTATAATATAGGAAGTACTGCCCTGACCACTTTTTTTGTCTTGTAGAACCCTGTGGGCCAATCTCTTTATATTGACCAAGCAAATAATAAAATTAAACTGGGTTTCTAATAACAATGTGCAATATGTATACTTACGTATAGTAATTTGGAATCATATATACTGCCAACCCGGACATGGATTTTACACTATTTCGTCCTGCCAGAAGATTTTACCAGCCTGAATATATTTGCTGTTTTGCACACTTGGCTCTGTGGCTGCCATGGAACATAGCAAAACAAGGCATGCCCAACAGTGGAGCCAGAAGGGTCACCTGGCCTTTGTCTATCTATCCCTAATATTGAAGTTTGATGCTATATAAGTTGCAATATCCAAAAGGACAAAAACAATATAATAAGATTTATAAACTTTTTGGATATAGCTTGGTCAAAACTCTTTAATTCATACTCTATTCTTTTTGTGGGTTTGGGATTGTTTTTTGTCACACATGTACATAGAATAGCTTATTTGCAGGTGGGTCTATGAGTATTCTACTTTTCTATTATAGTTTGAAATTTTATTTAATTTTCTCAATACAAAAAAACAATAATATAACCAAACATTAATTAGTCTCAAAATTTTTGGGCTTAGTTATTGACCATTAACAAACTAGTTAAGGTTAGTTATATGAATATACATATTTTCCCATCATTCTATTATAGACCTGAAAATCATACTTTTTGTTATTTTCTTAATTAACACATCATTTTGTATTATTTTTATTAATATTATTAAATTTTTTGGTTTTCTTCTATCTATTTTTTGTTCCCCCAATTTGAATTAACTCATTCTTTCTCACTAGTAGATTAATCTCTCTTCTCTAAACATGAGCACGTCATTTCAATCAATAACTTTCGCCCTCATCTTTTAGTTGACTCAATATTTAAAGCAAAATTTTGTTTGGCTCCTGTATGTCCTAATTTAAATAAATTAATATATAGGTGTCCATAGATTGGGCTATATGTATTTTTATTTTCAATTGATTGTTTGGTGTTGGACATCTGTTGAAATCATATATAAACATAAAATAATCTTCAGGTGGCCTTAAAGTAACTAAGACATTGGTTTTGCGGTCGGCATCTTGACTTGTGGCGGCGATTCATTGTGAAGAAGGAGGAAATTGAAGAGCAGTTGCAAGCTTGTAGCAAGAGCTGTGAGCTTAGATACAAGTCAAGTTAGTTACATGTACTGAAAAGTCTTGATTGTATTGCAACTTTTCCATAGTGGATGTGATACGAGCTGCTCCTAGAGTGTTTTTCTTGTTAGGTTTTTACTTTGTGAAAAATTTCTCTATCACTTTCTCAAAAAAAAAAAAAAAAAAATTTCTCTATCGCTTCTCATGTATGTGGTTGATTTTACTGTTTATCCATATTATAATTGAATTCGACTAATTAACTATTTTGACTTGACATTAATAAATTGATAAAATTGGTACCAAGCCGTACTAAAGTCTAACCTTAATTTTACATTAACTTTGATATTAAAAAAAAAGGAATAAAAACAGTGAACTTTCAGCAGAAAAATAGAGGTCTAAAATCCAGAACTTGGATGATTTTGAAATGCTTAATGAAAATTCTGATTAATTGGCATAACTATTTTATGGAAAAAAAAGAAAAAGAATATGATAACAAAAACTGAATGAAACTGAAGTGGTCAGATTGAGACGGGGAGAGCAATGAGATCAGATGGTAACGTTTGATAAGTGGGAAGAAACATTGGTGTATGCATGCATTGTACTTGTATTGTATGTATGGGCTTTGTCTTTGGTTTGCTCTCATCTCACGGGAATCCAGCCACCCCTCTCACGTGTTCCTCTTTCTCTCTCAAATGTGAACTATCTATCTGGCTGGACCTAACTGTTTATAGCGCATAACTTGTTATTTTACAATGACCAATGAAATGGGTTCTTTCTTAACGTTTTTGGTCGGTAGTGCCTTGTTTGGGTGGGGACTAGGGAGTTCTTACTTTACTAGGCTTATATTGCTAGTGATGATGAATGATCCAAGACAACTAACGGTAAAACAGATTTTCTTTGGCTGCAGATAAATCATAAATTAATGCTTACAAATAATTAGAGGAGGCTAATAGGCTATATACTTCTAATGATTAGAAGGGGAGAAAGTCAAAAATAGGGTGTTGGGGTAGTACAATTGGGTGTCATTTGCTGTGATTAGAGAGATTTGTTGATTAGTGAAGTTTTTGAGGTACGAAATTCGAGTGTTTATTTGCAGCTTTTTTTGGTCCAGTTGCTTGTCTTGGATTTTCTTTGTCCAACAAATAGGCTATACTTAATTCACTCGGTCCTTATGAAAGAAAACAAACAAACATATTTTTATGGCACGTCCAAAGCTAAGTAATGGAAACTGTCGTTCTTACTTCTTAGGGGCCAATCTATGAAGTAATGCTGTGATTAAGAATACAAATCTACACAGAGACTATTATTTTACGCATTATTTGAGATTAAAATGAGTAAGCATAAGTTGTCAAAACCTTGTAATTCATCTGGCACAATTTGATGTTTTAACCAAAATTATTTAAAGTTTAAATTTCTATTCTCTCAAGTTTTAACTATCGAAATATATATATAAATAAATAAATATATATATATATATATAAATAATTTGAATAATCATAACTCGTTGGTTCTCTCTCTCATTGCAATTTATTTGTTGGTTAAACAATATTTAAAATTCCATCCTACATTATCACTTATCACTTGTTAAGGCTCAATCAAAAATTGAGTGTCAACATGTTTTTTCTTTCTTTTTCATTTTAAAGTTATAAATAAAAATTTTATTTTGGAAAAATCACACCATCATTTCTTGAGTTTCATAACTTTTTAAGGTGGTAAATTGTTTTCTATATGGGTTCTCCATGAATACATATCTTTTATTCCACTTTTAGTGTTCCATCAACCGCACTTTTTTATTTGCCTTTTTTTTTTTCATTTTAAACTTTGGTTACTTTTAATTAAGGAAAAATAAAGGTAATGTGTGGTAGCTAATCTACGATTGGCAGAATATAAAGCAAGATACTCATGTGGGATAGAAGATTTATAATCGGTCCATTGCAAAGTGCATCCTCAATGAACTCAACAAAATTCTAACTAAATTTTTCTAGAAAGTCTTTTTTTTTTTTTTTTTTTTTCCTTTTTTTAGCTACCAACCTTTTGGAATACACTCCAAAACAAAGTCAAAAGTCCCAAACACAAGAAAAAATTTGGTAGTGCTTAAGATGATATCAATGAGATCAGTGGCATTAATCTTCGAAACAACTTCGGCCATGGTCATCTTTAGCTTCGGTCTTCATTATACTTGACACCGATATAAAATATAAAACCCATTCATATGTATACTTAGTATTTATTTGGCTAAATCTTATCTTCAACTTTTAGTTTTTAACTTTTATATATAACTTTTTAAAAGTTAAATAAGTTGGTTAGAGCTTATAAGTATACTTTAGTACATTTTCAACAAAAAAACTAAATAAATTACTTCCAAATGAACACTTAATGATATACTTAGTGTAAGAAAACTCCACGAAAAAAGATAGAATATTTATTATAGGCTAAAATACAAAACCAACCTTCTAAGTTTCACCAAAATTTATTTCAATTCTCTAACTTTGCATTATTTTATTATATTTTATCTTTTTTTTTAAGTCAAAATTCCATTAACAAATGAAGGATTTTTAGTTCTTAGATCGACACCAAGTATAACTTTGGTATTTTTATATTATTAGGAAAATGCTAGACATATAAACTTTTTTACAAAAACTTTTATAAACTGCTAATGTGACGAGTGATTATTAGTAAATAAAAAAGTAATGTTATTGGTTGGCCCAAATGAAAATCAATAAAAAGTTGGCAACAACAACAATTTGTAACAATGTTGTAAAATAGTTGTAGCTGTACTTTTTTTTTTTTTTTTTAAAGAATACTAAGTATTTTTAACACACACACGGAAAGAGGGGAGTACTCATACTGTTATATAATTATCCCAAATTTTTTAAATGTTTATACATGAATTTCTTGAAGGAGAAAAATTACTATATAAAGAACTTAAGGTGTTATTAATTTCTTTTATCACGCTTTAAATGTATCAACAATGTTCCTTTTTTACACCTTTCTTCCTAGTTTTTTTATTTCTATCTTCACTTTCCTTCTATATATTTGAACCATAAAAGAAAGTACAAATATAAAGATTTTCTATCTATTTTTGAATAAATTTTGACATGTAAAAAATAATATATAAAGAAATATATAAAGAAATTCATTAAAAGAGAAGGAAAAAAAAAAAAATCAAATGGGAGGGGAGCAAAGTTGAAACAAAGTGTGTGTTTGGAAAATGTTGAAAAAAGTTTTTTTTTTTGGGGTAAATTATCTAGTTTTTAACTTTTTATGACATGTTTAATATAAAAGTTATCAAAAACTATATCTTTTAATAATTAATATAAAAATAAGCTTAAAAAAATAAACAATTGTTAAAGAAATAAACAATTGTTAACGAAGTGAAAATTTCATATTTTTGGCTGGTTAGATTGGCCCCTAATTTTTGAAAATTGTGTTGAATTGCTAGTGAATTTGTTTCAGATAGAAAATAAAAATAAAAAAGTTGCTTTGTTGAGTTCACATAGGATAGAAGATATTATCACTAACATAACTATTAATTCTTAAATAAATAACTGCGACTAAATTTATTGTTTCTAATGGATAAGGCCGGAAAGTAAGAAATTAATTTCCATTGTCTCCCTGCAATCAATAGCAGAAAAAATGGGCTCAAAGAAAATCTCTTTTTTCTCTCTCTCAGAGTAAAACTAGATCTTCTGGTTCCCAGAAAGTTTTCCATCAGCCAAAGCTACAAGAAGACAAACTAGCAAGAAATGATCGCGACCGTTAAAACCCGGTTGTTCAAGTATTGGGAAGGGTATCTTTTTGCAGTTTTGAGGTTCGTCAGAGATGTACTTACTTCTGCACCCCTGACTCATGTACCATAGGAGAGTAGTTTGGTTACTCTGGTTGAGACATATGGGTGTTCATGAATTTAAAAGATTGAGACTTGAGAGAGCTTCACAAGTCGTTAATGCAAATCAATGAACTAATTAAAAAAGCTTTCTTTGCATTGCTCATATGGAGTAATTGGCTACTGATCAAAGGCATATGGTATACTGAGTTGAGCATATGGTATACTGCCTCCTTAAAGGACTAGTCTAATCTTGAGACTCTAAAACCAAATCAGCAGCATTTTACTAAGGCATATTTATAAGAGTAAATGTTAAAAATAAAAGAGTATTTAAAACAAATTTCACAAATTTTATTGATTTTCATATCTGCTTATCGCTAAAACTACTTTATAATTCTTTATTTACGGTCTGACAATTCATACAATTATGAATTTTGTTGTGTCTCTAGATTTATTGTATTTCTAATTAAATAATCCCCTCTCTCAAATAATTACTCATATATTATAAGAGAAATTATGCAAATATATATTGAAAGAAATCCTTTTTTATTTATGTCGTGATTCTTTTTTTCCTTTTTCATTTTTTTCTTAATAAAAAAGTGGGTCTTTAGTGTGGACTTATTGACCTCACATTACGTGACGGTAATGAGTAATACCATATATATTACCAAGAACTTAATAAGACTATTATCGTGGGCACAACACACTCACTGAAACGTCATTACTGAAATCGCTCAATTTCTGCCAAGTATCATGTGAAGTGATACGAGAACTCCAATCACCAAGTCACACGCTCGCGGTATTTGTGTCGTGATTCCTTGATTACTGTTTATGAAATGGTTAATATGAGATGACATAAATTAGAGAAAGAGGGGAATTTCGTACGTGCGAGTTCCTGTATGGGCTCCGTAGAGTGAGATGAGGTTATCTTTTAGGTTCAAAAGGGACATTACATGGGAAGGAATAGACAAAGTTGCAGGGAGTGGCAGAGCCCCACTGCTGCACTGCTGCTTGCCTCACTGACTCTATGCTTCACCCTACTAATTAGCCCTACTCCCACTGCCCCCTGTCATTGCTGCTCTCTCTTATCCCCACTTGGATAAAATATCCTCTTCTTTTTCCTATTAAATCCAAGACTTCAAGCATTTTTATGCTAACGCTTTCATGTATATGAATCATGCTTCCCTTCCACTCGTCACATCCAAAAGATGACCAAATGCCCGTACCTACTTGATTCTTTGTTTTTCATTTTTTTGGTTATGTAGTAGTAATCCCATAACAGTATCAGGATAGTGATGTTTTTAACAAACGAATCGAAATTTGAGTACATTTCATGAGCGAGTAATTTAGAACAAATTATCTATGAATTCAATCATAAATTTATAAGGATTTTACTAATGTGTGCCCTTAGGGCACACATTAAACTTTCTGTTTTTGAAAATATTTTCTCGAGAATTGAAAAAGTAATGACAACTTTTTAAATTCCCGAAAAAATGTTTCCAAAAACAGAAAGATTAATGTGTGCCCTTAGGGCACACATTAACCGGATCCAATTTATAATGCCATACTTTAGATAAAAAGAGCATTCACAAATTGCATTATTTTTAAACCAACCTTTTAAGGTTTTAACAAGTAGGGATTTTTAAGGAGATGAGTGTTTTTTTTGCATATAATACATTTTAAAGTGAAATGGGGATAAATGTCTTAAAAATACCAAGCAAAAACTAGTATATCTGTATTACGAAAGTACCATACAGATACAATTAATGGAATGATTTGTTTATATATTTGTATTAAAGGAATCCCCTTTGTGTGCTTAATTACATGAGATTTAATTATGATTCATAAATGACCAACATTTCTCATCATCAACCATGAAGAATAGGAATTTTGTTATATCCAATCGTTTTCTTGTAGTTGTGGATCTCTCATTCTGCCAGTTCAGTTTCAGATAATCTATAGCTTCCTTGTCTCTACTCTCTCTCTCTCTCTTTCTTTCTCTCTCCTTGTACATATATAGACCGACTACTTTTTTTCTAGTCTCATGTGGAAGCTAGTAGCTTTTTTTACTAAATTTATTCCACTTCTCACAGATCTAGTCCCCCGGCTCCTAAAGTACCCTCCATAATATATATAGGATATAAATATATATATATATATTTAATAATATTTATAATTATATTCTAAAATCCCAATCTCCCTCTCTTTGATGAAGATCACAGGCACCCATCCATCAACATCCTTGATCTCACCATTTCTCACCCCCATGCATGAAACCATTCAATTTAGTATCTTTGCCTCTGCCAAAGGAAACTGATCAAACAAAACAACACCCACATCTAAATTTTTTTTTTCTTTCCCACATACCTATCTTTCTCTCTTTCTCTCTTTTTGCAATTGCAAGTGCAATGATGTCACAAGATAACATTCCGGCGAAGCCCGTGACAAAAGATGAGAACCAAGGCTCCGCCGGTAGCCGGAAAACAGCGGCGGCAAGGCCACCAGAGCAAGGTCTAAAGTGCCCACGTTGTGACTCACCAAACACTAAATTCTGCTACTATAACAACTACAGTCTCACACAGCCAAGGCATTTCTGCAAGACTTGTAGAAGGTACTGGACAAAAGGTGGGGCCTTGAGAAACGTTCCCATTGGTGGTGGTTGCCGTAAAAACAAGAAGGTCAAGTCATCTTCAAGGCTGTCTTGTGACTCCAAAGACTCTGGTTCATCATCTTCAGAGATCGGTGGTTTGAAATTCTTCCATGGTTTATCTCCTACAGCCATGGATTTTCAACTTGGTGGGTTATCATTCCCAAGACTTCATCACTCTCCAACTACTGGTGTTTACAACCAGTTTTCTTCTTTTGGAATTGGAGATGTTTCTGCTACTTTGGCTTCTGGAAGTGTTACTAGTCCTTGTTTTGCTCTTGATCCATCTGGAACCTCTAATTCTCTGATGGGTTTTAATTATCCTAATAATAGCGGTGTTGGTTTTAGTGCTCCAGCTCAGAACACGAGCACTCTCAACGTTCACAGCAGTCTTGCTTCCTCTATAGAATCTCTGAGTTCTATAAACCAAGACTTGCACTGGAAGCTGCAACAGCAGAGGCTAGCTATGCTATTTGGTGGAGATACTCACAAGGATAACAGTGTTTCCTCAGTTCCTCTTGAAAACCACGCACAGAAACCACAACCCATTGTTTTTCAGAACCTGGAGATTTCAAAACCGGAAGCTTGTGGTGTTGAAAACTCAAGAAAAGAAGGTGGTACAAGTGGTGACACACCAACTGAGTGGTTCTTTGGGAACTCTTATGGGTCAGTGACTCCTACTCCAACCGACAGTGAAGGCAATCGTGGTAATGACAACGCGAGCAACTGGAATGGAATTCAAGCATGGGGGGGTGACTTGCAACAATATAGTGCTTTGCCCTAGATGATGAGGGGCATCAAGAGGTAGCTAGAGAGCTTAATTAAAGGATGGTGAAAATAGGGAAAATGTGAAACTATCTGAAACTCATTTAGGTATATGTTTGTTTTTGTTTGTTTGTTTATTTTTCTTTTGTGGGTGCAGATCAAAATGTAAAAGTTGCGAAAAGGAGATAGTGTTTTATTCTAAAATTAATCAAGCTAATATTTTTATTATTTTATGTTGATCATTTGCCATAATTAGTTCTTCTTTTGGTTGCTAGTATTGATGCTGTTGATTGTAGTGATTTCCATTTCTTTTGCATGTAAATGCAGGACCAATATTGCCGACTACGGTAGCAAATTACTAGTTAAATATATACAAATATGTCTGTGCAGGGCTGATCATTATATTTATTAAGTTTGATTTGAAAAATGGAATCTGTTATTTGGCACAGATTTTCAAAGGATTTGATGTTCTACCTCAATACTTTGTTGAAGCGTCGTTGTTAATGCTCTACTCTTCTCAAAAAAATCACTTTGGAATCTATATGGTGGACTTGGGACTGTTATTATATGTGCCTTAATGGCATATCTTTGATTTGTTTTATGTTCAGTTTGTATCCGAACTCTCACTGTCTCGGTTTGTCCCTCTCCATCTCTTTCAACTACCAAGGTCTGAGTTTCAGGTTGCTCAGCTACAGCTTACAGAACTATGTCGATATATGAAACAAGCACAGTAGCAGTGGCTGGGAAAGGCCTTAGCTGATTCTCAGCCTCTTCCTAGGCTCTCAGTGTTTAGCTTGGCCTATAGCGTTTGCCCCTCTCTCTATTTCTGTAGGGCACCCCATAATAATTAGGGGCAGTGTGGTGTGATTTGGTAGTGTCTGAAAAAGTGGTGGTTTGAAAGCGTATTGAATGAAAGACTGTCAACATTTGAATGAATGAGAGAGTAAGAAAAAGAGAGAAATGTGGCATCTAAAGCTTAGGGTTCGTTTTTCTTTTCTTTTTGGTATGTATAGCAAAAATAAATAAATAAATAAATAAATGTTTTGTGTTAAGCCTTTTAGAGTCTTGGAGAGTGAGCCTCTCCCTCCGTGCTAATTGCCACTGAGCATATCATCTCTCATTGTGATTCTGTTTTGTGACCAGTGAGAGAGAAAAGCTTTGCTTTTTCTTTGCTGCTTTTGCTATCTTTATTCTTCACTTTCACTATTTCTGTGAAAAAACTGGACCCCTCAATCTTGAAAAAGATTAGCATTAAGCTCCCTCTGTATCTCTTATTAAAAGAGGATATATGTGCATGCAATTGTTTCAATTATTAAACACCACATTGTTTTGGCCCATATGTAGGAGCATGTAACTTAACTTTCATATGAATGATTAGGTTTTTTGGTCCTCCACTAATACGAATTCTTCTTCTACTTCTTCTTGGAATAGTTACCATTGTCACGTAAATAGATGGATTTCTAGCTTGTTCCCCTAATTAACTTTTACCCATTTCTTCTTCTTTTCCTTAAATGCCAAAAAGGTTATTATTAGTGCGCTATTCTTTCTTGTACAAAGATAATCTATCTCTCTCTCTCTTCTGAGAGCTCTACCACTTCCAGTCTTTCACCACTTTATATTGCCTGTAGACTGTAACTGAGTGATCAGTGATCACAGCCTGTAACAAAGGCCAACCTCTCTCTCTCTCTCTTTGCCTTTTCTTTTGCCTACAGCATTACAGAAAGTGACATTTAAGATCTGTTTGAATATCGCTTATTTTGTTGAAAACTAAAATTTATTATTGAAAACACTGTAACAAAATAATTTTTAAATTATAAATAGTACCGTGGAACCTAAGATTTACTGCTTATGCGCGTTTTTCACAAGTTTAACTGGGTCGTGAATAGTGCCGTAGGACCCAACCAAAAAAGCAAAACAATTTTTAGACAAACGCACGTTCAAGACAGTGAGCTATTACATTATGTAATTTACATCTGCCAGGCTTCCTTTCATGAGACCCTTTTTTGCTGTTAGCCACTATATTCATTCTGGACATCTTATATATCCAACACTCCTAGGTTTTTTGAAGTTAAATAGGTCATATATTGTAGATATACCAACCCCCTAACTTGTTTGCTTGCTAGGTTCCCAATCTTGCCTAGTTAACTTTATCTTCTTGCTGGTGCTTAAAATATGTTATGTGTAACATCTCTCTCTCTCTCACTCACATACACAAACTCCTCAAAAGCATAGCAATCATTTCAACATTTGTTTTATATATGTACAAAGTGTGAATACAATAATTTTTGTATCACGTCACAATTCTAATGCGATAAACTATGAATGGTAAAAAAAATGTGATGAAATTTTTTGTAATAACCTGACAGGGGCTTTCCTTTTATATTAAAGGTAAGTAGTATGGTACAAAACAATTAAAGTACTATTTACAGTCAAATTTTCCATCTTATCTGTATATAATAATTAGTATTTTGTTAGAGAGAGAGAGAGAGAGAGAGAGGGCTGAAGAAGAACTGAACATGTAGTTGCGTGATTAACGTGATAGTCTGATAGAGTGAGTGGGAGAAAAACTTTTTGGTTGTGACTGCTTGTGTTTGTGTCAACTGTCATTTACAACTTACACCCTGCAAGAAGCTCATGACTGAATGAGAAACTCTATGGTGCTCCTCATCTTCACCCCACCTATCATGGTACCTCATTATCCTGGCCCCACCAACCGACCTTGATGGTTTCATCAACCATCCACTCAGAACTCCATATATGTCAAAATGCAACACAAAAGTCATGCGGTGTGTTCTTGCTTTGCTGAAAGGTTGTTAATTGCACGGGTGACTGCACTGTTCGATCTATATATACAAATCCTATCTTCGTTTTCTGTAGATGTATATGATTGGAGCGCACTTGTCCATGTGTAAGTGCATGGGAATAACGCTACATTTTTCCCTCTGTCTATCTAGGAATATACCCAAATCCATCCCGAATTTTACAACATATTTAAATGTCAACATCTAATTATCAGCTCTGTTTATTTCGCTATAAATTGTTTTACAAAAAATATTTTGAACATTTTATTATATTTTTTTCATTGTAAAATTTGTTTAAACCTAAAAATATTTTTCATTAATCATAAAATCCTTTGTAAAATATTCTAAAACGTTTTAACTTTAAAAATTTAGTAAAACATTTTACAAAAATATAGTGACTCCCCTCCATCTGGTGGCTAAATCGTTAGCCTGGTTGGTTTGGCATTCAGTGTCAAGGTCCAATGGTCTGGTGGCAGGTAGTTTGGTTGCCAAAGTCATAGGTGACTGCGGTCATATCACTAAACCTTCAGCATCGGCAACTTTGATCGGTTTATACTTGAAAAATTTTACATGTTACACAAAACACTTAAAAAACATTTTACATGTCACACAAAACACTTGAAAAATATTTTACATTAATTTGTGTTTTACAATGAAATAAATGAAGCAAAATTACATTACTTATACATAAAACCACCACAATACACTAATCACAAGTTGAAACTTAACCATATTAAAAATAGACAAATTTGCCAAGAATTTGTCGATAAGTCAAGTGGCCTCTTTCCCTTACAATGGGATATTTATTGGAGTAAGACTTAAATACAGTACTTAAGTGCTGTTTCTTAAGTTCTCCTCCTAAAATTATTTCATGTATCTTTTTTTTCATAGAATGGAAGTGGATTTTTTAGTTTAGTAGCTACATGACTAAATTTTGAGAGATGAACTTAAAGAACAATACCTAAAATACTGTACATAAGTTTTGTTTTGTTTATTCTATAAATTATTAAAAAGAAAACAAAGAAACCAAATTCCAAACGCCATATATAATCGTTTGGATTGATCAGACGACTGATAAATGATAATCACGTACCAACCAAACTATGAATTAATGTGATTCATCAATCAATATCTTTTATCATCATTTTGATTCGTAAGGAGTGAAATAATTGCTATGTGTGAGTCTGATAGTGCAATTAGAAGATCCACTCTCTCTATAGATATATATCTAAAAAAGGCCCTATGTGGCAATTGGCAATTAAACTAATCAAACATGTCATCATCGCATAATAACGTTATTTAATTTGTTGTGTTGTCTGTGATGACCTGTTTGACGGTGGGAGGGCCTCACCTCCTTCAAAACGAGAAAAATACTTTCATCCCATCACCCTTTTTGGCCTGGCCTCTTCTATTTCTAAGTTCTAATCTTAACCCTGACGATTCAACCCCACACCTTCCACCAAGCCATCACCATCATTCCTATTTTAGCCTTTAGTGGCGTGTAATTTGTGAGTGTGTTTTTAAATTTTTTTTTTTTTTTTTTATACGATGGTGGATTGATTGAATTGCAATGTCACAACTAAAAAATATTTCTAAATTTATTCTATCTAAGTTTTTATTTATATTGTTAAATAATTAATTAAATTATTTGCGTCGTTATTGATTGGGCCAAAAAATTTAAAACTGCTACCTTTTCCAAACTTTAAAACAATGGTTGGAAGCAAGCTTATCAAAATCAGGATCTTATGTAAGATCGTGAGAGGTAAGTGGAATTGCGGACTGTAAGATCAAATTGCAAAACATACTTAAGATTATAGGAGTATTTTTTTGGGGAAAATAACAAAAAATACAATAGCAATGACTTTTTATGTTGAATAATCACATAAATTATGAATTCATCCCTAAAAAACATAAAAATAATAAAAATAAAAAACAAAAAACAACAATTTGCATCAATGTTACGTAATTTGTATACTATACATCGTCACATCTATATTAATGAAAAAAATATAATTAAGTTTTAACACAATATATCCAAAAAGTTCAGCAAATATTTAATTAGCAATCAAGTACCAAAATAACTATCAACACATACGGAAAAAGTTTCAAAATTAGTTTCAAGTTCTAAGTTTCAAGTTCAAAATCAAAAATAAGTTAGCAAATGGAAACTAGCTAACTACAATATGAAATACTCCAAAAGCAATATGAATAATAAGGTGAAGTGACTATTGAATCATCCATTCCAAGGTTCTTGCATAACCACCATCATAATCATTATCATCATCATCCATTTTGCGATCCATGTCCAACTCAGCACCAGCATCCATGGGGTAATCACAAAGGGGGCTACGTGATTTTTAGTTATTGAATAATGAATAGGGATTTTTAAGTTTTAAAGTTAGGTATTTTTTAAGATTAATTTTAAGTTCACCTAGGTGTAATTTTGACACTTCAGTATTCATAAGGTTCTATTGGGCAATTGGTAATTTGGTATCCATTGGAGGTAGTTGGCTTTCTGTCAGCTCAAACCAATTTTCATTTTTGAGTGGGATCAAAACAATCCTATGATTCAATCCTACATGATCCTACGCGATCCTACTTACAATCCTAAATGTTCTTAATACGATCCTGCTCTTTTTGGATAGGTATCGCGATTTTTGACAACCTTCTTTGAAAGTAATGGTATATAGGACACCCAAATGCATATTCAAATCCATTAAAACTAGTATATCTATGGCTAGGGTTATTCAAAAATAACAATAAATATATATATATATATATATATATATATATATATATATATTTTAATTAGATAAGTAGATATTGGAAGAGGGGTAATGGAGTTCCAACTACAAACATTAGGTACCACAAAAAATAATGGAGTTCAAACTACAAAAATTAGGCACCACAAAAAATAATATCATCACTGGACAATTACTTGACCCCTAATAGTCACCAAATTGATTGGCCAAAACTAAGCATAAATATCAGTTTAAACATGCGTTTGGATTAAGTTTTGAAAATTGCTAAAGTCATAAACTATTTTACAAACTACTGATATGATAGGTGGTTATTAGTAAATATAAATGTGATATTTATGATGAGTCCAAATAAGAACTAGTGAGAATTTACCACATCAATAATTTATAAAGATGTAAAATAGTGTATGCCTGAACATTACTCTTAAATTTTTGTTAAAAAATTTATTTAAAAGAAGCGGAGCTTTGAGAAACGTTACATAAATAAATAAGCTAATATATTAACAAGGATTAAAAAAAACTAACATAAACACATTGAGAGGCTAAAATGGGGGTTTGCAGTGGATGGCCGGTGTGCTTAATTAATATAATCTTAAAATGGTTTCTTAGTAGTTGATTGTAAAGAAAGTGGAGGAAAATCAAGAAAAAGAAATGACAGTAATTTTTTTTAGAAATATATGGTTTTTTGTGAGTTAATTTTTACTTGTGGTGGTTTTTTTTCTTCTTATTGTTTCAACTGAAACTAATTAGACTTCTTTTTTATTGTTATTAAACCCTTTAATGTGTCACTAAGCATTTAGCCAACCACCTCATTAAATTTTGTGAGCTAGATGATGGCAAAGGTAGCATTTGAAACATGTTTGAAATGAGTAAGTAACTAGGGACTAAATTGACCAAAAAATAATTATTGAGTATTAAAATGAAATTGACCCTACAACTTGGGGACCAAAGCATATTCAAGCCAATTATATACTTATAGTTGACTAAAATCATAGAGAAATGTAGATACTAGATGCGAAAATATTAATTGACACCGAACATATATTAAATGTAAATTACAACTTAAAATTACATTATATTTTTTTCGATTACTCTTTTTACCTATTTGTTTATTTTGTTACTTATGTGCTATGTTGATTTCTTTTTCTTTTTCTTTTTCTTTTTCTTTTTCAGGAATTAATTTTGTTTTTAACCTTTTATTTTAGCCTTGATCCTTCTAACTAAAATCCTAGCTCCGTCATAGATATCAAACATAATACATGATCTCTAGTCTGCTAGGAATAAATGAGAGGTGCTACCGATTAAAAAAAAAAAAAAAAAAAAAGAGGTACTACCATTACTTAGGCAATAATAATTGCAATCAATGGCTGATCAACCTAACCCAGGCCTAACTAACTGCAGCCTTAATAAGTAAGCTCATCCGAATATCTGACTAAGCTCAATTGTGAAATCGAAGGAGAGTTTTAGACAATTTCAACTAACCAATCAACCAATTGACTACAAGTGGAAATGTTTCAGGTCAAAACCTCAAACAACTTGAACAATTATCACCCACTGTGAATCATGTTGAAAGCAAATATATTCAAAATTCTATATTATTGCAGTAATTATTAAATACTCTTAAAGCAATACTCTCTCTTCTTTGGATCTAATTAATTAAAGGTTAAAAGACTCAAAAAAAAATTTAATTAAAGGTTAAAATCTATTGCGTACGCACCTAATTAAGACTACCCCTAATTAAATTCATGCTCATTTTTCATGAGCAGAAATAACACTGCACACAAAGTATTAAATGATTTTAGACATGGTTGGTTTAAGACATGTAAAAACGCAGTTATATATCCTTTTATATGGATCTTTGCATTTATATTCTGCAAAAGATAAATTATTGTAATATAATTTGTATTATAAAAAATAAAATAAAAAAGACAAATTATTGTAGAGATATTATTGTTATAATAATCCACTAGAATCTATTCCGAAATAACAAAGAGAAGATCTTCCCATCCATTTAAAATCACAAGATACTGGCGACCTGCTGTTTCTAGGTTACACTTATTTATTATTATTATTACTATTATTATTATTATTTGAATCCTAGGTCACATTTATTATATTTAGGCCTCAGCCACTAAATTTTTTTATTCCAGTGTTCACTATGTGTGCTACAGGTACTGGCTACTGCGTATCATTGCAGAATCATCAGCCCACTGCGTACGTACACTGGTATAATTAAAACATTGTGTGCGGGTTGAACCATTGACAGTTAACATCATAGCCAGCCTAGGAGGTTTTTTTTTTTTTTTTTTTTGGGTTCTTTTACCTGCCCCTTAATTCTTAAGGGTGAGGTTTGGATCCAGTGTCCAGTTGTACTGGACCCGTTGAGATAATGACACATGTCACCATCTCAACGGGTCTAATGCATTGGATGCACTGGACTTAAGCCTCATCCAATTCTTAAAGCCTATTAAACAAGATTACCAAAGAAACAAAGATCTTCTCCACAAAATGAATATAACATAAGAATCCTTAATGATGAATTTGTGTTTGAAAACTATTTTATATTGATTAAGTGGTAAAGGGGGAGGGACAAGTTGGGTGGATCTTAGGTCCGAAATCTTGTTGAAAAATGATTTTACTACCGGGGTTTCACTTCTATTAATTAATACTATTTTTAGAACAACACGACCACAACTTTTTGATATTATATTTAGGACAATCATTTTCACATAAATCCACCACTTATAGTGGTGGATTACGTTAAAATTGTGGTAAAAAGAATATGTCTCTATACTTTAAAGACAAATCCAAGATCCTCCAACTATAGTCTACACTAAGCCGAAATTGCTACAAATTAACATTTTTTTTATATTCGAGGAAAGAGACACGTCTGTTTTCTCTAAATCATTCTCCTCCTCCATGAATTTGCTTTCATCTTCCTTATTACAATTTCAATAATACCCCCAGAAAAAACTACTTCTTATAGTTTAATGCAGATATTCAATCATCTGGCACTGCTATCAATAGCCCCATTCAACATAGTCTTTTAACATGTATGATTTACAAACAAATAAAAAAATTTCATTTCTTCCTTTTGTTTAATGATAGAAATGAATTTCAGATAACATTCAATAATGGTACAGAATTTTACATTCAAAAGAGAAGGCATATGTAACATTGAAGTAAAAATGTAAATAGGAAGTCAACGTAGAAAACAAGTTGACTGACTGACTTGAGTTGAATTTGCTTCACTATCTTGACCAAATCTTCTTCTTATTATCCCTCTCCTTAATCCCTTGAATCGGATCTCTACTAGTCCTCTTGTGAGTCAAGGGCCCCTGAGCAGCAGTGGCTGTTAGCTTTGTTGTTCTCACAACTCTTGCTATTTTTGGTGGATCAGATTTCCTACTAATCTTCCTGTCATTTAAAGAAGATGGTACAATAAAGTTGTTCTCTATATCAGAACTTCGAGACTCTCGTTTCCTTCTTGTCTCGTGGAGAGGCTCAATTCCTCTTAACAAACTAGACCCTTGACTCATTGGGCGGTTCACTGAATTTGAACTTCTCAATATATGAGGCTCAATCTCATTCATATATTCTTCTCTTACAAAGGTTTTTACTTCAATGGGAGTGACCCTAACTGCATCAGTGTAGTCATGAGTATGCTGCCACTGTTGCTCTTTCACCCTCAACTTGTCTTCAAGCTCCTTTATCTGCCATAACATGTCAAACAGATATTAGCTTTGTCAATAAAATGACCTCCCTAAAAAACAAATTAAGATTAAGAAGCTAATTACAATGCATCATTAAAAAGATTTCTTTATATTGAAAAGTAACTATGTAAGTACCAAATATAAGATTGATTTGAAAAATTACACAATGGTAGTGACATAGCATAAATATACATAACACGGTAAAACAATGGCGGATCAAGGATATTGATAGGGAGAGGGAAATTGAAACATAAGTATGAAACATAAAATTGATTTGGCAAACATTAATTAATGCAGATATCAACATAAATTAATTATAAGTAACATTTTATTATCTTGCAAACATAATGTACTTTTCACATTGATACTAGTTCTATTTTTTTTTTTTTTATTGGTAAGTTACATAACCCGTGGGGGTCTTGAACCCATGATTTTACCCTCTAACTTATGTGCAAATTTCAACATTGATACCAATTCGTTTAGGAAAAAATGAGACTTTATATTTTCTTCATTTGCTTGGACTAAATAAAGATCTAAATTTTATCTAATTATAAGAATTTTAGCTAGAAATGTGATCATTATATATGAGGAAATTAAAAAGAATAAATTATTGAATAGAGAAATTACTCCTTACCTAAGAACAGATAAGAAATGAAATCAATCTAAAATAAGTGAAACATGATAATATACCTGAAAATTCCATTAAAAATATCCAGTTCCACTTCTTCTTTTTTTCATATTTTTTTTCTAAAAAGGCTAGAGATTTTTAGCCATGCAAGCTATTGAACCCCTTGAACATTTTGATAATATATTACGCTTATTCAGTGGAATTATGGACTTGAACAGCATATGATCATTTCAGGCTCTACAGGCAACAATAAAAATTGTAACACAATGAAACTTCCTACTATTAACTGTGAAGTGGTAACACAATGAAACTTCCTACTATTAACTGTGAAGTGAGATTATCCAATATCCTCGATCACAGTATTCCTATTTTATAAGTAAAGAGGAGAAAAAGAACCTTTTGGTGAAGTAAGACACACTCTGAATTCTGTTCCTGCTCTCTCAGTTTTCTCTCCAGCTCATTAACCTGAAAAAGAAGTAAACAAGCAAACGACATCTTTAATTTTGACTTCCTACTATTAGCTCATTAACATATAAACTAACACCACTGAGTTTTTGACAACCTTATGTTGAAGGATGACAGTATGAGACTCAGACTCCTGCAATTGCTTTTTAAGCTTGTTTTCAAGTTCCTTAACCTGCTTGAAGTAAAACATTGATTAACCATTTTAGCTTTTCTTTTAACATCAGCATAATTGGTTGAAGTAACACAGCTCTAGAAAATTGAAGATCCCATCATTAGGTCACCAACAATGCATATTAGAAGTATACTTCTTCCTCAAGATACAATAATAAAGTAAAAAATCATCACCTCCCAAATTAATTTCCGTTTGAAAAAACAGAGATTTTAAAGTTAAATACACAAACCTTCTGTTGGAAAGATGCAGATTCTAACTGCTGTTGCTCTACAAGCTTAATCTCTAGTTCTTTGACCTAAGGAGAGAAATTAATTTCAACTTAGCAATAAACAAACAGGAAGCTAGAAATTTCAAATTCAAGGGGAAAGCAACCTTTTGCTGGAGATTACTGCAGATTTCTTCCCTCCCCTTCAGTCTCTCAGATAGTTGTGAGACTTGCTTCTCAGACTGGCTGTGCACGGCTGTCTTCAACTCAATTTGGCCTTCAAGTTCTTTAATCTTCTCTTGTAGGTTTTTGTAAAACTGATCTTTGCCTTTTGCCTTGCTCTCCAGGTTCTGGAAGTTCTCTTCTAGTTTCCTTAAAGTTTCATCTTTAGATTTGGATTCCTGCCTTGCTTTTTCAAGCTTAATGAAAATAAATAAAGAAATTCAAAATTCAAACGTAAATTGATTGTTTGTTAAAAAAATTATGAAAATGTAAACTGAACGTAAAAGACCTACCATTGCTTTAACCTTTTGAAGCTCACTTGTATCAATCTGCTTCCTGACAGGTCCCAACTCAATTCCTCGAACCCGCGATGCAAAATTTAAAGAACTCAAAGTCTCACCCACATCCTGGTCTGAAGGACTAATTTGTACAAACATCAAAGTTTTGGAATCCCCCCCTGCCAAAACACATATATAAATAACTACATGAAAAAGAAGCAACAAAATCCAGCAAGGTCAAAATCTTGTGATCATATTCATATCCACTGTCTGATACCAATAGCATGAACATAAGAAGGAAAATTTGTACACACACATACACATTCATAACCAAACTGACTTAAATACCTAATGAGTCTTGAAGTAAATGTGTCAATTTGGAGTTCCTGAAACCAAAAAACTAACATTGTTAGAATCACATTTGAATTATGATGGAGAAACAACATAAAGGCAAGCAAGATGTAATGTATACCTGTATGGAATGTGACTACTTTTAGTTGCCAAAGCAGATATAACATCTCCAAGAGCTGAGAGCGATCTATTTATATTTTGTGCTTCCTTCAGGCGTTCCCCTTGCACATCAGTTTTTGCAAGCCTCTCACTGCCAGCCAAATCTACAAGCCAAAGCTTGCTCTTGGTGTACTCGCCATTCACCAAGTTCTTTGCTCTTACCATTATACAAAGCATGCTGGAAAAAAGGGTCAATTATTAATGAAAAGAACATATACAAAATAAAAACAAAGATTTCTGTGGTCATACACAATTATTAAAAAAAAAAAGGAGCTTGTTACCAGTGAGATCGACTGCTATGCTCATTCACATTATTACTTCCAACCGCTCTGGCATTACTTCCAGCTTGCAGTACACTCCAAACATCCTTAATGTTATCAACTTTGGCTTCAACAATTCCTGGAACATGATGAGACCCTTCAGAAGCTTGCTTTATCTCCAACCTGATACCAAAAGAAAAGTGTTGACTAAGCCTTTTGTTCTATTAGTATTTATCTCAGCCTAGTCAAGTGAATCACTTGATGAGTTCAAACCAGCAAGTCTAGTATGCTTCCAAAGCTTGACTAGCTTGGTTGAGTTTTCTTACAGATATTTAAAGAAAGCAGCAGCAATCTTACTTTTTTGATGTTGGAGATGTTGCCAACAAATCTCTAATTTGCTCATTGTAAACTTCAAGAACACTAACAGATATGTTGTATGTAAAATTTTCACTCCTTTCCTTGGCAATGTTAAACAAGTGCTCAAGAGTCCTATAATTTACTCCTCTGTTTTGCTCAGTACCCTCCATTGTAAATGTCTTCCCTGTCCCTGTTTGCCCATAAGCAAATATACAAACGTTGTAGCCGTCTAGCACTGATATCACCATTGGTGAAGCATCCGAAAACACCTCAACTGTGAAACAAAAAAATAATAATAAACATTTAACAAAATCAAAATATTGTTAGTGTATCAACCAAAAGACAGAAATATGTATATATTACCTTGATCATCTTTTGGTGTGTAAACTCGGTCAAATTTGAAAGACTTTTTTGTGGTACCACCAGTTAAAATTCCAAGACTTCCTTCCTTTGCTGCATCAAAGTCTATAACTGTTGTACAACCTGCTGATATCTCGCCCTTACTCAATGGACGACAGCGGCAGAAAACACTGATATTACCTGATATGAAACACATATAAGTTGCTGGGTTAAAAATCTTGACAAATATTGTAACACACTCATA
This sequence comes from Quercus tomentella, assembly GCA_028535165.1. Lineage (NCBI taxonomy): Eukaryota > Viridiplantae > Streptophyta > Magnoliopsida > Fagales > Fagaceae > Quercus > Quercus tomentella. The sequence goes on from JAPQVY010000001.1 coordinate 17,307,733, forward strand.
ATTGGTTCAGTTGGCATAGAAGTGAAACATACCTTTAGCATCCTGAATTTCATTAAAGAGTTTCCTCCTCTTAGCTTGCTCTTCATTGTACTTCACTTTGAGATCTTCACACTGTTTAACTGCAGAGTGATTCAATGAGTCAAAATGTCAAGATACCAACTTACAATATTAAGTCTAACTCAAGCAATCAAGTTTTTTATTGCAGAAAAGGGGGTGTTGTAACTTAAACATACCCAGTTCCCGAACTGCAAAAACCATTTTATTCAACTGAGGAATGGAATCAGCACAATCATGAGCTTCAAAAGAAAGCTGAGAATGCTCTGCTTTCATCACCTGCCAAACAAATCGTTTGTGAAAGTTCTTAACAGAAACTTAAAATGAAGTAAAAATTAAGAGAACATATAAAATGATTTTGACATGTGATCTTTAATAGCATTTCTGACCCTTACAATTAAGAATATTTATAGAATGATTTAAAATGTGATCTTTAATAGCATGTCTGACCCTTACCTTTATTTTTTCATGTAACTCATTGATTGCCGCTGTCCAGTACTTCTTATCATGCTCATACTTGCTAGAGATATTCCTCAGATTTTCAGCTTGTTTCTCCATGGTTTGATCTGACAGGGAAAAAACAAAATTTGAAAGGTTATTATTTTCAGAGGAGTATAAACTATAAAGCCTAGGATATCCTGTAGTGATAGGCAAACCTGCCTTGAATAATGTTACCCAATACCCACTAATCTAATAAATCTTTTCGTCATCCATTTATTCTTTTCATGTAATGGATAAGTAATTAACCTTTATTCAGTTGAGTTCTGTCTAGAATGTGAAATAAATTTTTTTGTTCCTGATAAGTAAGTTTTAATCCCAAAGTAGATTGACACAGTTGAATTATCAAACATATCATTATTATAAACAAAGTTCAAGAACATTGCTAAAACACTCTCCTTCTATTATAAATTCAAAGCATACTAAACATCAGACTTACCTAGAGTTAGTGTCTTAAATGTCACGTTGTCAAGTTCCATCCTGACCTGGTCGAGCTGTTCATTTGCCGTAGTCAGCGACATCCAAGCCTCATAGCATTCTTTTGTCTTTCGCTGGCACTGCTCGGTGAGTTCCTCTATCTTCTTCTCATATTTTATGGTGGACTTCGTTTGCATGACTTTCTTCTACAAAACCCAAATTCACAGACCATGTAAGCAACAATTAAGAAGCTTTACTCTTTAACTGTTCATGTAAGTTGTATATAACCTGAGCTGAAGGAACTTCTATCTCAGCAGCACAGTTGTTACATGTAAGATATTCATGCGCCACCCGGGGAACTGTACTCAAATCATAAGTATATTAAAACATGATAAAAAAAATGTTCATAAATTACAGTGATGTTCCACAAGATAACAAAACAAACAAAAGATATGCAAATAAAACTACCTGACAATTTTGGTGCTTTCCTAATACAAATTCCACTAACTACTGGACTTCCATTGACCCCTTCAAATCTTATCACAATGACTCCATCCTCCTTCATCAAGACCCTCAAATTAACCAGCTGCAATGGCTTATTGGCTCCAACTACAGAGAAAATATCAAAGTCTGATAGGACCTGCCATATTCACCAACAACAAGAACACCAAGAATAGTACAATAATCAGTTTTAATACTAATAATGACTGTATATGCACTTAAACCTTTGCTTAAAATGACTTGCCTTCTCTTCCTGGATGTATACATTGAATATCCTCATTCCTTTAGGTCCATTTGTGTTTATGATCTCCGCAAAATGAAGGTCGATAAAATAGTCTCCAGGAGGAAGATCAGTGAACCGATAACAAAAGTTTCCCAATCGTGCAGACTGATAGATGAATGGACAATCTCCAGCCTCAGTTATTGGCTCATTGGTCCTTAAACCATGCCCTCCATCATAATACGTATCACCCAAAATTTTCATACTTGAATCTACCTCATTTGGAGCCTCACCTCCAGCATTTACAAACATCACACATTCCTCTGGTTCAAGAAGACAATGTAATAGTTTATAAATACTATAATTTGCCAAATCCCCACCACCACCCCCCCCCCCCCCCCCCCCCCCCCCCACAAAAAAAAAGTCCTTCCAATCAACTAAGAAAGCTCAAAAGTTTTAGCCTTTGTTAAAAATATTTCCAAGAAAATTTACTAATAAATAATTGACAAAGTAAGCACAATCATTAAAAAAAACCATAAAATCTAAATTCAGTATAAACCATGAGATCCAAATCGACTGTATTATATTAACAAAAAAATATTATAAACTGATAAAATTACGAGTGTGAATTGGAAATTCTAGGGTTTTCCATTAAATAACAGAACAAATCCCACATAACATATAAGCCCAAATCAATAAAAACCCTAAGCCCTCTATAACCCTATGTTTGGTTCCTGAGAAATATAACAGAAAAAATAAAATAAAATGCATTCATCCAAAGAATGTAATTATCACGCTCATTTTCTTGGTTCTCACATCCTAAATAACGAAAAGAAGAAAGACCCAGAATGTAAATTCTTTTCATTTCCCTAAGCAAAGCAAAGAAAGACTAAATTCCATATGAGAAAAATCTTGGGCTTAGTTAACAAATACTAACCGGTGAAGTTGGATCTGGTAAAACCGGTAGCGATTAGTCTTGAACCGGAGTCGCAAAGCATCGAATCCACGAAAGACTCATCGCCGCCAGAACCTTCCTGTTCTTGATTCAAGGGTTCAACTTTTTCCGAATCGCAGACAGAGGAATCTGGAACTAGGGTTTCTGAGTCTTGACAAGTCTTGAATTGAATCTCTTCCATGGAAATTGGGGCTTTTTGCTTTAGGTGTTTGGTAACAAAGAAAAAAAGTACGGTGAAGGAAATATAGCTTTTTTTTTTCTTTGAAGCAAGAAAGTTGAGTTTGAAGCGTTTGAAATTTTCGGGTTTCTTCTAATTTTTGCTGTGGGTTTGGTTTGAGAAATGAGAATGAGAATGCTCTCTCTCGAATTTGAATTTAGTGACCGTTGGGGGGTAAAGTTACCGTTACTATCCTTTTTTGGGGAGTTTTGTAAAAGTCAAATATGCAAAAAGGCCCTTTCGCTTTGGGTGAATTTTAAGCGCATCCCCTGATGTTTCAATTTACTGCCATTTTTTTTTTGATTTTTTGAAGTTATAATTAAAAGACCCATAAGATTTTTTTTTTCTAAAAAAATTCTTTTTACAAACAATGGTATCTAGATTTCTTCGAATATATGATTATTTCTTCGCACATATATAGTCTTCTGTTCCACACACACCAAATTATTACATTGAATCCCTTAAGAGTGATTCCAAAAAGTTGACAAGAGTTTTCAAACTTAGAATCTCATTGATACCATAAAGTTTTAAAAACCACTAAGCTAACCCTTTAGGGTTAGCCATAAGATTTTTTGAAGGAGAATCCATATCAATTTTTTTTAAAGGAAAAACCCAAAGGATTTGAGATATGGTGAAATTTCTCACACTTAAAAAAAATCATTTTGTTTTTTAAAAAATATTCTTTTTATTTTAGATTAACATTTAGTAAAAGTATTATCTCTTTTTGTTTTCTCTTTCTTCTTATTTTTCTTCACTTTCTTCTTACTATCTCAATTCACTCCCCCTTAACCGTCTCATGCAAACTTGCCAATCCCCACTCACCAATAGCAACCATTCACGCATACATCAATATAGATCCAACCTATTTTGAGCCCAAATCACTGGTAGGGGTGGTACTTTGATATAGAAGTATTCGATTACATAGGTTAACCTAAATCAACCCATTTAATAATCATAACACTACTTGTTTTATTAAGAAAATTTACACAACATGACTTATTTCAAACCGTTTAAAAAAAATGTATATATATGCGTGTGTGTGTGTGCGCGCGCATGTATGTATATATATATATATATATATTTGACCCAAGATGATTAACATATCTTATACTAAGTAAGCACGTCAAGTATAATAATTGATAGTAACAAATAAATTCCGAATTTCATAGTAGTGTTGTGAGAATTGGGTGAATTAATTTGTTAACACAAGGTTAAAGAAGAAAGAGAAGAAAATATGATACAAGGAATTTACGTGGTTCGGCAATATGCCTACGTCCACTGGAGGCGATAGAATATATTTTCACTATAACTATGGAGATTACAACAATAACTTGAAGACACTCTCACACAAACCCAAACCCTAAATACACCCTTGGTTCTCTCACAAATAAATAGAGCACACCCTATTGTATTTAGACAAAAGTTGCAAGACACTTTAACTTCCTAACTCTGGTGCACACATACAGAAGAAGTTATTTTGCTATCTCCCTAACTCACGTAGGAACTCTCTTTTTGCTACTCTTGCATCTTCTCTCAAACTCACATCTATTTATAGCTAGATGTTCAGCCGAAATACAAGAAATTTCAGCACATGAGAGACTTCTATTGTTTAGGGAAGTCAACAATAGTGGCCAAGCAATCCATGCAACATTTAATGTAACTTCTTGCATTTCTTCGCGTAAGAAATCATGCAACTTTCTGATGGTTTGTTGGCTAATGTTAAGCCATCAATTTTGACAATTCAAGCCATTCCAACAAATAGCGTCCATTAAATTGTTAAGGTAATGTAGTGTATTTAATTTCTTAATGGTTACGAATTAGTTTCAATAAAATTGTCTACTTCTTTGTTTCCCAAGACCCTAGACCGCCATTCCAAACATGAGAAATATTGTGTTTTCTCTACCCTTAAAACCAAAAAAAAAAAAAAAAAAAAAATCCTTGGTTCTCCGTCATGCTCTTCGTAGGTGGCATATCAACCATGTGTGGGAATATCATCCCCACTGAAAAATGGTGACCTGTACTTGAGTATTACGAGTCCAAGTTGTCAAGTTGTATTTGATATTTGACTTCACGGTCTTGGCGAGGTATTCGTAGATCGTGACCATTGGAGTAGGAAGGGATGGGATGAAGGTGCATAGCTATTGCGGGGAGGGGGAGGCCGATTGAATGGTTTAGGTGAAGAGTAATGTGACTGCCCTACGCAATTAGTGAAGTTCTATCTCCATCTCTCCCCTCTTTTAAGTTTTGGGGATTTGAGTTGAGAAGATGAGAAAGAGAATCAAATGTTATTTACATGAAATAAAAGAGATAGTGGAGAAGATGTTGCAACTTGCAAGATTTATTTGCAAAAAAAGTTTAGTTAAATGAACATTAATCTTGTTAGGGACACGATTTTCTTCTCATCACTTTAACATAATCTTACCACAATGGCACATCATATGATTTTTGTTTATGCATTATTTACAACATGCATACTTGAATGATTATGAAAAATATTAGTGAATTTTTCTAGGTCACTTGACTTTATTCATATCATCCATGTATGGATAATATTAGTTTGTGGTCCTAGATTTTCATATAATTATATTTCCTTTTGTTTTTAAGGTTTTTTTATTATTTTTTTTTTATATCAATCGAATTTTCATACCATCCTGGTTGAAAACACTCTCAAGATAAGTTTTGTTGTGCCTTCTTTCTTATTGCCCATGCTTCATATAAATATTTTCATATCCGACTGTAAACTATGTTTAGACGTGTATGCAACATTCGGCAAAATTGCATGGTTGGTTATATATTCTGAAAGGAGCGCTCTTTTGCAGGTAGGTGATTGTGAAGGATTGCCACTCTGAAAGAATTGGCAACATTCTACTCTCTATAACTAATAAGATGAAAAATTATTAATATCAATGGCCGAGTCAGGATTTCGGTTCGGGGGTATGATTAGAAGAAAACATTTAAAAAAAAATTAACCAAAAAAATACTAATCTATATTAGCAACAAAATAAATAAACAATTATAAACAGCTATAAGTGTTGTCATACAAAAACTAATATAAATGTAAACTATAGTTAGACATCTAAGTTAATAAGTTGCAAATCAATTTGAAAATATTAAGATTATAGCAATTTACTTGCAAAGTTGTATACATGTCTCACTATCTTGATTGTTTTTAAAAATATAGGTAAAATTCAACTTTCTATCTAATTTTTCAAAATATTTAAAATTTGGATTCATAAACAAAACCAGCAGTTTAAAACTGAAATGTCAAGAAATTGAGGAAAAGGAAAAAAAAAAAATTGTGTAAAATATAAGATTATCAATTGAAATACTATTAAAAAAACACTAAAATGCATTATTATTATTATTATTATTATTATTATTATTATTATTATTATTATTATTATGTTAAGTTTAAGTGCCTGAATAATTAAAAGCTAACAGCCAAGACAAGTCAAAACTATTGGTGTGTGTTGTTGAGCCTGGGAAAATTTTCCCTTTATTTTCGCTTGTATCAAGAAGCTTTTTTCCTATTTTGTGTTTTCCTTTTCTGCATTGAGTTATTGTGCATTAGGTAAACTTGCCATTTTTTCTTTATTTTAGCAGGGTCAGGAAGCCTTTTTTTCCTCTTTTGTGTTTATTTTCCAGCATCAAGGAGGGTAAAGCATTTAAGAGATTCATAATAGTAGTACATATGAAATATTTTAGGAGTAGGGGGGCAATTTACCCCCATTCCCCCCCCCCCCTCCACCCCTAGTACTTAGGCCCGACCCCAACAATGTTGAAATCCTATTGGATTAGTGTTCTAATGTAAGGGCACTTTTTGTAGAGCCAACGTAAATTGAAGTTTTTAGCATAAGGTCCATAAATAATAACTAGCCTCATCACAAGCATTTCACGCATGAGATGAAGCTTTTTATTTGGGTTTATCATGTTGTACTCATGGTAGTTTTATTTTAAGTAGAAGTTGTATAAGTACTTGACTACAAATGTAAGAGAAATGTGGAGGTGGAAAAAAAACAATTTAATGATAAAAAAAAATGGTACGTTTTATGGGGAAAAAAAAGTTTTATTTTATTTTTTAAAAGAAGTTATATTAGTACTTGACAACTAACGTCAGAGAGAAATATGGAGGTGGGAAAAAAAACTTTTTTTTTTTTTTAATTTAGCTAAAAATTAGGAGTTTTTAAATTACTAATTTTACATGTCGAACCCTATGATTTAAGCCTTAGAAATAGATAAATTTGAAGATATTTTGGGAATCTAAATTAAGGATCCTAAACAGGGAAAACCCCTTAATTAAATAGTAGTATAGATAAATTTTAATTGATGAAGATAGGTTTTTTCATTTGCTAGTGGGAGTTGACAAAACCAGTCAATTGGATTTTTCTGTCTCTTTCACTCTCTTTTTGTCGCATCCCACTCCCTCGCTAAATCTTTACAACCTGCACTAAACCAAACACAATAAAATTGTTCACAATCTTGATCAACCGCATGTTAGTAACGGTAAAGGTTTACCTATTTTGATGTCATGGAAGTCTGAAGAAAACATACACAATGCTCTCTTGATGGAACAAAAACTAAACTATTAGCTTGTGAATCCACGAGAGGTTTTTTCTGAGTCCACAAGGAGATAAACTGGAATCCACCAGAGAATGAATTTAACAAAAGTCTATGTTAATTGATATTAATTTGATTTGCCTCTAACGGCTACAAAACATATAAATACTGAAAAAGAAAAAAACGTCTGAAACTCTAATTCACACTAATTACGTGATTAGGTGACAAAATACCGAAATTTACCAAAAATGGAAAAATTGAGTTAAATGCAAAATCATAAACTAATGACCTTAAGGGTCATCTCAAAACAGACGGGACCTTATTTTGACTTTTAAGCAAAAAGTTATTAAGGTAACAAAAATTATTATAAACGGCAAAATTGCAGTTTTCGAGGCCTAAATGAAGGAATCCATCATTTTCAGGAAGTACCTCATGGAAAAGTTACGACTATTGCTCAGAAGGTCATTTCGTTTCAGCTTGCCAAATTTCATGCGATTTTGATTTCGAGACTCATGATTTCTACTAGTGCCTTTTTGCCTTACGTGATAATTTGAGGCGCACGTGAGAGTCCAGGAAGGCCATGGCGGTTCTGTTCTACGTCATATTTCTCACATTTGCTCGACCTCTTTCCTTAACCCTTCTTCGTCATTTCAGTTATTTAATGTTCTACATGTACTCTCCATCGCTAAATCTTTACATTTTGTTTATGGCTTTAACAAATATAATGGTATCTTCTTTCAATTTATCCTTCACGTTTTCCTAGCAAGTATCAGGTCACGAAGAGGGTGTTGCTTCAAATTAAAGGGAAAATGACTCTGATCTCTACAAGCTTCCTTCTTCCTCAACCACCTCTTTCAGTTTGAAACTTTGAATATCATCTCACTGAACTAGAGAACTCTACATCCTGAGATCACAGACTTGGTTATCATCATCATCATGCTCTTCACATTAAAGTTTGGTCTTATAGGAACCTTTTCTTATATATATCCTCGACTGATGGCCATTGTTATTTCATGGAATCTTTTTGGGTTAGTTATTCAAAATTTCTTTGGTATTATCCTCTGTTTTAAAAATATGATGATTTTAATGTCTTTCTCTAATTTAAATATTTGCTTAAACAATAATTTTAATGTATTTCTCCAAGTTGAAACTCTTCTCCTATGAACCTTCAACTTGAACTCTTCTCCTGTGAACCTTTAACTTGAGGGACGCATAAGCTAATGTTGTGATTAAAAGTTTGTATTAAGTTTTTATTTTTATTTTTTATTAATGCTTACAACAAGTGGGAGTATAAGGAATCAAGGATTGTTCTTCTTTATGAGAGAACCAGGAAATATGATATGAGTGAGATACACTGTTCTTGGCTTGTATTTGGAATTGTTGATTTGCTGAGATTTATCTTATCTTGTGCCTACAATTATAGATATAAACAATATTCATGAATACTCTTCGATGCCTTGTTGTTGCTTGCAAGTAATAAACTTGAACAAAATATCTTAGATTCCTAAAAGAGAGAAATAAACCATTATCTAGTACATTAAACTTGGAATAGAGTACTATTAAGTATTGACACACTCATATTCACAGTCTATAAACCTCATATTTCGATCCCGATCAAAAAAAAAAAAAAAACCTCATATTTCGATCCACCCATGATGGTATTAGAATTTAGATCAATCTCCAAACCAATCCCGAAAATTTCTACAATAAATTAAATTAAAAAAGCCTCAACTTTATTAATATGCAAACAATGAAACACAGTCTTCAATTATTCCTATAAAATGGAAAATTAGTAAAAACCCTCTATACCACAAGTCGTTAATTTTACTAGATTTCATCACACTCTCTCCTAAGCTAAAACCCCATTGTTGTAAGACCTCACCTTCTTCTGAAATCTAGCATTCACTGGTTTCGTTGTGGTATAAATACTAACAAGAGACCGATACCTTCTCTTCTTCGGACGATACACCTCTTTGTCTTCTTTCCCGAAAATCTCTTCAATCAAAGCCGAGGTTATTTCACTTTGACTCTGATCATCATCTGAGTCCCTCTTGCTGCATCTTTTTTCATCGTTGTTGATATCTTCGTCGCTAAGTTGCATGAGTTGTTGAGCCGCAGCCATGTCTAACTCAGTTAGACCCTTCTGGGAATTGGTTTTACTTGTAGTAGATAAAAATTCAGCCATTGCCAAATGCTGAAGATATCTCACAAATTCACAACAAAAGACTTGTTCAACTCTCTTTGTGTGTGTTTATCTATGTTGCTTATCTCATATGGTTTTGGAAGAGTTTTTTTTTTTCCTTTAAAAGGGTTTGGCGTAGAGCGCGTTTGAGGGTACGTGTTGTTTGAGTTTTGAGAGAGAAAGAGAGAGGAAAAAGAAAGTTCAACGTTTTTTCTTTTTCTTTTTTTTTTGAGAAAAAGAAAGTGCAACGTTGGTTCCATGAAGATGAGTGGAAGATGTAAATATATTTATATTGTGCTTTATTAATTTATTTCATTATCATAAATTCCATAGTCTCATTCTATATTTTATTACATTATTAAAAAGTATTATAATCCGTTGGATTCATTAATTATTACATCATTGACTTCTTCTGGGATTTTGATGATGAATCCAACTGCTACAAATGTGTTGTCATTGTTGGTAGTGATATCTTGGTTTTCTTAGATATGATATTTTCATATTTGACAATTTGATCTTGTCGCCCATCATATACATACTTTGCCTCATAAACCAAGGGTTCCACCAGATATACGTATAAAATTATATAAATATATATATATATATATATATATATATATTTATATATATGAGTTGGGTTGTGTGACTCTAAGCAATGTTACACCACCTAATAACTTGTTAATGAATTTATATTTTAAAAATTCCACCACTAGATTACATGTTCTATATGTTCTAAACATGCATACCAATTTTTATACCAATCGGATATTATTTACCATTCGATTAATAAACTCATTTTTTATGTATTATTTTGAGCTACAAAAACTTGAATTTATATAATTGATAGATGGCATGGCTATTGATATTTGATTGCCTTGAAATTTTGCAAGCATGAAGAATATACAAATATAATATAATCAAATGGTCGATTTATCAAAATTTACATCAAATTAAAAAATATTAATTAGTATAACATTACTTAGAGTTACACCAGGTGTAACTTGAACCCAACCCTCTATATATATATATATAAACAAAATTCGTGACCTAAGACAATTTTTTTTTTTTAAATTAATTAATTAACCTTTTAACTCAATAAAATTCCATCTTGTGTTTCTTTCATTGTATTAAAATCATTTATAATTGAGTATGAACTAAAATTTTTAACCATTTCTTTTACATCTTTAAGCCATTTTACGGGTTCAATATAGTTGGAACAGAAGATTGAGCAGTAGTTAAGATTGTCTTTATAAATTAGTTATATAACAAATTTATTAGGGTAAAAAATTTTGAGTAGCAAAGTCTAAACTACTGTTTAGATGTAATAAAAAAACAAATAATAAAAAAATTGTTTGTCTTTTTCTTTTTCTTTTTGATACCATTCATAAAAATAAAATTAATTTAAAATTGGCCCTCAAATTTTAAACTTTGAGAGAGCTCAAAGCATGTCTAAAATTTGAAGGGGCAGATAAACAAATTTTTATATTTGCAGTTTAATTAGGGACTTTAATGAAAATTTTAACAAGCTGGGGGGGCCATGGCCCCTCCTTCCCCAACATATATATAGCTCCACCACCGACCAATATGATGATGTATATATGTTAAAATATATATATATATATATATATATATATATATATATATATATCAATATGTATGTATGTGTGTGTATAAAAGCAATCTAATATATATTTTATGGTGGAAAAATACAATTTATCTTAATTTTTTTATTAAAAAAAAAGAGTAAATAAAACTAGAAGTTTTTAGAAGGAAAAATTGTGACGGAGAATTTGTAATTTGCAGTAATTAGTAAGCTTTCGTAAAAATTAGAAAGAATTTACTTGTGAAATTTAAAATGTTCATATACAGATAACATTGATGTGAAGAGGAATTAATGGCAAAGAAATCATGGCAAGAGCCATGCTAAGAAATAGAGTGGTCTGCTTGATGTTTGATTGCGTTGTTGCTTTGGCCCTTGTGAGTAGGGAGTGAAAAGTTTTACGGTTTTTTTCAGCCCACAAAACGTTCACTTAATACAAATTTTAGTGTTTTTTTTACAAGAGATTTCTGCTGTATACTTGCTTTGCATGCAAACTACAAACCATGGAATATCAGAGTCGCATTAAAGATGTAAGCTTTTAAAACTTAGGGCATGTTTGGCAGACTATAATAGGCGTTGTAATGTAATAGTTATTCCTATGATTTAGTTATTCTTTAATTTGATTATGTTTTTATTATAAAGAATCTTCATTCCTTATGAATAGCTGTTCTTCAAAATGAGGAATAATTATTTCTCTTTAAAAAGTTGTATTAGCTATTCTTTAATAAATGCAATAATTTCAAAATTTAATATATTTCCAACTAAACAAACTTTTCCATATACATCTAACAATTATAAAAATAAAAAATCATAAAAAATAACACATATCTGTCTTAAATTTAAAAATAACAATTTTTAAGGAGATATAATTGTATGAGTAAGATATTTCCTAAAATAAATGTTAAGTTTCATTCTAATGTTATAACTTACAACCAAACTAATGAACAGATTACAATTCATGTCGTAATCTCCATTCAGTGTACCAAATATACTCTTAGAGTATATTTGGTAGACTGTAATAGGCATTGTAATGTAATAGTTATTCTTATGATTTAACTATTTAGTGGTTTCATTCTAAAAAAAAAAAAAAAACTATTCAATGGTTTGGTTATGTTTTTGTTATAGAGAATAGTCATTTCTTATGAATAGCTATTCTTTAAAATGAAGAATAACTATTAATTATCCCTCAAAAAAAAAAACTATTAATTCCTCTCTAAAATGGTTGTAATAGTTATTCTTTAATAGATATATTAATTTCTTAAATTAATATATTTCTAAATAAACAAACTTTCCATATACACATAATAATTATGAAAATAAAAAATCATTAAAAATAACTAATATTTCTTTCAAATTTAAAAAATATTATTTTTTAGGGAATAAAATTATATAAGTAAGATGCTTCTTAAAATATATTTTAAGTTTTATTCTAGTGTTACAATTTAGACAATTTGATTTAAACATTTCATTATCTTCAAAGTTCTATTCTTGTGTTGTCACTAAACAAATGAATAATAATAAGTATTACATTACAACATCTTGTATTCCTTGTAATATATATTCCTATACCTATGTAATCACCATTATAATCTATCAAACGTGCCTTTAATCACATAAAAGAAACCGTTGAGCGCAATTTGGCCATTGATGGTATTATATCCCAAACAAACCCTATATAAGAATTACTCACAATACCTATGAAATATTATGTGGATGGCAGAAACCAAACAATTATAGATTCATCATTTAAGCCTCACAAACTACAACGAAAGGAGTATTAGTACATACATAACATTCTCACAGTACTTCTTTAAAAAAATTATTCTGTAACAAATTAAAGGGATTTCTATTGTTGGATATCAGCAGGGACGAGCTCAATTTCTTTAAGGACTGCATCGCACTGGGGAAGAGGTTCCTTCCTCAAGAAACCAAGAGGATTGGGAAGGCGTACCGGGCTTGAAATGCCATTGTTGAGTGTGAGGCTGACCCTAGCACTCCTCTTGAGGAAAGGATCCTTGCTCAACTCGTTGCAGTTAGGATCAGAGCTCTTAACCAGGGCTACTTCACAAATCTCTTCTTCATGATTTCCGTCCACCAGAAGTTGGTAGCTTCCCGACGCGTCAGTCACAGCCTCATTGCTGTATACTACGCTGCCGCCTTCACGGTCCCTGCACTCTATGCGCACTCTTGCATCTACATCAACAGCACGTAGTTACATAATCTCAATAATTCGTTGAAGTCTAAACCAATTTTGTTACTTGAAAATAGCGTAAAATTAACTTGACAATTAATGACTGGTACTACATCAACAATACAATAAAACCAATAAACGAAAGAACTTTTATAAATTTATATCGTACTAACTACTAAGACACAAAATGTAGTAAATTTTGTACACATTTGCAAAAGGAAAAAGTGTACACTATATAATACAATGTAAACTAAGAATTTTACTAGTTAGTGTTTTAAGAAACTGATAATGAAGTAATATTTACCTTTCATGTACGTGCTGATCCTTGTTACAAACTGGGTGCGGCAGGTGTCACAGTAAACCTTGCCCTCCACAAAGAAGCGGTCTTCGCAGTAAGCGAAACCAAGGAGGGACAAGAAGCAAAGGGCAGATGCCTGGATAATAATAGACTTTGCCATTGGTACTGCTTGCTCTTTTTCTTTTCTTTTCTTTTTTTGTTTAGATGGAGATTTGATTCAGAGGACTAGGTACAAAGAAAATGGATCTCATTTATAAAGGAAAAAGATTATGTTATTTTTTGGGAATTTGATAAAGCTAGCCTCCTTGTCGGCCGTAATAGTTTTTGAGGTTGTTATTTTTCACTTAAGTTGCATGCGGTTGAAAAACTATTTGACCAAGTCTTCTGTTCCTTTAATCTCTCTTTGTCTTGAAAATTAAGTTCCTCCATTTTAGCTATAAAAAAATTACAATTAAAAATTGACTATTGAATGTCAATAATACTGCTAAGAATAGGTAATACTTCCATCCAAATTATTTGCTGCGTATTGGTAGGATTGACCAAAATATATATTACTCCATGTCCACATTCCGCCTACCTGCTTTTCACTTTATTTCTAAAGCATTGAGTTCAAAGAGAAAAAATTCCGTGGAGGTGTTCAAGAAAATTCATCCATGTTGGCTTCTTTCTTTTCTTTTCTTTTTTTGATAGTGGCTTCTTTCTTCCTCTTCCATTATCTTCATTTTCCCAACCTATTTCTCAACGGATCTAAAGGCCCTTCTCTAGAATCTTCCTCGTAGCATGAGCATCATAGAGAGAGATGGAATTGCTCATGAAAAAAGAAAAAGAAAGACGCCTAAAAGGATAAATAGGAAGAAATTGAACATCTTAAAAGACAATGTACCCTCTGTTATATTGGTTGATGTGTATATATATAAGACTTCGATGAAATTTTCAATTAATGCTGTTATATATTGTCAAGATACAAAAGGAAGTAATGCAGCTAAGAGGAGCAGAATCAAGAGCACAGATAAGAAGCAGAGCATAGATAAAGAAGCAAAGCTTAGTTTGTACAGTAAACGACAACAATCATAATAAATAGAAACGGCATGTAGTTTTAGTTTCATATATGTATTTAACTTAGCATGTGATAGGCACGTGTATTAGTTTGGTTAAATCTGTTAGATTGCTAGTTAGTTACTAGTGGAGGGAAAGATTAGTTACAGCTTTGGTGTATATATACATATCTGATTGTATTAGTTGGATTATTCAATTCATTTTTCAATGAAATAGAGTTTCAATTCTCCAGAACTCTCCTCTGTTTTCTGTTATGGTATCAGAGCAACTAGCACAGTTTCACTGATTTCCTAGCTTTTTCTTTTCCTTGATTCTAGAAGTTTCTTTTCTCTCCAAATCAGAAAATTTTCCCAAGAAAATTTTCTCCTTTTCTCTTCGATTCTGAGAAATTTTCTTGAGAGATCTCCTTGTTTTTTATTTTGAGACGTTTTCTTGTTTTCTTCGATTCTGAGCAATCTTTTCTTGCTTTCGCCTAATTCCTTCGTTTCAATTTCTTCTTCTTCAAAAGCTAGGTTTTTCTTTTCGAAGCTTCGTCAATGGTGTCTTCTAATCAAGCATCTACAAGCATTACCATTGATGAATCACATCCCTTTTTCCTTCACCACGCTAAGAGTCCTGGTGCGATTCTTGTATCTCAGTCACTGATTGGAGGAGAAAACTACCCTACGTGGGCACGATCCATGGAGAGAGCTCTTAGAATCAAAAATAAATTTTGGTTAATTGATGGCTCTGCTTCTTTGACTTTTGCCATGGAGAAAGTTCCTCTTCTTGTTCAAAGCTGGTCACGATGCAATGAAATTGTGGTTTCTTGGATCATCAATTGTGTTTCCCCTAAGATTGCAACTAGTATGGTGTATTGGAGAACTGCCAAGGAAGTTTGGAAGAAGCTTCAAAACATGTTTTCTCAAGGCAATGGACCTAGGGTCTATCAATTGCAGAAAGATCTTGCTAGCATTTCTCAAGGGGAACTCACTGTGAGTGATTATTTTACCAATCTCTCAATCTTGTGGGATGAGATACGAACCACTTCCTCTTTGCTCTTGTGAGAAGTGTGTGTGCCATGTGAATGAAAAGATCTCCAATCTTCATCACAGAGAAGCGATTATGCAGCTTCTAATGGGTCTCAATGATTCATTCTCTCATATTTGAGGTCAAATTCTGTTGATGGATCCCATTCCTTCTGTTGACAAAGTATATTCTTTGTTGGTTCAAGATGAAAGGCAGAGGTCAGTTGGACATAGCAACAATGGTCCTTTTGTTGAATCCACAGCCCTTGCAGCCAAAACAATGAATTTTGGTTCTGGTTCCAAGACTTTCAAGAAAGGAAAGGAGAGGCCTACTTGCAACCATTGTGGATTGCTTGGTCATACCGTGGAGAAATGCTACAAAATCCATGGATATCCTCCTGGATATAAAACCAAAGCAAGGGCAAATCAGGTCTCTTCTCTTGATTCTGTTCAAGATTCTGTTGCAACACCAACTCCACAGCATTTTCCTTTCACAATGGAGCAATGCCAGAAACTACTTGCCATGATTGGAGGGTCTGATTCTCAGAATAGTCCAATTGCTATGGCCAACAATGTTTCTTCCAACCAAGCTTCTACTTCTCATTCAACTCCTTTGGCAGGTAATCTCAAGCATTCCATTTTCTCTGCTAAGCTTGTGAATAGATCTGCTTTTGGTGGTAGTACTTGGGTTCTTGACACAGGTGCAAGTGATCATATTGCTTGTTCTCTTTCACTCTTTCAATCTTATATTGCTGTTTCCCATTGTGTTATTGAATTACCTAATGGTGAATCTACTCATGTCACTCACATTGGTACTGTCAAACTATCTAATTCCCTTACTTTTAAACATGTTCTTTGTGTTCCTTCTTTTTCCTTTAATCTTGTGTCTGTCAGTCAAATCACTCAAAGCTTGCCTCTTTGTCTTGTGTTTTTGTCCCAATTTTGCTTCATTCAGGACCTTTCTTGTTGGAGGACGATTGGAGTGGGTGAAGTCCAACATGGTCTGTATTTGCTGTAGAACAGTACTTCTAAGACTCCACCTTCTCTGTCAGATTACCTCTCCACCAACAAGCTTCCCAAGTCAGCTTTTTCAGCATCTGTCTCTAATAAAGATATGTCCATTTTGTGGCATTTTAGATTAGGACACCCTTCTTTTAATAAATTGTCATCTTTGCAAGACGTTTTGCCTTCTTTTTCTTCAAAATGTAATGACATTTGTACCATCTGTCCTTTGGCTAAGCAGAAGAGGCTGCCATTTCCTTCAAACAATAATATGAGTACTGAGCCATTTGCTTTGATTCATGTAGATGTTTGGGATCCCTATTTTGTTTGCACTTATGATGGTTTTAGATTTTTTCTTACCATTGTTGATGATGCCACTAGGTCTACTTGGGTATATCTTATGAAAGCTAAGTTTGATGTTAAACAGCTTTTAATTTCCTTTTATAACATGATTTTGACTCAATTTAACATTGGTATTAAGGCAATTAGATCAGACAATGCTCCTGAATTCTCTTTATCAAACTTTTATAGTGATCATGGCATTGTGCATCAAAAGAGTTGTGCTTATACACCTCAGTAAAAGTCTGTGGTTGAGAGAAAACACCAACATCTTTTGAATGTTGCTAGATCTCTTAAATTTCAATCCAATTTGCCCTCAGCATATTGGGGAGAATGTATTTTGACAGCTACTTATCTGCTTAACAGGTTGCCTATGCCTTTGTTAGGTCATAAATCCCCATTTGAGCTTTTATTTCATAAACAGCCTTCTTTTACTCATCTTAGAGTGTTTGGTTGCTTGTGTTTTGTTTCCACCCCTTCTGTTCACAGGTTGAAGTTTGATTCTAGAGCTTCTCCATGTGTCTTTTTAGGCTACCCTTTTAATATGAAAAGTTACAAGGTTCTTAACCTTCATACTAGGAAGATCACTATTTCTAGAGATGTTGTCTTTCATGAGTCTGTCTTTCCTTTCTCAGATTCTTCTCATTCGTTGTCTAGTTCCCACTATTTTCCTTTATCTGGTTCACCTGCTACTGTTTTTGACTCTCCCTCTTGTCCAATTTCTATTCCTATTCCAATTGCAGACTCCACTTCTAATATTAAGCATATTCCTAATTCTCATACTTGTTCAGACCCTTCTTCTATTCTTATTGGTTCCTTACCTGTTCCCTTGGGTCATTCTAATGTTTCTGATCAGTCCACTATTTCCCTTGATCAGTCTACTGTCCATCTTGATCAGCCTAATGTTTCTCTTGGTCATTCTTTTCCTTCTGTCCATGATGCACCTCCTGCTCCTTCTTCTTCCATTCCACCTCTTAGAAAATCCACTAGGATTTCTCACTGACCTGCTTATTTGCAAGCTTATAAGTGCAATCAGGTGTCTCAAGTTCCATCTAGTACTGCTTATCCTTTATCCTCTTACATGTCTTCCCAAAAATTGTCTCCTAGACACTTGCATTTCTGTAATGCCATTTCCTCAATTGAGGAGCCCAAATTCTATCACCTAGCAGTTAAAGATCTCAAGTGGAGAGAGGCTATGGCAGCTGAGATTTCTGCCCTTGAAGCTAATCACACTTGGACCCTCACAACTCTTCCACCTCACAAAAAGACAATTGGTTGTAAGTGGGTGTATAAGGTGAAGTACAAATCTGATGGGACTGTGGAAAGATATAAGGCTAGGTTGGTGGCTAAAGGCTTCACTCAAAAAGAAGGCCTTGATTACATTGAAACTTTTTCACCTGTTGCCAAACTTGTTATTGTCAAATGTCTTCTTGCAGTGGCTGCTGTGCAAGGCTGGTATCTCTGTCAACTTGATGTAAATAACGCCTTCCTTCATGGTGAATTGAAGGAAGAAGTCTATATGGATCTCCCACCAGGCTTCCACAGCAAAGGGGGGCTAGTATGCAAGCTTACTAAGTCTTTGTATGGACTAAAAGAAACTTCAAGGCAGTGGTTTGCCAAGTTTTCCATTGCATTAGTTCTTCTTGGATTTACATAGTCCAAGGCTGACTACTCTCTTTTCATTAAGAAGAACTCTACTTCTTTCATTGCCCTATTGGTTTATGTTGATGATATATTGATTGCTAGTGACAACAAGCAAGTAGTTGATGAGTTGAAGATTCTATTAGATCAACAATTCAAGCTAAAAATTTTGGGTGATTTGAAGTTTTTCTTAGGCCTTGAAGTTGCAAGGACTACTGATGGTATCAATTTATGCCAAAGAAAATACACACCTGAGGTGTTGGGTGATGCTAGTATGTTAGGATGGAAACCAGCCAAAGTGCCTATGAATCAGAATCTCAAGCTTAGTAAGTATGAGGGGAAGGAGTTGCAAGATCCAAGCTCCTACAGAAGATTGATAGGAAGGTTACTATACTTAACAATAACCAAGCCTGACATAACCTTTGTTATGAATAGACTCAATCAGTTCATGGCATATCCTAGAGAACCCCATCTGCTAGCAGCTCATAAGGTCTTGCAATATCTAAAGAGTTCACCAGGCCAAGGTTTGTTTTTCTCAAGCAAATCAGAATTGCACTTGAAGGCCTTTGCTGATGCAGACTGGGCTTCATGCCCTAACACTAGGAGATCTGTCACTGGATTTTGTGTCTTTCTCGGTGAGTCTTTGATTTCATGGAAGTCAAAGAAACAACAAACAGTTTCACGGTCTTCAGCAGAGTCTGAGTATAGATCAATGGCAGTAGCAGTCTGTGGGATCATTTGGCTTTTATATGTTCTTCATGATTTTCAAATAAAGCATCCTCAAGCAACCCTTTTGTTCTGCGACAGTCAGGCAGCCCTTCACATTGCTGCAAACCTTGTGTTCCATGAAAGAACAAAGCATATAGAAATTGATTGTCACCTTGTCAGAGATAAAGTCTTGGAAGGGTATATCAGAATGTTACATGTTAGGACAAATTCTCAGATTGTAGACTTGTTAACCAAAGCCTTGAATGCCCAACAATTCTCATTTCTTGTATCCAAGTTGAATATGGTTAATATTCATGCCCCTCTTCCACTTGAGGGGGGGTGTCAAGATACAAAAGGAAGTAATGCAGCTAAGAGGAGTAGAATTAAGGGCACAGATAAGAAGCAGAGCACGGATAAAGAAGCAAAGCTCAGTTTGTACAGTAAATGACAACAATCATAATAAATAGAAACGGCATGTAGTTTTAGTTTCATATATGTATTTAACTTAGCATGTGATAGACATGTGTATTAGTTTGGTTAAATCTATTAGATTGCTAGTTAGTTACTGGTGGAAGTACAGCTTAGGTTTAGTTACAGCTTTGGTGTATATATACATATCTGATTGTATTAGTTGGATTATTCAATTCATTTTTCAATGAAATAGAGTTTCAATTCTCCAGAACTCTCCTCTGTTTTCTGTTATATATCATTCATGTGACCATTCATTCTAAATTTGATAGGATGACTTGTAGCAAACCATCTCAGGCCCCCCGGCAAAAAATGATATTTCTCTTTGAAATCTCAATTGACGCACTGTACTTGTTAAATAAAAGTATGAACTAATAAAAATAAAATAAAATAACATAAGTGCCTTACTTGTTTATCTTGAATTTATGGTTGCACCATTGCGTAATGCATATGACATATAGAGACCACCATTTGCTCTCACTGGAAATTTCTTTAGGACAATGGAATTAATAATATGGTTTTCAAGAAACCTTCGCCTTTATATATATTCAACTCCACCTACAGTCTTATATTCAGACCTCTCTCTTGATCTCTCTTTACGATTAAGGATTCTCACAATAGGACTGTTATTAGGGGTGGCTATTCGTGTTTGTGGATCAGGTTCTTGTTGTATCGAGCCATAAGTATTTGGCTACATGGGTTGACCTAAACTCGACCTATTTAGTAAATGTGTCAGGAACCCTCAACCCAAACACGACCTATTTATTAAACAGGTCGACTTGACCGAACATGTTTAATTCGTTTAATTAACAAGTCATGTAAAAGTCAATACAAATAACCCGTTTAATAATCTATTTGATTAATAAGTCACACCTAATCTATATAGTTTTTATCAATTCCCATATATCTAAAATTAAAATACAATTACAAATATAAATATAGTAATAAACATATTAAAAAATCATAAATTAAGCAATAATATCAAAATAACTAACAATTTTATAAGCTAAAACCTAAACGGGTCAGACAGGTTCACAAGTTGAACATGAACACAACCTATTTATTAAACAGGTTAGCCGTGTCAACCCGAATATGACCCGAACCCGTTTAGCCTCAACCCATGACCTATTTATAAATAGGTTAGGCGTGTCGGGTTCGTGAGTCTTGTCAGATTTTGTCATCCCTAGCTGTTATGCTCACTACTAATCTTGTTGAAAGAATGAAATATAACGCAGGTATATCTTTTTTATCAGAGGTTGAATCGATCATCAAAAGAAAAATCAGGATTAAAATTAGGATACATCCTAAGAAAATATCTTTATTCATTTTACTTACAATAGGTGATATATAAATAAGAAATAACCAAAATAAGTCATGCTTAAACAAGTTTTACAACACAAAAACTTGCTATATTAATTCCACACTTGCTTCCCAAAGTTTATTTCACTTACATCTCAACTCTGTTGAGCATTAAAGGACTTAGTACATCATTAACGACAAACATATTAATTAAGACATGAGAAGTTTCATTGAAAAAGAAGAAGAAGAAGATATTTTCATATGCAATAAGTCACTTTTTACACACACATCTATAGAGAGAGAGATTACAAGTTGAAGTCGACACTGGGGTCAAGAGGAACAAGAACTTTGATTTTGCATAATTTGGAAAGTTGTTCTGCTCTATCGGGTATAATATGAAATGCTTTTGCAGCATTTTCGAAACATTCACACAAAGCTTTGCGTATTGGAGTGGTGGTAGATTGTTGCAATACATTTTGTGCACCTTCACAACATGCATGGCTTGGGTCAATTTTGTTAAAGCCTCCCTGAATGCTATGTCATTTAAAGGACTTGCACTTGCATTTAGGACCAAAATCACCGACCCAAGGCTAATACTAAACTAGCAGGCTTAATAATGATGATGTACTACATACATTTTAGCACAATTGTCTCGTGTAAAAGATACCTTTCACTTTCCAGCGCAAAGAGAAAATGTATGTAGTACCTTTCACTTTACACGAGACATTTTAGAACAGATTTTATTTGGATTTTAGGCCTCACCATTTTGGATTTTGCAAGTTATTTTCTAAATCGATTTGACTATTTTCACCTAAATCATTGTTTGGCTATTGAAAAGACTCTTCATTTTTCAATCACGTGAGAATTGTGATAGAAATTGTATTCCTGAACTTTCTCAAACACAAAAGGTATGTATGAAACCACCGCCCCATGTAGGCGAGTTGGTACCCGGCCTATATAGAGATATATTGCTCGGAGGTTCAAGCCCCCGCATTTACCTAGCCAAAAAAGAAAAAAGAAAAAAAAAAGGTATGTATGAAAAATTCGGTACACTGTTCTATGAGCATAAACTTACTGTTTAGAAGAGACAGTGGCTTGATCTCACTAACGATACTTCACATTATCTGGGACTAGTGTTTCTCTTTTCCTTTTTACTCTATATACAATGGTCATACTATGAATAAAATATTTCTATCAGTTATCTCAAAAAAAAATAAAAAAAGGTAATAAAGTAGACATTAAAAAAAATTGTAATAGAATAAAACTTAGATACAATTCCTAAATTACAGTACATTAAGTTGTCCAAATAGATTCAAAGACTTGTCTAATTAAATTCAAAGATTTATATACATTGAATTTAATTGTCCTTGGAAAAGGATAAGATGATCAACCATGTATTTGAGTTTAATTAGGAATTGTATCTTATTAAGCTTTCTAATATGCCGTACAATTCATGGAATAATTGAAATTTATATTCAAAATTAAAAAAAAAAAAATCATAAATTTTATCAAAATTAAAAAATGGAATAGTTAAGAAAAATATGAAAAATTACCATAAGTTATATGACGGAATCCTATCATGTTAGATCATTATTTTTAGGAAAATATTTTCCCTAAATTGGGGTAAATGGTATTCTCAATTCCTTTACATGAAAATTTATAAGATATTGTTCACATATCTTAAATTACATGATTCATTAAATCATTTACACAAGTTACATGACTATTGAAAAGATCATGTGACTAAAATTGCATGTGATTGATTTGCTGAAATAGGACTTTAAAATAGGATGTTCTTTTTCTTTTTTTGATGGTTGAAATAGGATATTCCGTTTAGAATATAAAGATAGTCTGTCATTATTTCGAATGAATAAAGAGGGATTTGGATCACAAAATTCTATGGCTCTTGTAGAGAGTGTCAGAGTGCTACTGTCGATGGAAAAGAGATGCAAACAACCAAATGTCTCGTCACAAAGCTACCCTTTAGAGAGTGCTGTAAGGAGGTTAGTAGTGCATTTTGTGTTGGGATACCCCTCAATTATTGAGGTGAGAGCTCAAGGTAGTGGAGTCTTGAATCATACTACGTGTTTCCATAGCTATCTCAAAGCTCTCACTCAAGTTGATTGGAGAAGCAAGCACATTAGGGAAAAAACAAAAATTGAAAATTTCACGTCGGAGGCACATAGTGCTGATGAGATCAATTTGTTTACCAATCAGGACTCTGACATAGGGTCCCTATCCTGTTTATGTGCCCTTTGATTTTTTTTTTCTCTTGTTTTAATGATAACTAGTCGCAAACCCGCGCAATGCGCAGAAAAATTTGACATCATAATTTTTTTTTTTTTTTTTTTTTTTTAATGAAAAAAAATGGGTAGATGGGGCGACCTAAGTTGGACTTGAGACTTATAAGTAATAGTCACAAACTCATCTCAAAATAATGTGATTACATTCTAATATAGAGTAGTATATATTCTGTAGGTAAAGAAGTCTATATCTTGAGAGAGAGAGAGAGAGAGAGAGAGAGAGATATATATATATATATATATATATATATATATATATATATATATCCAAGGAAACATGTTGCAATTTGCTTTCAATTATTATATATGGCAAGATATTTTGTAACATGATATAATATAGCGAAATATGCATCAAAATCCAACACAATAAAAATAAAATGGAGAATGTACAATTTTGATTAGAACACGAAAATGAATCTTGATTATTTCATATGGAAGCTAACATTATTTTTCATTTTTTGAGAAGTTAATGAGCAATTTATACAAACTTTGTTTATTAAACCAAGCTATAACAATTTATATTTTGATATTCACTAAACTCATATATGAAAATCACCTATTTTATAGAATTTTTTCTCCACAATTTAATAAACTTGAAAACAGAGGAATCTAAATGTGTAGTAAATCTTAGTCAATCAATAAATAACACAAAAGGGGTAGGAGAAAGCAAAATTAGTCATGATAGAATTGTTTATACATGCTCATAATTGTGTTTTAATACCATAGAACCAGTTCATTTTGTTGAGCTATTCACAAATTTATACATTTAATACTCTTGTTCTCTACGACTATATCTAGTTTGATCTCTTCCAGTTCTAGGTCTACAGCTTTAGCCCAAATTATAGCATATAAGCCAATGATCATGCAAAATGAACCTAGCAAGATGAAGCCAAACACAATTTCTAAATTTTAACAAATCAGCCAAGAAAATAGTAAGAGAAAAAAACAAATGAAAACTTCGAAGAAGAGCATATTTGTTTGTGGAGCACCAAGCCTAAAAAAAAAGTGTAATATATCCAATTCATATTGTGTTGTCCAATATGATAACAGTTATTAAATACGTTCTATACGTTCTAGAAAGAAGGAAGAGAGAAAGATATTAAATGATAAACTATCACGTGTTAACAATCAATGAAATAAATTATAAATTACACTGCAAAAGTATTGCATTGCTAATTGTAGAATTGCCAATGAAATAATATATATATATATATATATATATATATATATATATATATATGTTTAGAACACTTGCTAAAAAGTGTGACATATGTGAAACATAATTTTAGTGATAATTTTTTTTTTTTTTTTTTTTTAAATGTAAGAGAATTTGATTAGTAATACCTACATCATCACCCAAAATAACCAAAAACAACTATTTACAAAGAAATGTAAACAAACTAACAACCATTTATCACTTATTATCCTAAAGAAAAAGAAAATTATGGTAGTAATTTTGTGTTTAATAGTTTTGGTTCTTTGAGTAGTGCTAGCACAAAAGATTGTTGCCATTATCTTGATATAACCTTCTTAAATTCTAATCAATTCAAGAACTTATAAGAAGTTTATGCAGATGAATATAAGAAAAAAGTACTAAAGAAATATGTATTACACTAAAATATTTAAGGAGTATTTTGGATTGAAGAGCAACATGTTGTAGCCAAATTGAACTTGGAATAAGAGATAATTTTAAGCTAAATAAGGTATGATGATTTAATTCATATAGAAGGGTACAAAATCATTGTGCTTTGTCTTAATAAATACAAAGATCATATTGAACTAAAAAAAAGGGATAATTTTAAGCATTTTTTTCACCTTGAGAATGAGATAAGTTTAAGCTAGCTGAGGTGAGGAATAATAGTGTGTGTGTCTATATATATATATATACATACATATATTTGGCTAGCATGATTTGAATTAAGTTGTGGAATTTTCTAAGAATAAGTTACATCAAGGTATATGCTTCAATTGAAAGAATTTTTAAATCCAAAGAAATGGATATTAGGTTAACCATGAAAAACATAAAAAAAATATTGCATGCATGCCCATAGTCATAAAATGGATGCAATACTTAAACAATGTAAGTGTCCCAAAATTGTTTCCTTGAAAATTATAAATGGTAAGATTTAGAGATTAGATCTTAAAATAAAATTTTAAAAAATCTTTAGTGTGTTTGAATTACCATAATGTTATTTGCATTGTATTCTGTTGAAAAATTAATGAAAAAACCATATAAAGATTAGGTATAATCTCAAATACAAAGAAAAAGATAAACACATGGTATAATTCCAAATATAACGAAAAAGAGAAACGCCATTCCTATAAATCATAATATTTTGTTTCCTCTCCCAAGGTATCCTAAGAAAGAAATTATAAATTAGCATATATTTAGATGAGATTAAAGGATTTTAGCAAGAATTTGCGTAGTATTTAATTTAAAAAATAACAAAGCTATTCAGAAAATAAAATAAACATATGGGAGGCAAAAGACCATGTACTGAAACAAAATAAGAAATTAGTAAGATGGTAATGTATTTCGATATGATGGAAGCGATTTGATAAATTGTGATAAAGGAAAATAACCATTACTCAAAAGAAGAAGTGGAAAACATTTAAAATGTACCCAAAAAAAAAAAATAGAGTGAAGATCAAGAGTATTGTAAGCACATTGAAATACTTACCAAATTGAGACGATGATTTTTTGTTGAATTGTTATCTCTGATTGAAGAAATCATCTCAATCTTAGTAAAGAAAATCCAGAGTTTCTTGATGGGTGTGTTTTCGTTTATTTTCTTTGTGGGTGTTGTTTATACTATTCATTTTCATATGACAATTTATTTTGTCATAATGCACTTTGGCATAACTTAATATATGACCGTTCAAGAGAATGTGTAAGGTCATAAACTCATAATGCAATATTGGGTGTGTTTTCTACTATTCTGTTCATATGAAAATTTATTTTGCCATAATGCACTTGGGAATAGTTTAGTATTCATATGACAATTTATTTTGTCATAATGCACTTTGGCATAACTTAATATATGACCGTTCAAGAGAATGTGTAAGGTCATAAACTCATAATGCAATATTGGGTATGTTTTCTACTATTCTATTCATATGACAATTTATTTTGCCATAATGCACTTGGGAATAGTTTAGTATTCATATGTTCATTCAAGAGAATGTGTAAGGTCATAAACTGATAATGCAATTTTGATTTTTTTATGTCCAATATTGAATATTTTAATATTTAATATGTTTAGTATTATATATATAATGTTAAATATTTTGGAGTGTTAAGTGGTATTTCTATTTCTATCATATCTCTTTTACTATAAATTACCACCAACAAAGTGGTATGCTGAAGATAATCCCACCATTTGTACTTCTATGTCACATGTTTAATAAAATGCCTATGAGAAGGGTTTACAAAAAAAAAAAAAAAGGATGGTATGTCCGGTGAAGAATTCCTACTTTTTTATTTTGGTTTTTATTATTATTTCTAAAAAAAGTATTTTATGACTACATGTTTTCAATGATAATAATTATAGCATTATTATGTCGGAAGTAAATAAATAATTAGTGGGCTGCATTTATAGGGCTGGGATTTATAGGGCTAAAAATTGGAAAAAGCATTTTAAAATTGAAGGAAAAATTATATTTTTTTAAAACAAATGACGTGGCAGCTGATGTGACACAACGTGAGAGTAGCAACATTAAACGCTACACTTCAGCTTTTAGTAATATATATATAAGTTACATGTATTTAATTATTATTTTAGAATGCCGTTCAAAAAAAAAATCATTATTTTACAATGTGTAAAGACATTTTTAGATATTTAGATATTACTATTTTATAATAGTTGGTAAGTTACATGTATTTAATTATTATTTTAGAATGTGGAAAATCATCCTTAGATATTAATATTTTAAAAAAATGTCATTTTTTTTATAAAGATATCATGGTCGCTGATGTGGCTGAACTGGAGCGTAGCAACAATAAAAGCGTAACAATAAATGCTACGCTTCAACTTTTAGAAATGTATTTTTTTTTCTTTCTTCCTTTAAGTTGAAAAGGCACAAACAAAACCCGTTTGAACGTTTTTTATTTTTAATTTCTTTTTCCTTTAAGTTGAACTGAAAAGGCTTTGGGTTGGGCTTGATAGTGGAACTAAATAAATAAGAGGTGGGCTGGATTAATTATACAAATTTATTATAGAGTGATAATGGAAGTAAATAAATAATTAGTGGATTGCATTTATAGGGTTGGGATTTATAAGGCTAAAAATTGAAGGAAAAATTATATTTTTTTTAAACAAATGACGTGGCAGCTGATGTGGCACAACGTGAGAGTAGCAGCATTAAACGCTACGATTCAGCTTTTAGTAATATATAGATAACTCATAATTTTCTCTCCATCCTCTTTTGAATTAAAGATTAGGATAAATTCCACTAGCATACCTTAAAGTTTAGGCTAATGCCAATTAGAACCAAGACATTTCAAAATCGACCAGTTTGGTCTTTAAAGACAACTTAATTCCTAACACTGTTAGCCGCTCCATTACTCATTTTTCTTTTTCTTTCACAAACCTATCTCTTCTCTCTCTCTCTCTCCCTCCCTCAAACCTTTCTTCTCCCTCTCATCCCTCTGTTTCTCTCTCTCCAACTGGGCCCACTCTCCTCTTTATGCTCACCCTTTCATTGTCTCTTTCTTCTTTTAGGCAATGATAGTGGTGTGTGGGTTTGGTGGTTTTGGTTGGCTATAGGTCGTGGTTGTGGGTTGTCATTTGCTGTGGTCATGGGTCGGTGGTGGGTTTTGGTTTGTGGTAGGTTTTTTGGTGATGGTGGGTTTTGATGCGTGGTAGGTTTGTTGTGGGTTTTTGGGTTTTTTTTATTTGGGTTTTATGGTTAGTGGTAGTTTTTGATGGTGGTGGTGGGTTCGGTATGGGGTGGATTTGTAGTAGGGATGGCTGTGGGTTCTGATAGGTTGGTGGGTTTGCTATAGGTTTTTGGATTTGGATTTGGATTTTGTTTGGGTTTTGTAGCTAATGGTAGTGGTGGGTTCTAATATGGGATAGATTTGCCATGGGGGCAGGGATGGAGTCAGAACTTTGAGTTAGGGGAGGCGGTTTTACTGTTGGCTGCCTGCAGTGATTTCAACCTCTAATTCTGCTACTTAGCTGCTGAGATTTTTTTTTTTTGTAGGTATGAACAAAATTATTTTTGTTTAGAATTTTTTTAAAGGGCAAGGTTATTTATTTTGGATAAAATTAGTTAATTGAGCTTAATTTTGTTTTTAGTTTTATTGGTAATTTTTGTTGTTGAGCTATTTATTTTTTGGTTTGTATATTTTATTTTAGATTTTAGATCTATAAATTTTTTTTATGGTCACTAAAATGAGGAAAATACTAGAGCTGCAAGTTTTTTTTTATAAATTATTTATGTAATAAGTGGTTATTGGTAAGTAAAAAAATGATGTAAATGGTGTGCCCATATGCGAACCAATAAGAATTTGCTACCAAAAAGGTTTGTAAAAATGTTATAAAAAAGTTTGTGAGTATAGCATTACTCTTAAAAGAATCAATGATATTGTTAAAGGGAAATAAAATGTAATTTTATAGAACAAAATTGCTAAAATTAATACACATATATATAGTAATATTAAAAAAAAAAAAAAATTAGGGGGGGCAAGTTTCGCCCCTACGTGGGGGTAATTTTGGGTTCCGATGTAGTTGTGGCTTTGCTATGGGTTTTTTGGATTTGGGTTTTGTCAGAAGATTTGAGTTTTGTGTTATGGGTTTGGTTAGGTTTTGGTATGGGTAAAATTGGGTTGTTAGTTGTCTGTGGTGGTGGTTGTAGTAGATCTGTGTGTGTGTGTGTGTGTGTGTGTGTGTGTGTGTGAGAGAGAGAGAGAGAGAGAGAGAGAGAGAGAGAGAGAGAGAGAGAGAGAGAGAGAGAGAAGAGTAACAGAGAGGGACGAAAGAGGAAAGAGTCACAGAGAAGAAAGAGAAACTAATAGAGGGCTAATGGTGTTTAGGGACCAAATTGATCAGTTTTGAAATGTCTTGAACCTGGTTGACATTAATTAGCCGAAATCTCAAGATATGGTAATGGAATTTACCCTAAAGGTTATTACTTGCTTACAAGCTACAAACTTGGCTTAGAGTATAGGTGCAAGCTCTATTTATAGATGTGTGATTATAGACACTCCTATGTGGACATGCGACTATAATTAAAGTGAATTGGTGGATTTCATTTTATTTGAAAGAAGAAGGTACTTGTTTTATCATCTCTCTCTAACATTCTTAATTATCATATACTGTTAATTGCTAAAAACAAAAAGGACCATTTATCTTTTTTTCTTTTCCTTAAACGTTATCTATTCATATCTTTCTCACTTTCTTAACTAGTAGATAACTGAGCATTGTTGTTTCTCTCTCTCTCTCTCTCTCTCTCTCTCTCTCTTTGAGAGAGTTTCAACCTATGATGTCTACTCTTGATGATAGCTCTTTATCATCAAGAAAATACATAAATGGTTAGTTTTTTTTTTTTTTTTTAATAAAGAAATTAATGGTTCTTATTATGGTATTAATATATGGAATAAATAGGAGAGATATATGTCGAGGGAATGATATAGATCTTCAAGTTTAAAGGAAGAAACAAAAGAAGAAGAAGACATATGTATCATCATTTTATGCTTGGAGAAAGTTACACATGGTCTCATTGTGTGCAACCTCCAATTCGAGGATCAAATATATATATTTATTTATTTTCCCCTTCTCCTCTATCTCACTTAAAAAGAGTCTTCCCATCAAACTCCATTTCTCATTTTCTCTTTCAAAAGATAACTCTTGCAACTAGTAAACATCAAACCACATATTCTTTCCACTTCTCTAAAAACACTCCTTGATAATCAACTACCATCAAACTACTCGTTTCCTCTCTTTCTCCTTCACATATTTTTCCACTTATAATAAACTATATCATAAGAACAATTTAGAGAATTAGCTGTATTAACTATAAATAAATAAAAGGAGATGTTAGCAAAATTTGAATACAATCAATTTAACTAGTAACTTTGTATCTAAAAAAGAGAGAGTAGTGGATTTTAAATATATAAAAAATACTATCCAATTAATATATAAATACAAGAGAATACTTTGCTTAAAATTATTGTAGTATGTTTCAAATCTTATCGAGTTGATTCTGCATGCATGAAGACCTACATGTAAGATTCACCATTATGTGAGAGGAGAATACAATACACCCGGCATAGTTATAATTTCATTACATATATTTTGGCTGCATCTAAATTGTTATTTATCTTGAAAAAGAGTATCTCATGGAAGGAAATTAAAAAAAAAAAAAAAAAAAAATCCTAAGTTAGTTATTTACTAATAAATATTATAGGTCACTTCTACTTTCCTCACAAGTCACCTAGTCTCACCTTGCAAGTATGAGGTTGAGAGTTTGATCATTGACACACCCGATTAATTGCACAGATGGTTCCATGCCATTTATGAGTAAGATTCAAGTGGGTCTAGGCTTGTGAACTCAATCGCGAGCTTTTTTTTTTTTTTTTTTAGCTAAAAAAGAAATAAAAATTACATTTTACCTTTCTAAACTATAATTTTTTTACAATTACTTCTTAAATTATGAGAATATAGACTCTGCCCTCCCTAAACTTTTGCAGGCCCTTCTAATAAAAAGTCACCTAGGGGGTGTTTGGTACATGCATTTAAAAACATGTGTTTTGTTGTTTGAAAACATGTGTGAAAATATGTGTGAGTGAAAAAATGTATAAAAATACGTGTAATGTTATTTAAAAACTGAAAACATGTGTTTGTTTGAATTGCCATACCAAACTTACGGTAAATGCATGGCACCAGATTTCTCCTCCTTTTGATAACGGGGACACTCGTATGTACAACAAGTATCGAAGTGCCAAAAAAACTGCTGTTCACAATTGTTGTTGATGATTTACTAAAAGTGCAAATGTAAGCCCACTGTCTTCAAAGAAACGTAAAATTCACGCTCCAGTTATCACGGTCTCAGAACCTCAAAAATTCCACGCGCTACCACAACACGTGGTACTAAACACCGTAATCGAAAGTCTCAAACAAAATGTCTTAGAAACAAGATTAAGTGCAAAGGCGTCCCTGTTTATCAAAAGTAGTGGGCGTCCAGATCCTTTTCCAGTTTCCACCCAAAACCTCAAACCTTAAAAAACAAAAACAAAAAAAATAAAAAAAAAATTTTCCCCCCCAATTTTCTTGCTCTTTTTCTCTACTTTTCTCACCATCCAAACAGGCTTAATAAATTTATTCAAAAAAGGTATGACTTTTAAGATTTTTTTTTCCCTTTCAATCTGTTTTTTCACAGAATAATTTGTGGTGCTGCATTTTTGGTTTGTACTAATATGCTCTAGTAAAGTAGTAATGCATAGTTGATCTGTTTCTGAAATTTATTTTGAAAATTTTGATTTTTGATTAATTTATCTTGGTGCTTACTGTCTGGGTATTCTCATGTTAGGGTCTGCAAGTGCAATTCTGAACTTGTGAGGGAACTTTACTTATCAAGTGAAAGCTTTTTAGTTTCTCACAGTTTTGTCATATTTTGTTTTCTAGTTTACTGATAGTGTGCGTGTATGGATTGAATTCCCAAGTGGGTTTTCTTTTTATATTTTTGTATTTGACAACGATCATCGTTTGTTGATTTCGTGATTAAATCCATTTTGGCCTAGTTGAATCCTTTGTATATTCTCATTGGTGATTCATTTTACCATGGAATGTATGCATGCACGCGTTTGGTTATACCATTTGAATGGCATAGATAAGATGCTGAAAATTACTAATGGGAGAATCATTGGCAGTTGTGAATTCGGTAGTTTTAAGTGGTCATTAACATGTGTATTCTTTTCACTTCCAGTGGTTAAATTTGAGAAACTCATTTTGTTCAATTGCTTTCCGTGACATTGATGATGGAGGGTACATACTCTAAAAGCACCTGTGGCTTCAATGTTGATGGAAATATCAATTTATCATTATTTTCATACTTTAGTTCTTTTGGGTCTTCTAATAATTTTAGAATTATGTGTTTGTAATAGAGAGTGGGTAGAGGTAGTAGGAGCCAGGGGCCAATGATTGCTTAGTGAGTTTAACTATTTAAAACTTTTGGATGAAGAGGTATAGCTAACTCTGCATTGATAGGCAGTGTTGTGACCAGGATCTTTCTTTTGTTTGTTATGTTTGCCCACATTTGTGGGTGCATGCATCTATGTTTGGGCACATTTCATGATATGTAGTGTAGGGTGTTTCTACTATCACAGGCTTGTCGTTTGGAAACTTGTCAACACAACACATTCTGAGTTGAACATGTCTGAAATGCTTACTAAATGGAATATGTCTGAAATTCTTGATAATAGTCAACACTTTTTTACTCAAAATAATGCACTTAATTGTAGCAAATCACAAAGATACCATTTTTAGATGTGTCCCTGCATTCTGATACTGTAAAGTTTCCCCCATGCAACACATTGTGTTAGTGTTGGAACAGGGAATTTGTCCCGAAAAGGATACAGTTCCTTCCAAATTTGTAATTATTTTTTTATAGATAATTAGACGTGCCTTTTCACTAACTTTTAAGTGTTTAACCATTTGAGAAGAAACTTTTTCCCTTAGGATATATGTATACAAAATGAATATTCCTTGTAGTGCTGAGTTTACTCTTTAAATGTAGAGCAAAATAAAGTTTCTGACGACCAAATGTAATCAAATTGTGAGGGCTAGGGCTTATTTGCATGCAAGTTGCTTAGTTTGGATTGAAACTACTGAAGTGTAACTTTTGGGTATTTTGGAATAGTAACTGGTCCCTTTTTGGGGTTGATTGATATATCAATTTTTGTTAATGGGTATTGGACACACAATTTTCAAGGAATGACGAGGTTACATAAAATTATGATGCTTTAGAGTCAATGCTCATGGATTTTGGGTGAATCCTTTTGCTGACCATTTTTGAGAAATGGACACCCAATCTTTTGTTACCATTTGTGGCTTGATCACCAGTTAAATATATTAATTGAAGAATCAAGCTGCCAAATATATTATTTGTGTTGTGGTTGCATTCTAATTTTAGATTTTGAGAATTGAATAATCGTCTCACCTCTTTACTTTTACTATCAAGAAATGATTATTTTAGATTTTATAAATGAAGTTTCCTTTGAGTTCATGTGCACGAATTGTTTGCTTACTTTTCCAAAAAGGGAAAAGAGCTGTGGATCAGTTATTTTTAAGTCTATGGATTGTTGGCTGGCTTATGTATCAAAGAAGAAGAAAAAAAAAATTGTATCTGAGTTATTTGGAAGATCCTAACATATGAAGAAAACTTTGGGCTTATAATATTTGTAACTAACTGACCATGGTGCTTGTTATTTGTTTTCTTTGGATTTCTTGTGAAATATAATCCATCTGAGTGAATTTATGTGTTTCCAAAGGAAATGTCTAGGGTTCAAATCCCCCCTCTCCCAACTATCGAAGTATAAAAAATAAACCACAAGAATTTGACATTGTCACCTTATTTTACTTTTCACATAAACTCAAAAAAACAAAATAGAAGTGAATAGCTTTGATGTTTCAAATGAAGGTTCTTGTAGGTTTGTGTTCGGATTGTTTGTTTATTTATCAAAAAATAAGAGGAAAGTAGTTATTTGGAAGATTCTGACATATAAAGAAAATTTTTGGCCTATAATAATGTAAGTAAATGACACACATGCCCACATAACAACAACAACCAAAAGCCTTATTATTATTTAACTAAATGGTCTTCATGCCCACTATTTGTTTTCCATAGATTTCTTGTGAAGTATAATCCATTGGAGTCAGTTTCTTTTCTTTCCTTTTCCTTTATTTTTCTTTTATTATAAAGGGCTTGTATAAGTCCCAAGTACTTGGGTGGCACCTGATTGCACTTTTGAGCATGGCTACTTCACAAATAAGAAAAAAAGAAAGTTTTGTTTTATGTTCTTAGTCCTCTAATAACTTGTATGTTTTTTCCATTTAGGTTTTATTTCTTCTTATTGCCATTGGTAATGGAAACTCTAAGTCAACTAGAAGTTACAGGGCAGACAAAGATGCTTCCTCCACCACCTGGAGCATTTCAAGATCGTGAAGACCTTATTAAACATGTCCGTGACTTTGGTGCTAATCAAGGATATGTGGTTACTATCAAGAAGTCTAGGAAGGACAGAAGAGTCATCCTTGGGTGTGACAGAGGAGGGATTTATCGTAATAGGCGTAAGATTGATGAAAGCAAACGCAAAAGGAAAGCTAGTTCACGCCTTATAAATTGTCCTTTTGAAGCCATAGGTAAAAAGGAAGATGATGTCTGGGTACTAACCATAAAAAATGGGGAACACAACCATGAGCCATTAAAAGACATGTCAGAACATCCTTATAGTCGTCGTTTTACCGAGGAAGAGGTTAGGCAAATCAAAGTTATGACAGAAGCTGGTGTAAAACCTCGTCAAGTGCTTAAGGCTCTCAAGCAAGGTAATCCGGAGCTGCAGTCAACACCAAGACATTTGTACAATCTCAAAGCAAAGATCCGTCAAGGAAATCTATCAGGTCAGACCTTTTCTTAAGCTTTTAAAATCAAATAGGTCATGCAATGGCTGAGATTTGTAGATTAATAGGATCTTTATTGGGCAGAATAGTAGGATTTGTACTCTCAGGGCCTCATGGCAGGAAAGTGGTGCTCTATTCTGATTCTTAACTATTATATTCTTTGTTCATGATTAATGTTGGGGAACCAATGTGGACTGCTTGGCAATTAAACAGCAAGATTCAGGGGAGTAGTTCTTGGTGCCCCAGTGGAGCAAGAAAAATTATTGGCAGGGTGAATATCACTTAAAAATGCTTGTTGATGTTGATGGTCCTCCCTTTTCTAGGGAGCTCCTTTGTTGACTGGAGGTCTCGGGCCCGTTTGGTAGGGAGTTTAAACAACAGTTTCAAGTGTTTAAGTGCTGAAAAGTGTGGGCTAAAAAAAAACGTGTTTGGTAAGAGTATTTAATGAAGAGCGTTTTAGTCACAGTTATGAATTTAGAGTGTTTAAGCACTATATTTTGAGAACACCTCAAGAGGTGTTTTAGGGCTTGTTTGGTTGGAGATTTTTAGTATCGTTGTTTAAAATGATGTGAACACTGTGGTTTAAAAAGTGTTGTGAAAACATGTGTTTACAATATTCAAAAAGCAAAAAATGTGTTTGGTACCATGTTTCAAATAACATGTTTTAGGGTGTGTTTGGTACATGTTTTCAAACAACAATTTTCAGTTTTTAAGTGCATGTGTCAAACACCCCCTTAGTGTGTGAAAAAAACATAATTGTGTGTTTGGTATGTGTGCGTTTTTTTTTTTTTTTTTTTTTTAACTGACAAGCACAGTACATTTAATTTTTTTTTTAATTTGAGAGAGAGAGAAGTCAGTTTATGTGTTGTCTAATCAAGTGGGCCCAGAGTTTTCAATATATTTACAAAAGTGCCATTGAGCAATGTTGTTTGAAATTTGAAAACTGGTAAGAGGAGTTTTCTAAGTTCATTGTTTAAACACCCTAAAATGAGCAATGTAACTTAAACACTAGTAAAAAACACTCTTATCAAATGTGTTGTTTTTTTTTTTGGTCTCACAGTTTTCAGTGTTTAAACACTGTAAATTGTTGTTCATACACCCTAACCAAATTGGCCCTTCAATTTTCAAGTAACAGTTTTGAATGACATTGTTGTAATTATTTTAAAAACTGTGGTGCCCCTATGATATTGACAACACATATAACACACCTTTTCTTAAAAACACATACTCATAACACACACTCAATTCTATTTTTTCACTTTCGAAAATATGTTATTGGAAACATGGTACCAAATACATTTTTTTTGTATTGAGTACTTTAAACATGTGATTTCAGAACACTTTTTAAACAATAGTTTCCACATTATTTTGAAAACCAATACCTACTCATATTCCATCGCCTTGTGGAGCAGTGTTGCCACCATTACCTCATGGGACCGGCCATGAGACATACATTACTATGAAAACATTTTGTATTTTTTTTTTTTAAATTATTGGCGGGGTGAATAGTGAATACTTGTTATTATTTTTTGAATGCCCATTTTGATTAACAAGTAGGACTTGTTTATGGTGGGTCCAAGTTTCATTTGTTTCCTTCATTGTGGTTCTGTTAGCTATATATGGAATTGGGGCTTCATTGGTATTGGTTATAAGTATCTGACTTTTATTGAATTTTTGTCAGAAATAATTTTAGCTTAGAATGATAACCAAGCAGGAGCTAGAAGGTACCCTTTTGACATTATTGAAGTACCTCGCAATCTTTTCTTCCAGTGCTGGGAAAGTGTTCCTTGGAATGTAATTCGAAGCCTGGATGAGAGTTGCAGTGCTTGGAATGCGTAACAAGCATGTGCTTAAGAAATGGCTGCTAGGCTTGAAAGTGGGCATTTTTATATAGTTCCAGTGAAAATGTTTGACTAGAGAAAGTTGTCCACCTTGATAATCTTGAAAATTCAGTAGTTATTTAAAATTTTATTTGAAAAAAAAAATGTTTTTGCAGAGAAAAGTTATAAGTCATGGAGGCCGAATAGGTCTGTTCCCGTGGAAACAAATACCACTCCAACTGGGGGTTCAAAGCAAAATAACAACCAGCCGGTAAGTCTTGAGGTAACAGGAAAATGGTGATGTGGATTAGGTTTCCCTCCTTATAATTTATTTCTAGTTACATCATCTCTCAGTCTCTCTCTCCCTCTTTCTGTTGTATGTATCCGGGATTTCAACTTATTTTAGAGTTAAATGTAGCTGAAGGTTCCTAATTTTATTGGAGGAAAATTTGTGGATTCGCATGGCTGTTCGCTGATTGACGTTTTAAATCCTGTAAGCTCCAAAATTTCCATAGTCAAACCTTTTATTTTCCTCTTCATAGAATTGTTTCTTTGAGTGGTATTTTAATACCTTATGTTTCTTAATTAGGCAACACAAGAGGTTGTTTCTCAAGTTCCTTTGACTACCTATGAAGAATTTAAAGCTGCAGTTGCTGCAGCAAAGCACGCTTTTCCTTTGTGGAAAAACACACCTATTACCACTCGTCAACGTATAATGTTCAAGCTCCAGGAGCTCATCCACAGAGATATTGTAAGTTTATTACAATTTCATTCTTATATGTATGCTTTTGATTTTGTGAATTTTAATTTGGGCAGCACAATATGTTGTATTCTCAGGACAAGCTTGCCATGAATATTACGTTAGAACAGGGTAAGACTCTGAAGGGTGCACAAGGTGATGTGCTCCGTGGTTTAGGTTAGTCATTGCATATATCTTGCAGTTTCTATTATCATTTAGTAAAAAATATGTAAGTTCTGTTTCCACCTTTTCAAGATTAAGCTCATTCCCTTTCTGTTTTGCTTGCAGAGGTGGTTGAACATGCTTGTGGA
Organism: Quercus tomentella; assembly: GCA_028535165.1. Taxonomy (NCBI): domain Eukaryota; kingdom Viridiplantae; phylum Streptophyta; class Magnoliopsida; order Fagales; family Fagaceae; genus Quercus; species Quercus tomentella. The sequence continues at coordinate 17,345,737 of JAPQVY010000001.1, forward strand.
ATGGCAACTTTGCAGATGGGGGAGTTTGTTCCTAATGCATCTAATGGAATTGATACATACTGTATTAGAGAACCAGTTGGCGTTTGTGCTGGGATATGCCCCTTTAATTTCCCTGCAATAATTCCCTTGTGGGTATGTGTGCAATCTTTCCGGGGTTCTTTTATATGGATATTTATTTTTATTTCAAATATAGTTCTTTCTTTGTACACCACCACGATATACTTATTTTTCTTTATGTTGTGATATTTTTTCCTCTTATTTCAAATCATTTTTCCTGGAGGCTTGTTTGTTCATTTTGTTTGTGTAGATACTGTAAGTTTTCTATCAAACTTGTGTGCACACACTCTATGTTGTGTTTTATACTAATTGTTTGCATATTCTAGAAAAAAGAAATGAAAAGGAAACTTATATTCTAAATTGTTGAACAATTTTGCAGATGTTCCCAATTGCAGTTGCCTGTGGTAACACCTTTGTTCTTAAGCCATGTGAAAAAAACCCAGGTGATTGCCAACCTTTTTAATATTGTGTTTGTCTATATTCTTGGTTTTGACTTTTGATTCTCTTGTAATCAATAAAAATTTTAGAAGATACCAACCTTTATTGGATAAAGTTAATTAATTTCTTACATGAATGTGGTAACTTGGAGTTCATGTTTCTAATGGGTTTGATAGTTTCCATAGGCTGTGAAATTGAGTTGGTGAGATTTTAAGCAATATTCTATGGGCTCCTCATCAGATGGATTGAGTTCATTGTTTAAGTAGCTACTCCCTGTTTAAAAAGTTTTCTTTGAAATAAGGCTCACACTGAGACTGATAGAAATTACACCACGGTTATAGCTTAAGGTGATTCAAAGTCTTACACGAGTTGTTTCTGAATGGCAGCCTTTTCCCCCCTAGAGAAGCCACTGAGTGAAGGGACATTGGGCTAATGAATATGAGGAATGTCATCAACAATCATCTATGTATGGTCAAACAAAAAAATTTATAATTTTTTATATAGGTAATTGAAGAATTCATTAAAAATGAAGAAGTTCGTATTCCCCATGTACGGTGGCTGTGTACTAGGTATGTTACAAACATCATCTGAAGTTCACAAATTTGGAAATTTCTTCAAATTAGAGAGAGAGTGACCACTCGAAGCAGTTGTCCAATCATACATAGAACGTACCAAAAACAGTTTCAACTCCAAAGGTGAATGTTCAATCCCTTCAAAAGTATGCAGATGCTTCTCTCCAAATAGTCCATATGATGCGTTACCTCCCATAAGTCAGCATTAGGATGTCTGCCAAATCCCCTTTTCCAACAAGCCAGCAAATTTAATACCCTCTGTCTTTGGCGTAACCCAATGGAGTCTGAACAAGCAAAACACCAATGACCATAGATTATGTGCAAAATTGCAGCAAAGGAACTATTTATTTTAGAATCCCCAGTGTTCTTGCACGTGCAACATCACTTTACAATACAAATATATCTCTTTCGAGGATTATCCTCAGTGTGAATCTTTCCACTTGAAGGTCATTTTTGTGGGGACCTTAACCCTCCAAATACTCTTCCACAGAAAGAAATGAGGATTTCTGTTAGTAAGGACCTTGGTGTAACCCTTGGAGTGCTGACACATTCCGTCTTCCACATCCCTCTTAATTTAGTGTAGTAGAGAAGGTCAAGAAATGATCGTAAAAACTCCAAACTTCCAATTGTGGACAGGTCTAGTGAATAGAATGTCCCAATTGGCCTTCTTGAGGACAGGGAATAGTATTTTTATTCTATTTTAGCTATCAAAAAAAGAATAGAATGTCCCAATAAATAGCATCATTATTCCGTCACATATGGTCCACCACTGAAGCCTCCTTATCTTGGGTTATTGTAAATGGTGCAAGAAAAGCCTTCTTAAGGATCTCCTCCCCACAACATTAATCATGCCAAAAATGGATACAAAGAACACTGCCCACTTCAAAGTTGATAAATTTAGAGAACTTCTCTCATGCATTGTGAATATGTTTCCAAGGGAGACACCAGAAGGATCATTGATCACCCCCGAAACCCAACCACCAAACTCATTCCCATATTTTTTTTATCTACTACTGTTCTCCATAATGTGCCATTTTCTGTGGCATATCACACAAGCCATTCCCCAAACAATGCATTATTAAAAAGGTATGAAGCCTCTAATGCCCAGATTGCCATATTGAATTGGCTCACAAATTGTCTTCCAATACACTAAGTGAAATTTAACATCATCTCATTAGCCACCCCAAAGAAAATCACGTGTAATTTCTCAAAGAGGTTAACAATGTTAACAGGGATGGGAAATAAAGTGAGGAAATATGTTGGAAAGCTTGAGAGAGTACTATTTATTAAGCTTCTTCTAGCCTGCTAACCTCCTTTCCATCTTCTCCATAATTGGATCCCATATTGCTTTGGACTTGTATTTAGCCCCCAACGGTAATCCCAAGTATTTCATAGTCACTTTAGATATCTTGCAACCTTACTTATCAATAAACAAAAAAGAAGCTATCTTGCAACCAAGAATGTCAAGCAAAGCTTCTATCTCTGGAATTTCTCGATTGGAACTATCTTGGGTTTGCCTAAATTGATCTTTAAATTAGATATGGCTTCAAAACTTAACAAAACAAATGTTAAATAGCCAAATTGTTCTGCATCTATATACATATGTAGACAATGAAGCTGTTCCTAGGCCTCGGTTTTACTCCAATTGTCAAATGCAATTCAATTTTTTACTCCATATTATCTTGTTACTGGTACAACGTTCTTTATTCTTCCCATGGTTGATATGGCTGGTATTATTTTTGTTTCAGGGGCTGCAATGATTCTTTCAGCATTAGCAATTGAGGCTGGTTTGCCTGATGGTGTCTTGAATATTGTTCATGGCACTCATGTAAGCTTTTCTTTTTAAACCTCTACTTTTCTTTTTTCTTTTTTTTTTTGTATTTTTTACAGGTGAGTATAACTTTTGCACCCTAGGAGGATTGGAGTTGTGACTACACCCTCCAGCCCTTATTCCTTAGCATTCACACAATTCCTTTTTTAGTGGCATTATTGGTTTTAGCAAATCCTTTTAATTAGATATGTCAAAGCCCTTGTCCCTAAGTTAGGTACTGAAATAATGATATGATAAATTTAAAATACCATAATTAAGTCATCAATGGTCACCATCATTTCTACCTTTTCTGTTTTCTCAACTAGCCCCAGCCTGGCTAAGGGTTGTGCCATTTTAAGAAGGGGTTGGTCTTTTGCAAAGGGTTTGGGATAGTCTTTTGCAAAGGGTTTGGGATAGGTTAGCTGATCTTGAAGACTCCCTATTGTCATCCTACTTGAAAACAGTGCTACATTCTCTACCTTTTCCTTTCTGTCCTTTTTAAATTTTTTATTTATTTTTATAATGTTAATTGTATACTAAATCACAATTTGAAGTTTCAGTTTAAGTCATTAATTTATCTCTGACATATATTTGTTATGAAAATGAATTTGAGCAGGATATTGTTAATTATATCTGTGATGATGACGACATAAAAGCAGTATCGTTCTTTGGTTCAAATGCAGTAAGTTGGTCCCCAGATCTTGGTGCTTCATTCCTACAACACTCATACATGCATAAGTACATACATACGCAATGTGTGAGTTCAGACATACTCTACACACCCACACCTGTGCATATAAACTTTTGAGGAGTTTTATTACATTTTAATTTTATTTTATAAGTAACGAAATTTTTTATTAAAATAAAACAAACCAAGTACACCGGGGGTGTACTTAGTTAGAAATACAATCATACTCACAAATTACAATTCTCAAACAAATCTAGAAGAGTAAAACAAGGAGGAGAATGAAAAGCAACACTCCAATCTAACAAAGTACATGCTAAAAAGGCTTTAATTTCAAGAATGAACTGTACACATCCCTCAAAACTTCTAGCATTTTGTTCTCTCTAAAGATACCATATGATGCAATGTGGTACAACCTTCCAAAAAGCTATGTATCTATATGCTTGTCAAAAGAACCCTGCCAAGCTTCGAACATATCAATAACCCTCATTGGCATAACCCATTGGATACCAAATAAAACGAATACCATTGTCCATAGCTCATAAGCTATCGGACAATTAAGAAGAAGATGATCCACTGACTCCCCACACCTTTTACACATGTAGCACATCCAATACAATAATGCCTCTCTTCTAGAGATTTTCTGAAGATAAAGTCTTACCTAGAGCAGCAATCCAAGAAAATAAGGCAACCCTAGAGGGGACCTGACCGGCACACCAGTTTCGAAGGAAACTACAAGCCATTAAACAAGGATAAGTAGTGGTAGTAACTAGTAACTACACACCTCAAAACCCCTGCTCTTGGCAGGTATCCAACTAAGTCTATCCATCCCCTCACCCTTCACAGCCCCAGAATAGATTAGATCCATAAAATTTTGGTAAAAGTTTCTGTTTACTATTTACCTATATGATTCATAATGATTTCTATGTAAGTTCCTCTTAAGCTGAAGAGTGATTTTATCTCTCAGATTGGTTATATAGTGGATGGGAAGTTTAGATTATTAAACAAATAAAGAGCGCTTAAATTTGAGTGATCTGGATCAAAACTTGTAACTTTCCATGCTCTATGCCAATATCTTACATGCACCCTGAAACTATTCTAATGAGAAACCTGAGATGGGAGTGTTTCTCAGTTTTTGTCCACTATTTAGTATTAACTGTAACATCTTTATTGTTAATTCTTCAAATATTATTACCAACAGTGAGGTGTTGGTTGACTTTCATGTTATTACTTTTTTTTTATTATATAAATTTATTCACTTGGTCAACTATTCTACAGGCTGGAATGCACATATATGCTAGGGCAGCTTCTAGAGGGAAACGTGTGCAGGTGAATACTCTTATTTTTTTCCTTCTCTCCCTCTGGGTGTTTCTATTGTAGTTAGACCTATTTGAAAACTTTGAATTTACAATCTGGCTACCTAACTGATTATTGTGTTAACTCTTTAGTCCAATATAGGAGGCAAAAATCATGCAATCATTATGCCTGATGCTAGCATGGATGCTACTTTGAATGCTCTTGTGGCTGCTGGCTTTGGTGTTGCAGGACAAAGGGGCATGGCTCTCAGTACAGCTGTTTTTGTTGGGGGTTCAATTCCGTGGTATTATGATTTGTTTACCTTAGCTTCTCCATTTTAGTTTTGGGCATCTCCAAACTTTAAGAACCTTTTAGGTGGTTGCTTTGCTAATGAATCATAGCTGTAGATCAGCGTACTTCAGTAAATTATAAGAGTTTCTGAGTACCTCTTCCAATTCTCGAACCCACTTAATAACGGGCTATCCCAGTCTTTCGAGTATGATGGCTATTTATCTTTCCAGGGAAGAACTTGTGGAGCGTGCTAAAGCCCTTAAAGTAAATGCAGGAACAGATCCCAATGCAGACCTTGGTCCAGTTATTACTAAAGAGGTGCAACCATAGCCCTGAAAAGTTTGCTAATTCATCTGCTATAAAAAAGGGTTTATTTCACAGACTAAGTTTCTGAATCTTGTAGCTTGAACTTTCTCATGGCATTATGTTGTTTGTTTCCTTTTAGTTAAACTAACACTCACTGTTGTTTCCATAGCTGGTTGCTAGTGCATACTGTGTTTTAGGTCATGCATGAATGTAACTCTTAAATTTGTGTTACTTTTTAATTCCTAATGTGATTGTTAAATTTACAGGTAAAAGATCGCATATGCAGATTAGTACAGAGTGCTGTTGAAAATGGTGCTAGAATGCTGCTTGATGGGAGAGACGTAGTGGTATGCATTTATTTTTTCTAGAAAAAACGGCGTTTCTGCGAAATATGTTGTTTGGCAAACCCCTGATTTGGTCTGTTACAAGACAATTTAACTGTTCCTCTAATTTAGGTTTACTCTGCTTTGAATCCTCTTGCATTAAATCTGCTTTATTCAATTTTGAAAAGAACAATGTGGCATATTGGCATCAATATGCTACTTATCTCAGTTTCAGTCTGTTGCCAGAACTCTAGAATGTGTTCTGTCAGATTTGCTTATGGTTAATGTGTTATAGGTTTTGGCAGTTCAACTTTCTTTACACGGCCATGATTAGAGAAGGATGATGCTGCAATTTTTTTACAATTTGTTTTTTTTTATAGGTGCAATTTTTTATCAGTTGTTGGGTCAAGCTCTTGGACATAATGGAGATTTGTTCCAATCTAGAGAATATGGTGATTGTATTTTTAATTAAGTGCTGGACTAAAAGTTTTGGATTTTCAATTCATCCAAAATCTAGGCTACTATAATCCGTATGATTTATAGTATATGCATCTGTGAGTAGTTTCAAGATTGTCATTTGACATGTGAACCATTTTGATTGCGTTAGTTTTATTTCTTCATGAACATTCAAAAACTTCTTGAAGGTCATAAATAGTCAACACAGCTGTGAAATCTCTCTCTGTCCAGGCGCAGGGCTAGCCTTTTGAAGTCACAGGACTCTTTAAAGGTCAACGACTACGTTCTCAGTTCTTATGTTATGGGAAATATATAGGGGATTATTTTAATATGAAATTTAAGGACTTCAATTCCGTTGTACATTGAAACATGTCCTTAGGTGTTAAATATGGGCAGAAGTTGTCATCCCACAACATTCAATATTGGTGTAGTTTTTGACATGACTTCTTATATTATGACATTTTTCAGTGTTTCTTTTGCTGGGCAAGCTCTTTCTGTTCACTATTCTCTTTGATGCATTATGTTGTTGGAGCATTTGTCTGCTCTTTAATTCATGCGGTTTATTTATTCTGGAAGCTCGTCTCACATAAACATTTTCTGAATTTTCCAAACTTAACTTTGTAGGTTCCAGGATATGAGAATGGGAATTTTGTTGGTCCCACCATCTTATGTGATGTTACAACCAACATGGAGTGCTACAAGGTATTTCTTTTCATGCTTGCAGTAGTTCATATGTTTTCAGAATGAATGGATTTGGATAATTATGATTCTCAGTGGAAGAAGAGTTGCACCAAAGACATTGGCATATTCTTGACAGCACTGTATCTTGTGTTGAGCAGGAAGAAATTTTTGGACCAGTTCTACTCTGTATGCAGGTATTACTTAGTGGGGGTATTTGGCAAACTGTAGAACTGATTCAATTCTAATATATACTAAACCACAAAAAAATCAGTTCAACATTGAATTGATTTTATTTTATCTTCTGTTTATCTAGACTCAATTTTCGCAAGAATATGCATGCGAGAATGTCAAATTTAAAACTAATTTTTGAGGGATTATGCATTTGAAAATGCCAATATTTTAAAAATCATTTTTGGAGGGAATGTGCCTTTGAAAGAATCGAATTTAAAACGAGATTTTTATGAGAATATAACTGGCCCAATTTAGAACCAGTTTTCTGAAAAAGAGAAAATGGAAACATTTAAAACCAGTGATATGTTTCCTAGCTGGCTAGGTTCTCTGACATGCCAAATATCTCCTACGTTTTTTTATTTTTATTTTTTATTTTTTTATTATAAGCTCGAAATTGGTTAGCAAAATTTCTCTTGTTTGATAACCAACAGGCTGACAGTCTAGAAGAGGCCATAACTATTGTGAACAGAAACAGGTATTGTTACTCTTCACTCTTAATTCCAAGGTGAATTTTGTATGTTGTGTTTCAACACAGTTTAGTTTTAAACTTACAATGGGAGCATTACATGGCACATATATTTCTTTCCTTCTCCTTTCACATGCCAGAATTATATGTGAGATACACCATGTAAACCTTTTCTTTTTAGTAAATATGCAGAAAGTTTTGCAAGTTGTGGGAAGGGATAGTTTTTATTTTTGTTGAAACCTTGGGATGAAGTGCATTTTAAAATATGGTTGTGTTTAGAAATATAGGAACTATATGGATTATTTAAACGTATAGGAACAGTTCAGAGTTGAGTATATAGTACCGCTTAAGAATTCAAAATCTTTTGGACATACTTTGCTGTTACATATAATTATCTTCTTGTCTCCACAGGCATGGAAATGGAGCTTCCATATTCACAACTTCTGGCATTCATGCAAGGAAGTTCCAGAACGAAGTTGAGGCTGGACTGGTAAGCCAACCATCTATAATGGCATATAGGTACCAAGAACTTTTATAGAATGTGCTGTCCTTTTTCCTGGCCTTAGGATCTCCTAGACCTTCTTATTGGTCAATTTAACCAACCCTTGCTTAAATTCAGGGGCCCATCTATGGGCTAGATTTACAAAAATTGAAGCAAAAACACAATTGAGTAACTTAAAATGTTATTTGGATTTGAGGATGCCATTTTGGTTCGCAGATGTTGCTTTGAATTTTATGCTTGAATCGTGTTTGGTGGGAGAATAATGGGAGAGCTTGTGAGCTGCCAAAGATAGTGTTCATATATTGCTTACTCTTCTTTGAGACCGTTTATCTACAAAATGACCTGCATGTCATTCTCTGACATGAATTTAATGTCTCAGGTTGGGGTCAATGTTCCTGTACCAGTTTCATTGCCATTTTCTTCATTCAACGGTTCAAAGCCATCTTTTGCTGGGGATCTCAATTTTTGTGGTATAATTTATTTGATTCTCTCTCTCTACCCAAGACATGGGTGCATTTGGCTTTTGCCTATTTCCTGTACCTAATTTGTGTAGTGTTTATTAAAAGATACGGTTTTTGGTAACTTTTATGTTAAATGTGTTACAAAAAGCTAAAACTAGTTTATTTCAAAAAAGCTAAATGTTAGATTATTTACAGAAACAAAAAAAAAAAAAAAAAAAAGAAAAAAAAAACCTGAGACAAAAGGCAAAAAGCTTTTTTTTATTTATTTTTTATTTATAAAAAAGCAAATCCCAAACGCCCTAGGGTGGTTCAATAATTTTTCAATGCAGTTACATCTTTCGTCCCTGTTTTGATTCCGAATTGCAGGGAAGGCAGGTATGCAATTTTACACCCAAATTAAGACAGTGGCACAGCAGTGGAAGGATTTACCAAGCCTAGGAGTGTCAGTTGTTGCACCCCCGTCATCTGAAACAGACACAACAAGCCGAGGAGTATCTTCAGCATTGCCTCAAACTTCTGAGAGAGATTCACCAAGCCAAAGAATGTCACCAGCCATGCCTCTGACATCTGAAAGTGATTCCCCAACCCATGAAGTATCGCTGCCTATCCCTCCAACATCTGAGGCAGATTTATCAAACCCAGGGCTGCCATCTATGTCTCCAAGAGCTGATAGTGATTTACAAAGCCAGGAAGTGTCCATGGTCTTGCCTCCTACATCTGAGAGGGATTTACCAAACTGTGATATGTCAGTAGCTATGCCCCCAGCAGCTGAAATGGATTTACGAAGTCAAGGAGTGCCAATATCCACACCCCCATCATCTGATGGAATGTATATGTCTCAGGCTCGGTGGAATGACACTCAACCCTCAGTATCTCAAAGGACCGATACCCTTCCACCAACTTCTGAGAGGATTCATGTACCTACATCTCAGAGGAATGGCATCACATCCCCGGCATCTCAACGAGACGCTGCTATGGCCTTGACTTCTGAAAGGGTATATGTTCCTACATCTCATACACTAGACAATATGGGTCCAATATCCCACAGGAACGACAGTGTGGCTCCTACATCTCATAGGATTGACACTACAGTGCATCCGACTTCGGACGGGGTATTCATGCTGGCAGCATCTCACTTGAATGACAGACTGGGTCAAACATTTCAAAGGACTGACACCACCATGTTTTCAACTTCTGAGAGGCTATACATGACTGTCACATCTCACCTGAATGACCGTATGGGTTCAACCGCACAGAGGACTGATAATATTGCGTTACATCCAGCGTCGGAGAGGATATACATGTCTGCAACATCTCAAAGGAATGACAACTTGGCTCCGGCTTCTCAGCGGGCTGACTCTGTTCCTCCTGCTGAGAGAATGTACATGTCTCCAATAGTTCAGAGAAACTCTGGTATGCCTCCAACATCTGAGAGGTTATATATTCCTGGGACATCTCAGAGGATGTATTCTCAGGACCCCATGATGTCAATAGATGAGTTTCCCAGCCAAGGAGCATCACTGACTTTGCCAACATCTCAGAGAATATAGAATATTCCATGATACAAATTGTTTTCCATTTTAGGATCCTTATAGACAAATTAGTCTCATAATGCCAAATAAGTTTATTTTCTTTTTTTAAAGTACAAAATCCGTTCTCTTTTCTCTTTGGGAGAGTTGCAGAGAGGGAAAAAGGGGGAAGGACGAAAGATGAATCCACTAAAGACATTCTTGGCGTACAGTGATGTGGTATTCCACAACCATTAAAACATGACATATGCTCAAAAACTAATATGAAATAGTTATTTTTTGTAGTAGGTGGCTTGTATTTATTGGTGTGGAGTACCAGATTTACTGTACTTTGGTAGTGTTGATTGATGAAAGCAAGTAGAACCAGAAATGGATGATCTGGTGTTCATGGAATAATGAACTTAAGAAGCTTGGACCTCATAGTCATTGCTCAAGTGGCAAGAAGCTGTCGTATTGGGCAAGAAGCCGTCGTATTGCTGCATGGTTCTTCAACCACAATAATTTGGATCTCTTTCAAAACTCAAAAGATAACAAACAAAAATACTAATCAAAATGAAAAAGCAGTCAACAGAAGGCATCATAATCCCAGAATGAAAAATAAATTATGCCAACTAGTTGTAGACCCGCCTAATGTGCGGAAAAATTGTAAAATTTGACATTTTGTTTGTTTGTTTTTTTTTTTTTGATTAATTGAAAAATGAAAATAGTATATGAGATTTATAAGTATTAGTTCCAAACCCTTATTAAAATAATGGGATTACTTTTAAATTAAGTATAATTGATACAATATATTATATTCTCTAAATTAAGCTATCTATATTTGTTATTTGAGAGTGTTTTAAATTTTGCTAGTTCTTTTTTTTTTTTTTTTAATTAAAAAAAACATGTATTTTACATTTAATTATTATATAAAACTAGATATTTTGTGAATAATGTAACGTGTTGTTGTAATCTATTATTAGTACTCCTTACAAATGATTAATCCTCAATGCGTCTTGACAAACTGTCCATCCTCTGATGGACTAAAAGCATTCTCCAAAACACTAGTTAGAAGCATGTATTGGTATTGGTATTGGTATTGGTATTGGATAGAAGCATTTATTGGTATTGGTATTGGTATTGGATAGAAGCATGTATTGGTATTGGAAGGTAGTTTAAGTGGCAAAGTAAGTACTCTTTCAGCTTCGATTCTGTGTTCAGAATAGGAAAACTGCGAGTGTATGGTATAGAGTATAGACCGAGTGGAAGGAATGCAATGCACAGACACGTCCTGCTGGGGCTGGGTGACAACATCAACTACTTTTCCTCCAAAACTCAAACTCAAAGTTGCTCAGACTCAGACACAAACCCATTTCGAAAAGAAGTATGACGATGCTTCTTACGATGTGAAAGTGAAAGTCCCTCTACCTTCTCATGTGCAATCCATTACTAGCACTTCAAACCCATTTGTGAAGCACTGCCTCAAGCTTCGCCACAACTCTTCTTATCGCCACTCCCATGGTTCAGTTCTCGTTGTGGGTGCTACCCCTATTAGGTACTCATGCTAATCCTTCTCTCTTTTGATTTCAATTTATCTGGGTGGTTTTCTATGTTGTAATCAACAAGCCTAGTAGCCCAAAAATTCAAATGGGTATCTACTATTTTTTCTTAAACTCTGTTTTCGTTGCTGAGAATATGTAGGAAAGTAAAAGAATATTATTATCATTATTATTTCCAAGAATTAGAAAATGAGTTCTGCCGGGGACTTTGTAATTATCAGTGATTAGAGCTTTCTCAAATGAATTCTGGCTTTTGCTTTTTGTGGATGCTCAGCTCAGCAGTGGAAGAGAAGAAAAGAAATTGAATCGTTCAATCTTATGAATTTTGTTTTTCTGGGCTTCCAAAAATTAAAATTCCTGACAGTTCAGATATTTTGGGTCCCAAATAATTTAAGAGAATGAGAGTGAAATCTTTGGTTGAGGAAATTTGAATAATTTATTCTCTCTTGTATGATTCCTTTATTTTTGTTTTGCATAATGCTATTTCATCTTATTCATTGTCACTGCTATGGCAGCTCTGTTGTTAAATTTCTATGAACTATTTATGTTGCAGTTAACATGTTCCCTACATTTGACCTTTCTGCTTTTTTTATTATCAAAGATTTAATTTTTTTATCTCCTCCATGACTTACCCAAAAATTTTATAATACTTCAGCATTCACTGCCTAATTGATTATGGGAACTACATGTTAATATGTTATAGGTGATAAAGCAATGACATATTCTTTGTTTGTAGTGAAATATACAGGTTTCAAGAATCGTTGCAGGATAAAACTGTGGGAATGGATTGTTTACTTCTACTTGATAAAGCTGAGGTTCCTGAAGGGATAGATGATCTCTCTGTTCGTATTGTGCGTGTGAGCTCTATGGTGATGAGAAAACTTTCTGGTGTGCAGTCAACTGAATCTATTGAAGCAATTGCCCTGATGAGTATTCCTACCAGTTTTTTCAATGTAGTTGATGGTCAAGAAAAGGCAGATTGTCAAAGATGGTTTGCATCACCACATCGAATTCTAGTCCTTGATGGGATCCAGGTGATTATCACACTTATCCTGAGTGGTTGTCATTATTGGGAGGCTGTTGATTGGCTTTTCTTCCAGTGTTGTAGCCTTGCATTTTTTTATTTTTATTTTTTGTGTAAAAAGATGATATCACGTAATTCTTGGCTTTTTGGGGTGATTATGGATGCTGCTCTAGTCTTCTGCTCAGTGGAGATCCAAGTATGAAAGCTGTATTATTAGAAAGTAGAAGAAAAAAGTCATTGAAGGGGAATAGATCTAATTACCAATTTCTTTTAGGTAGAGTCAATCGAAGCCAAGAGTTTGTCATGCTATATGGCTGCAACTCAGTCACCTGATATTTCTTTTCTCATCCGACATAAAGGACACCTATATTAGTAGTTAATACATACATATATAAATATGCAAGACAGAAGCAAAGCATGAATTCTGTTAGGTTTAATAAAACTGTTGCAACAAAAGATTGGAAATAATTGAAGTCTCTTTCATCTCTTCCTTATTATTTGTTAAATGCACAAAATTCCATAAAGGTTTATTAGTGCTGCTTTATACAATAAACATGACATGTTAACTGAAGATTCCTAACTCCTAAGATGCTGTTTGTTATCCCGGTTACAATTACAGGCAATTGAATTTAGGAACCTTATTGAATTTTGTATCACTAATTCAAAGGTGTTATTCACTGCAGGATCCTGGAAACCTCGGTACATTACTCAGATCAGCTATGGCCCTTAAATGGGTAAGGAAATAAGTTGCAATTTCGAAGTATCTGCCTTTTTTATGTTTTTCCACAACCTTTCTGATGTTATATTATATGGATGCTTCTCCAACTTGCATTGCTGAACTTCAGTTGTGTTAAAAGCTTTGATGTAAAGTGCTATTTCTTTTCATCATTAAGGAATCAGTTTGACTTCCAACTATCATTGCTGCAAATTGATGTTAGTTGATGATTGCTTACAGGTTTCCTTTGGCTGCCTGTAGAATGCATTAACCCTGATTGGTTTCATTATTTTAAACTTCTCAGTGATAATTGTCACAAGCAATAACAGTTTAAGGGTTACACGTACATATTGAGAATCAACATTCTTTCCATTCTGTTGTAAGATGTCCTACTCCTTTTACTGAACAGAAAGATCAATGATTAGCCATACACTATTATGAATACTATTACTTAATGCAACTCTTTTCATGCATTTTCTTGCCTAACGTGAACTATTGTTCTTCATCTATATTTTAGAAGTCTAATATTGGGGCCGGTGTCCAACAGGGAGGTGTTTTTCAACTTCCTGGCTGTTGTGATCCGTTTAATGAGAAAGCACTTCGAGCTAGCCGAGGAGCCTCCTTTCAGCTCCCTATAGTTTCTGGCAACTGGGTTCATCTTGAAGCCCTTATAAATGAATTTCAAATGAAGGTGCTGGCTGGCCATCCAGAGAGTACTGGAAATTTAAAGCCAGTTGCTCGGCTTTCTCAAGAGCTAGCAGATTCTTTTGTAGATGTGCCATTGTGCTTTGTATTGGGTAGTGAAGGAAGTGGCCTTTCAGAGAAATCTTTGCAGGTTTGTGAGCTTGTGAGCATTCCAATGGCTGGAGAGTTTGAGTCTCTGAATGTTTCAGTGGCAGGAGGGATTTTCTTGTATATGCTTCAGCCTAAGAATCAGAGATGTGTCTGATTCTTGTTCTCTTTCTGTTAATGCTATAGGAACTACGGAGAGTAACAAGCATGAGCCCTTTGATTTTGAGTTGCCACATTATCGAAGATAAAAGAGCCTTCCTCTATTTGTTTCATTTGTAATATAGATGGATGTTAAACTTGTAATTACAAATGCTGCGCAGCAAAATTGAATGATATAATTTCCTAGGAAGGTTTTGAGATGCTTTGAGTTAATCACTGACACAAAGAAATGCTTAGCATTTGACTTGCCGGCTGAGTCACTAGACACACACAGACTTTCACGTGTATCTAGAGTTTCTGCACCTAATCTCTCAATTCACCATCATATCAGATACACATTAGTGAATTTGAAGAACTGCGTTGCTGTCAATTGGTGATCAAGTTGAAGCCACGACATTAACATAGACTAGTTGCAAAATCTTTGAGGTGATCCATGAAGTCGCGAGTAGGAGGTTTGTATTGGTGAAATCCATATTAGAAGAGTCCAACTGAGTTGGAGTTGTATGGTCGAGTAAGCCACTACTAGAGGTAGCAATTAGAAATTAGGGTGAGTATCTGTTGTAAGAACTTCAATTTTAGTAGTAGATTTTGCTTGGGATTGGTGGAAGTGGTAAGCCCTCAAAGGGGCTTTTTTTTTTCTTGGCTAGGCCACTGGTTTTTCACTTTGTAAACAGATTGCCTTGTGTCTTTATCTTACTGCACTTTATCATTGGTAATTTGTTTACTGTGGTGTAATTAACCTCGAATTGAAATCAAGCTCATAATTGGTTAATTAAATGATTTGGTACAATTCCGCTTATTTTATCAATGAGGTCTCCTAAAAAAAATCTGGTATCAAAGCGGGCCTTGACTCTTGAGTCGAGGTTTTTACTTTATGAGTTGATCATTGACCCCATTGCCAAGGATCGTGGTCACTCACTGAACATCCTTCCGTATTTTGATGGAAGGTGCGCATAAGAGCCATTTCAAAGTCTTTCAATGAAAAGGTACGACTCTTGGTAGAAATGGAATGGACTAAGCCCACAACCTCTTGCAATTGCGACTTAATATACGTGTTTTTTTATGTTTAAAAGTCGGCACATTATATATGGTCCATTTGGATGGTAAGATTTTGGCATTAAGATTTGGATTTGAGTGATTAAAATCTACATATCTTGTTTGGATAGTTTAAAAAAGATCAATGATTTGGATTTGACAAATTCACTTAGTATTTTAAGGACCTGTTTGGTAGGCAAGTTCAAACTCACATTTTCACATTTTAAATAATATTATATACATTTCTACATACTTTTTCACCCACACGTATTTCAAAAAACTACAAACAACTCAACTCAAACTCCTCTACCAAACACCCCCCTAAATCTTTAAAATCAATAAATTTGAAATAATAACTAAAATCAAGGGATTTGAGATCAAGTCCATTAATTTAAAATCTAAACACAAGTTTCCAAACACAACCATAAAGTCAATGTAATAAAATTTATGGTGATTACCAATTTACCACTAGTATGGCTTTTCATCCCAAGGAACAAATAAAATGTTTGTCCATTGTTGTTGCCATTGCCTGCTATTCCAATTATTAATCTAGAAAGGTAAACTACGCTAATGAGGCCAAGAGGCCAGTAGCCCTTTTACCATTTCTCCGTGGTAACTATTGAAAAATTGTAATTTAAAAAAAAAAAAAAAGTATGATAGATCATACTTTATTTTATAAGAATAAATTGACAAACGCGATGAGCGACAAATCATAGATTCGCGGCAGAAGGGAAGAAGAGAGTGAAAGACAATAGTAACTAAAGATTAAAACAACAACCTCAAATCTCAATCTCCCAACAACACAACACAACACAGTTATTCATTGCATTGGGCATAGTTGGCAATGTCAGCCGGCGGAAAGGCATCTCAGCCTCAGGCTGCAGCAGCGTTCTCTCTCTCATCATCCACCTTACTCCAAAGCTCCGTCCTCACCCTCGCCACCCTAACCCTTCTTTCCTTCACATACTTCTCCTACAATTCCAATTCCCTCCACTCCTCACCACCACCACCAACAACAACAACAACAACAACTACTTCTCAGCTTTATCTTTCTAAACTAGAGGTGGTGGAGGTGGAGAAACAGAAACAGAAACAGAAAGAGAGAGAGAAAGATGATGATGTTTCCGGGGATGTTTACCATTTGCCGCAGATATTTGGGTTGAATTATGCGGAGATGGAGAGGAGATTCAAGGTGTATATTTACCCAGATGGTGATCCCAACACTTTTTACCAGACCCCAAGAAAGCTTACGGGCAAGTACGCCAGTGAAGGCTATTTCTTTCAGAACATTCGTGATAGTATTTTACGTACCCATGATCCCAATCAGGCTCATCTCTTCTTCATTCCAATCTCTTGCCACAAGATGCGAGGCAAGGTATGCCCTTACGATAATGCTGTTTTGTTAAACTTCTTTTATATTTATATGCACCAATGCTGTGTTTGTTTGCTGACAAAGCACGACAACTGGAACTTGTGAATTTCATTAGGATTTTAGAGTCCCAAACCCCTGCAAAAGTAGGAGTTTTGTGCACCAGTATAACTTATCACCTATGGTTTGAATCAATAACAACTTATCACTTATGATTTGTTGTGAAAATGTTGTGGATATAATACTCCTCTTTGTTTTTTGAGTTAGGAACTCTAAATGGCTAAATAGACCTGTAACTTCAGGAGAACGGGTGCCTGGGGGTCACAGTGTACACACCCGGCCTGCTGTTTACAAAAATTAAAACACAAGATAGGTTTCTGCAAATTCGTAAGACCATGTATGGGGGCTGAGTGATGCCTGCCCAATGCTGAAAGGTCAAGGAAGTTGGTGAATGAACTCCACTAAATAAAGGGTTTCTTGCACTAGATGTTCTTTATAAGTATATACCATATACAACATATGTAGAGGAGAAAATCTATGGACGCAACAAAATCTTACAACAACCTTTTGAATTGTGGGGGGTCCGGGTGTAATATTTTATTATGTTTTGACTTATGGCAGGCTGATACCTTAGTTTGCTATGAGATTTTGTTGTGGCTTTAGAAGAAACTCTATGTAGAGATCCATGTGAAATCTGAGGCGCTGCTTGTTTTGCTCTGGTGTCAGTTGTAATGTTTTGAGTTCATTGAAGGAAAAATGACTACAATGATTGCAAATGTGGATTGTTTGGATGTGTCAGAAAGTTCTACCTTGCAGACTGTCACAGCAAGTTTAACTTTTACAAACTCGCAATTAGTGCAATTTTTCAGATATTGGTCTTGTTTAGGACAAATACACTTTATTCAACACCTACACCTACACTTCTGATCTCTTCTCTGCTGCTATGTGATGCTTGCATGATCATGTGCAGGGCACTTCTTATGAGAATATGACCATAATAATCCAGAATTATGTGGAAAGCTTAATTTCCAAGTATCCTTACTGGAATAGAACCTTGGGTGCGGATCATTTTTTTGTCACTTGTCATGATGTTGGTGTTAGGGCAACAGAAGGAGTTCCGCTTCTTGTAAAGAATTCAATTCGAGTTGTGTGCTCCCCAAGCTATGATGTTGGATTCATTCCACACAAAGATGTTGCTCTCCCTCAAGTTTTGCAACCATTTGCCCTTCCAGCTGGAGGAAATGATATTGAAAATAGGTAAATTGTGGGATGTAAATGTTTGATTACATGATTATCATACTTTCACATAAGTAGATGGCAGATGGCCAGTTTTGGGGTTATTTCAGACTTTGATTATTTGTTACTCTCTTTGTCCTGAGCTATTACTTGAAACATCAATCTGCTTTACTCTCCTATTTCTTAAGGAAATAAGTTCTTATTCAAAAAATGGCATACAAATTTGAAATATCTGGCTGCCTCCATTTTAACTTTTTTTTTTCGTGGAATTGGAACTACAACCAGATTGTTATTTTGAATGCTGTGTGGTTAGTGCTTTATATTGTGGGATCATGATGTACTAAAACCATATATTGTTAAAGGATCCTATGTGATGATCAATGGCAAAACTTTTTTAAAAGTTAAACCATATTACCAGTCTATAAGTCTGAATTAGTTAAAACTTCTTAAACTTGTATAGAAACTTCTTTTTACCCTGAAAGTTGGTTAACTTGTAGAGATTTTTTGGAAATTTGTGGAACTTGAACCTATTTTAGTTCAGACACTATCTTGAGTGGCTTAGTATATTGCTTCCTTTTATAAGGTGAATGTCAGGTCATGGATGGGAGCTTATGGGGTTTGGGCTTGTTATGATCCTTATTTTTGGAGGGGGAGGGTTATTGGGGGAACTAAAGAAAAAGAAAGTCATCTAATGAATTGTTTTTAAGGTCTATCTCTTTGTATGGGAATAATTGTTGAGTCATTGTATATTTCTAATGTCTCTTGAAGTTACAGGTAGCAGAAGGAACCGGTACCCTAGCAGTTAAGAGCTGAGATGCATCATTTCATAAAATTAAATTGTGATTAGAAAGCCCGTCTATCTCATGCGTAAAGCATAATTTAGAAACTTGTCTCACTTGATCTATTAGTGTCAACTTTCCAACCCAAACATGTTCAGTAATGTTGTCAAGAATATCTGGGAAAAGTGAAATGCGAAAGTAAGAACATTTCACAATTCCTCAAACCTATCAAATTCTGCAAGGACTGCCTTTTTTATTTTGTCGTGATATGGTATGGTGATGGTCAGATTTCATCCTACCGTTTTTTTTTTTTTTTTTTTTTTTTTTTCAATGATAATAATAATATTTGTTAATTTTTGAGGTTATCTATCATATCTGTCTTTATACATACTAGAATTATTAGAAAAGGGAAAATAACTGTATACTCTCATCTTCATCTTGAATGGAATGTTGTTTTCATTTCATAGGAATGTCTCATGATGCATCTTATCACTAGTTGAAAGTTGTCAACTTGTTTTAGGTTTAGACTTGCCTTACATAGGTAGCTGAATGTGATTTTTTTTTTGTTAAATAAAAAAACACAGCAAGGCAGTTAATTGCTTATAAAAATAACAAACATGATTTGCAGGACAATACTTGGCTTTTGGGCTGGACATCGAAACTCTAAAATTAGAGTTATACTAGCACGAGTGTGGCAGAATGACACTGAACTTGATATTTCGAACAACAGAATAAATAGGGCTATCGGACCACTCATATATCAAAAGAGATTTTATAATACTAAGTTCTGCATATGCCCTGGTGGTTCCCAAGTCAACAGTGCTCGCATAGCTGACTCAATCCATTATGGATGTGTTCCTGGTGAGATTTCACTGTTTTTAATTTTGTAATTTTACTACATACTTGGAGTACTGCTTAGCTTCATGACTTGTACTTCAAACCTGATTGATTGGCACTCTTATACAGCTTATGCTATTTTGCTAATTTATACATTAGCGTGGGGGGTTTGCAAAATCATTTAAAACTTTCAAGAGTGCTTTTTTCATGTGGCGTTCTATACTACAACAACCAAGTTTTAGTTCCAAAATTTTGAGGTCAACTATGAATCCTCAACACACTAGTTAGGGTTAGCCACATGTATGTTTTTCCACTTTTCTATTATATCCAAAGTAATATTCTCTGTTATCTTCTTAATTGACCTGTCCCTTTAAATTACTTGTACTAATGTTATTTTATTTCTTCTACCTTTTTTTTCATTCGCTTGACTTGAGTCAACTCACGCTTTGTCATTAGTCGATTAATTGCTTTCCTTTGCACATGTCCAAACCATCTTAAGGGACCTTTTCTCATCTTTTCATCAATAGGAGTCATTTCTATCTTTAAATGAATTCCCTCATTTCGAATCCTATTTTTTCTTTTATTTCCATTTATCCATCTTAACATTCTAATTTTAGCTATACTCATCTTATGGACATGTTGCTTCTTAATAGCCCAACATTTAGTACCATAGATCATAGTAGGTATTAGTGGATCCATTCATAATAAAGTGACAAAATTTTACATTGGCTGTCAATCTACCACAACTGTCATTTTTTTTGGGTTTGGGATCGATTGTGAACAAAATATTTGATAGTAAGCATAGACACAGGTGGACCTATGTGGTGGAATATAAGTACATTAAAATTATTAACACAGATTGTGACACTATATTAAACTTTCAAGAAGATTAAAAATACTACTTCGATTAAAATTCTATTTCAAAGAGTTATTAGAAATTTCATTATTTACTTTAAATTACTTTAATTTTTTGTATTGATAAAAAAAAAGGTTGGGACTTAACTCTTACACATCGTGCTTGCGCTATATGGCCAATGTAAATGTACAGGTTGTATGCATTTTTGCCATGTGGTGCACTATAAAACAATCAATGTAATTTTGGCAACACTTTGTTCTAAATCAAACTCTATTACTAAAGATTTATAATTTATTTGCATTGTATGGCTCAAGATAAGTGTCACTTATTGAACTGAGTTCTTACAGCTTATGGCACACCATAGATCTTTAAACTTGTCAACATAGTTTTCTGTAAATTAAACTTTATTGCTAAATTTTTAAGAAATTCAGAAGTACTTTGATTAAAACTAAATTACCAAAGTTTCAAGAAATCTAAAGAGAAGTTTCATTATTATTTTTAATTTATTTTAATAATGTATTATAAAAATAGGTTTTGATAAAAGCTTCGTCTTACATGAGATGTGTTATGATCCTAGTGTCCCACATAGATTAAATGTAAGCTTAATCATGTGTTTATAAGCTCTTGGTTACTCTTCCCTTGCAAGCCGGTGTTCAAGGGTGAGTACTACCTATGGGTTTGTAACATTTAGTATTAGAGCCAGGTTCCACGTCGAGTAATCGGACGTAGCTCATTGAGTATGAGATCAAATGAGTTGCGACTTTGTGGTCGGATCTCGAAGGAGGCGACTTAGAGGCTAGATTAAAATTATTGGTAGATGAGTGGAGCCACCAAAAAGAGAAATGGCTACCCTCGGGTCAGTGTCGCTAGAGTTAGCCGTCGTGGATGTCGGCTATGGGATGTGGTGGTTGTATGTTATGATCTTAGTGTTCCACATGGATTAAGTGTAAGTTAAACCATGTGTTTATGAGCTCTTGCAAGCCAGTTTTCAAGGGTGAATTCTACTCATGGGTTTGTAACAAGATGTGTTCAACATGTAACTTAAAGTATTTTCTGTAATTTTTCAATTTCAATTTCAATTATATTATTGAAATATTTTTTAATTTATCTTTTTTTTTTTTTTTTTAATTTATAATTGTATATTAATCTGTACATATATCGCACAGCGACACTATATATCATTGTGCTAGTATATATTTAAAATTTAAATCCCTAAGTTCTTCATGTGTTGGATCTCTTGCAGTGATATTGTCAAATTATTATGACCTGCCATTCAATGATATTCTGGAATGGCATAAATTTGCTGTCATACTTAAGGAGCATGATGTGTACCAGCTTAAGCAAATTCTAAAGGACATACCTGATGCTGAATTTGTTGCCCTTCACAAGAACTTAGTTAAGGTATTGCCTTTCTATCTCAAGTCAAAAATTCTAAGTGGTTTATCTGATTTATACTACTTTTCAATTTTCATATGATCAATCTGCATGCTTCTACGCTGTATATATTGTTTGTGTGTACGTATGTATGTGTGCTTTGTCGGCTTCAAGTTCCGTAGGTGAACAACTCACTACTGTATTAAGTCTTATTTCAATGGTCTTTTCAGTTTATTCAAAAAAAAAAAGGGAAAAAAAAGTAAACTACTTGATAAGAATTTCTTTTATGGATTGTCTTCTATCAGGTTCAGAGGCATTTCCAGTGGAACTCTCCACCCATCAGATATGATGCATTCCATATGGTCATGTATGAGCTTTGGTTGCGCCACAATGTCATCAAATACTGATTCAATTATATTTCCAGTATGCTATATGTACATTTGCTGGCTATTAATCCAAACTGTTTGTAAATTATCATATGCAGCTCTCTCACGTTCCCTAGTAGTCTTAGAAAGAGAGGAATTAACACTAGTAGAATGGTGGTGTTTATGTAGGTGTAGTGGGAGTCAGTGGATCATTTGTTACTAGCTTCATTGTGATTTTGCCAATGTGATGTAGGACTATTTATTTTCGTTTTTTGGAGTTAATTGGGTGCTCTAGTGTAGAGTATTTGATTTATTGATTGGGGTGGAGGAATGGGTTCCGTAAATGCTTGTCCACTGTGTTCCTTTGTGTTTGATGTGGCTTTTGTGGCAGGAGAGGAATTCTCATCCCTTTGATGACGTGAAAATTTTGGAAGAAAAATTGAGGCTTTTATTTCATAGATTACCATTTGAATGATCGACTGTCTTGAGTTTTAGTGACAGTAGTACTATCATTCAGTTCGCTAATTCGATATCTTTTAATTGTAATACTTTGGACACAATTCTTTATACTGTGCTATATATTGTTCACGAGATAGTTTAAAATCATGTGCTAAAAAAAATAAAAAATAAAAAATCGTGATGGAGAGTAACGTTACTAATGTTTTAAGGGTAATTTGCTTTGTTCTTTATGTTTGGTTGTTCCCCTTAGAGCCCTACCTTTTTTTATACATGTCTTTGTTTGTTATTTTTTTTATTTTTTATTTTAAGATAACTCGGGCTACTTTAACCTTAGAGCATTCTCATCAGGAAATTCTATCATATCCTATTTTACCGTCTCAAAAAGCCACTTTATTAATTATATAATACCATTTTATAATATTCCCAACATCCCAACTTTTATTTTACAATACAACACATTAAAATAATATTTCCCAAAATCATATTTATTCTCTCCCATCTCTCTCGTCTCTCTAATTTTTACCTCTCTTCCAGCTGCAACTTCCACTAGAGCCTTCATTTTCGGCAAGGTGGTGAAATAGCCCGAAGCCATAATCTTATTCACCCTCTTCATGCTGATCTCCACAAACCCAGACACAGGCCATAACAACCACAGAAAAATCCCATCAGAACCCACCCAAACCCACCTCGTCGATCTCCACCTCAATCGTGCCGCCACGCTGATCTCCACCTCGCCATGCCACCACGTCGATCAACAAACCCACTACACCGATCAGACCCACGGTAGCAACCAGAGAGAGAAAGCAACCATGGCAGTAAGCAGATAGAGAAGAGGGAGAAGAGGGAGAAATGAAAAGCATAGATAGAGGGAGGCGCCACCATGCCGATCTCCACCTTGCCATGCCACCATGCCAATCAGGAAAACCACTACAGTGATTAGACCCATGGCAGCAACCAGAGAGAGAAATCGACCACGGCGGCAAGTAGATTGCACAGATAGAGAAGATGAAGAAATGAAAAACATAGTGCACAGATAGAAAAGAGGGAGAAGAGAGGAATGTCTGAGCATGAAAGACAGAGGAGAGAGAGTGAGTAATAAAAAAATGAAATTTAAGTTTACAATTGGTGAACAGTGACTTGTATAAGTAGAATTGTACTGTAGCATTATTGTAAAACTTTTTAGAATTGAAAGACTGGATGGAGGGGTTGTTTTATGCTAAAATTTTCCTACATATGCCATTTAGCATGCCCAGTGCGAATGCTCTTAGACCAGTCCAATTATCAGGGGGCGTGGGCTAGGTTTTAAGGGTGGGACTTTGGTTGATATGTGTGATATCTTTTGTGTTTCTCTCTGTGGGAGAATGGAGAATTTGAATAATTTATTTGAAATTTAAAAAAGTTTAGTTATACAAGAAAAAAATTAGAAAAACAAATCACAGTACTATAATACAATTTCAAATATTATGGACCAGCTCATAAAGAAATAGTATCAATCAAACACACCAAAAATGATAAAATAATATCTTGGTAAATATAGAAAGATGAAAAATAATTTTATAAAATATTTAATTTTTAGAGAGAACAAACTATCTTCAACAAACTTTAGAGAACAAATTATACATTATACCATAATCATAAAATAATTATTTATTCACACGCATTGTGCAGGTGTAGGTCTGCAACTAGTAGTAAGCTATCTCCCTTATTCTGCTCTCCAAATTGCCAACCGTTTGTCTCAGCTTCTTGTTTCAATAGTACTCATCATCAAATTAGGGGAGCTCTCAGTAGATTTCTCTCTTTTCAATGTTAAGTATGTCAATAATGAGACGTAAAGCATCATTGCTGGAAGAGCTAGTACACCTGCGACGATTGATCCGGCTTTTGAGGTCTGCTTACTTGTTATCCTTCCTAAGATAGTCGTACTTAAGAAGTATAAGTTGATCCCAATTGAGCAACACCCCAAAAGCCATGAAACAAGCCTTACCTACGGCGGAAGTACCAAAAGAAATTGTCAAGCACCATATAATTGTTATGCCAAAGAAGCAATGGGTATTAATCATATGGATCCGGTTACTGTATGCCTTTATTTTGGCATATCTTGGCATGAAGAGAAATCAATTTTATCATTGTAAGTGTTGTACTAATATAGGTCATGAGTTTTATAGAAGTCAGACCTTGGTGCAATAAAAAATGCCTTTCACCAAAAGTAATAGGTGATAGGAAGCGAGTTTGAATCCTGACATCAATCTCTCCAAAGAATTGAGGGATAAAAAATTGACTACTAATTAAAAATGGAAGTTTTGTGCACTAGGTTCAACTTTTTAAGGGTTGAACTAATATTACTAAATGATACAAAAGTACCTTAAAATGTTAGAAATCTTACCGTTGTTGAGTTCTTATGTGGACCCATCTTTGCTTCGCTGCTGGTGAACTTTAGGAGAGGAACCAATGCAAATGGTAGTTCAAATGATAAGACCATCTGCAAAGAAAAATAACAATAGAAATAAAAATTTTGGACTAATTTAAGGATTAGAAAGAGTAGAAGTTAACTAAGAGTTCTGTTTAGTTTGAAATTACAGAAGCAATAATGATAAGGCTTGCAGCTCCCCGAGATCCACCGATAATGCATACCACTAAACTTGGAGTAATTGCTATGCACCTTGTTATTAAGTTTCTCAACCAGGGCTCTATCTTCAAATCTAAGAAACCCTGCAAACAACGCAGCTAAAAGCTTCAGAAATCTTTCATAATTAAGCTTATCTCTCTGAGGGAAAAGGATTCACGCATTGATGAGCACCTGCATAATGTACTGGCCAGCGTAGGTTCCGGTGACAGTTGAACTCTGACCAGAAGCAAGCAAGGATATGGCATAAAGTTTCGAACTCCAATTTCCAAGGGCATTCTATTAAAATACCATATAGCAAGTCAAGAAAAAAAAACAAATCAGGAAAACAAACGTATAATTCTGTTACCGAATTCTCTTTGGTTGCTGAAATTCCTGTTAAACATAATATATTAAACTTGCATGGTTTAGTAAAACTCAGTTTTAAAGTTCTAAGTTGCCATTTTCTCTACATGCCTCGCCTCATGTGAATTTTCCTCCTTACAACAAGTGGGGTTGGAAATTGGAACCTTCTTACAGCAATACCACTGAACTACAAGTCTTTAAGCCGTCTATGGTTTTGTTGAGAAACAACAACAGTTTGTTGGTCATGATAACATTAATGTTTTTTTTTTTTTTTTGAATAAGTAACTAGCATAAGGAAGAAGGCATATATATATGTAAGACCTTAAGCAAGGAAGCTGCAGACTCCAGAGTGATATTCTTGCATTGAGCTTTGTTTTCTGGAGATATAATTGGATTGGAACACACGCTACCACTAACAGATATGACTGCCACATTGATGAGGAACGCTAGGAACAATGCTAACCCGCTTTCTATCAAAAAGCACTTGCTTGCACTCTAGAGAGAGAGAGAGAGAGAGAGTAAGAGAGGTGGTTAGTTTAATCAAACTTTGTCATTCCTGGAAGGAAATAATTGAAGGTTTTAATTACTTACCTTGATGCCATCTAAGGTGTGAGGGATTTTTCTCGATATAACCAGTGCTGAGTGGAGAAAAAGATTGTGTCTGCAGTTTGATAATATGAGAATAGTGGCAGAGTCAAATGTTTTCGATGGCTTTACCACAACATATTTTGTACAAAGAGCCTATAAATGGGAAAACAAATGAAATTACTAGAGCGGATTTGGTGATAAATAATCTGGTGGTGAATTTGGTCCGAATCTATCTGGATTCCAAGTTTTCCTAGTATGGACTATGTGTTTGGCTAGGGAAGTTAGGCCACGTGGGCCTCAGGTTGGGGCAATAAAATTTTTTTTCTTCAAAGCTCACACTTCTGCAAAGTCTGAGAGAGGTGGTCTAATTGACAACTGATCATCCAGGTTCTGAAGGTGCTTTCAAGCTCATACCTGATCAGTTCTAACCCATTAGGGAAACAGTGTTCAACCCCAATCCATTGGGGGTCACCTCAGTATTAAAGGTTAGCCACATTATATATGGATGTGATACAAGAAACTAGAACGATGCCATTCATTTAAAGGGCTTCAGAAACTTAGTCTCTCTCTTTTGTGGTGGGGGGATTATTAAGTACTCTCAAAGCACATGACATGGTGCTTCATTCTCTCAAATTCACAGTGAATCACACCAAAAATCTCGCCATAAATATGAGAAGATGGAGTATCAAGCCACTGTATTCCAAAAGTACCTGATAATTACTTATTCAAGAGTGCCAACATCATCAAGTTGATGCTATAACTTTTCAAAAGTTTGTGAAAAAGGTTTTACAAACTTGTTAGCAAATGTTGCACAAATTTTACCCATTTGTATAGGAAAATATTAAAGGTATTATTAATTTTATTAGAAAAATTATAACTTGACATAATAATTAAGTAATGTAGTTGATTCGTATTACATAAAATAAAATATAAGAAATAACATAAAAAAAAAAATTCTTAATTCTTTTTGGTGTTTTTGAAAAGTTTGACATATTATCACATACTACTCTTTCCATCCTAAATTGTTAAACTTCACTCTACTTCATTTTTGGGAAGTCCCAAAATGAAGTTATCTTTGAAAAAGCCAATACTCTTCTTTCAATTTATTTTTTTAAGGGATGAAAGTTTAAATTAAGGATGGTAATTTGGAAACTTGTACATTTTTATGTAAAAATCAATGCATTTAATAATATTCTTTTAAAAAATTGGATTTTCTAAACAAGCATAAGCAATATGGGATAGAGGAAGTATATAGTAAAAGTTGGATTCTATAAGTTGTAATTGTGCCAAATGGCTATCTTCTTTATCCACCGAGTAGCAACTCTCTTCTTGCACTAAGTGGCTACCTTTTATTAAAAACTTAGGCATTTAACTCAATTCATGTATAATTTGGGGTAGTTTCAAATTAAACCTAAATTAAAAAAATTTATTCAACCAGGAATTGGAACCTAACTAATTATATAGTTGTGATTAAAACCTATCTAATCATAAAATAAAATAAAAATTCCATGTGCAATTATAATCCTTTTATCTATGTGAGAGTTGAAAAAGTATATTATAACAACTGATTTAATTATCATTACCAAAATATTGATTTATAAAATTACATATAAGCTAATGTCCACATTATATACTATATAATTAAAATTGTGTCTTACATGATATGATTATATATACCAAATACTTTTCACCAAATAACTTGAAGTAAACTAGTTCTTTTATTTTCATTATGTATTTTATTATTTAATTTCACTTATATAATGTCTAAGTTTTGATCTGTGTATGTGCATAATACTAATTAATTTTTAAAACTTACACCGCCTTACTTATTAATCTCATATACACAAAACCGATAGCCTGGTTTTGAGGAGTTTAGGTAGTATGACAGTATTTTATAAAAGATATGGTCTCCAACCTCAAGGTGGTCTATTCTGTTTCTGTTACATGTATCCTTCTCCTCATACCCCACAAGTGTGGGGTCCACCCCTATGCGAGGGGGAGGATACATACAACGGAAATAGCATGTATTTTCTCTCCAGCTCCAGGTTAATCAACATTTCACCTACCGGAAATAGCACTACTCATTATTCAGTAATCTCACCACAAATAGCCGACAGCCTGGATTCGTGGAGCTCACGCAAGTATGACATACATACTAGCATTTTGTAGAAGATATATGGTCCATGGCTGAATCCATATTAAATACATGTACTTATGTATGCTTGATTTGCTTCCCCAAACTATTTAAAGTTAGAAAAGTAGCAATATATATATATATATATATATATATATATATATATATATAGTAGTTTGTGAAATTACGGCATGATGAGAGCTCCTAATAGAGCAATGGCATCACTGGTGGCCCGTGGCCCATTCAATTTGGGAACAAACATGCCAGTCAAGATCTCCTCTGCACTGGGTTTAGCGTGTACCATCACGGTGAAGAAGCAACAGCCTAGTACCATCACTAGCAAGCCAATTACACCCTCCAGCTTCCTTATCTACCAACCAAAAATATACCCACTTTAGAACTGTAAAATAACAAGAAAGATAGATAGAACTAGCTTGGAGCAATATTAGTCACTGCTAGCTAGCTACTTACACCATATCGTTGCAGTCCAAGGAGTAGAAGAGTATTCAATCCAGCTAGTAGGACCCCAATCCATATGGGTACTTTGAAGAGTATGTGGAGAGCAAATGCTGTTCCTATGACTGTAAAAATCATAAGTCAGTGACACATCTATGTATGAATTTTCCTCTACTTTTAAGGATGGTATCTTATGTATTGGTAACATACAATATCTCTCTCACATTATGTGAGTCCCATAGGTTGTATTTTATGCTGCATGAATTGCAACATGTCAACAGGGACAGCTTGATGCGTTTGAAGGCTTAAGGTGAAAATTGATTATCTTGTTTTATATACAAAATTACTACTAATTTACATGAATTAGGGGAATGTTTTTTTTTTTTTTTTTAATAAAAAGTTTATAAACGCAAAAAATTTGACAAAATTTTTTACATTTGTTGATGTGTCAAATTGATAGTGGTAAGTTAAAGAATGATGTTAGTGGTGAACCTAGATGAAAACTAGTAAAAATTTGCTAACTTAATTATTGTGAAAAATGTTGTGAATTTTTTTTTATTTTTTTTTTAAAAAGTGCTATATTCATAATATTTTTTATAACAAATCTTAAGTATTAGGTTGCTTCTTGTTTTCTATTTCAACTTACCACTAAAATTATTTTTTTGCTATCAATAACAACATGTAACAACCTGCTATTTAAGTTTTATTGTAAAAATATTGTGAAAAATGTTATGAATATTGCATTTCTTTCTCTTTTTTATTTATTTTTCATTTGGTAAATAAATATTATTTTATTTATTGGTTAATATTTCAGTTTAATTAATACTGTTTGTTAAAATTTAAGGATTTTTTTTTTTTTTTTTACTTGCAGCCTTAGGCAGCCACATTAATGACTTGTACCATTGAGCCGCATTGCACATCATGTCTTTTTTTACATGTCACATCTCTCTCTCTCATAAAGTAAACAGATGATGGAGTACAAAATGGAATCTCTCCTAAAGTTATCAAAGTTTAAAATAGAAAAACATAAGGAGTGTAAGAGTGAGACACAGGATTTTGATTTTATTTTAACATGTTTCACTTAAAATTGTCTATACCTTCTGGGATATCCGCAGCTATCACAGCAACCTCCGCAAGTATCCACAGGCAGTAATTCACTGAAGTTGGGTACTCTGCCTTGCAGTGCTCAGCAAGATGCTTTCCTGTAATTAAGCAATATTAAGCAGTAACTTTAATAAAGATTGAAATATTGCATGGAATAGTTTGAGATAAAAATGCACGTGCATGATTGAGCACAGCATAGAAGGAGAACCTGTAGCCACTCCTAGATTTGCCGAACGAGACTGGATTGTTAAAGCAAAGCTCAGCCCAACAAGCACGATCCATAGCAACTGCTTATACAAAATAGATTGCATTCATATGAGACAAAGAATCCATCCTAATATAATAATAATAATGATCCCACAAATAAATGAAGAATAAGGAATACCTCGAATTTGTGGTCTGCACCAGCTTGTAGATCTGTTTCCACTAGTGCATTTACGTAGCAGACAAAGCAAGAACTTAGAGCATAACAAAATGTTTTCTTTTTGCTTCACGAGATTGATTATTTTAACATTTTATTAATCCAATATTTTCAGTATATTTTCTGACATTTCAGCTAATAAAACCATGATTTTGGTGGAGATATATTTTCCAGATTTGTCATATAATTTCTATAATCACTTTTATTAGGGTGGTATTTTTGAGAATTCCAATATTTCACCAATAAATATCGTTTTTAGTTTTTAAACTAAGACCCCTCACAAAATCACCTACATTTAGAACCACAAGCTAGGGGTGAGAGAAAATTTTGCTTACAGTTTCCGGGATCAAGATAGGCGACAGAAACGAGAAAACCAGGTCCGACATAACCCAAGAGTTTCTTCCATCTAGGGGTTTCTTCTATCTGAACTAGAGCCATGTTTTAGGCTTGCTGTCTTGTACTGATCTCATTGTTATAAGTTCTCCATCCCATTTATAAAGGTGATTGTTAAGGGAGAGTACATAATGTAGACGCATGTTACAATAATTCAGCCCCTACAAGACAAATATCACGGGCAATTATAGAGAGTACTATAAATAAATAAATTGTTTCTCAAATAATAATAATAATAATTTTAGAAAAAAAAAAAGAGAGCAGAAAATCATGCTATATCTGGTAAGATGTTTTGCAAAAACAATTGTACAAAAACTATAGTTAACTTTATATATTCAATATTCCTTTCATTCCGATTTGAATAAAAAAAAAAAACTTACTCCTCAAGAAAGTCAATATCATATTGAATGTCATTTTAATTTAGTTAGAAAAATGAAATATTTTAGTATCGGGTAAAATACCGATATATCATTTTGAAATTACTGCTAATTTATATATTTTTATATATAGATAAATAGATATGGATATTTATTTATTTATATGCTCATTAGTAAAATCTTATATAATTTATAAAAAAAATTTAAAAGTCCATATCTTAGTTGATATGTTAATTCCTAGCTAAAATGACAATTTTTTTTTTTTTTTTGATGAATAAAGTGACAGCTTATTAGTAAAACAATACTACTAATTTTAAATATTTATTGTGTGCCTAAATTTATTGTTAACATAATTAAAATTGAACCTACTTAAAAAACGATGATAAAACAAGTTGTTTGCATGTTACACAAACGGCAAGGAGAATAATACTCCTATTAATTAATAAGAATACAATACACCAAATTGTTTGCATGATTGAGAGATGGTAGTTGTAGTGTACACAAAAATTGAATTAAGCTGAATTCTTCAACCGCTTCACGTGAGTGTCAGGCATACTTAACGAAAAACACTAACTAAAATTTAAAAGAAACGCACATAGCACACTAAACAAATTGTTCATAAAAAAAAAGCACGCTAAACAAATTGAACAAAGAAAAAGACAAGTGTCTAGAGTTTCTGGGTGAAGTGTGTTAAAGACATATTTTATGTAATTGGCTAATTCTTTAACAAAATGCACTTTACTTGTAATTGGGTAGACTTATGATGTGTTTAGTATTTCAAGAAACAAGAGTTCAAGTCAAGTATTAAAGCCATGAAGATTGAATTTATACCTTAGATGTCTTAATTGAAAACATTAATAAGTGATGATGATGATGATGATAATAATGAATTAAGACATCTAAGGTATAAATTCCCTCATCACTCTTATTGTAACTATCAAATTATAAATGAAAAAAAAAAATTAGTCATATAATATTATGCTTGAAATAACATGATGATGATGATGATGATAATAATGAATACCACCAATATGGAATGGACATATTTGGCAGGGAATGGGTCAAGAAATGAGCAATGTAGGGACACTGAATTTTTTCCAATCTTTTCACAATTGCTAAGCTGGTCATAAGTTATGGTTAAAGTACACTTTCATATACACCTATCATTAACACATTTTTTATTGGTACCAATCATAATATGTCATCTCTCAATAGTTGTTGAAAAATTTATGTTCTTAAGATTATTGTCTACGAATTCCTTTTTTTTAGACATTGAAAGAGGGGGGACGTGGGGTTTGAATTACAGGTAATGGGATGCCACAAAGGATAGAATTACACTGGACTATCATTTGAACTCATAGAATTCCAGATTGAAAGGCTTCATTCTTGTGTTGTTTGATGGGAAGAAACTTATTACTACTAGTATTAGAGCATTCACAATGAACTTAACAAATCCCACTTTTTTTTCCCCCCAAATTTTTGCTGAAAAAAACTTATTTTTCTTGCTCCAACAAGTTCAACGGTCTCAATGGATTTTTTCTTAATTTTAAACCCATTTTTTATTTTTTCCTACCTGATGTAAGTAATTCCTTTTTACATGGAATTCTTAAGGAAGATGTTTATATGCAACAACCTTATTACTAATTAAGTTGATCCAATTCATCCTACCTATGTTTGCAAACTTCCTAAATCCTCTCTATGGCTTGAAACAAACCCTCTAGGCTTGGTTTGAGAGCTTCACCAACCAATTGCTTTACTTAGGGTTCACTACCACTCTTGTAGATTCTTCTTTATGCATCTATCACACTAGTCACACTACTATCTAACTTCTCATGTATGTTGATAATATTATCATCACAGGAAATAACACCACCTACATTATCTCTCTCATTTTGATGTTGTGGAAGTCTAAAAAAAAGCATATACATTGCTTTTTTTAATGGAATAAAAATTAAACTGTTAGTTCTGGTAGTAAACATCGAATTCATGAGGGTTTCCTTGAATTCATAAGGAGAAATAGTCTGAAATCCACCGAAAAATAGAGAGACAAAAATCTGAATTTTATTGATTGATTAATTGTTCAAAAAAACATTTACAGACTTGGAGGCCTATTTTAAAGCCCCATAAAACTTAACAGACAAAAAAATATATTCTAAAACAAATCTTAATTAATACCTGATCATAATAGGAACCAAATTTGATCTAAAAAGTATTAAAAGTACTTAAAAATAAGGAAATAATAACCATAAACCTAAAATAATGAAAATTACATAAAAGTACCAAAATTAATAAATGACAAAAATTAAATTACAGATTATGTCCTACATCCCTTAGCCACACTTTTGAACTTAAAGATTTGGGACCTTTGAATTACTTCCTTGTAATTCAAAATACTCCTACCAAGACTGGCATCTCACTTTTCCGTTCCAAATATGCTTCAGACATTCTTCATCATTTTAATATGCAGAATGCCAATCCTATCAAAACACCATCTTTTCATTCCATTAGACTCACAACTCATGATGATTACAACCTTCCTAATCCTATTGTGTTTATAAGCATGACTAGAGCTTTGTACGTATCTCACTTTTACCAGGCCTGATATTTCCTTTGTTGTTCACTAAATTTGTTAGTTCATGTATTCCCCAATAAATAATCGTCTTATGGTTTCGAAGCATGTTTTAAGATGCATTAAAGGTAAAATTCACCTACATGGCTTTCATTTCAATCTAGGCCTCTTAACCCCTTCAGCATTCACTGATGCTAACTAGGCTGGTGATCTTTCGTGATGATGCACAAAAATCTTCAGTGAGTTGATTGTCCTCGATCGCTCCAATTGTTACTTGAAGAACAAGAAACCAAGAACCAAACATAGAGCATCGATGTGGTGCCAACCAAAGACCCTCCAAAGGTTAAGTCAGTGAATGAGAAATCTCTAAGAACTCTATAGTGAGAGAAGTAGGGATTTTTTGCGTACCTGGGAGAAAAGGAGGTCTGAGGCTTTTATAGTGGTGAATCAGTGAACCAAGATCCCTTGGTTGTAGGGATTCTTCCTTGTAGAGAATATCTGGAATTAAGGTTCCAAGATTTTAGGGTGTCTTTCCATATAGGGAAGATACGGGCGTGTACTAGGGTCTTTGTACGTGATGCGCAAGACATTTTCATATGAGGATACGTGCGTGGAGACTATGTAGAGGATTGTGGGGCCCACTAGATCTACCCGTCGGTATGGTCCTTCGTTTGTCGGTGTCTAAGTGCTGATGCGAGAAACAACCTGATGGGTCTCCTAGGGGTGGTGTTTTTATTCGTCCATATAAACGGATCCAAAGGGGAAACACACCACGATGGGTTCAAGGCCTCTACAGTAGCGAGTTTACGGTCGGTACGCTTCGCCTCTTACCGTCGGGATGGTATGGATGGGGATCGTCCGTTCGTGTGAGCACTTAGATGAACAAGGAGAAGTTTCAAGCCCGTTGGGGTCGCTTTGGTATGGGTGAGTAATGAAAATTCTTGCTAGACGAAAATACCCTTATCAGCTGCTCCCTACTCTGTGACCCGTTGAGCTAGCTGAAGGGTCGCGGATTACGTAGAATATTCCTATCATTTAATGTTCTTCGTCCCGGTAACCTATGTCATAAATGAGGGGTAAAAAGGTCTTTGTATTTTGTGGGGTGACACATGGCGTCTTCTGGTTTGTTTATACGAGGTGTTGCATCGCTTCATTTTTCGTGCTTCTTTGCTTTATAAATATGCCCACGCTCTTTTGAAGTTTACTTTTTTATTTTACTAAGAATTTCACCCAAAGGTCTAGATCTAGTCCTATTCGTCCATCGCTCGCCATTCGTCCTTACGCTTCACTACTTTGTTGAGCTCATCTTCTACCGTCGTCTTTTCAAGGTAACATATTTTTCTTTTTTACTCATTCTTATTTCAATCGTCCTTCTTCGGTCGTTGGTCTAGTATTTAGTTTTATGTGTGAGTGACCACCTAGCTTTCATCTATCGCTTATAGGTGAGAAGATGTCAAGTGATAGTAAAGCGACAAGCAGTTATGTTCTGTTGGATTTGTCTAGATGACGAAGATGTTGATCCATTTGGTAATGACCCTATGGTGGGAGATTGGACGGACTTTCAGGAGAGGGAGCCGTCAGCTCACCTTTCAGAAGATGAAATGGAGGGAGATTTAGAAGGAGAAGAGGTAGAGGAGGAAGAAGGTGAGGCAGACGGCGAAGAAGAATATGG
Source organism: Quercus tomentella (assembly GCA_028535165.1). NCBI lineage: Eukaryota > Viridiplantae > Streptophyta > Magnoliopsida > Fagales > Fagaceae > Quercus > Quercus tomentella. The sequence goes on from JAPQVY010000001.1 coordinate 17,381,061, forward strand.
AGAAGAAGAAGACGGAGAGGAGGAGAACGGAGAGGAAAAAGGTGGGGAAGTAGACGGAGGGGGCTCTGAGTCGTCGGCCAACAATTTCAGGCCATTTATTATCCCCAAGATCTGGTCCGTGAACAACTTCCTCCTTAAGATGTCGGTGAAGGTTTTCAATAAACTTCATGACTGTTTCCAGATACCCAGCCATATACCTTTAACGTTGCCGGGTAAAAAAGAGAAATGCTACTCTAGACAAACGTCGGACGTTGGCTTTTACAAGTCCGTCTTTGTCGTAGGGCTAAGGTTGCCTTTCACTGCATTGCACCGTCAACTTGCGAACTACCTAGGCATATCCGTCAGCCAAATCTATCCCAATGCTTGGAGGATCTTTATTGGTGTTGAGGTGTTGTGGGGGCAGATGAGTGGGGGCCACCGTCAGCTTACCTTGAATGGGTTTTTTTTACTGTTACAAATCCCTGCAGATAGTAGGTTCAAAGGATTTTTATAATTTTGTAACGCGAAAGGCGACGTTGAAATTGATGACGGATGTGCCTGATTCTAATAGAGATTTGAAGGGTAGATATTTCTTTGTCAGGGGATGGATTGGGTGTGTAGACCCGAGGAATGGGTAGATGTAGTTGAGTTCGACAATACTTGGGGAGTTTTAGATACTACTGGTGAGTCGTCCGTAGTACAATTGATCGTCCTTTGTTGAGTTAAATATTATTTTTCTTCTTGCTTTGCATATTCCTATTTATTTCGTCACTAACCCTTTCTTATTTTTTATTCGTCAGCTTAAGCATCGATGGTAATTAGCGAGGAGTAGAGGGATTTTTTGGGACGAATCTTACAGATCCTCTTAATAGAAAGGAGTTAGAAGAAGCTAGTGATGCTTGACATTTTCCATGCATATTGTGGACCGGTGCCGACGGCTGAAGCTAGAAGATTGGAAGCTCAATCCCGCCGACGTAAGTATTTTATCTGTCACCTAGTTCTGATTTGTCTTAAGTCTTGATCCATCCATTCTTATCTCATTGTTACTTTTGTTGTAGATATGGAGTTAGGGTTGAAAAGGGCTTTGGCGGTGAAGAAGGCTACAGCCCTTCAATCAAAGGCTGGTAGTTCGTTTGCCCGAGCTGCCAAAACGAGCTTGAAGAGGAAGAACCAAGCCGACAGGGGACGTACGACGAAGAAAACCGTCAACCAACCCATTGTTTCAGACCCGACGGGCTCCCAAGGCATTCCTAACCCTCCCTGTCATGGCACGGGTAAGGGTTTGATGTTGGCTCATGGCCCTATCATCAACGAACCAGTCCCTTAGGCCTTTCTTCTGGTAAGGGACAAACAGCATGCCATCTAGACGGCTCATTCTATTGTCAAAGATGCAGACCTTGATGAGTGTTCTGAGCATGAAACGGATACCTTGGGGGACTCTGGTCTCTTCAATTTGATAAGGGTGACTTTTTTTGTTGAGTCATAATTCTACTTCGTCGCGTAGTGTATGCGTATTGATCGTCTGTTTTTACCAGGCTTCGGTGAGGATGCGGGCACTCTAGATCAGGTATGCTGCCCAAGAGGCCATTGTTAAACTCTTGAGGGGCCATCTAGAGGAGGAATCAGACTAGCTGGAGAAGTACAAAGAGGGGGCATGCACTCTCCACGACGAAGTCAAAATCTAGACAGAGTAGGTGAAGAAGCTCGATGGCACTGCTCGTGGAGCCGAGGAGCTGATAGAGGCCAATGCCATCCTGACGGCTAAGGTGACTTCCCTTCGCGAGACCCTGGACAAGACTAAAGCTGATGCTGTCAAGGAGTACAAGGACTTGTAGCCATTCTTCAACCTACTGGGGTCTTAGTATGGCGAGGACTTTAGAAAGCAAGTCGTTGCCCTTTTCCCCAATGTGGACTTTTCTTTCGTTTAGATTGAGCTTACTGTCCCCCTGACCCCTAGAGTAGATGATGAGGTGGTTGATGTTGAGGACGGAGATGAGGATGCACCTGAACATGTCATGGCCCCTCAAGTGGTTCAAGGTGACGGTCCACCTCAGGCTGAAAAGGCGACAAAAGAGAGAGTTGAGCCTGCCCTTATTGCCTAAAGAGAAAGCTTTTACGTTTACTTTCCTTTTTTTTTTTCTTTTTTTTTTTTTTTGCAATTTTTAATTCTATTTTGAGGACAACTTGGGTGCCCTGTTTTGGCACATGTGACATTTTCCTTTGTGTTTTTGTTTGAATCAACCATCGGTTTTATCTTAAATACAGTTGCATGAATGCCTTTACTGCTATTGTCTACTTTGTGTAAGATTATTCGTCGAGAATATTTATGATTCAAGTACATATGCAAGTATTTTTTACCGTCAACCCTTTGGGTTTCTAGGAACATGTTAATTTTGGGATCGAGGTGTCCGTCAACATCCTTATTGACTCGTCCCCCTATAGGCAGGACTTGTTGTCTTTTTTGGACTTAATGATCTGTCCACCCTCTAGGTAGGACTTAATAAAAAATTTCTGGGATTGAGGCAACCATTGGGATCCTTGATGATCTGCCCACCCCGTAGGCAGGACTTTAGTAAATTTTTTGGGACCAAGGCACCCGTTGGTGTCCTTGATAATCCGTCCACTCCGTAGGTAGGACTTCATAAATTTTTTGAGACCGAGGCACCCGTCGGTGTCCTTGATGATCTGTCCACCCCATAGGTAGGACTAGTAATTTTTTGGGACCAAGGCACTCGTCGGTGTCCTTGATGATCCGTCTACCCCATAGGTAGGAATTCATAAATTTTTTTTGGGACTAAGGCACCCGTCGATGTCCTTGATGATTTGTCCACCCTGTAGGTAGGACTTCATAAATTTTTTTGGGACCAAGGCACCCGTCAGTGTCTTTGATGATCCATCCACCCTAAAAGTAGAACTTCATAAATTTTTTTGGGACCAAGGCACCCATCGGTGTCCTTAATGATCCATCCACCCTGTAGGTAGGACTTCATAATTTGTTTTGGAGACTAAGGCACCCATCGGTGTCTTCGATGATCCATCCACCCTGTAGGTAGGACTTCATAAATTTTTTGGGACCAAGGCACCCGTCGGTGTCCTTGGCAATCCATCCATCCCGTAGGTAGGACTTCATAACTCAAAAGTGCTCAAATCACTTTGAAAACGATGCTAAAAAATGACCTTTACTCACTGTTTTGTCCATAACTTTTGATCCACAGAGAATTTTTGAGTAAGGTTTGTCTCATTGGAAAGTAGACATCCTGGGCTTCAATTTGAATACATATTTTACCTAATTTGAGTTTAAATTGAGTGAGTTCTTACTGTTTGAAATTGGGCCAACTGGGCAGTTCGATTTTCTGGGTTTTAAAATTTCATTTTAAGGGCCCAAAACATAATGTTTTGATGTGGGCCGGCCCATGGACCCTTAAGAACGTCCAAAGATCATTAAAAAGTTTGAAAAACCTAATATTAACTTATAAATACCCATCTTATGCCTTCAATCAAAACCCTAGCCAGAAAGAGCCATTTTTTAGCGTCCATCTTCTCTAAAACCTTAATTCTCTTTTCTAAAACACACACACAACACCTTCACACGTTTTTTTACAAATTAAAAACCTCTCTTTAGTTAGTTCTAAGGTAAAAACTATTTTCCCAATTTGATTTCTCAAAACCCTTTTCAAAACTAATCTTGTTTTTGAGTTGTGATTACCTATAAACTATTGAAATCTTCTTTTACCTTGATATCTTATTGAATTTTGTTGTGTAGGCATTGAGGGGCCGGTTAAATATCAATCAAGTTTGTATTCCATAGCAAGGTGAGTCTCTCTTCATGGCTTTTCCTTGATTTGGTTCTTTTATAATTTGTGTTTTTGTTGTTCTTAGTTAATTTATATGTTATTCATGCTTAGAAATATGTTTTGTTTTGTTTGATTTTATTTTGTTTTGTCTCATCATGTTTTGATTGGAAAGTTGATATGATTTGATATATTGATGAATATGTTTTGATGTGTCAAGTGTTGCTCTTGTTTGTTGTTAGATCCAATGCATGTTTAGCAATAGATTTTGTTTTGTTTATCTTTGATATCTTTGTTATTAGTTTAGATTGTTTAGTTTTATATTAGAAGCATGTTAGGTTTGGTTTGATTGTTATATTGTTGCTTGCTTTAAAACTGTATTTCTAGGCATGTATGCGTGGGCATACTTATGTATGCGTACGCATACTCATGCCTAGAAATGCAGATTTAGGATTCTTGCAATTTTGATTGTTTTGCTTAGTTCTAAATCCTCTGTTTAAGTCTCGTTGAATCTAATTTTCACATTTATAGGCCTATGGTTAGTAGAATAACATGTTTCACATGCTTTGATTGTTGAATTGATAATTAAGGTTTATATATTCGTTGAATCACATGAACATGCATATGAACATGAACATGCATTGATGCATAGATGCTATGGTGCTATGAGGTAAGTAAGGTAAGTCATGCATAATTACAAGAACATGCATTTGGTTGGGATGATGAGCATGATATAGTTTATGAACATGATGAATATGCTTGGCTAATACCATGATGCTATGCTTGGATGTTTGGGATATGCTTGATGTTAATGCCTTATTGATGCTACCGTATTGTGATATGCTTACTGCATTGTGTTAGGGACATATTTATGTAATTGGCTAATCCTTTGACAAAACACACTTCACTTGTAATTGGGTAGATCTAGGATGGGTTTAGTACTTCAAGAAACAAGTGTTCATGTTTAGTATTAAAGTCATGCAAATCTGTCCAGGAAACAAGTGAAGAAGTGTTGTTCATTAAAGCTCGACAGAAGCTCAACACAAGTTGTATTTGTCGAGAATTATGAAATCAGAAATTCCAGATCTGATTACACGCATATCCTTGAGTATTTGTGTAGGGTTTCTTTTCTCACAATCCTAGACATATATAAGGATTATTTTAAGGGCCGTCACACTGGATGCAAGGTTGTTGCAATTGTTGTTACATGCATTGTGTGACCGGAGACAGAATTTGCGCTAGTTCATCTTTTTCTCTGTAGAAGCTACTGCATCTTTACGCCAAGGGTTTTGTGACCAAGGAGCTTCCTAATTTTCATTGTTGGATGAACTGAAGAACTTTGTAACCAACATCTTCCTCAAGTTGGTGTGTTAGTCACGTATTGGGATCCGTGCATTGAAAGGAGAGATTGTCGCTACAATACAAGTCCAATTGGGTATTAGGGTAAGGGTTCAACTGTAAGTTGGTATTAGGTACTGAGATTCCTTTTACTTGTAACCACTTGTTTTGATAATAGTGGATTCTTGGGAGTGGTGACCTTAAATTCACCCAGTAGGGTTTTGCTTTGGTGGTTTTTCCCATTCATAAACAAACCACCTATGTCAAATTTAATTTCCGTTGCATTTAGTTATTTGGTGATTTGTTTGTGCTACCACACTACTGCATGTTAAATTGACTTAATTAATTCACTTGGATAATTAATTAATTAATTTGCCAAAGGGGTCAATACATTTTTGGCCTATCAAGTGGTATCAGAGTAAGCACACTCTGATTAGGTTTAATTTTTGTTGTGTGATCCATTGACCCCTATTGTCATGGCTACAAGCGGCATGAAAAGATCTTTTATTTCAAATACATCTTGCTTTTCTAATCTCTATTTGATTGAGTGTTTCAGAAAATGTAAGTCTAAAAGTTATTTGAAAGGTATCTTGATGATTGTTGAAAAAGGTCTTAGTGTGACAAAGAAGAAACTAGATTGTCTCAAAATGAAGATGTACAAAGGAGTTCGTCTGAGAAGGGTGAAACTTAAAGGTTTTATTCATAAATGGCAGATGAGAGAGAAAACAATTCCTACTGATTTGTCAAGCAAGCATGAAGTGTGCTTTATGATGAAGTCTACATTTAAGGTAATGGACACATGTTTGTGGTACCTTGACAGTGGATGCTTGAGACACATGACTAGAGACCGTTCTCTCTTTAAGGTTTTCGAGTCTAAGAAAGTTGGAAATGTCACTTTTGGTGATGGGAGCAAATCACAAATAAAAGGGAAGGGAAACATCTCTCTACTTGGACTACCAGACATTACAAATGTGTTGTATATAGAAGGTCTGAGAGTGAACTTGTTGAGCATAAGTCAGATATGTGATTAAGACTTCATGGTGTTGTTCTCAAAAGGGAAGTGTCTTGTTTTGAATAAGTCTAGAAAGAAACTCATAAGCGGAGTCCACACTCTGGATAATTGCTATGGATTGGTATTTGATGCTGATATTGTGTGTAACAGTATTTGTTTGCCAAATGAAGACTTATGGCACCAAAGAATGGGACATGTTAGCTACAAACATCAGTCAATTGTATCTAAGCATAAATTAGTGTTGGGAATACCAAAGCTCAGCAGGGTTAGCAATGTTGTGTGTGGACCATGTCAGCTTGAGAAACAGACGAAAGCAAAACATATAGGCACTCAGACATCAGCTACATCTAAATCTTTGGAGCTACTACATTTGGATCTCATGGGTCCAACTAGAACCGAATCTCTTGGAGGAAAAAGACACATCATGGTTGTAGTAGATAATTTCACCAGGTACACTTGGGTTATTCTTCTAAGATCCAAGTCAGATGCTCTTGAGCACATTGAAGTTTTGTGTACAGGATTGCAAAATGAGAAGAACATGAAGATTGATCGAATTCGAAGTGATCATGGTAAAGAATTTGAGAACTCATACATGGAATCTTTTTGCACTAGATTTGATATATCTCAAGAATTCTCTGCTCCTATTACTCCTCAGCAAAATGGTGTAGTAGAAAGAAAGAACAGAGCCATTCAGGAGATGGCTAGAGCCATGTTACACAATAAAGTTGTGGCCAAAAATTTATGGGGAGAAGTAGTCAGCACCACATGTCATATGGTTAACAGGGTATATTTCAGACCCGGTACAAAGAAGACTCCCTATGAATTATGGAAGGGAAGAAAGCCGAATGTGAAGTATTTTAGAATCTTTGGAAGTACTTGTTTCATCCTTAAGGATAGAGAAAATGTGGGAAAGTTTGACTCCCGAAGTAATAAAAGAATGTTTTTGGGATACTCTTCCACAAGGAAAGCTTATCGAGTGTACAACAAAAAAACCAAGAAGGTGATAGAAACCGTTAATGTTGTTATTGATGAAGTTTCAGATTCTGGTTCTGAGAAAAGTAGTGAGGAAATACCTAAGGAAATTCTTCCTTTAGAGCCTAAGGTTGTTCAAGAAGAAGTTGATCAAGAGCCTGTTTCTCCAAGTACTCCAAGTGTTGTAGAAGTCTCAGCATGTACTCCTACATCACCTAAGTCTGAATCTCATGAAGAGAAAGGACCTTCCTCAAGGATCAAGCTGAATCACCCTCTTGAAGTTATTGTGGGAAATATGAATGAACTTACACTAAGAAAGCGTACAGTTGATAAATATGTTGCTAACTTTGTGTCTTATTCTTGCTATTTGTCGTAGGTTGAACCCACCAAGGTTGAGGATGCTCTCTAGGATGAAAGTTGGGTTGAAGCCATGCATGATGAACTGCTCCAGTTTCAAAGGAATGATGTTTGAACCTTAGTACCTAGACCGGAAGGAAAGCACATCATTGGCACGAAGTGGATATTTCGCAATAAAACTGATGATGAGGGAAATGTGATTTGCAACAAGGCGCATCTGGTGGCCCAAGGATACTCTCAAGTGGAAGGAGTAGATTTTGATGAAACATTTGCTCCTGTAGCTCACATGGAATCCATTAAGGTTCTCCTAGCCCTGGCTTGTCACTTGAAGTTCAAGCTTTACCAAATGGATGTGAAGACTGCATTCTTGAACGGGTTTCTTAGAGAAGATATCTATGTTGCTCAACCTAAAGGATTCATTGATCTGCACTTTCTAGATCATGTGTTGTACCTCAAGAAGGCTCTCTATGGACTAAAGCAAGCACCCAGAGCTTGGTATGACCGACTTATACAATACCTGGTCTCACATGGTTTCACAAGGGGACAAGCTGATCAAAATATTTTTATTAAAAGGGAAAATGGTGAGTTGATAGTTGCTCAAATCTATGTTAATGATATCATCTTTGGGTCAATAAAGGATGAACTTGCTCATGACTTTTCGAAGCTTATGCAGGCCGAGTTCGAGATGAGCATGATTAGAGAGTTGAATTACTTCCTTGGATTATAGATTCGTCAGCAAGAGTCAGGTATATTCATATCTCAATCTAAATATGCCAAAAATCTTGTGAAAAAGTTTGGGTTGGATTTTGCTAGTCCTGTTAGAACCCCTATGAGCCCTAATGTTAAACTCACTGTTGACTTGTTAGGCAAAAGTGTTGATTCTTCTTTATATAGAAGCATGATAGGTAGTCTCCTTTACCTTACTGCTAGTAGACTTGACATTAGTTACAGTATAGGAGTGTGCTCTAGATATCAGGCAAACCCTAAAGAGTCTCATATGATTTCTTTAAAAAGAATCATAAAACATGTCAAATCCACTGCCGATTTCGGAGTGTGGTACAGAAAGGACACCGATGATGTCTTAGTTGGGTATTCTGATGCAGACTGGGCTGGGAATGCTGATGATAGAAAAAGTATTTCGGGGGGTTGCTTTTATGTGGGGAACAATCTTGTCTCCTAGATGAGTAAGAAGTAGAATTCCATCTCTTTATCCATTGTTGAGGTTGAACACATTGCTGCTGGTAGTTGTTGCACCCAACTTTTGTGAATGCAAAAACTCCTCTTTGATTATGGTATTCGTCAAGAACATCTTTCCATTTATTGTGACAATACCAGTGCCATTAACATCTCTAAAAATCCTGTTCAACATTCTTGAACAAAACATATAGAGATACGACACCACTTCATTCGAGAGCTTGTCGAAGATGGCACACTCATTCTTGAGTTCATCCATACTGATGATCAGAAGGCCGATTTGTTCACTAAACCTCTTAATAGCAAACAGTTTGAATTCCTATTCCAAAACATTGGTGTAATCTCCATGAAGTGATCTCTCCTCTTTCTCCTCCTTTCTCATGCATTTGCATCTAGTTTTATGCTTTGTGTGGTTCTTTATGTTTTTGTTTGGTTGTTTTTCAGTTTTTGTTTATTTTGCTTTTCATAAAAATAAAAATAAAAAATTGAAAAATCAGAAAAATACAAAAACAATATGTGTTTGTGTATATTGGTACTTATGTACTTTGGATGGCCATTGAAACAAAATTTTCTAAATTTTGTATTTCTTGTAGCTTAGATGAGCATTTTAATACACAACTAAGCAAGTGAGCTTTGTGGCTCGTGTTTATGATGAGTACGATTAAGTAATCTCTTATACTTAACACTCATATCACTCTTTTTGATAGGAAGGACTAGAAATTCCTAAGAGAAAAGCATAAATAACCATCTCACCACTAAAGCCCGCCAATCGTGTATAACATTTATGTGCTTCGGCATAGCAAAATTGTGATATTTAAGCTTACATAATTAGGTATTTCTTTTCTCTCTCTTATATGCCCATGCATGCTATGCTTAAAAGAAAAATATGCAAAGAATACAAAAGCAAAAAGAATCAAAATTCTTTGAAATATGGTTGCAAGCGTGTTTCTAGGAAGTGTGGGAGTTATAGGATGTACCTCGAAAGTGATAGTCCCCATCAAGTAGTTATGATTGTGTGTGAGTGTATTTGATTTTCTCATATCTCAAATCGTTATAATATGAGACACTTATGCACTCTTGCTATGTTTTCACACACAACACGCAAAAATTCTTTGCTACTTTTGATACATATGTAGGTATAATGTGATTTGGCCATTACAAGGAATACATGTGTTAATATATGCTCACTAAACTGTCTTAACTTGTTTTTGAAATATAAAATTGGTTAGACTTGTTTAGTGTGTGTGTGTGTGTGTTTTGGATCTTTGAATGCTTTGCATATTTGTTGAGAGATGTCTTGAGAGCTTAACATGTTGTTTGGATTCTTGTTTGAGTTCATTTCTATGTGTTTTACCCTTCTTTGAAAAACCTTCTTTCTTCAAGCTCGACAGCTTCTCGATAGATCCTTGACAGATTCTCTTCTATAAAGGCCTTCTTTATCCTTTTCTTGACAGATCTTGATGGAATTTCAATCCATCGAGATTTCTAGGTTCCTTCTCGATCGATTCTCGACAACTTCTTCGATCCATCGAGCCAATTTTCTGAACCTTCTGACTAGCCGATAGATTTTCGACAGATTCTCGATCTATCGAGGTGTTTTTGCCGTCAACAAATTCTTGACAGCACCTTGACAGATTCATTTTTGTCGAGATATAATGCTCGAAAGATCTCGACAAATACTTCGATCCATCGAGCTGCGATTTCTATTTAAAGGCTGAGCGTGAATCAAATCTCATTCTTCACTTCTCTCTTGTTAGGACATATGTGATTCACTTGTTAGGAACATATGTCACTGTTTTATGTAATTGGCTAATCCTTTGACAAAATGCACTTTACATGTATTTGGGTAGATCTAGGATGTGTTTAATGCTTCAAGAAACCTCGTTTCAAGTTCAAGTGTTAAAACCATGAAAGTCTGTCCAAGATTCAAGTGCAGAAAGTGATGTTCATTAAAGCTCGACAGCTAGCCATCTATCGAGCCTTGAAGAGCTATTCTAGCCTATGGCTCGACGGCAGCTCGACAGATAGGCATCTGTCGAGGTTTATGAAAAACAGAGTTTCAGGTCTGTTTTGACTCCAATTCGTGATTGTATGTTTGGGCTTTCTTTTCTCACAACCCTAGACATATAAAAGGATTATTTTAAAGGCTATCAAAGGTGGAGCAAGTTGCACAAGTGTTGAGCAAAGTTTGTTTAAACAAATTGTGACCGAAGACAGAATTTGCCCTAGTTCATCTTTCTTATGAAGAAATTACTGTATTTGTGCACTGTAGGGTTTTGTAACCAAGGAGCTTCTTGATCTTCATCGTGTGATGAACTAAAGAACTTTGCAGCCAACAACCTTCTCTAGTTGGTGATTGAAGTCGCGTATTGGGATCCGCGCAATTTGTTAGTCATGTACTGGGAGCCGTGCATTGTCACTACAGAACAAATCCAATTGGGTATTGGGGTAAGGGTTTAACTATAGGTTGATATAAGGTACAAAGATTCCTTTACTTGTAATCGCTTTTTTTGATAATAGTGAATTCTCGGGAGTGATGACCTTAAAATCACCCGGTGGGGTTTTTGCTGTGTAGGTTTTCCCTATTCGTAAACAAATCACCGTGTCAATTTATTTTCCGCTACATTTAGTTTAATTGGTGATTTTTTTGTGCTGCCACACATTTTGTATGTTAAATTGATTAATTAATAAAGTTGACTAATTAATCAATTAATTCATCACAAGGAGTCAATACATTCTTGGCCTATCATCTCTCTCAACAGAATTTCTTTTCTCTCCTCCCAAACACTTTTCTTTCACTCAAATCCTTCTACCCTTGTGATTTTCGACCTAGATCTAGCCTTAATCCTTCGGTATGTGTTCTTAAACCCTTCATTTACATGCATTCATGCCTTTTAGACCTAGGTTTTGGGGTTTTTGAGATTTTTTGTGAAATTGTTGGGTTGGGTGTTGTTGATTTGATGTTATATGCTCATGCATTGCATTCTCATTGCATTTCAACAATGTTTCATGCATTATAGATGTGTGTTTGATTATTGAAATGTGTGCTAGTAGGTTTGGATTGGGTTTTACCCATGATGCAATTTAAATTTTGCACGTCACAATGTTCTTGCATTTTTCATGCATACATTTTTCTTTTCCTTTCTATTCCTTTGTTTTTGTTGTGATGTGTTCTTTCTCTCCCTCTCTCTCTTTCGGATAGACCACGTTATGGCACTCAAAGCGTGTAAATCCACTCCAGGCCGAAATTCTTTTCAAGGTTCCGGTTCTTCTTCTTCTGATCCTATCCCCTTTCTTCACATTCGATTCCGTGATGGGAAGGCCTAAAAGGATTTTCAGAAACGTGGCATTCATCCGGAGTGCCATGTTATTCTGTCGGACTTTTTCGACACTCCTCTCCCCATCGTCATTCAGACTTGGGGTTGGGAATCTCTACTTAAGAGTCTCTCAAGGTGTCCCATCGTGTTTATACATGAGTTTTACTCCAATATACACGGTATCGATACCTTTGTACCTTAGTTTGCCACGACATTTCAAGGTACGCATATCATAGTTACCTCGGATCTTATATACGAGGTACTACATGTTCTGCGGGTAGCGCATCCTGACTACCCCAGTTGTGAGCATCTTAGGATTATGTCCAGAGACAAGCTTCTATCTCACTTTTGTAAGACACCTTCCATATGGGTTAGGAAGCAAAACACCCAATGCTCAGGCTTTGCAAAAGGTTCGAGGTTTCTTAACATGGTGATGACTTTTACTCTTACTCCATTGTCTCACAATAACTCTATCACAGAGCTTCGTGCTCGTTTTCTTTTGTCTCCATCCTCATTCTTGATTCTCCTTATTTCACCACCAAGGGTGCCATCAGTGTCAATTCTGTTCGACGGAGCGAGGCCCAGTTTTGACTGAAGCGACTACAGACGGAGACGACCGATCACGTAGATCCTGCAGCTTCTTCTTCTTCAACTTCTTCCACCTTTACTCCTTCTTCTTCGGCAGCTGGTGAGACCTTGGAGGCCATTATGGCACAGCTTCAGTGCATGGATGATCGCCTTGAATCTCTTATCGATGAGATGTGTCAGGTGAACAATTGTGTCGGCTGTATAGCACGACGACAGGCTCGCCTTAGTGGATTCACTCCCTTTCCATCTCTTTCTCCAAAGGTTTCGGTAGATGAGGATGGTGATGAGGAGGATGAGGATGCTAGCTCTTCCAGTGATGATGAGATGAAGACCTCTCAGTGACTTACCCTTTGTCATTCGTGACAAAAAGGGGGAGTAGTTTTGGGTTTGAGAGTAGTCTTGTACTTAGGGGGAGAGTTAGTATAAGACATTTTTTGTTAGGGGGAGTGTTTATAGATCTTGAGGGATGTAGTGAGGTTCTTATGTATTTTATTTTCTTTCTTTTACATTAGCCTTATGTATACTGGTCTTGTGACCATTTATTGACATACATTGTACTTTATTTTCATATATATATGATGATGTATGTTTTTCTTCATCTATCTCTCCATGTATTGTTTCTTTTCTCTCTTTATACACATGTTTCTTTATGTATGCATTCTTTATTTCTGTTTCACACATGATGCCTTGATGAGTTTTGTTTAAGTGTTTTAGAAAGACAGGTTGTGAAAGTCTACCATGCCATGAACTCTCTTCTTGCAAAGTTTTTCAAGAGCTTATGTTAGGGTTTGATTTGTTTTGTAATTCAACAAGTAATTATGAGTTTAGTGATTTAAGACTTCTCTCATGATTCATTTGTTTGTTTTACTTTTTTCATGGATTGGCAAAAGGGGAGATTGTTTGGGATGTATCTATCGAGATTTAATGGGTAGATCTAGGATGGGTTTAGTACTTCAAGAAACAAATGTTCATGTTTAGTATTGAAGCCATGCAAATCTGTCCAAGAAATAAGGGAAGAAGTGGTGTTCATTAAAGCTTGACAACAATTTCGACAAAAAGACTTCTATCGAGATTTAATGTTGAAGCTTGACAGAAGCTCGACACAATTTGTATCTGTCAAGAATTACGAAATCAGAAATTCTAGATCTGATTACACGCATATCCTTGAGTATTTGTGTAGGGTTTCTTTTCTCACAACCCTAGACATATATAAAGATTATTTTAAGGGCCGTCACACTGGATGTAAGGTCGTTGCAATTGTTGTTACATGCATTGTGTGATCGGAGACAGAATTTTCCCTAGTTCATCTTTCTCTTTGTAGAAGTTATTGCGTCTTTACGCCAATGGTTTTGTGACCAATGAGCTTCCTGATCTTCATTTTTGGATGAATTGAAAAACTTTGCAGCCAACATCTTCCTCAAGTTGGTGTGTTAGTCATGTACTGGAATTCGTGCATCATTGGTAGTCACTTACTGAGATTCGTGCATTGAACAAAGAGATTGCCGTTACAATATAAGTCCAATTAGGTATTGGGGTAAGGGTTCAACTGTAGGCTAGTATTAGGTACTGAGATTCCTTTTACTTGTAACCACTTGTTTTGATAATAGTGGATTTTCGAGAGTGGTGACCTTAAATTCACCCGTTGGGGTTTTGCCTCGGTGGTTTTCCCCATTCGTAAACAAATCACTTGTGTCAAATTTAATTTCCGCTGCATTTAGTTATTTGGTGATTTGTTTATGCTACCACGCTATTGTATGTTAAATTGACTTAATTAATTCACTGGGATAATTAATTAATTAAATTGCCAAATGGGTCAATACATTTTTGGCCTATCACCTTGGATGAGATGAGATAGATGTATGCTTGGGTTGTGATATGCCATGATAGATAAGTGATTAGGTTTTAAGATAATTGATGCCATGTTGATTGTTAGATATATGCTAGTGTGTGTGTGAGTATAGATGCAATGTTGAATGTGACTTTAATAGGGTTAAGATATAAGACACAATGAGAGGAAGCCAACCTTAGGGTTTGGCAGTTTTGGGTGCCTAACACCTTCACAAGATCGTACCTTAACTCTGAACCCATTTCTCTGGTAATAAGATCAATGGTCCTTTCTTAAGAGGACGCTATATATATGGTTTCAAGACCATTGCCAAAACTAGGTGGCGACTCCCCCTTGTGTCCATAGTCGTCACATTCCTTAAGACTAGGTCCCCGATCTGGAAGAGTTGTGGTTTGACCTTGGTGTTGTAGTGCTTTGCTATCAAGTCCTGATAACGCTCGATTCGTTGCTCAGCCGTCGCCCTAACTTCATCCAGAAGGTCTAATTGTAGGCGCATTCCCTCTTTGCTCCTTCTTTTGTCATAGTGGGATAACCTGTAGCTGGTCAATCCAACTTCTGCCGAAATGACGGCTTCACCCCTAAACACGAGGCAGAAAGGTGTTTCGCCCATAGGCGTGCGTGCTGTCGTCCGGTATGCCTATAACACACTTGGTAGTTCGTCCGGCCACATACCCTTTGCCCCCTTGAGCTATGTCTTGATCATCTTAAGCAAGGATTCGTTTGCAACCTCAACTTGACCGTTGGCTTGAGGGTGGGCAGGAGAGGAATAGTGGTTTTTGATCCCCAGGCAATTCAAGAAGTTCATGAAGAATGCCAATGGGAAGGGCTTCGACAAGGATCGTAGGTAATCCAGTTCTTCTCAGTTCAAGAGTCAAGATAAATGGAAGAAGGATGCTAGGGATGGCGGTCAGTACACTATTCCCTTAGGACCGAAGTGCTTCGGGTGTCAAGGTTTTGGTCACATGAAACAGGAGTGCCCCACATATCTCAAGACCATTGGGAAGAGCAAGACACTTGCTGCTATTTTGAGCGACACTAAGCCTGAGGATGATTCCGACAATGAGGATGACGGAATCCTGAATGCCTTCACTGCCACTGTCAATCCTACTGAGGGGATTGTTGAAGATGTGGATAAAGAAGAGGAATTGGTGGAGTCCAAGTTTGAGAAGATGGATGATCAAGATGATATCCATACAGCCTATGAGAAACTATACAAGTTTTCTGAGAAACATGAGAAACTTTATAGGCTGGCCACCAAAAAGCTCAGTGATGTGGAACTTGATCGTGAAGAACTTTCCACAAAGTTTGATGAAGCTAATCAGACTATTGGAGCACTGAGGTTTGAAAATAATTTCTTAGTTGAGAAGACCAAGAAGCTTAAAGCGGAGCTGTTCCAAGTCAGAGCTCAATTGGAGAGGACTTCAAGTGCAAAGCTTGATAAGATGCTCAGTCTTCAGAAATCTGCTTCTGATTGAACCGGTTTAGGGTATGATTTCTCTTCTCCTAGTATTGCTTCTACTAGTTCTACTGTTTTTGTTCCTCCTGTTAATAATGTTGAAATTGAGAACAATAATGTCAAAACTGATTTAGCTAGTGAGAACATAGATAAGGGTAAATCTATCTTAGGAGCATCCCCTAAGCAGGATAAGAAAGAAGCTAAAAACCCTAGGGCTAAGAAGGCTAACTCTCAAAAGCCTAAACAAAAGAAGTAGCATCTCTGTCATCATTGTGGAGTTGCCGGTCATACTCAACCAAATTGCTATAAGTGGTTAGCCACTCAACAAAGCAACAACATGATAGCATTTAGAAGCCAGAATCAGCTTCAATCCTCTCTTGCTCCCCTTGGAGATCTTCTTAAAGCCCTCATATTCCTTTCGAACTTGAACGGTTTCAATTCTTCCCCCTCACCGCCGGTTCAAGGGTTTAATCAAAGGAAAAGTTCTTCCAAGGTGTGGAAGGAAAAGGACTCCAAGTGATTTTATCACTTTCTTCTCTCTTTTCGTGTTTTTTTTTTTTTTTTTTTTTTTTTTGCATAACTTGTGTGTTTTGCTTTTATTTTGAGTCAGTCTAGTTTTTATACTTTGCTTTGATTAACATGTTTTTGTTTGTTTTCAATTTTGTTTATTTTGTTTTTCATATAAAAATAAAAATAAAATTGAAAAATCAGAAAAATACAAAAACAGTGTGTGTTTTGTGTACATTGGTACTTGTGTACCTTGGATGGCCATTGAAACAAAGTTTTCTAAACTTTGTATCTTTTGTAGCTTAGATGAACATCTCTATGCACAACTAAGCAAGTGAGCTTTGTGGCTCGTGTTTGTGATGAGTAAGATTAAGTCATCTCTTGTACTTAACACTCGTATCACTCTTTTTGATGGGAAGAACTAGAAAATTCTAAGAGAAAGACATAAATAATCATCTCACCACTGTTGCCCGCCAATTATGAAATGACATCTGTATGCTTCAGCATAGCAAAAGTGCAATGTCAATGACATTTGTGTGCTTCGGCATAGCAAAATTGAAATGTCAAATGCTTAACATAATTGGGTATTTCTTTTCTCTCTCTTATATGCCCATACATGATTTGCTTAAAAAGAAAAATATGCAATGAAAAATAAAAAGCAAAAAGAACAAAATGCTTTATATATGATTGCAAGCGTGTATTCTAGGAGATGTGTGAGTTATAGGATGTACCTCGAAGGTGATAGTCCCCATTAAACAGTTATGATTGTGTGTGAGTTAGAGTGATTTTCTCATATCTCAAATCGTCATAACATGTATACACTTATGCAATCTTACGATATTTTTCACACACAACACGCATTATTCTTTGCTACTCTTGATACATGTGCAAGTACAATGTGATTTGGTCATTACAAGGTTTTACATGTGTTAATGTATGCTCACTAAACTGTCTTAACTTGTTTTTAAAATATAAAATTGGTTAGACTTGTTTAATGTGTGTGTGTGTGTGTGTGTGTGTGTGTGTGTTTTGGGATCTATATGCTTAACGTTTTTTTTTGTTGAGAGATGTTTTTGAGAGGTTAAAATGTTGTTTGGATCCTTGGTTGAGTTGCATGCTTGATTGCATTCATATCTGTGTTTTTCCCTTCTTGAAAACTGTTTTTAAGCAATCTCGACACCTCCTCAATACTTCTCAATACCTAGCCCATCTGTCGAGCTCTTCAGTTGATTGTTATCGTAATCTCGACACCTCTCGATAGCTAGGTGGATCGATCGAGAAATCTCCTATCCCCTCGATACCTCCTCGATACCTCCTCGATCCATCAAGCTTTGGTTGCTATGGACACCTGCCTGGACACCTCTCGATAGCTAAATCTGTCGAAGCTTTTAAAGCTCAACACCTTCCTCGATACCTCTCGACACCTCGATCTATCGAGAATTACTGAACACCTATAAATAGGTTTCAGCGCGATCCAATCCTCATTTTCTCAATCTCTCTCGATCTATCCGCACCTATTCACCTCTTAAACACTCTCTTCCCTCTCAAAACCTTCAACCCACGTGATTTTCGGCCTTTCCTTGCTTCAAATCACTTGGTATGATCTCTTTTTCTCTCATTATTCATGCATTTCATGCATTTAGACCTAGGTTTTGGGGTTTTTGAAAAATTTTGTGGTTTTTCAAAATTGTTGAGTGTTTATTGAAATTTTGGGATGGGTTTTTGTTTAAATGATCTTTGAACCTCATGCGTTACATCACACATGCATTATAACTATATTTTTATGCATTTAGATGTGTGTTATATATGTTAAACTGATTGTGTGCTGGTAGGTTTGGATTGGGCTGAGCCTATGATGCTTTTTACTTTACACGTCACATGCTCATGCATTTTCATGCATACGTACCTTACATTCAATATATATTTTTGTATATTTGAACTGTTTGGAGCTTTTCTGATTGTCTCTTTCTTCCCCCTCTTTCTCTCTTGTTTACGTTAGTGCGTCAATGGCACCGAAACGTAAATCTGCTCCGTCCCGGAACCCTCCTCGTTCCGGAGCATCATCTTCTTCTGATCCTACCCCCTCTTCTATTCGGTTCTGTGATGAGCATGCTTGAAAGGACTTCTCGGAGAACTTTTCTCGACGAGGTGTTCATTCAGAACGCCGAGTCATTTTGGCGGACTTCGCTGACATTGACCTACTCGATGTCATTCACTGTCGGGGTTGGGAGTCATTGTGTGATGTCCCGGTCACATGTCCTTCCGTGCTAATCTAGGAGTTTTACTCCAACATGCATGGAATTGATTCTTCAATACCTCTTTTTCATACTCGTGTTCAAGGTACGCGCATAGTTGTCACACCGGAGTTGGTATCCGATGTGCTCCGTGTCCCGAGGGTAGAGCATCCTGACTATCCCGATTATGAGCATCTAAGGACTGTGTCCAAAGACGAGATGATTTCCGCTTTCTGCGAGCTTCTCGCGGATTGGGGTGATCATCAGTTTACACCATGTTTGACCTTTGCTAAAGGTCCTAGATTCATGA
Organism: Quercus tomentella; assembly: GCA_028535165.1. Lineage (NCBI taxonomy): Eukaryota > Viridiplantae > Streptophyta > Magnoliopsida > Fagales > Fagaceae > Quercus > Quercus tomentella. The sequence continues at coordinate 17,399,962 of JAPQVY010000001.1, forward strand.
ACATGGTGATGATCTTTGTTTTGCACCCACTCTCTCACTATAACTCTATCACAGAGCCTCGTGCTCAATTTTTACTTTCTTTGTTAGAGCACCTCACTATAGATTTTCCTTCACATTTTATTCTTTCTATTATAGATGTGTATAGGGATACGACTACCCGTGATAAGCTCATTTTCCCTTCAGCTATTACGTGGATTTTATGCCATTTTTCTGTTTCTTTTCCCTCTTCCAACCACTTCTCTGTCATGTGTGCCGTTGACTATGCTATCGTTAAACGAAGCGAGGCACAGTTTCAATCAAGGCGGTTCGGTACGGCAACTTCTCCCACTCCTTCTGCCCCATCCACATTCGCTCCCTCCTCTTCTACGAGTGATGTGACTCTCATAGACATCATGGCACACCTTCAGTGCATGGATACTCATCTTGATACACTTTCTACTAAGTTGTATCAGGTGAACATCTGTGTTGGCCGTATTGCTCGACGGCAGACAGTCATGGGTGGCTTCGTTGATTCTTCTCCACGTACTCCAGAGGCTTCTGATGTTGAGGATGATGATGATGATGCTATTGCTTCTGAGGGTGATGATGATGGAGATGCTAGCTCTTCCGGTGCTGATGAGATGTCTACTTAACACTCTTACCCTTTGTCACTCGTGACAAAAAGGGGGAGTAGTTTTGGTATATGAGAGTAATCATACTTAGGGGAAGAGTTAGTATATGATCATTTTGTTAGGGGGAGTGTTGATATTTTGAGGGATGTAGTGAGGATTACATTTATCTTTTTCTTCTCTTTCTATTTGAGATACATTCATCTTGTACATGGGTCTTGTGACCATTATTGACATACATTGTACTTATCTTCTTTATATGTTGATGTATGTTTCTTTCACCTACCTTTACATGTGTTGTTCTTTTTCTCTCTTTATGCACATGCTTCTTATTACTTGTATGCAATCTATTATTTCTGTTTCACACAAAGATGCCTTGATGAGTTTTGTTTAAAGTGTTACAGAAATACAGGTTGTCAAAGTCTTTCTTGCCATAGACTCTTTTCTTGCAAAGTTTTTCAAGAGTTTGTGTTAGGATAGATTTTATTGTATTCAACAAGTGAATATGAGTTGAGTGATTTATGACTTCTCTCATATGTTCATTTGTTTGTTGTGGTTGTGTCACATATTGCCAAAGAGGGAGATTGTTAGGACATATGTGATTCACTTGTTAGGAACATATGTTACTATTTTATGTAATTGGCTAATCTTTTGACAAAACACACTTTACTTGTATTTGGGTAGAACTAGGATGTGTTTAATACTTCAAGAAACTTTGTTTCAAGATTAAGTGTTGAAGCTATGCAAGTCTGTCCAAGATTCAAGTCTAAAAGGTGCCTGTCATTAAAGCTTGACAACTACCCATCTATCGAGCTTGAAAAGCTGTTCAGCCCCGTGGCTCAACAGCAGCTCGACAGATAGGGTATCTGTCGAGGTTTATGAAAAACAGAATTTCAGTTCTATTTTGACTCTAATCCGTGATTATATGTTTGGGCTTTCTTTTCTCACAACCCTAGACATATAAAAGGATTATTTTAAGGGCTGTCAAAGTGGACACAAGTTGCACAAGTGTTGAGCAAAGTTTGTTCAAGCAAATTGTGACCGGAGACAGAATTTGCCCTAGTTCATCGTTCTTGTGAAGAAGTTGCTGTGTTTGTACACCGTAGGGTTTTGTGACCAAGCATCTTCTGGATCTTCATCGTGTGATGAACTGAAAAATTTTGCAGCCAACAACTTTCTCTAGTTGGTGATTAAAGTCGCGTACTAGGATCCGCGCAATTGGTTAGTCACGTACTGGGAGCCGTGCATTACAAGGAGAGATTGTCACTACAGAACAAGTCCAATTGAGTATTGGGGTAAGGGTTCAACTGTAGATTGGTATAAGGTACTGTGATTCCTTTACTTGTAATAACTTGTTGTGATAATAGTGGATTCTTAGAAGTAGTGACCTTAAAATCACCTGGTGGGGTTTTTGCCGTGTTGGTTTTCTCCATTCGTAAACAAATCACCGTGTCAATTTATTTTCTGCTGCACTTAGTTTAATTGGTGATTTGTTTGTGCTACCACGCGTTTGCATGTTAATTTGATATTGATATTCATGTTCATTATATCTTTAGTGAACTCTTCCAACTGTGATTGTGCAAGTTCTACATCAAAAAATTTAATGAAACATTAAAAACTTATCATTCAGAAAAAAAAAAAAAAAAAATTAAGAACAGAATAACATTCATCTCAGCATAGAATAAGGCTATCAAGAAAACAGCGAAGCAACAAACAAAATAAGATGCTAAATTGCTTTTACTTTCATCAAAATATGGTTAGTACATTCCTAGCACAACATAGAACCAAAAACCATTCATCCAATAACACATATTCCTCCAGAAAATAAAAATGAACCTAAACTCTATTAATTCCCAATGAAATTCAGTACACAAAAAACACATGGATTTTCTGCACAGTGGTGTTTTCTGCACAATGTTATTTTTCTGCAATGTAGTTTTTCTGCACATTGGTGTTTTTCTACACAATGTTATTTTTCTGCAGTGTAGTTTTTCTACACAATGTTATTTTTCTGCGAGGTAGTTTTTCTGCACAATGTTATTTTTTTGCTGTGTTTGTTTTCTGTAGTATTTATTTTTCTGGAAAATAGGTTTGGTTTTCCCCTATTTTGATGTTACATGTACTGTTTATCATATAGTATCTAATAAAATTTCTATCTTTTATCTCAAAAGAAAAAAACAATCAACATGATAGTGATTAACAAAATAAACGAACGGATCTACAATTATTTTATTTTAAGATGACAAATACAAAGAAATCATAGAGCAAGACCTAGTTATTTTAAAATCAACAAAAAGAATACAAACAAGTCTACTATTGGTACTAAACAATCAACATGATAATGATTAACACAATAAACAAAATCTACAATTACTGAAAATTTCATAGGTAAGAAAAAAAAAAAAAACAAAAATATATAACATATATACCTTGCTAGGGGATTCGATGGTTGAAAGCTGAAGAAAAATAATTGGTGAAGTTGTGAAGGAGAACAGAGAGTAGAGAGGGCAGCCACGGTTTTGAGGGGAAAAGATATTAGAGGGGTCGGCTAGGGATTTGAAGGGAAGAGAGAGTAGAGGGTTGAGAGACATGAGGTGGCTAGGGTTTTGATTTTATAGTGTAGATTGTAGAATCTGTATCTATAGGATCGGCTAGAGTTTTGAGGAGAAGAAGAAGAGTTGGAGGAGACATAGTAATGATTGTTGATGAAAATGAAGAGACACAAGGTCCAGAGAGGCGTGAGGTCTGGTTTTGAGTAGGAGAATAGACCATAGCTAAGCTTGTATACCTAGGTTTTAAGGGTAAAATTGTAAAATTATCTTTACAAGCTAATCGAGTCAAACAGGTCAAATGGGTTCAATAGGTTGAACATGAACACGACCCGTTTAATAAACGGGTCAGCTGTGTTAACCCGAATTTAACCTGAACTCGTTTAGCCTCAACCCATGACCTGTTTATAAATAGGTTAGCCATGTCGGGTTCACGGGTCGTGTCAAATTTTGCCACCCTTAGGTTCGGGGTCCCTTGGTGGGTTCTCTCTGCCCATGACGAACCGCTATAACTTTCCTTGCTTGATGAGGGCTTCAATCTGCTGTTTTAGGTCATAACACTCGGAAGTGTCGTGCCCATGGTCTTGGTGGAAGCGGTAGTACTTGTTTTTGGGCCTTTTGTTCGAGTCGCCCTTCAGCTTGTCCGGCCAAGTCAGCACTACGTCATCCCTTATCTACATAAGGACTTGATCCATTGGGGTATTTAGAGGTGTGAAGTTGGTAGTCCTCCCGAGTGAAGGTCTTGATCTCCTATAGTCCCTTTGATCACTTGTTCAGGCAGAATTTCTTCCTTTGTCGAGACGGGGATTGTCTTGTCTTTCTCTCTTCTTTAGCCTACCCCCTCGGGTAATCATGGCGTCTTTAACCATAAAGAAATGTTTTTGGGTAAAATATCATTTTCGTTCCTAAACTATCACAAAAGTTCGTTTTTTGTCCCTAAACTTTTCCAAACGTTTGGATTTTCGTCCCTTCGTCTATTTCCGTTAACTTATGTCTTATGTGGCCTAATGGAGTGCCGATGTGGTATCTGACTTGGATTAAAATTATTTTGTTTAAAAAAATATGAACACATGGCAAATAATTATAGGTACATGTGGGAACCATTTTTAATAGCCCAAAATTACCCTTAGTTGACCCTCACACCCTCCTCTTGTGAATCACTGATTTTGGTAACGATAGTAACTCATCCGAAACTTTAATTCCTTCAAGCTGTACCGTATAAGCGACTCAGTCAAAGTACGGTAACGGCGTTGAGATTTGGATCAATGGCGTGTAGTTTAACGTCGTCAGCCACGAAAAATTGGCATCGCCGAGCAACAAAAGGCCCGAAAAATTGGACCCCGATATGCAATACGAAAATTTTGGAAAACGCATTTGAGAAACGAAAGAGATGGACCCATAGTTCATACCCATTAACCCGGTGTTCTTGGAGTCTTCATCAGAGTTGGAGCTAAAGCTTGAATCCACGCAGCCAAACACCATGCCCGGAATAATGGAGCTTCCGAAATAGAACGTATCGGAGGCAAGATTTCCTTCTGAGGAGAACGCGTCAGCGTAGGAGAGAGTTGCATGGCAGAGCTTGTTGCTGTCACATGAAGCGGGTATCAGGAAATCCTGGGTCTGGGTTGTGCATGTGGGTGAGGAACACAGTATCGGAGAGTAAGAGGTGGATCGGGCCGGGTCGAAAGTGGTCGAAAGAGGTGGATTTGACCGGTTGGGGTCTTCGGCGGGTTTGGACTAGTTGATTCTGGTCACCGATTATACTGGGGCTTAGGCGTTAGGGTTTCACAAATGAAGAATCAGTGATTCACAAGAGGAAGGTGTGAGGGTCAACTGAGGGTAATTTTGGGCTTTTAAAAAATGGTTCCCACATGTACCTATAATTATTTGCCACGTATTCATATTTTTTTAAACAAAATAATTTTAATCCAAGTCAGATACCACATCGGCACTCCGTCAGACCACATAAGACATAAGGTAACGGAAATAGATGGAGGGACGACAATCAGTACGTTTGGAAAACTTTAGGGACGAAAAATGTAGGGACGAAAAACGAACTTTTAAAACTTTAGAGACGAAAAACGAACTTTTATGATAGTTTAGGGATGAAAATGATATTTTACCAATTTTTTTTTTTTTTTTTGGTAAATACAACTACCATTTTAGGTAATTGTAAACAAGGAACCTTCCATGAAGGTTCCTTTTAGCAGCTTTATGTCATTTCACAGCTCGTATAAGTAGGGACGGAGCCACTGTTAGACTAAAGTGGGTAGTGGCCCCCCTTAATTTTTAAAAAAAATACTATTATATATATGTGTATTAATTTTAGCAATTTTGTTTTATAAAATAATATTTTGCTCCCCTTAAATAATATCATTGATTTTTTTAAGAGTAATGTTATACTCACAAACTTTTTTACAACATTTTTACAAACTATTTTGGTAGTAAATTCTTATTAGTTCGCACGTGGACCCACCACTTATATCATTTTTTTACTTACTAATAACCACTTATTATGTTAGTAATTTATAATAAAAAAAATTGTAACTCTAGCATTTTCCTCATTTTAGTGACCATAAAAATATTTATAGATCTAAAGTCTAAAACAAAATATACAAGCCCAAAAAAAAATTAGCTCAACAACAAAAATTATTAATAGTAAAACTAAAAAAAATTAAGCCCAATCACCAATTTTATCCAAAATAAACAACCCTTCCCTTTAAAAAATTCTAAACAAAATTAATTTTGTTCTTACCCACACAAAGAAAAAACCCTTAGCGGTTAAATAATAGCAGAGTCAGAGGTTGAAACTGCGGCACAGAGTCAATAGTAAAGCCGTCCCTCCTAACTCAAAGTCCTGGATTCGTTCCTACCTACACGTGTGAAAGACCATATTCTCACATACTCTCTTTAGTCTTTTCTTTCTTCATTATTCATTTACTCTTATTCAAAGTTCAAACTTTCAGCTCTTTCCTCATCAGACCGTGAGTCTCACAGTGCTCTCTTCTTCTCTTCTTCCCATCATCATCATCATCTTTTTTTATTTTCTTTTATCTTTTATTTTATTTTTTATTTTTTTCACCCCCTTTGTGCTAGAGCGGTACAAAGATTCCAGCTGAAAAAAAAAAAAAAAAAAAAAAAAAATTGTTGGGGGATGCGCGTGCAGCCGTGTCGAATGCCACACGCCACATCCCCAAGAGTCCGACACAGGTGCAACGATCCTGATCGCCACACCCGTGCTTCCTAGGTCTAGTATTTAATCAGATTCAAGTCATAGTCATATGCTAAAGGGTGGCCACTTTTATATACTCAATCAATGAAGATCAAAAACAGACAATGCATAATCTGAAACTGGGAATACTTTTAACTTTTAAATTTATTTGTTTATACACAATTTTTTAAAGTTCCATTTTTTTACAATTCTATTTTTTTCCTCTATAAATAAAAACCCAACAAACTCTGACGCTCACGTTATCAACCTAGCAATTCACCCAATTCACTGACAACTTTTTTTACTTTTTTATCTTTATTTTTTTACTTTAACTTATTTTTTATATTAAATGGTTGAGATTTGAAGTTACTTTTTACGACCTTAAATCTCAATCATCCATACTAATTGCATAAAGTGCAATACATCCATCAACCTAGCTAGAATTATGAACGAAAGACCAGCTTACTCGATGACAATGAGTTAAGGGAATACAGTGACATGTTATTATTTGACACAGCCCGTGTGTTACATGGTACAGAACAGGATGCGACCCACCACCACAAATTTACACAACACAACGAGTCCTGTCTTAAAACATTTACCGTATATGGTACGGGCTTTCATCTTGTTACCACACTCCCAGTTTAATGGAAGCTGTTGAGATCATAAAAAATATCTCAATACTTGCTTCTTGAATGGTTACGTACGAGACCCTTCTTGCTCACCCACGATGACACTGCTCCTTGATTTGATAAGACCCTAGCTAACTACATTTGCTCCAAGTAAGGACGGGTGTGTGGTGGCCCGAAACACCATAATAATCCGTAATAATTGATGCACCTACCAGTCCTACGGATCCAACTTTTATCTAGAGTACATTATCCAGACAGATAAAATTGGAAATGAAGCTCGATCCATCTAATCTACGTGGGCTCATTGTTTTGGAAGCAAGCAGAGAGGGCAAATGGCCTGGGCCATGATCCTTCTTTGCATCAATAATACCATCTTATTTAATGTTTGTAGAGGTTGTCGGCGTGACTGTATGTTTCAAATACTTTTATTATTATTATTATTTATTTTCTAGCAATTGAATAATTAAGTGAAAAATAGCCATTGGACAATATAGTCGTTGGACTCTTATGGGTAATTAGTAACCAATAACTATAGACTATTATTGTCATAAATATCTTATATAATACCCATTATCACACCCTTTCCTATAAGATATATTTTGTTAGATATATTTCAATAATTTACTTTTGTGATTAAAGCTACGTTTGGATTCGGTTGAAACTGAAATGTGCGTCTGCGTTTTTTTTTTTTTTTTTTTTTTTTTTTTTCACGCGTTTTTGAGATTGCGGCTACTGTTCATGCACTGTTCAATGAACAGTAGCCGCAAAGTTGGATTTTTCAAACTTTTTTCAGCCAATCAGTGCACATCGTGTACTGTTCACGGATCCACAAATTTCACTTTTCAGCAACTTTTTCATTAAAAATGGGTTCCATGGTACTATTTACACATTTAAAAATTATTTTGCAACAGTGTTTTTCAGTTTTCAATTTCAGTTTTCAGTTTTCAACTGTATCCAAACGGACCCTAAGTATAAGGGAACAACGTACAAATCTAATTATAAGTAATAACACAAAAAAAAAGGTGTGATATGCAAAAATAATAAATAGATATTGTATATATAAAAAGAAATTTGCAATATAATTAAAAACTCACAAACCAAATGCATAAAAAATGAATGATACAGATCAAGTCTTGTGTTTGACACAATCTCTTTAAGACAGATTTTGCCCCTCACACAATCTGTGATACTTTTAGACTCACAGACATCTACTTCCTAGGATAAAATGATCTACAACACGGAAAAGAAGCACACAAGGCCCGTGCTTTGCAAACTAATCTATGTTTCTTTCTCTCTCTTTGACTCAAATGCTAATGCACAAAATATTTTCTCTCTAGGAGTTTCTCAAAAGTTATTTTTCATTAATAAGGAACTATGAATATATACGTTACTAAACAAACACACTGTTTTGAAATAATAAAATATTATTATTATTTGGATAAGAGGGCCTAGTCCACACATGCCTAAAACCCAATCCAATGTCCAACCCATGAGAATATAAACTCATATTCTCTATCATTTCTTATGTGAGACTCAATGATTCTCATCACTTTAATACCATGTTCAAGTGGACACCTTAGGAATCAATTTCTTATTCATTCCACTATTTTTCTAACAATCTCCCACATGAATGGAAATTGACAAAACACAATGCAAATGAAAATGCAAACACAGAGAGAGTAGAAGAAAAATTACTATATTGGGAGAGGTGGCTCTTGGTTTTGAACCTTCCTTTGTGAAAGACTATCAGATTTACTGGTTAATTAGTGAACACATTTTTTTTGAACTATCAGTTGTTTGTGTATATCAAAACAATAGAATTCACACAGTTCATTTTCGAACACAGTTTGTTCTTATAGTTTTGTTCATTTCGGCCTAAACATATCTTGGTAAATTCATGAAGTGCTCTAGAGAATTTAGCCTTAAAACTCTCATGGAAGCGGCTCACTTCACACTCATATAGGTGACTCTTATTAAGAATATCTTGTTATACACCACTTGGATTTCCAAGATTTAAAAATTATTAAAAGTAAAGCTTATCCTGAATATCGCTTACAGGCATCACTATTTCATCATAAGAATGAGTGGGAGATGTTATCTCCATATCTTTATCATTTCCTATATGGGACTCAATGATTCTCATCACTTTAATACCATGTTCAAGTGGACACATTAGTAGTCAATTTCTTATTTATTCCACTATTTTTCTAACAATCTCCCACATGAATGGAAATTGACAAAACACAATGCAAATGAAAATGCAAACACAGAGAGAGTAGAAGAAAAGTTACTATATGAGGAGAGGTGGCTTTTGGTTTTGAACCTTCCTTTGTGAAAGACTATCGGATATACTAGTTAATCAGTGAACACAATGTTTTTGAACTATCAGTTGTTTGTGTATACCAAGACAATAGAATTCACACAGTTCGTTCTTATAGTTTTGTTCATTTCGGCCCTAAGCATATCCTGGTAAATTCATGAAGTGCTCTAGAGAATTTAGCCTTAAAACTCTCATGGAAGCGGCCCACTTCACACTCATATAGGTAACTCTTATTAAGAATATCTTGCCATACCCTACTTGGATTTCCAAGATTTAAGAATCATTAAAAGCAAAGCTTATCTTGAACATCGCTTACAGGCATCACTATTTCATCATAGGAATGGGTGGGAGATGTTATCTCCATAGTGATATAACTAGTCTCCATGATTTGGTTGTCCATTTGAACCTAGATCTTGAGATCTCCAGTCAGCTAGATTCGGTTGCCATCCCGAAGACTTTTAGGTAATAGGCTTTAACCCCATTCCCCTCGATGAACGCGTGCAATTTACTTGCTCTCCAATCAAACAATTGATTTTGGATCCATTTTATAATCTGGAAGTACTTCCATTTGAAAGCAACAGCCTCGTGGTATTGTCTCCAACAAATATGTAGAGACCTACCATAACTCTGTGCCCTACCAATATATGCAAATAGGAGGCACAAGTATCCAATAATGCATGTTTGTTTAGATTTATAAAGACTTCCCAAAAAATACATATGCTCTTCATATAAGGTGTTCTCACTAGACTGTTATAACATCTCTCATGTAATTGAGATAAGACAAGTCCATTAGATGTATTAGAAATTTTCATTTCTTGTATCACATCTATAACACCTATATCTTTCAAGTTGAAATTATTGGTCGACATCATCTTGGTAGCTTTTATTATAGCTACATACACGAGCATGTCCCACAAAGACATAGCCTTTTGTGATATATTTCACATCACACACTAGTAGCATGAAATCTAAACTCATTTGACACCATCCCATTGTCAAATTTCTCATGTCATTGCGTTGAAATTTGCTTCAATCAATACAAAGAATTAATAAGCCTACACACTTTGTTTCCTTGTACAGGAATCATTAACCCCTTTGGTTTATTGTGTATCAATAAAACTCACATCTTCCTTTTTTTTGTAACCTTCTACAACAAGTCTCGCCTTGTAATAGTCAATAATTCCATCAACTCTCAAATTCCTAGGTGGTAGATCCACCAATTACTATGCATAGATTTCCAAGATGGATTTATTGCACTATTGACAATCTCTTTTCCAAAAAGGCACCTCAGGATATCACTTCTTTGAAGTTTCAAGTTCATCTTCTAACATTTAAATTAAAAAATTTGGACCAAACGAATATGACATTCGTCCTTTTACTACGCTTAGGTTCAACCTCTTTTCCATCAACTTTTGATCATGAGAGGTACTAAATGCATACTCAAACTTTCTTTTAAGAAATTTTAATACTTGAAATATATTCTAATTAATTTTCATGCATATAATAATAATAGATTCATAAATTAGAAACCACCATGTACTACTGTTATGACTATAATCAATGAAAACATAAGCAATAGCTTTTGGTCCTACCTTTATCTTTTAAGAATAGGAACCACCACCTTCACCAAGCACTCCCACATTTAATGAATTTATAGAAAGGCAATCACTCTTTCCATAATTCACAATGTGTCTTAGTGATTTTCTTTTAAGGCATCTCAATGAAAAAAAAAAAAAAAAATTGGTGGAAATAATAGCTTCCCCCCACAAGTTCTATGGTAATCAAGAACTTATTGCATTCATTGAGTTATTTCTCAACTTCATTCTTATAATGAATGAATATCTCTAATACCTCATTTTTGCTTACTTAATATGCACTCATAACAGATTCTTGTGCATTCTGAATTTTAGACAACTCAAGTATGTCAACTAAGGCATGTAACATATATTTCATCCAAAGAAATATTACAAAACGATATATTGGGATTAAACACTTTAATATCCAATCAAGTTCACACATGCTCAAAAAATATATATACATATATGTAATTAAATAAGGCTATACGCGCTCAAATACAACAATCATGTGTCCTCCATATCAATACAAACAATTGTGTCTTAAACTTTATAAATAAATAACACCTCTGGCCTAGGGGTGAATTGTACAGTCTTAACTGAGAGTGAAACCCTATAATTACAGCACCATTAGTGTGCAATTACTCTCATTCTTTTTCAAATTTGTCTCATTCTTTTTCAAGTTCAATGCAATAAAATATTGGGCTTATATCCTCAAGTTTGAAATTATTACAAATAGCTCTCATAATACTATTTTAATTATCAATTAATGAGTCCTTTAAATAGATTCAAATTTTTTGCCTCCATCTAAACTCCCAATTTCCTTTATTCATCTAGTCCGTACACCATTGCACATTTAAGGCTAAGACCATCTTTTTGAACAACCACCACCAAACATGGTCATTATTACAAAGTTTAAAGTCACATCTCAATATAAATACTCATTGAAAAATCTCGTAAACAGAGGCCAAATGAAATAAGAATGTCTTCATTTATATATACCAAACATTTATCAAATATCATTACGCTCAATGATTTACAGTACAGTATCTATATCTCCAACCAAGATAATCTATATTGATTCATTCACAAACACAAGAGGTATTTAACAACTTTAAGATTACTAGCCATTTGTATTACATGAGTATCTAGGCACTTTCGACTTGTCAAATAATTTAACAAAAGAACCCCTGTTGAAGAGAATCAACCTGGAGCTAGGATTTGAGTTGGGGGGGGCAAAATTTATATATGATACACGTACTTACACACATTATGTAAATATATAATATTTGAGACCAATTTGAAAAATTAAAAGCTATTCATTTAAATACCAAGTGATATTTAATGTAATTATACCAAAAAAGAAAAAAAAAAAAAAACTCTACAAAAAAAATGCTTATTCATAATATTGTATTTATCTATTGAGATATTTCTCACATGAATGACCTATTTTTATTTTTATTTTAGAACCAAAACTCAAGTTATGAATGAAACTATTAATAGTTAGATAAATACTGAGTGTAATATATGTGAATTTCTATTATTTTGGTTAATGTGGACCCATAAAAGGTTCAAATTATAATATGGTAGGGACAAACTAAAAAATTCAGTGCAAGGCATGCTAGTGGAGGACTTAAAGTTCCTCAATGGTTTGTTTAGAAGCTGTGCTCTATTTCAAGACCAAAGAAACAAAGTGGCATTTAATAAACCCAAAAACAAAAAGTAGGCCGGGGTATTTAATAAATATTAGCTATAATAATTAGGGGAATTTTTTGGGTGGGCTAGGGCACACCCCCCCTATAACAATATGCAACCATGGTCCATGAGATTGTTATCCCGAAATACTGCCTACAATCCAAAATGTCAAGTTTCGAACAAGTTCTATACTTCTATCACGCCGGTTATAAAATAACAACGTCAAGAAGTCTATGGCCAATAGAAATTCTTTTGAAAACGGAATTCTATATTAAAAGAAATCCACTTTACATCAACGCAAACTCAATCACAACAATTCATTCACATAAATCACAAAATAAATTAACAAGTCTACTTTGATGATTAAGTAAAAAGGAACAACATATAGATCTAATTATAAGCAATAACACAAAAAAAAGATGTGATAGGCAAAAACAATAAATATGCCAACCAAAACTTGCTTATTGGCATTCTTTTATGGAAATAATAAATAAGTTTAGTTGCTACTTGTTAATACTCCCTTCTCTCACATTCATAGTAGGGTTCACTCATTAAATTCATGGTGAAATCCACTATGAATGTAAGAGGAGGAAGCACAATTTCTCTATGCTCCAAGAGTACTTAAAAATTTTCTTCTTTGAATGAGATTACAAATATGCCATCGATGTCATGTCGTCCTAAACGCTGACCCTTCCTCCCACTCAGAGATTTAATCAATCTGATCCATTTCCATTTTGAGATTTCTATTTTGTAAATAGGCGGACTAAATTTTCTAGCCCACTGTTTGGCATTTTGGGCTTCCTGCTCTTCCACATGAGGGGCTATCTACATCTCATCCATTCTCATTTGGGTCCTGTGTTAAGATTGAGATGGGATGATCTCCGCTTGGATTTTAGCCCGTTAATCTTTTTGTCACGAAAAATAAAAAAGAGGTTTAGGGAGATTGCATATTTAACCCTATAGTTTAGGATTTATTATTTTACGTAACTGTTGCATAAAACATTCATTTTGTATGGTGGTGAATCCTACAAACATAGATTGTGTCCATGTACCCTTGAAATAAATTCATTTCATGATTCCGACATAGCTAGTAAAATACAAATACTTTTTCATATACACTTGCGTGTGTGTGAGTATATATATAAACTCCCATTTATAAATAAAAAAATAATAATAATTATGAAAAATATTTGTTTTTCTATAATTAAACGTATATAAAACATATGTTTCACATTTATTTTGTTATGTTTCTCGATGGAATCTTTACTAAACAATTATGCAAGATAAACATATAGTGATCGAATTCTAGCAAGATGGACTTAAACAAACAACAACAAAAAAAAAAAAAAAAAAAAATAGTGATTTCAAGAAGGAAAATATAATGGAAATGGGTACCGAGAGAGAGAGAGAGAGTGTGTGTGTGTGTTGTTTTTCAAAATGATTCTTTTGGAAATTAAAATAACTAGAATCTCTCTCTTTAAGACAATAGTGTGTAGTGTTTTCTTGATGGTCATCCATGACTGTAGATGGGTGTGGAAAGCTCAATATCTAGGCACCAGTTTAGAATGGAGTAGTTTTAGGGCTCTTAATCCCTAAGAGTATTCATAGCAAAGTATCTAAAAAAATCTTTTAGCAACTCAAAATACTACTTTATTTATTTTAACAATCCACTTTATAATACACCCTACAGCCAAGGTTTTATATTAACATTCAACACATTAAAATAATATAAACAATATAATAAAATAATATATCTAACACAATAAATAACAACCACAACATTGCCGCTGCCGCCGCCACCACCACCACCGTGGCAGCCGTAACCCACTGCAAAACAAAAAACCCAAAACAAAACCATAACCACAACCACAACAACAACCACCATCATCAACAACCCACCACAAAACCCATTAAAAATAGAGTAACACAACCAAGATATCCAAAAAAAAAAATCAGAACTCCACCAAGAAATCCACCATTACAATCACTGTTGTTGAGAAAAACCCAGCACCAGACCGAGAAACCCACTAGCACCAGATCGAGAAAAACGCACTTAACCAAACCCAAAAAACACAACAACTTAGACCTAGAAAACACAACCAAAACCCACTAGCACAGTGGCGGCTCCAGAAATTTTTTCCAGGGTGGCCATTAAGAAACTTAAATTATACAATATTTAATAAAAAAGATGGCTATATCTTATTATCAATGCTACAAACTATATTTCTTTTAAAATTTTAGTTAAATAAAAAAATTTTGGATTTTTCTTTTTGTTTGTAAATGCCCAATATATTGTTAAAAAGACCAAAGTTTGATTACAAACTTATTGTAGCCTAAGACTACAATTTTCACTAAAAAAATTAACATGACTACATATTTTGAAAATCTAACCGTTGAATTGTATGTTTTTTTATGTTCTTAAAACACATGTCAAGTTTCATGTCAATTGGATGTTATTTATTATTTGATCCATAAACTTATTTTTTGTATATAATTTTAGACTACAAAAACTCAAAAATTAAACATTTGATTGATGACATAAGCTATTTATCTTTAACCTTCTTGAAGTTTTGCAAGTATGGAGGATATAAGAAAAAAATGTAATCTAATTGTGGAATTGTTAAAATTCATATCCAATAAAAAAAATATTGAGTAGAGTTGTAGCCTTAATCTACAACCAAGTTTGTTGCTAAATTTTGTCCAAAGTTTAATTATATGGCAACCCAAACCCACAAATCCACTAGCACTAGCAACCAAAACCCACTAGCATCGGCAACCCAAACCCACAAATTTGATCTCACCTCAATGCCAATGTCCACAATTTGATTTCACATGGACTAAGGCCGAAGCAGAGAGTAGAGAGTAAAGGAGAAGTGAGAGAGCATAAAGAAAACAAACCTTTTATGTGTGTGAAGTGATTTGTGAGCATGTGGGGGAATAAAAAATGGTTTTTTAGATATACCTTCCAGCTACAGTGGGCTGCTAGAGATAGCAGATAGCAGCCCACTATAGCAATCAGTTAAAATTTTTTAGGTTTACCTCTTTTGCTGTGGTGTGTGTTTTTGGTGTTTTAGTCATTTTTGCAACCTCATTGTGAGTGCACTAAGTGGTGTACGTCACTTCCAAATTGGCATACGCCGGTGTAAAAGCAACAAACGCCATTAAATTGGGAAATTACACATTGGGCTAGGAATGGGCTTGAGTATTGGGGAAACACTATTGGGCTTGACATATGAGTTGAAATCATTTTAAATGAGATTAACGCTTCTACGTAATTGGGATCAAGAACTTTGGATATTAGCCAATGTAAAATATAAGAGTCAGGATTTCTTCATCGAAGCGCTCACACCCATACCCTAACTCCGGACTCAAAGTGTGGTTGTGTTATATCTCTACACATTGGAGTCAAAATAGTTCTTAGACCTAAATCAAATAGCGTACGTGATGACTCATTTCTGAATCCTAGAGTTAGTACTTAGTTTATCTTGGGCCCTTATAGCTAGGACGGGCTCACATCAGGTTGCTCTCAAATGTCACTCACAAGGCATGTTGACATTCAAACTCACAACAATTTTGCACTTTACCACATTTTGCTCAAATAATAGAATGTTTTTAAGATTGTGAAACGGGTGTCCAGACACATGCACTATAAACTATGCAGTGGCGAGTGGGGTTTGGACAGTAACACCAGGACCCAAAAATGTGCTAGGGGTTATCTGATTTCACTCTTAGTTAATGCCTTGATGCAGAAGTTGGACAGTCATAATATAGATATTTTTAATCACAGCATGGTATATATATGTCGATATAGGAATTGCTATGTACATGCATGGAGGACAGCTGGTGAAAGTGAACCCATTATCAAGGATCGTGTTAAGAAGTTTGCTGGAATATCAGCAGAATAAAAAATCCACAGCAACTACATAATGTAATGGTGGAGAATCTGGAGATATAAAATGCAAGTTGGACACCTCCTCCATGTTAGTTCTGTAAGACCATTTGGTATGTGATTCTTTGGGAAGAAGGTAACTGCACTGGCATTCTTTGGAATGAAAAAAAGACACATCCTGCAGCTTTAAGTCCTTAGTCCGCGTGGAAAACTAGTGCAAAAAAGGACACATACTGAAGCAAAAGCACTATCTGCAATGCAGGCTATCCAATTTGCTAGGGATAGATCTTGGTGTACAAAGCACTATTTTTAGGGGATTTTCTCTAGGTAATAGAGCCTCCTCTAGTACTAAGAATTGAAATTCAAAAGATTGAGCTTATTGCTAATCGATGAGGCTAGAAGATTTCTGCTCCATTTTTTTTTTTTTTTATGGAAAATCCGTCGTATAAACAAGTATTTTGTTGAGTATACACATGAGAGTAAAATTTCACATTAATTAATAATGAAAAGAGTGAATGATTAATATGATTTAGTTGAGCCCATAACTCATAGGCTTAAGCTTTTGAGTTAAAATGATGTTCTTATATGTTACATACTTACATTAGCTACTCATTTAAACACTACAAAAGACGCTAGCTATAGGGGCTTTTTTTTAACAGCGTTTAGACGTTTTTTTATAAATGCGAAAAAAACGATATACCTATAGCCATAGCTATAGGGCAGTTCTGTAGCCGCGTTTTTAGTGTTTGCAGCGGCATTTTATTAGGTAGGGCATATGGCCACGTTTGAAAAACGCGGCTATAAAAACACGGCTATAGACCAAATGGGGCTATAGCCGCATTTTTAGGGTCTATAGTTGTGTTTTAAAAACGCGGCTATAGCCCTTGTTTTTTGTAGTGCAACAAATGGTATTAGAGTGACCTTACCTTAAGGATAAGGATGTCATATATATGACCATTCTACCCATTAAAAATATTTGATTGCCAAAAATTGATATTGTTAAATATTAGCATTGATGTGTATACCATGTTAAATATGTTAGAGTATGTGCGGAAGATGAAGCATAGAATAAGAACACGAGGGTTATGTGATTTAGCCTTAACAGCCTACGTTCACGTATAGAGGAAACCCTTAAGAGCTGTATTTTTATTATGTAAGAGTGTAATATATAACCTGTGTTACAACGAACTATAACATGAGTATATGTGAATGATTAATATAATGTAGTTGAGCCCATAACTCATAAGCTTAAGCTTTTGAGTTAAAATGATGTTCTTATATGTTACATACTTACATTAGCTACTCATTTAAACACTACAAAAAATGCTAGCTATAGGGGCTTTTTTTTAACAGTGTTTACAAAAAGCATGGCTATAGCTGCCCTATAGTCGCGTTTTTTTATAAATGCGACAAAAACGATATACCTATAGCCACAGCTATAGGGCAATTCTGTAGCCACGTTTTTAGTGTTTGTAGCGGCATTTTATTGGGTAGGGCATATGGCCGCGTTTGAAAAACACGGCTATAGACCAAATGGGGCTATAGCTGCATTTTTAGGGTCTATAGCTGTGTTTTAAAAACGCGGTTATAGCCCTCATTTTTTGTAGTGCAACAAATAGTATTAGAGCGACCTTACCTTAAGGATAAGGATGTCATATATATGACCATTCTATCCATTAAAAATATTTGATTGCCAAAAATTGATATTGTTAAATATTAGCATTGATGTGTATACCATGTTAAATATGCTAGAGTATGTGTGGAAGATGAAGCATAGAATAAGAACACGAGGGTTATGTGATTTAGCATTGATAGCCTACGTCCACGGAGGAAATCCTTAAGAGCTGTATTTTTATTATGTAAGAGTGTAACACATAACCTGTATTACAACAAATTATAACATGAATATATATAGTAGACTAAATCCTAAACTTTTATTACAAGTAGGAGATTTGTCTTGCACACAAAGTAGGTAGGCTTAGGCCTATTACATTAAGCTAATATGTTTAATATATCTCTAATAGATATAAAGGTGTCATGTGATGTTTTGTTGCCAAAGCAAGAAAGAAGCATCTTACTTTTTTATTTTTTATTTTTAATAAACAATACCTCTTATTTAAAATTCTAAATAGGATGATGGTAGTTGCACACAAAGAAAGTAGGTTTGGGGTTATTAGATTGGGTTAATATATCTAATATATCTCTAATAGATATAAAGATCTCATGTGATGTTTTGTTGTCAAAGCAAGAAAGAAGCATCTTACTTTTTTATTTTTTATTTTTAATAACGATACCTCTTATCCAAAATTCCAAATAAGATGACGGTAGTTACACTAAGTAGGAAATAAACAAACCTAAATGGAGCATAAGTAATAAGTCGAGGTTGATGGGGTTGAGGTGGGCTGTTTTTTTTCTCATCTAGATGGCGAAATATCTTAAAACAATATTCTAGTTAGAGGATGAGAGTGAGACACAGCCAAAGAAGGAATGTGTTAGGCATTGAAACAGATATTGACGGCTGCCTTTAGGAAGTCTCAAGAGAATGAATGTGTTAGTCATTGACACGCATTTAACTCACCGGAGATTTTGGAGTAATCCATCCTTGTTAAATATATATTGACAGCTATCCCATTAACCTTGTGAACAGAATGACCTTATTGACAATATTTACGAAATTTGTGGATGAAATTTAAAAACTTGAAATATATTTCAGACCAAAATAATAATTATCCTAAACCTCAAGGGTGCAAAATGGATTTTAATCTAAGTTTTTTTTAATTTTTAATTTTAAAAAATCTGAACATTTTATAGATTGGTATGGGGTGGGAGTCTGTGCTAGAATTTAATATAGTGTATTTTTTTTTTCTTGTGTATTTGTGAGTTTATAAAAGAAATCATATCATATCATCATATACTATATTATATAATAAAATTTGAGCTTAGAAGCCATGGTTGCACTATGTGGCTTCACCAAATTGCATAAATTTTTAAGATAGAAATAATAGTTTATTTGTTCTTATAAACTTCTACTTAGTGTTTTAACAAAACATGCAATCTTTTTGGTCATATTTCTTCTTTGTTTTGGTTTTTTGGATAAACTAACAAGATATGTATAACTTTGGAAACATATAGGATAAGATAACTAATTTACTTCGATTTGGATGGTGTAACCATTAGTGTTTTAGTTAAAATTAAAAAATTTAGATAAAAAATAGTTTTAGATAAAAATACATGCTCTTTTTTTTCTTTTCTTTTTTGATAGAAACATTTTTTAAACTATATATATATATATATATAATTGATTAGAATTTCATGTAGGATAGGTGTTTCTTTAATTCCAAATTATCTAATACATTCCCTTATAATTTAACTTCAATATAATTTGAAATTCTATGTCTAATAGAACTTTCCCAAGTCCTAACTTCCAAGTTTTTTTTTTTTTTGGATAAACATGCATCCTAAGTGATGTGTGATTTTTATGTTTTGTTTTGTTTTTTTTTTAAACGTTAATTATGATAATTGTTTTCTAATACAATTTTTTTTCCTAATAATTCTCTCTCTTATAATTTCTAGATTGATTAGAGACCTAACTTTCTCACAATTGAAAATTCTCTATATATAGAGTGCTTTTTTAGTGTATTCGTATATATTCTTGTAGGGTCGCAATTAGGAGTCCAGGCCCAACAGGTATGGGGTTTTGGCCCAAGGAGCCCGAAACAATGAATTTATAGAGAGTGGGTTACAGAACTGGGCCTTAACAGAGTGCACACTAGTCAATATTGGGCCATACAACAATCGAAAATAAGAAAATCTCCTTCTTGTCCATTAGATATGCGGTCCAAGGAGATGTAGGAGATTTATCTCTGTCCCCGCTCAAAGGCTATGGTTCTTACCCTTTTTCTCTGTCCTCAACTCTTTTTTCTTCCTCCTCCCCCTTCTTCGTGGGGACTCTCCCTTCTTATATAGCCCCCTTGAAGTCATTAGGACCCTACACTTGTTGAACATCTGGACCTTCACTTGAGTGCCCGTCCCATCGGACATCTCCCCCATCTTTCTGTGAGTTGCGGTAGCCAAGGTAACACTGTTCACAAGTCTCCTCCTCATTAATGCGGCCGGAAAAGTAGCTGCCATGCATTTAATGTGGCAGCTATAGCCTCTCCCTCTTACGGGCTTGGGGGACTCATCCTTGTTACTTATATTCGCTGGAATGAATCCTTATAGCTGGCAGAAGGCATGTTTGAGCCACATTTGGTACGTCCGAAGAGACGTTTCTCCTTGGACCGCCTTTGAAACAACTTTGGGCTTATAAGAATTGGGCCAGGAGCCTTTAGGATGCCCACACCTTCTTCTTGGACATGGTTAATCTTCCCATACGGGGTCCAAGGCCCACTGTATGACCTTGGGCCTCTGCCCCTACAATAGCTCCTCAAAATTCCGAGTTTTCCCTCTCATCCGAGGAGAAAAGGTGGAATTTTGACACTTGTGTGATAACTTATTATAATTTCCTGCTTCACGCGTGTGGGACTACGGCCTCACGTGTCTCATTATTGCCACTGGCACTTCATAACCCACGAGGCGCTATTAATTGCGCCAGGCGGCTTTATGTCCCCTACATCCAACGGTGGGGTAATTGATCAACGGTGGGCATTTTCCCAATTTTTGAGGCGGGAGTAATCCTGTTCAGTTTCCCCTCGCTATATAAGGCTTCTGAGGGGAGTTATTTCCTCTTTAAAAAAAAAAAAAAAAAAAAAAAAAAAAAAAAAAAAAAAACTTAAACGTTCCAGAGCACTTCTGCATTCCATCTCGCACAACACACACAAGTCTATAGTCACTTCCGTGAAGATTTCTGGTGGGGTTTTGAAAGCTTTGGAAGATTTAGAACCTGCGTTTATCGTAAGTGTTTATTTCCGCATTCCTTGACTTTCCTCCTCTATTATTCTTTTCGGCTCCACTCCATTAGAAAAACCCTTTCCAGGCCACCTAGGATTAATGGGATGGGTAGGTTTCAGAATCTAGTAGATTCTCCGGCCGGTATGGAAGGTTTCAGGGCCAAATACCGTATCCCGCCGGGAGTGGGTTTGGAATACTGCTCCACAGAGGAAATCTTAACCAAGAGGGAGACAGGGTAGGTCGTCATTCCTATGATTGCTTTCATAGAGGGAGGAATGACGATTCCCAAGGGGAGGATAACTAGGGACTACTTGCGCGGTCATAGGCTGGCCCCTCACCAATGCACCCCAAACATGTTCCGGATCCTAGGGTGCGTAGACGCTCTAAACGAATAGATGAACCTCAGCCTCTCATGGCACGATGTAGTTCACCTGTATGAGTGCCATTGCCTCAATGAGTCGTATTACCTGAAATCCAGGTCCGACGAGGTGAGGTTGATATCTTGCCTTCCAAAGTCCAACAAAGGCCTGAAGGACGACCATTTGATTGTCTCCGGAGCATGGCACGACGGTCTTCGTTGCCCAGTTAGGACGGGAGCACCAGGTGGGGCACCGTAGGGTCAGGTCCCCTGGCGGGGATCTTAGTTCTGAGCTTTCATTTCACTTACTTCCATTTTGGTTTTGACTATTTGCCTTCTCGGACTAACATACCCCTCCCTTTGGGCGTTTTGCAGATAAGGAACGCACAACTCCGAAGATAAGTTTGGTCAATGTCCAAGCCCTCAACTATCTTCTAAGATCCGAGATCTTTGTGAGCGAGGACGGACAACTGCGCGCCGCTCACCTTATCTTGGATTACGAGCCCCTTTCTCGCGCTTTTGTGGACGTGGGCCAAGCAATAAGGGCGAGAAGTCCTCGATTAGCCCGTATAGACGTCTCCAAACCAGGTTTCCTCGCCCGGAGAGACCTACCACCAGTCCAACTGCCCGTCCAGCGTGTTCCCCAAGAAATAGCTATTCCGAGAGAGGCAATT
Organism: Quercus tomentella; assembly: GCA_028535165.1. NCBI lineage: Eukaryota > Viridiplantae > Streptophyta > Magnoliopsida > Fagales > Fagaceae > Quercus > Quercus tomentella. The sequence continues at coordinate 17,422,362 of JAPQVY010000001.1, forward strand.
GACTCCTCGCATTCATCCCTCGAGGTGGAAATCGATCAATTCCATTTCGCCGAGGAAGGTGAGGCGCAAACTAGGCCTGTAGAGCTCTCCGATTCCGACTCGGATCTTGATCGCTTCTCGGCTGCTCACTCCCCTGGCCTGGTAATTGCTCGGATTGATTCGAGCCAAGAAGTTGAAGAAGAGGATATGGACTTGAAGCCGAGGTTCGGTCTGAGGGGGCTCTTATTCAATAGGAACAAGGGGCAGTCCTCAAAGGATGCCCCCAGAGAGCAGGTTCCAGCAAAACTTCCCCCTCCTCCTCCTCCTCCTCCTCCTTCCACTGACTCCGCGCTACAACCCCTTCCCAATCTAAGGCGGAAGAGGCCAGTAGAAGAATTGAAAGAGGGTGAGGTCGGCCCCCAAAAGGCCAATCAACAGAAGAAAGGAAAAGATCCCAAGGACAAGTGGGCAAAGTCCATTGACAGCCGAGATGAGGCTGCGTTGAGAAGGGCGTAACGCACTTGGTCCCCTCAGTTAGAACTGGACGACGCTCCCATCCCTTGGGATGCAACTCTTTGGGAGTCTCATCGGGGACAGGCATCGTACCTCGCTGAGGCCCTGCAACAGCCCCTACTTCTACCTCGCGATATGGACGGGCTCAGAAAGACGGGGCAACCAGACCTCTTTATGTCATTAAAGAGGGACCTCGCTATGGTAAGACAAAAGTTTTCGCTAGGTCGAGCCCCTTACTCCGTTCTCATCCAGACATTGTTCACGTTTTAATGGCACTTTTATTACTTCTATGCAGGTCACCCAGCAAGTTTTCGTGGCCGAGGAGTGGGCAAAGAATTCAAGGGACCAAGTGAATGCTGAGGTTCAATCCCGCATGGCCGTGGAGAAAGCTGCTGCTGTCCTTAAGCTGGAAAAAGAGAGCCTAAAAGAAAAGATTAAGGTGGTTATTAGGGATCGGGACAGCGCTAACGCGGGCCTTGAGAGTACAATGAAGCAGGTCGAGGACATGCGCCAGCAGCTTCATTTATCAGAAATAAACCTCGCGACCGAGAAGCAAATGGTCTCGGATCTTAAGGCATAGCTACTGCAAGCGAAGGAAGCGGCTAGTTTGGCTAGGGGGGCGGCTGAGGCTGCGGTGGCGGCGTCTTATGAGCGTGGGGTGAAGGATACTGAAGACAGGCTAACGGAGGAGGTAGCTGCGGTTTGCAGGGATTACGTCACTGATTCCTAGGGAGTAGCCATGGACCGGGCGGCATATCCTGCAGACTCTGACCTTAGGAGGATCGAGAGCATCTTTTTCCCTGAGAATATTTGTGAGATTCCTGGCTCGGATCCTCCTGAGGAGCCCTTCTCTACCCCGACCATTGCCCCCGATTCCACCATAGCTAAAGGGAAAGGGGGAGGCGAGGAGACGCAGCCGCCAGCCAAAGAGAAGTCGCCTGAGGACTCCCTTACTATAAGGGATGTTGTTGCACAAGCAAAGGAGGCTGGACCCAAACCCACTGTCAGAGGTGATCATCCCAAGACAACGGTCCCTGCTAATAGCTCAGCCCGGGATAAAGCTTAGGACAGTAGTGTAGGGCTTTTCTTGTAGTTGTTTTGTTTGTTTTTCATTTCCTTAGCCTTTGTTAGTGCTTGTAAGATGACACACCTTGGGACTTAATGAATGATGTAACTTCTTTTTGCATTTTGTTCTATTGCTTCAATTTTGCCTTCATTATGAATGAAACTCGACTATGTTACTAGATTTCTGAGGATAAGCCATTACTCGTAGTTTAAGCAATACGGTTAAGTATGAATGAAAGAATAGTAGTTAATTTCCACCAAGCCTGTGATCCGAGGATCCATGCAGGAATTGGTTTCTGCTTAACACTTAAGATAGAAATCGCGTAGTGGTTAATTTCCACCAAGCCTGTGGTCCGAGGAGCCATGCAGGAATTGGTTTCTGTTTAACACTTAAGTTAGAAATCGCGCATTGGTTAATTTCCACCAAGCCTGTGGTCCGAGGAGCCATGCAGGAATTGGTTTCTGTTTAACACTTAGGATAGAAATCGCGCATTGGTTAATTTCCACCAAGCCTGTGGTCCGAGGAGCCATGCAGGAATTGGTTTCTGTTTAACACTTAGGATAGAAATCGCACATTGGTTAATTTCCACCAAGCCTGTGGTCCGAGGAGCCATGCAGGAATTGGTTTCTATTTAACACTTAGGATAGAAATCGCGCATTGGTTAATTTGTACCAATCCTATGGTCCGAGGAGCCATGCAGGAATTAATTTCTGTTTAACACTTAAGTTAGAAATCGCGCATTGGTTAATTTCCACCAAGCCTGTGGTCCAAGGAGCCATGCAAGAATTGGTTTCTGTTTAACACTTAAGATAGAAATCGCGGAGTGGTTAGTCCGAAGACCATGTAAGACCTTGGTTCTGTCCAGTACTTAAAGTGGGGCCAAAATATAAGACATAAACCCATAATACACTTAAAACTCAAATTAGAGAAACATTTTTATTAATAGTAATACCTTCTGAGGTTATTTACATTTCACAGGCGGGGTACAGCCTTTTCATCCAAATCTTCCAAAAAGTAGGCCCCTATGCCGACCACCGAGGTGATACGATATGGTCCTTCCCAATTTGGTCCGAGTTTTCCCCACGCAGGATTTCTTGCAGAGCCCAAGATTTTTCTTAACACCAGGTCCCCAAGTGCTAGTGGTCTTGGCTTCACCTTGACATCATATCCTTGTTTAAGTTTTTATTGGTAGTAGGCAAGTTGGACCATCGCTCTTTCCCTTCTTTCCTCGAGGAGGTCTAAGCTTTTTTCCAGCAGCACGTTGTTAACATCAGGAGAGAATGTGCTGGTCTTTAGCGTTGGGAAGTTTGTCTCTAGAGGGATGACAGCCTCAGCCCCGTAGGTCATCAAAAAGGGAGTCTCCCCTGTGGATCTGCGCGGCGTGGTACGGTATGTCCACAGGACATGGGGCAATTCTTCCACCCATCTCCCCTTCGCGTCATCCAACCGCTTCTTCAGCCCATTTACTATGACCTTGTTGACGGTTTCGGCCTGCCCGTTCCCCTGTGGATAAGCCGGTGTGGAATATCTATTCGTGATTCCCAACTCGCTGCAATACCTTCTGAAAGCTTTACTATCGAACTGGAGACCGTTGTCTGAGATTAGGGTGTGAGGAACTCCGAACCTGGTGACGATGTTCTTCCAAATAAATTTTTTGATATCTACGTCTCTAATGTTTGCTAGCGGCTCGGCTTTGACCCATTTTGTGAAATAATCCATGCCGACGACTAGGAACCTTTTGTTCCCCACTGCTTTAGGAAATGGTCCTAGGATATCCAAGCCCTACTGTGCGAACGGCCAAGGGCTGGACAGAGGGTTTAGGGTCCCACCCGGTTGATGTATATTTGGGGCGAACCTCTGGCATTGGTCGCACTTCTTCACGTATTCGTGCGCATCTTTCTGCATGCTCAGCCACCAATAACCTTGGGTTAGGGCCCTATGGGATAAGGATCTCCCCCCTGTATGGCTCCCGTAAACTCCTTCATGCAACTCCTCTAGGATAAGCTCCGTGGCATCTGGGTGTACGCATAGCAAGTACGGTCCCGAAAATGAGCGCTTATACAATTTCAAGTCCTCGGATAGCCAAAATCGAGGAGCCTTTCTTCTAATCTTATTGGCTTCGCTCTTCTCCTCGGGTAGGACGTCCTCCTTTAGAAATAGTATTAGAGGATCCATCCAGCTAGGCCCTGCCTTGACACTGTGAACATGCATCATCCCGACTTTCACTACTGAGGGCTTGTGTAGATCTTCCACGAGTATAACTCGAGGCAAGCATTGCGCCGAGGAGGTTGCTAACGTGGCAAGAGAATCAGCATGGGTGTTTCCGCTCCTGGATACATGCATTAGGCTGAAGGAGTTAAATCGCGCCTGCCACCGCTGAGCTTGGGCTAGGTACTCTTGCATTCTTTCATCCCTTGCCTCCAACTCCCCATTTACTTGTCCTACAACAAGTCTTGAATCCGAAAACATGTTTATGGATTTCCCGCCCAGTCTCGCAACCATAGACATTCCTTCTAGCAGGGCCTCATATTCTACCTCATTATTCGTGGCCGAGAAGCCCAGCCTTAACGATTTTTCGATTGTAATCCCCTCAGAGGAAATGAGGACGAGCCCCACCCCAGAGCCCCTCTGGTTCGGCGCACCATCCACATACGCTTTCCAATAGGAGGGGCTCTGCTGAGAGATTGTGCCAACCGATTTTTCATCCATGTCTGGCATCTCACCGCCTTCTTCTGGTGAGGGTTCAGCAAACTCTGCCACCAGGTCCGCAAGAACTTGGCCCTTTACGGCGGTGCGAGGCATGTACTTAATGTCGAAGGCGCCAAGAATGGTCCCCCATTTGGCTATTCTCCCTGTGTAATCGACACTTCTGAGTATTGATCTGAGCGGGAGTTAGGTTAGTACAACAACGGTGTGTGCCTGGAAGTAGTGGGGAAGCTTTCTCGTTGCTTGTACGATTACCAAGATAGCCTTTTCTAGGGGAAGGTAACGAATCTCTACCTCATGCAACGATTTGCTCAGATAATAGATAGGTCGTTGTGTGCCGTTGTCCTCTCGGATTAGTACCAGGCTCACTGCGTGGTGGGCTATAGCAATATAGGCGAATAGAACCTCGTCGGCGTCGGGACTGGACATGATTGGTGGCTGAGACAAGTATTACTTAAGCTGCTGGAAGGCTATGGCGCATTCTTCAGTCCATTCGAAGCCTTTCCATTTATTTAACAAGAGAAAGAAAGGCTTGCACCTGTCCGCCGAGCGAGAGATAAAACGGTTTAAGGCGGCAATCATGCCAGTGAGCTTTTGTACCTCTTTGGGGTTCCGAGGAGGCTACAGGTTATGAATAGCCTTAATTTGGTCGGGGCTGACTTCAATACCTTTATGGGTCACCATGTAACCTAAGAATTTCCCTGATCCCACTCCAAATGAACACTTGGACGCGTTCAGGCGCAGCCTGTACTTTCTCAGAATTCCAAAGACGTCACCGAGGTCTCTGACGTGGTTGGACACTAGCTTGCTTTTCACCACCATGTCGTCTATGTAGACTTCAATGCTTTTACCCAGCTGTAGTTCAAACATCCTGGTCATCATCCTCTGGTAGGTCGACCCGGCATTCTTCAAGCCAAAGGGCATTACCTTGTAGTGGTAGTTTCCAACTGGGGTGACAAAAGCCGTTTTTTCTTGATCCTCGGCAGCTAGGGGTATCTGATGGTAACCTTGGAAGGCGTCCAAAAAACTCATTCGAGGGTGTCCCACGGTCGAATCCACCAATCGATCTATCCGGGGCATGGGAAAAGGATCCTTCGGGCAGGCCTTATTTAGGTCAGTGAAGTCCACGCAGACCCGCCATTTTTCACTCTTCTTCTTCATCACGACCGTGTTGGCTAGCCACTCGGGGTAAAATACCTCCTTGATAGCCCCTGCTTTCTTCAATTTCATAACCTCCTCCCTCACGGCATCTGCATGCTCTTTTGACGGTCGCCGAGGAGGTTGCTTCTTAGGTATTACGGCAGAGCTAACATTAAGGTGGTGGCAAATGAAATCTAGATCGACCCTCGGAGCCTCGTAGGCGTCCTATGCAAACACGTCCACATTCTGTCTGAGAAAGTCAATTAGTGTTTCCTTCTCCTGAGGCGGCAGTTCTGAACCAACCTGAAAAAATCTTTCCGAGTCGGAGTCCATAAGAACTTTCTCCAAATCCTCACAACTTGCTCCCTCGGCGGGTCTCTCGCTACACGAGGCCATGGCCGGGGTTGTTAATTGCTATAAGTCGTTCTCCGCTGAGGCGGAGGGCTTAGTACTCGGTCGTCGCGAGATGGCGGACACCATGCATTGCCGGGCCATGGCTTGGTCCCCCACTATTTCTTTCACTACACCCTCCAACGGATACTTCACCTTTTGGTGTAAGGTTGATGACACAGCCCCTAGGGCGTGAAGCCACGGTCTGACTACGATGGCGGTGTAGGGGGAGTAAGCGTCCACCACTATGAAGTCCACCTCCACTACGTCCGAGCTTGTTTGTATAGGTAGCCTGATCAGTCCTTTCGGAGTAACAGTTTTTCCCTCAAAACTTACTAGAGGGGAGTCGTATGCTGTCAGGTTCTCTGGTTTCAGCTTCAGCCCCTTAAACAAGTCAGGATACATTACTTCCACGGCGCTGCCCTGATCGACTAGCACCCTCTTCAAGTCATATCCCCCAATCCTGAGTGTGATGACTAGAGCATCGTCGTGGGGCTGGAGGGTTCCCAGTTTGTCCTTATCCGAGAATCCGATTAGGGGCGTGGCCATCCCTCTAACCCTCTTAGACTCCCGGCTGTCAGCCTTAGCGGGGAGTCGCCCCACCGACATCACTCTGAAAGGTTGGGAGCCGATTCTTCCCGGTATGGCAAGAATGACATTTATCGTGCCAATGGGTGGTCTCAATGTGCTTTTCTTCGTTTCGACGTTCGACTGCTCCTGCCATTCAACGGGATGATGTAAGAGGTGTCTCAACTTTCCCTCTCGGACCAACCGGTCCAAGTGGTTTTTCAGATTCCTGCAGTTATCGGTGGTGTGACCCGACTCTTGGTGATACTCGCAATACAGATTCTGATTACGTTTCATGGGGTCGCCTGCCATCTTGGTTGTCCATTGAAAGAACGGTTCGTTCTTCACTTTTTCTAGGATCTTACATAATGGTTCTCGGAACACAGCATGGACTGCCTGTGCCCCTGTGGATCCAAACTACTCCGAGTAATCCCTTCTCGGCCGGTTACTGTTGTTAAAATGGTCCGACCTGAAGTCCCTCCTCTCCTGAGGGACAACCTTCGCTTTGCCCTTTCCCGTCTGTTAGTCTTCTTCAACTCTTTTGTATTTGTCGATTCTGTCCATGAGTTGGCGCACGCTGGTGACCGGTTTCCCCGTCAGAGACTTTCTCAAACCATGCTTTGTCGGCAGGCCCCTCTTGAATGTGCTGATGGCGACGTCATCGTAATTTCCCTCTATCTCATTATACATTTCCCAATATCTGTCTGAGTAGGCCTTCAGGGTTTCTCCTTCTCGCATGGACAAGGACAGGAGGGAGTCTAGGGGCTTAGGGACCCTGCTATTAGTTATGAAGCAAGAGCCGAAAGCCTGTGTCAGCTGCTTAAAAGAGTTTATGGAGTTTGGCTTGAGGCCATCAAACCATCTCATCGCCATAGGTCCCAAATTGGATGGAAACACCTTGCACATCAGCGTCTCGTCCTTGGAATGGACGGCCATCCTCTGGTTAAACTGGCTTACGTGCTCTACTGGGTCCGTCCGACCATTATATATAGCAAAAACAAGTTGGTGGAACCGCCGAGGAAGCTCAGCCCCCTCTATCCTACACGTGAAAGGTGACTGGAAGATACGGTCCAGGGCCTTACTCATGGCATCGTTTGCTAGGCCCTGGTAAGATGGACTTTTGTGGCCGCGTTTGTGAGGTTGTTCTTCCTCATAGGAGAAGGTTTCGCTTGGCGGGGTTCTCGATCTCCGCTTGTACTCATTGTCCTCCTCGTTGCTAGTGTCCGGGTTGGGGGAAGGATGCGTTCGCTGCGCTCGGCGTAACTCCTTCTTCAAGTCGTCGATTTCTTGCTGTAGAGCCCTATGGTCGTTCCGCTTTTGGGATGCGTGACCTTTCCCTTTTGAGTGACTTCTGCTCGTGCGGGAGGTATTTACACTACCCTCTCGTCGCTTGTCTTGATCTCTCTGCCGTTCAAGGTTCACGAAGTTGTCTTGCCGTTGGGAGTCTGCATGTCCTATTGGGCGCAAAACTGATCCTTCCATCTCTAACGATCTCACTTGTTGAGGCACAAGTTATCCCCACGGTGGGCGCCAATTGTAGGGTCGCAATTAGGAGTCTAGGCCTAACAGGTATGGGATTCTCGCCCAAGGAGCCCGAAATAATGAATTTATAGAGAGTGGGTTACAGAACTGGGCCTTAACAGAGTGCACACTAGTCAATATTGGGCCATACAACAATCGAAAATAAGAAAATCTCCTTCTTGTGCATTAGATATGCGGTCCGAGGAGACGTAGGAGATTTATCTCTGTCCCCGCTCAAAGGCTATGGTTCTTACCCTTTTTCTCTGTCCTCAACTCTTTTTTCTTCCTCCTCCCCCTTATTCGTGGAGACTCTCCCTTCTTATATAGCCCCCTTGAAGTCATTAGAACCCTACACTTATTAAACATTTGGACCTTCACTTGAGTGCCCGTCCCATCGGACATCTCCCCCATCTTTCTGTGAGTTGCGGTAGCCAAGGTAACACTGTTCACAAGTCCCCTCCTCATTAATGCGGCCGAAAAAGTAGCTGTCATGCATTTAATGTGGCAGTTGTAGCCTCTCCCTCTTACGGGCTTGGGGGACTCATCCCTGTTACTTATACTCGCTGGAATGAATCCTTATAGCTAGCAGAAGGCATGTTTGAGCCACATTTGGTACGTCCGAGGAGACGTTTCTCCTCGGACCGCCTTTTAAACAACTTTGGGCTTATAAGAATTGAGCCAGGAGCCTTTAGGATGCCCACACCTTCTTCTCGGACATGGTTAATCTTCCCATACGGGGCCCAAGGCCCACTGTATGACCTTGGGCCTCTGCCCCTACAATTCTTATGCACAACTTCTTCATTTACGGCATCTATTATTATTTGAGTTTGTTTTGTTTGTAGTAAAATGTTTTATCTCTATCATCCACACTATTACAAGTATGTTTATCTTCTTTTTTTATTTTTATTTTTTATTTATGGCTTTGCTTATGTGTCATAAAGGTAATTTTAAATTCTTGAAATTCAATATTCACATTTATGATTTGTCTGGCATTAGTTATTATTTGAGTTGGTTTTTTTTTGTAGTGGAATGCTTTATCAAAGCTACCATCCATACTATTACAAATATGTTTCTCTTCTTTATTATTTGTGTGTGTGTGTGTGTGTGTGTGTTTTATTATGTTTTTGCTTATGAGTCATAAAAGGCAATTTTAAATCCACGAAATCCATTATATAAACCTCTATAAATATTTTACCTTCATGATTTGTCAACATCAATTAGTATTTGAGTTAAACTTAAAGGTATGGAGATTTATTCTTCTATGGCTATACTCTTCTTTTTTATCCTACAAAAATATGTTTTTTTTTTTTTTTTTGGGTTTTCCATTTATGAATTATTTGTACTCATCTTTTTTTCTCATAGGGTTTATCTATTTATTATTTAAGAATTACCAAATTTTGTATTCTCTCCTACAACAAAGGTTTCATCCTTTTTATTTCTAAGTTGTATTTGTGTTACGTTTTTATGTGCCTTATTAGATTAAATTAATTTTCTTGAATAGTAAAATTTTTATGTTACTATTTCTCAATTTTATTTTTGTTGTTAGTAATATTATATGTATGCGTGCTTCAAATGTCATTATAAGACAGCTGATAAGTTAGAAGAGGATTATTATTATTATTTTTTTTTTGGCAAATGAAATACCTTTGGTTAAGTTTCCATAGGTTTTTAATTATTAAATTTATGAATTTTTTTTCATATAAATATGTTGTGTGATTGCTTGAGGTTTTAAAGAACAATACTTTATATGGAATTTATATGTGATCTAGATTGAAGTAGTTATAATTTATTATTTCTCAATAAAATTATTTTTCTATAATAATCTTTACTCTCTTTATTTTAGAATATAAATAAAATCGATATTTCTCTTCAAGTGAGTATTCATCCCAAGAAAATCAACACCATACCAATACCGGCCATATATCAATAAAAAGTTTTATTCTCTTTATAGTTGTAAATAATCTTTACTCTCTTTATAGTTGTAAAAAGTTTTACAATTGTGAAAGTGACAAGTTGTAAATAATAGATGATAAAATGATATTAACTAGTAGTAGAACCAAATGAGAATCAATAAAAACCTACAATTCAATTTGTGTGAAAATTATTATGTATGTAACATTACTCTTAACATTGGTTGACTAAAATTATTGTGTCATTGTGTTAGAACCATTTTCCCTCTCCTTGTGTGTGTGTTTGTTTCTCAAAAAAAAAAAAAAATTTATTGTCCAAACCAAGTAACAAAAACTTAGTATGATACTTTTTTTTTTGTCTTTTTTTAAACAACAATGTATCTCTCCTAAATGAATCAAGCTATCACGAGATTGGTAGAAGAGGGCCTGCTGAGTTCAAGTGATGAGAATTCTGTTTTTAGATAGAAATAGTGCAAAAGGAGACAAGCCATGGTCAGGTAGGAGAGGTATCTGGACATATAGGCCGTCTTGTTGATGCTTGCTCTCTTTGGACAAACTCAACGTACTTTCCCCATGAATATTTAAAAAAATATTATACACAAAGTTTACGTACACATTCTGATGACAAAGAGGTCAGCCATAACTAGCTTACCAAAAACCTTTGTTGTTTTGTGTGTGCAGCCGCCCGCAAAGAAAGACCGTGAAACTCCAAAGCTCATGAATGTGATGGAAACTTTGGTAGATATTGTGTGCCGGGTACAGACAATTGCTTAAACACAAAAAATGTTGACGCCATCATACAATGCATTATATGATACATACAATTCACTGCAATTAAAAATTATATGTAAATTTGAAATATTCAGTTTTGATCTCTGATTCTCTATATGATCTAACAGCTATCATACCAATTGAAATAAAATATATATTTTAACCCCCAAAAACTTATGCAACGGATTTATTAACAAATTGTTGGACACAAATCTTCAACATATAGTTTCTCATTATATATATATATATATATATATATATATATATAGGACAAGATGGGTTTCTGCCCTTTTCGGGCAAATTAATTAGCTTTATACCCTCTTTCCCAAACTAAATAGGGAAATGCCCCTCTTTTAAAACTCGATTTATGATAAATCGAGTTAGGCCCTATAGTAGCGTTTTAAGGAGATTATAGTGACGTTTTTTAAGACCTATAGTGACGTTTTTTAACTCGATTTTATTGAAGTCGAGTTAAAAAACATCACTATAGGCTCATTAAAACGCCACTATAGAGTTTCAGAAATTTTTTTTTTCTAACTCGATTTATCGTAAATCGAGTTTTAAAATAGGGGTATTTCCCTATTTAGTTTGGAAAAGAGGGTATAAAGCTAATTAATTTGCCCGAAAAGGGCAGAAGCCCATTTTGTCCTATATATATATATATATATATATATATATATAATATTTATTTGTCAACTTTTCCACTATCACCCAAAAAAAACCAAACTCTACCCCGCAAAATTGTATTATTTATTTGACACTAATGGTTGAAGTGAATTTTCTGAAAATAAAATGGATTATGGGAGTGGAAATGGTATTCCTCATCATAATTCATATTCTTTCATTATTTTATTTTACAGATTTTGTACACATACACCTTTTAGAAAACAACACTCAATATGGTAAATTTAGGAAGACCAATGGAACAACTATCCCAAAGTAAAATCACTAAAAGGGGAAACCTCCTAACAAGCAATCTACTATAGTAAAAAGAAGATTAAGATGTAGTACAAAATCTTTAGACTCTAGACTCTACAATCCTAGTAGATGGACTTAGTGTAGAAAACCTTCTATAGTTTCAAAATCTCTAAACTCTTCTACTATATGAACGCTATATGGATGATGCACTCATGATCACAACCGAAATCTCAGAGACTCCAATAGCTTTTGAAGATTTGAATAAATGTCTCTGTGGTCCACTCATTATATGTGTAAAGTTGTAATTTACAACTATATGTTTTGTTGACTTTAATTCTGTGCCAAATTTGATTGTAATTTTATTCAATCTTTTGTACCCTGTATTTATTGTGGGATTTATTTGTAAAGGTTGTGTGATAGAGGGAGAGAGAGTGTGTGAAGACTTAAGCAATTGAAGACAGAAGAGTTTTCGCGGGTAGCTCGCGACTAAGCATCTCGCGAAATGATGCATGTGCCCTGCACATGATTGGAATGCGAAGAGTCAGGACAGATGGAGACAGCTGTGTTTCGCGAGTAGCTCGCGGGTAAGGCCTTCCCGTGAGACACTCACGAAACATTCTGTTTTTTCATACTTTGCTATCTAATACACACTTTCTGTACCCACACTATATATACCCACATTACCCACAAAAGTTGAGGAGTGCTTCAGAGAAAAAACCCTAACCACAAACCTTGAGAGTTAGAGATTGTTATACTCACAATCTTCTACACAATTGCTTATGGTTTTTCCTCAACTCCTACCTCTCCATTTTCATATCCTTGAGAGGTTGATTGCCCAAACACTTACCACACTCTTTCAGAGTGTTCAGTGAGGTTTTGGTACTGCTGGGAAGCATTGGAAGAAGCCAAGGATGGTAGATGCAACATGGAGCTTGTTGCGGGATCTGGAGAGCTAGACAAGACACGGTTCTGAGAAGCCTTGTTGGAGTAGAAGCTTGGAGGGCTTAAGTACATCGGGTAGATTAGGCTTGGAGGGTCTCTTGCTAACCCATGTATCCCAACTGATTGTCTAGTGGATCGATTACCGCTTAGAGGGTGGCGGAGAGGTTTTTCACCGAGTTCTTCGGTTTCCTCTTCGATAACACATCGACGTGTTATCTTGTGTTTGCATTCTTCTTCCCTACTCTTTTACCTTTCATTTTACTACTGTGTTATAATGATTATGGGTTAGAGTAGTTTGTTTGTTTATCCGCTCGCCTTTACTCTATTCCACACTTAGTATTAAGTTAGAGTAAAATCAATCGAGCCATAACTTTAATTTAAGGGTCTAGATAGCTTTTGTGTTTTCACACATTTTTGAGCAATCAATTGGTATCAGAGCAGGTACACTCACTGTGGTTTAATTACCTGAGTGTGATTCTTGACCTTTTGTGATGGACCGGTCACAATCTCTCAATGCCCCACCATTCTTTGATGGGGGCAATTATGCCTTTTGGAAGGTCCGTATGAGGGCTTTCTTGTGTGCTATAGATGAGTCCGTATGGGATTCCGTTGAGAATGGGTATGTTAAACCCACAATAGCCAAGTCCGAATGGGACAAGGCGGCTCTTGCATTAGCTAATGCGAATAGTAAGACCATTAATGCTATATTCTGTGGTGTGTCCCCTGATGAGCTTCATAGGATATTGCATGTGGAGACAACCAAGGAAGCTTGGACGATTCTTGAGACTTCCTATGAGGGTACCAAGAAAGTCAAGGACACGAAGCTCCAAATGCTTACCACCAGATTTGAAAAGCTTAAGATGGGGGATGATGAGGCTTTCAATTCTTTCTATGGAAAGCTCAATGAAATTGTAATTGCTAAGCTCAATCTCGGAGAGAAGATTGAAGATTCTAGGGTGGTGAGAAAGATTTTGAGGTCATTATTAGAGAGCTTCCGAGCAAAAGTCACAGCTATAGAAGAGAGTAAAAACTTGGATGAGATCAAAATCCAAGAGCTAATTGGATCTCTCCAAACATATGAGTTGGGACTGCCCTCTCATAAATCGAGCAAATCTTTTGCACTTAAAACCATCATCGAGAGAATGAACGACTCCTCCGAAGAGGATGATGTGGAGAAGGAAGTAGCATTCCTTGCAAAGAACTTCCGAAAATTTCTAAAGATGAAAAACAGTGGGAAGCCTTTCAGCAAAGGAAAGTTTTCATCCTCCAAGGGCGATAGGAAGGAGTTTAAGAAGAAAGATGGAAAGGAGTTTCAATCCCCTCAAGGAATTGTGTGTTACGAATGCAATGGCCATGGGCATCTCAAGAAGGAGTGTCCTAATTGCCTGAGAGAGAAGGGTAAAGTGTTTGCCACTACCCTTAGTAATTTTGACAGCTCAAATTCAGACACTGAAGGAGAATGTGACAGTGAAGGGAATTATAGGGCATTTATGGCGATTGCCTCAGTTGATTCAAAAGATGACTTGAGCAATTTGGTTGATGAACTTGGTAATATTTCTGAGGATGAGGAAATTGAAGAATTCGAAGATGAAGATGTATGCCAAAATGATGGGGAGAACAGCCTTCAAGAAGCCTATGATTCTTTGCTGGAATATTGTGGCAAATACGCCAAAGTTGCTAACCTTGCTATGAAAAAGATGAAAAAGGTTGAAGAAGAGCATAAGGGTATACTTGTGCAACTTAAGGAATCAAAGTGTGAAGAAGAAAGACTTAAAGGAGAGTTCGTTGCAACTTACTCTAAGATCAAGTTTCTCGAACTTGAAATTATTCAAGCAAATGTCAAGGTTGAGCACATCTCCACCAAGAAACTTAACAATGTGCTATCTTCTCAAAAATCTTCACATGATAAGACCGGTTTGGGTTATACCGGAGAAGGAAGTTCAAGCAGCGAACCCAAGAAGGAAGTGAAGTTCGTTTCAGCCAAAAATGTTGAGAAATTTAAAGAAGTGAAGCCTGAGATTGAGACCCCTGCTGTAGTAAAGAGAACCATTGGTGTAAAGCCAAAGGAAAAAGGGAAGTCATTACCCAAAAATCAAAGGGGGCCTCAAGTAAAGCATTTGTGTCATCATTGTGGCGCACAAGGACACGTAAGGCCGAATTGTTTCAAGCTTCATGCACTCAAAAAGGCTGATTCAATGCGTGGTCAAGAAACTTCAAGGAGAAGACCAAGGGTAGCACAAGCTAAGGGAAATAGTGAAGGACATCTCATTGGCGATGTGATGGAAATGCTGAAAAACATATCCCTATGCCTTGCTAGCTTCACCCTGAGGTTTGAAAGCTATGTTGGTCGTACCTCGCCATCTAAGGCTCTCACCCAAAACACTCTAAAGTGTGGGTGCAGAAGGGTACTTATGCATGATCACTTCCTATGTCCATACATTAATACTTCTAATGTTTAGGGTCATAGGTTCATGCATCATGTCATGCATTGCTTTCGGTTTATAGCGTGTTTTTTTTACAAGTTTTGTTTTATACTTGTTTTTGTTGATCTTACTTTACTTGTTCTATTTTTTAGTGTGTTCAAAAGTTCAAAAATTCAAAAACCCATAAAAATTGAAAAATCTTCAAAAAGTTTGATCGCTTATGTTGTGTATATCACATGTGAGTTTGGCCTAGTACCTTCGTACTTATAGCGTAGTGCATTTACGAGCTTAGCTTGTTATGTATGCACATATATCTTTATGGGAGAAATCTTGAAAACTATGGGTGATTGTTGTAAATAGATCTTCAAGCTTGTCATGAATGATTGGTCAATAATCTTGATGGTCTTGATACTTGCATAGACTTGTGCCTATATATCTTCCCACCTTTATTTTTATGTTTTTGCAATAGAGCTCGCCAAATGTAAATCTCAAAATGAAAAAGAGATTATGAGCTGCAAAAGCCTGTCGCACATACTAGTATTTGACTAGAAAAAATGGAAAGTGACTTTTGTATTGAAATGTATAGTGCTCAAAAAGCCAAAGGCTAACTCTCAATGTTGAAATATCAAAAATTTCAAGCACCGATCTCAAAAAGAGATGTATTATCCAAAAAGGATCAAATGTTATGATTTATGCAGAAGCCGAATGAAAAGCTTCTAAGTTTTGTAATCATTCTCTTGTGGGAGGTCATATATGCTCATTTCTATAATTGAGATAGTCCACTTGACTGAGTACAAGTTGTGTATGACTTGATTGAATTGATCATTGAAGCTTCACTCTGGTCTAAGGATTATTCCACATTTGATACTCTCCTACAACACACAAGACTTTGATTCAATTAATGCTTATCTCATTTGTGTGATTGTACATGTTCAAATGTGATGTGTATGCTCAATCACTTGTCGATTAAACCCAAAAAGATTTTTGAGTGTTTTATATGTTTTTGAAAGTGATTTTATACTTTCGTGCTTTTAGTTTTTTGTTCAAAATGCATTTTTGTATTTTTCTTCAAAAATTGGTTCAGAGGCTGTTTTGCAAGAAGCTCGTTACTTAAAGCTTCCCGCGAAATGTGCTTAAGGGAAATTAAAAAGTCACATTTTCATACAGAGAGTCTCGCTACTGCCTCGCGAGTATTTCGCGACTAAACTCTTCTCGCGAAATGTTTTTAGGCAAAAACTAGAATTTTTCAATTTCATACAGAGGCTATCGCGATTGTCTCGCGACTGTTTCGCGACTGTCTCGCGACTGTTTCGCGACTAACAGGTTCTCGCGAAAGCTTCAACGTGTCTCGCAACTAATATCGCGACTGCCTAACCCACGAAAAACGCGTGTTTTCAGTTTTTATGTAGTAGATGTGACAGTTTTTCAAACATTTAGTTTTTCCCTCGCATTGCCTCTCTCGAACCTTTCTCAACCCAAAATCACTTTTCACTCAAACCCCATCATTTTCAAGCAAAAATCTCTGCAAAATCACTTCAAGGTATGTGTTTTTAACACTCTTTTCATCTTTTCTACTTAGTTTATGCAGATTTTAGCTTAGGGTTTTAAAAATTGAGGATTTTCGAAAACTGGGTTAGGGTTCTTATTTTTGTGAAATTTTTTTCAAAATTTTGATTGGGCTGAGTCCCATTTGTTGTGTTTGTATCTGTGTTGGCCCCATGAGGCATTCTAAACATGTATTGAGCCAAATTTCATCATGTTCATGCATTTTTCATAGGTGTTGTGTACTGTTGCATGTTAGGTGTTTGACAGAATGTCCTAGTGACATTCTTGTGTTGAATTGGACTCAAGTGAGTCCCTTTGCTTGGGTTTACTCCTGATTGACCATGTTTAACATGTTTGGGTCAATGAATGTGTGTTCTACACATTTTTCCTAAGTTGTGCCTCAATGCCATGCCATGCACACACTAGGCATCTTCTAGGCACACCCCATGCACCTCCTACTGCACTCATTTGCATCAACACATGCACAACACAGGCACACACATGCATAGTCATGTACTTCATGCATTATGCCTCTGTTTACATGTTTTAACACTTATAGCATGCTATTTTAAATTTGTTTGCTTTGTTTTGAGTTGGTTATACTCTATTTTAAGTTGTTTTACTTTTAGTTTGGAACTAACTTGAATCTAATCAAGTTTTGTGTTTTGTTTATTGTTTGTGCACCTGTTTCTTTTCTTGGTCGTCTATGTAAATGTGTAGATGTCTCTTACCAAACATTCTGTGACCAAGAAGTCATCAAAATGTGCTCGCACAAATTCTGACAACTTCAAGTCTATGGAGGCAAATTTGAAGTATAATGACTGCTACAAAAGAGCCACGATTATCATGGAAAGGGTTGTGAAATTGGATACCCTTGAGGACACTTTCATACCAGAAGTGTTCAAGGAAAGGATGTGGACAAAGCTCTTGAATCCGGTTGGGGTTGTATACTCGGAGATGATAAAATATTTTTTCTCAAATGCTAGTGTGGAAGGGGATTGTATAGATTGTTGGGTGAGACACAAGGAGTTTGTGATTACAAGGGACAGCATACAAGAATTTTTGGAGATTCGTCCTCCCTCACAAATAATCACAGTCCAATATGAGGATCGTTTGGACTCTATTGAGGATATAGTGCTGACTCTTGGTGGTTCCCCTAAGAAGTCTTCCATGAACACCATTCCATTCAATCTAGAGATGAGGACTCTTGCTCATGTGATGATCCACAACTTATATCCGGTCACCAACCTCACGACATTGTCTGCTCCAAGGACAATCTTTTTGTATGATCTCTTTACTTACAAGGAGATTTATATATGTGGACACATTTTCCATCTGTTGAAGAAGAGCATTAAGAAGCAGAATTCCAGGACTATTATGCCCTTTCCCTCACTCATTATGGGCCTTATTGCAAAGTCAAGGCTCAAACTTCCGAGTGGCCTCACTGTGGTTCAGAGGGACTATCCTATTGGTGCACACACAGTGACTAGGAGCATAGCTCACATCAAAGGCTCCAAAACAGGTGTGCATACGATACCACAAGATCGTGTTGAGGAGGAGGGAGGAGATACAGAGGAGGAGATTGATAGATTCACTTTTGCCCCAGAGTCTTCAGCACAGCCATCCTCTTCAGCACCTACACAAGGACCCAATAGACTTGATCACCTTCTTGCTAGAATGGACCAGCTGTATACCTTGCTAGACTCCCATGTGCAGCACACCGCGGACCAGTTTGCATACGTTCAGGGTCAGATCACGGCATTATCTTCTCAAATCGACGACTTGTCCGTAGACCATGGTTCAGATTCAGAGTTCAATCAGTTCTAGCCTCTTTGGCCATTCCGGTCAAAAAGGGGGAGAAAATTTTGAAGGGGAGCTTGCACAGTTTAGGGGGAGCATAGCTTAGACCTTAGATACATTGGTTTATTACAGGCAGTTTACCATTGTTTATTTTAGCTTTTATAACTGTTGGTTTACTGTTTTTACTGCTTTCGTTTAAAGCTTTAGTACTCTGTTTTAATTTTAGTTTATATTCAGTAGTTGTGTTTATCTCAATGATTTGTAGCATTTTTTTGTGCTTTTAAGATATTGTTAATATGTCTTAAGTACCTCACACTTGTACCCTAGTAGGATCTTTTATCCTAAATGCATATACTTCGTGTATTTTGCATTGGTTGTGTGTTGGACATGCAATTGATCATGTGGCTGGTCTTCATTGCATTGCATGTTCGGATGAGCATTTACTAGTTAAATGTTCATTGTAGTCATTCTTTAATGACTGTTCTTGTATGATCAAGATATGCTTATGTGTTTTATAGTGTTTACAAACTTGATCACACTTTACTTGCTCATGTACGTACAATGTATTCAACTTGTCATAAGCTTAATGAAAGTTTTGTTTGTGTGCAAGTGTTTCAGATTACAGGTATATACATGCAAGTGCTTCACAGCTTTTAGATTAGGTGTGAGTGAGTTTTGCCACTGTTCCCAAACTCACGTTTAAGTCTAAAGTCTGTTTTAGGGGTTTTGTCACGAAATGGCCAAAGGGGGAGATTGTAAAGTTGTAATTTACAACTATATGTTTCGTTGGCTTTAATTCTGTGCCAAATTTGATTGTAATTTTATTCAATCTTTTGTACCATGTATTTATTGTGAGATTTAATTGTAAGGGTTGTGTGATAGAGAGAGAGAGTGTGAAGACTCAAGCAATTGAAGATAGAAAATTTTTTGCGAGTAGCTCGCAACTAAGCATCCCGCAAAATGATGCATGTGCCCTGTACATGACTGGAATGCGAAAAGTCAGGACAGATGGAGACAGTTGTGTTTCGCGAGTAGCTCGCGGGTAAGGCCTTCCCGCGAGACACTCGCAAAACATTCTGTTTTGCCAGACTGTGCTATCTGATACACACTTTCTGTACCCACACTATATACCCACATTACCCACAAAACTTGAGAAGTGCTTCAGAGAAAAAACCCTAGCCACAAACCTTGAGAGTTAGAGATTGTTATACCCACAATTTTCTACACAATTGCTTATGGTTTTTCCTCAACTCCTACCTCTCCATTTTCATATCCTTAAGAGGTTGATAGCCCAAACACTTACCATACCCTTTCAGAGTGTTCAGTGAGGTTTTGGTGCTGTTGGGAAGCATTGGAAGAAGCCAAGGATGGCAGATGCAACATAGAGCTTGTTGCGGGATTTAGAGAGCTAGACAAGACACGATTTCAAGAAGCCTTGTTGGAGTAAGAGCTTGGAGGGCTTAGGTACATTGGGTAGGTTAGGCTTGGAGGGTCTCTTATTAACCCATGTATCCTAACTGATTGTCTAGTGGATCGATAACACATCAGCGTGTTATCTTGTGTTTGTATTCTTCTTCCCTACTCTTTTAC
This sequence comes from Quercus tomentella, assembly GCA_028535165.1. Taxonomy (NCBI): domain Eukaryota; kingdom Viridiplantae; phylum Streptophyta; class Magnoliopsida; order Fagales; family Fagaceae; genus Quercus; species Quercus tomentella. Next base: position 17,442,143 of record JAPQVY010000001.1, read on the forward strand.
TTTTCATTTTACTACTGTGTTATAATGATTATGGGTTAGAGTAGCTTGTTTGTTTATCCGCTCGCATTTACTCTATTCCACACTTAGTATTAAGTTAAAGTAAAATCAATCGAGCCGTAACTTTAATTTGGGGGTCTAAATAGCTCTTGTGTTTTCACACATTTTCAAGCATTCAATATGTAAGGTATTCTCCTCTCAAAGATATTCAATGGGAGAGGTTAGGAAGATTGTAGTAAAATTCAAATCTAGTCTCTCTTAGCTTGTGTTCGTCCATCTTTTCTCTAAATTAGGGTTTAATTGGCTACAAAAAGCCCTTGGAAAAGTTCAAGTTGGTGACTTTTTACAAAATTCAGTCAACCTAACTATCGAGAAAACTCCTCTAGAAGTCCATATTGATGAGCTTGGTCGACCCAAATCTTCAGATCAACAACTTCAACTTTTAGTGGGTTCCAATTAGCTCAGCTGTTAATATCTCTTGTTGTCAAATAAGAGATCTGGGATTTAATCCTCATCTATACCAAAAACCAATCGATGTCTTAGTCTAATAATAAAGAGCAATCATCAGGAATAGACGTCATAGGTTGAAACCCTATCTAAAAAAAAAAAAAAAAAACTTCAACTTTTAGCTCTTTTCTTCTTGAAAACTCAAATGAACTTTATCCAAAATTACACAAATACATATGAAACTTGTTGCAATTACAATAGAAACTTTGACATGGAATTTGCCAACACTAAATGATCCTAACATAATTGATTTCAATCGGGGAACCTCAAATTCACTACCTACTAAACTCTACTTAAGTTTTGTTCCTCCCCAAAATTCCTGTCTTGTAATTCTACAATACTATCTGGAAGATAAATACAGTCTTACTTTCTCCACTGTTATGTGAGAGAAATGAATATTAATGTATTATTCCACTATTTTGATATTCAAAGATTCTTCCTATCAAGATTTTGAAGATGAGCATCTAATCCTTCAACTCTTTTCATTTATCGTTCAATTTTCGGTACCTTGAATTCAATACATGCATGTACGTAGCAAGTTTATTTTAATTGTTCAACAAGTATCTGCTTGCCTTTCTTGTCTGTTGCTATGGTATATAATTTGGTTCTATATCACTTTAAATAATAGGTAGACCTTACGCTAACAATAAGAGTACTATGCTAAATTATTTTTATTCAAATAGTTATATACTAATGGAAAAATATCTTGGAATCATATGGCTGTAGGAATAAAGGGTCGAATATATGTCACAAACCATCCCTAATAATTCCAAAAAGTTGCCAACCTTAATCTAAAAGAGGCAAAACTATGACTTTCTACGCAAAAAAAAAAAAAAAAAAAAAAAAAAAAAAAAAAAAAAAAAGAACTTTGAGATGATGGAAAAAGCTATATGCCGCCATTTTCTATATACAATAATAAAACTACAATAAATTTTATTTAAAAAAAAAAATTACAAGCTAATGATTAATGTAATTAATGTCACTACAACAACATAATCAATAAGTATTAATTTTCTTTTTTGTGATTGGTGATATGTTAGTTTGTAAGACTGAAGTTGTAAAATATATAATATCCCTAATATCACTATTGGTTTGGGGTGTGATGTACTTCAGAAAGTTTCAAATTCAATCTACCACATTACTCATCTATGAGGTTTCTTAAAGGTTTCATGGGAGAGGAGTAGAATAGTCATGCCAAAAACTGAGACAATATTTCTTTATATCAAAAACACAAAAAGTTATCTTAGAAAGATATGCCATGCATTTGTCCATATATATTAATAAGTGATAAATTCCTGCCATTACATGGAGTTTTATTTTGAATTCTTTATTTTTCCTATTAGGTAGATAGCATAGTAGGTTGGAAGAGGTGAGGTTCTAGCCACAAACCACATGAAACATCACAAACAATACTATTATCATTGGACTATCACTTGATCTGCCATTACATGGAGTTAATTTTTTACTTTTATATCTACACATGCAAAAGAGCGCACTTCTTCTAAATAATAAGATCTTTTGTAAGAAAAAAAACGAAAAAAAAAATTAATTGAAACAAATTAAATTGTGATGATTTCACATATGACATAAGGGACTAGTTAGTGAAGAGTTTCAGAAAGGATCACTTCCCAATTCCTACAACTAAAAAATATACCCAAAAAAAAAGTTATTTGTCAAATGATTAATATAAAGCCTTAACCACATTTTGACTCCCTCCCGTGCCCTCATTTCAACCAATGAGGAAAAGAATCTCACAAAAGTGATGTCCCTTAGCACAAACACCATTTCACCAAGTTCGGCTCAATGAATTTTGGGGCCCTAGGCGAAAGCTTTAAACAGGGCTTTTTATTATATTTAATTATAAATTCATATATTTTTTTCAATTAAAATTTATTTTTCTTGCTTTTGAGAGGCAAAATTACTAATTAAATTTTTGCATTCAAGTTCCGCTAACATTTCCTTTTCAATTGATAATATGGCTAATCCACTTAATCTTTCTTGTGACATAGTTGATCTTAAATAAGATTTTATTAATTTTAATTTTGAAAAACTTCTTTCTGCAGAAACAACTGTAACAAGTATAGTTAGTAATATTCTGAAAGCAATACATGCATTTGGAAAAGATTCTAGCCACTTTATATAATCTAGTACATTAATTGGAGAGTTATCATTTATTTGCAAAACTTCTTTTAAAACTTTTAGTTCTGAATATAAATCTAAGCCATCAATATCGGAATAAATTTCATGTGTGAGAAAACATTCAAGATTAAGACAATTTTTTTCAAACTATCATCATCTAGTGATTTTAGTTTTTCAAAATTAAATAAAAAACCAAAAATATTTTCATATATTTGAAATTGTTCAAACCTACTTTTAATTGAAGAAATAGCTTGATCCACTATATATAAAAAATAATTAATTCTAAAATATTCTTCAGCGGATTGTGTTGTCTCATCATTGACATTCTCATCAAACTATTTCTTCCTATGAATTATACGTTTTTCACAAAATATAGGCTCTATTTTCATTTTGGTTGCAATTTCTTTAGATGAATTCATAGCAGATGTAAATCCATCTTCTTTGTATTTTTTTAAAAAAGACATGAGACCTTTCAATTGATCTATAGCAACATCAATATGCATGTCTTTCGATTGTAAATTTTTACTAACAAAGTTAACAGCAAATAATATGTCATACCAAATAGTTAGCAAAAACTCAAAACTTTCAATCTCATATGTTGCTAAACAATCAGCTTCACTTTTTGTTTTGGGATCTTCACTTGTTTTTGCCAATTGTAACAAAGCATTTCTTAATTCTAGAACTTGAAATTTTATTCCTTTCACACTCTCAATTCGACTTTCCCAACGTGTTTGTGACAATGGCTTAAGAGTTAAACCTGTCACATTATCTTGTAAAATTTTCCATCACTTTGTGGAAGAAGAAAATAGTGTGTATATACGTTGTACTACTCCAAAAAAAGATATAGCTTTAGGACAAGAATTAGCCATATCACATAGGACAAGGTTGAGATTATGACAACCACATGGTGTGTAAAATGCTTTAGGATTTATATCAAGAATTCTTTTTTGTACCCCTTGTTTTTTCCCTTTCATATTAGACCCATTATCATATCCTTGTCCACCTACATCATTAATATCAAGTTCAAGATTTTTTATTGCATTTATAATTTCATTGAAAAGACCTCTCCCAAAAGTATTATCTACCTTTAAAAATTCCACAAAATGTTCATCTATTTTTATCGGACTTATTGAAATATCCACACATCTTAGTATGAGAGTCATTTGTTCTTGATGACTTACATCGGGGGTACAATCAAGTATAATTGAAAAGTATTTTGCTTCTTTAATCTTTTTTATAATTTTACTTTTAATTTCATTTACTAATAATTGTATCACTTCATTTTGTATATTATGTCCAAGATAATGATTATGGATTGCACCATGTTGAATACGTCGAACATGTTCTTGCATTACTGGATCAAATTCTGCAATCATTTCAATTATACTTAAAAAATTTCCGTTATTTTCTTGATAGATCTTTTCATTTTTTCCTCGGAATGCCAAATTATTTTTACCAAGGTTTTTTACCACTGCTATTATTCTTAATAACACTTTTTCCCAATGATCTTTCTCTTTCTTAATTTGTTCTTGGACATTTTTATCAATTGTTTTATTCTTCAATAATCTTAGTTCTAAATCAATCCAAGTATTCATATTAGTAATATGCTCATTGGTTGTTTCACGATTTTTAAGAATAGAACTAATATTTTTCCAATCCTTAGTTCCTCCATTAGCTAGTTGATTTGTATTAGATTTTGAATTAAACAACTTGCAATAAAGACAAAATACTTTATCTAGGTCTTTCGAATACACTAACCATTTTCTATCATGTTTCTCCCCATTTGGTAATTTTCGAATATAATGCGTAGTAGAAAAATGTCTAGAGTTCTTATCTATAGGAAAGTTTAGATCATCAACTCTTATTGGACCATTTTCTACTAACAAATCTCTTAATTTTATATCAATAGTTTTCCATTGACTTGGATCAAAAATATTTGTAGGAATATAATTAGGTTGATCATTAATATTTTCACTCTCCTCTAAATTATTTTGAGCTTCATTATCAAGAATGGTGACATTACATGTTTGAACATTATCATGACCACCTTCATTACTATCATTTTGTTGTATATTTTCATTATCTTCTAACTCTTTTTGATGAATTTCTTGTTCATTTTTGAAACCTTCACTCAAATTTTCTACAAGATTTTGTTTTCTACTAGTAATAAATTTGTCCATAACTCCTTTTTGAGATTCAATTAGTTCTTCTCTTTGTCCTTTTTTTTTTTTTTAGTTTTTCATATCCAAATGGATATTTTCTAGTAGACATTTGTAATTAAAAAATATTTATGAATAAATGAAACACAATCTATAATAAATAAAAAAATTACAATTTAACTAGAAAAATATAAATTTAATGTATAAAACAATAGAACCTGGTTTATCAAAAGCACAATTGCAGCTTTACTTAATATGATCACTTTACACTTTAAACCTACACAAAAAAATTAAAATTAATATTAATACAAAGTAAATTATTCTAAATTTATAATTTTGTTATCAATACTCTTTTTTTGGTATGGCAGTAAACCTTTTTTTTTAGCAAAATGTGTAAGACTTAACTTGATTGGATCCACTAAGACCAGCCCACTAGCAAAATATGTATGACTCAACTTGATCCACTAAGACTAAGACCAGCCCACTATCCCTCCATCTCCATGGCTCCATCCCACTAAATCTAATTTCTTAAATAAATAAATAAATAAGTGTAAGACTAAGATCACTGGATCAATACTTTAACTTCCATTCCATACCACTAAATCTGATTTCTTAAGAAAAAAAAAAAAAAAAAACCGTGTAAGACTAGAAGTCTAGAATCAATACTTTAACTCTTTAAGTGGGTCCATTCGGACCATTTCATAACCTTCTAGAGAAATCTGAAGAAATCAAATTTTAAGAGAACAAACAAAAAAAGAGTAAAGAGTACAAGTGTACAACTAAACTAAAGTTCAGCCAAAAAGAAGAATAAAAACCCAGCAACAATGAGCAAACTCCTCTTCAAAAAAAAAAAAAAAAAAAACCCAAACACCAAGCAGCAAACCATGAAGAAGACAAAAGAGGCAAAGGAAGAGAAACAAAAAACGAACCTGAAATGAAGATCTGTGAACACACCAAGTCTATTGCCAACACCAATTGATGAGTAAGCCAATTAAAAACAGTGTTTTTTTTTAGAATCGAGATGGAGAGAGTCAGAGAGTGGGTGTTTTTTTTCTTCTTTCTTTTTTTTGCCTTTTCTTATTTGTCTCCTCTTTCAGCCTTTTGTAATCTTTTCTTCTGCAAGCTAAAGATTACTGCCTTTGGTAATCTTTTCTTCTGCAAGCTAAAAGATTTGGTGATGCCTGATGGGATCTTTTCTTCTACAAGCTAAAAGATTTGGTGATGGCCTGATGGGATTAGCCTTCATGTCACTTCAGTGTGAGAAACGAGCCTTTTTTCTTTTTCTTTTTTTTTCAACTGGCATTGCTTTTCGCCAGCAATAATGTATCAAGGTTTTCAGACTCGGACCGTTCATTGAACCGTAAAATGGAGAGGTTCAAGGTTTTTAAGGTCAAACCGGGGTTAAACCGTGATGGCATCATAATTAATTTAATAATTATTTAAATATAAATAAATATATTAAATTAGTATAAATAGAAAAATTAAATTAAATGACCCAATTAAATATAAAAATCTATCTTTCAAATCTATCTTTTCATGTCATAACTTTCCTGGGACAAAAATAAGAAATATCATATCCTAAGCATATATAGATATAATATTTCTTTATTTATTTATATGTTGATTAGTTAAACTGGTGATAGTAATATTGTAATAATATAGGAATTAGAAGGACACTTTGTAATTTTAAATTAAAATAATTATTTAATAATTATTATATACTTAGTTGTATATAATAATGAGTGCACCTGAGTGTGCCAAGTCCTCAATAACTAGTGGAGGCCTTATACGTTTTTATTTTTTATTTTGTTTTACTCAATTTGATTTTTCTTTTGTATTCACCGGTGGGCTGGGTTGACCGTCATCAAATGCTTGTCACATATCAATCTATCAATAGTCACATCACGGGTTCAGCTACAAAAATCTAATGGTTGAAACATTTTGCCATCTTTAATTCAAAAATTAAAAGTTTTCTTCTTACCCAATGTAAGTCACATGAAAGGGCCTTGGAAACATAAAAAAGAATTCAAAAGAATCAACATAAACACAAACAGAGAGAAGGTGAGAAACAGAAATCACAATAATGGAGACAAAAAGAAGAAAGAGAAGAAGGAGAAAAAGAAGTAAGAAGAAGAAATAGAAGCAGAAGACGAAGATGAAGATGAAGATGAAGATGAAAGCCGTGACTGGCGATCTGTGCTGGGCTGCTAGCTTGCTGCTTCAACTTCGCACAACCCCTACTTTGTCATCTTCTTCTTCTCAGTTTGTTTTCTTTTTCTCTCACAAATCTTTTGATTCCAGATCTAAAAAAAGTCCAAAGTGCATGCCGGCCAAATCTTTAATTTCAGCCGGTATTTGCTAAAAAAAAGGAACCGCGAGAATCGTTCACAGTTCTTAAAACTGTGAGGTTTGACCGCAGTTTACACAGGTCCCTGCTTTTTTCCCATAAAGCGGTTCTTGAGACTAAAAGAACCGCAAAAATGAGCAGTTTGAGGTTTTCCCAGTCGAACTGTACGATCCGATTCGGGTTTCAAAACCTTGTAATGTATTCCTATTGTCCCCATATCCGTATATGAATCGAACTTGTAAAATATCACGACTATTAATTGAAAAAAAAAAAGTATGTGGTCACAACTTTTGCCACCATTTTTATGCAATCAATTATCAATGGTATAGAAAATGTGCAGATTCATATGAAAGTGATAGACACTAAAAATTGTGGTCTTAGAAAGTCTAAAAATAAAGGGTAAACTACGTATTTAGTCCCTATCCTATACATCATATTTCAATTTGGTCTCTAACCTTTCAATTGTGTCAATTTGGTCCCTAACCTTTCAGTACCGTGTCAATTTAGTCCTTACTGTTATTTTTTGGATGAAAATTGATAACGTGTCTAATGGTCAAAATAAAAAATTAGCTTTCATTGATGTGACAATATACTAAAATTTTATTTTGACTATTTAACATGTCATCAATTTTCATCCAAGATATAACAACAGGGACTAAATTGACATGATACTGAAAGGTTAGGGACTAAATTGATACAATTGAAAGGTTAGGGACCAAATTGAAATATGCTATAAAAGATAGGGACCAAATATGTAGTTTACCCAAAATAAAAATATAATAATTTGTTTTAACAACTAATTTATATTAAGACACCATTTTTTTAATTTTATTTATTTTTAAAAAATATAAGAATAATCTAGGAAATTAAACTTTCATTTTTAGAAAGTAATATACTATATTTTTAAGAATGTAAAAATTATCAATATCATAATGGAATTTGTAAGGACCAGATTTGAGTCCCTAGCCCAGATGATAGATGGACCTTGGCCCAAAAAGCCCAAAACAATGAATTTATAGAGAGTGGGTTGGAAAACTGGGTTAAAATTAGTTGGATTACAAATAAAGTGGATTCCAATGACAAGAACAGAAAGATAGATTGATTAGAGCTAAATCGTCCTCGGCACAATCCGAGGAGATTCGTTCTTATATGTTTCTCACAAGTTTGATTACAAAGTTGGTTCCTGATTACTACAGTATTTCTCTCTTGATTTCTCGATCCCTTCTCCATGAGGGGTCTCTTCTATTATATAGTTCTCCTTAGGCAATCTTGGCCCTTCACTTGTTGATCATCCAGGCCATCACTTGAGTGCTTGTCCCATCGGACACCCTCTCAGTCCCTCTGTGCATTGAGGTAGCTAATGCAACACTGCTTAGGGGTCTTCTCCACATTAATGCAACCAGAAAGTTAGCTACAGAGCATTCAATGCGGTGGTAGCAACTTTCTCCTTAGATATTTTAGGACTCCTCCTTGTCCTGTGTTCCCGTAGTGCTTATCCGTATCAATAGAATGTTCCTGGGATGTTCCCCCGGATAGTAGACCGCCCCTATGGACCTCGGCGTTAATTAGCCGAGGAGGCATTCATCCTCGGCACAACCCCCTAGGCCGTTATAATCAAAACCGACTTCTTCATTTGCTAACATGGGCTCTCTTGACAATGTTCACCCTCCTCGGACGCCTTCCAGTCCTCGGCTTAGGCCTTAGGCCTATTATATACATAAATAATGAGCTCCTGGGCCCAATACCCCTACAATAGCCCTTCGAGATTCTTCTTTCTGGCTCCTCGGGAAGAAATGAGGATTTCGACATCACTATAGTTGCCCTATGCTCTCTGCATCCCACCTCTGCCAGTGAAGACGCCTTTTTAATTGCCCAAGGCACGCTCCTGGTTCTTTGGCATTCGAGACGCGCCTTCATTAAATTCTTACGGCTTCCTGTTCCCTATGTTCTACGGCGTGATGCAAATCCAACGGCTGATGTTTTTGTTGGGTACCGAGCAGGAATTTTCCCACTTCTAACTCCCTCTTTGATATAAATACCTCTCAAATCAACTTCTCATCTCACTTTAGCATTCATTCCGTTTTAGCGCACATACCTTGAACCTACATACTTTTCCAACTCACCTGTGCCCTTACAAATACCAAAGGCCTATCCGAGGACACTTTTATTCTTTTAATAAGCCTTCCTAAACTTTTACTCTTTATTTTTCTATACACTCTTCTTTTCTCTGTGTCTTTTCCTCCTCGGCTCCATTTTCTTTTCTCAATCTTCTAAGTCCCTCCCCACCTTTCCAAAAATGGGTAAAGTCAAAAGTTTGGTAGACTCCAAGGAGGGAATAGAGAACTTTAGAGCTCAGTATAGGATCCCCCCAGAAGTAGGTATTAGATATTGTAAGGAAGGGCAATGGTTTGAAGAAAGGCGAGAAGGGGAGGTAGTGATCCCAATGATCGCTTTCATTGTGGGTGGGATGAGGATTCCCATAGGCACCGTGACCAGAGATTACCTTAGGGCTCATAGGTTAGCCCCCACCCAGTGTGTCCCAAACATATTTAAGATTTTAGGAAGCATAGATGCCCTTAACGAAAAAATGGGTTTAGGGCTTACCCACCATGATGTCAATTGGGTTTACAACTTCCACCATCTGAAAGGACAGGGTATTACTTAAAGTCTAGGTATCCCGAGGTTAAGCTCATTCAATGCCTTCCTGAATCCAACAAAGGCCTAAATAAGGATTTCCTGATCATGTTAGGGGAATGGCATGATGGCCTCCCCTGCCCGACGAGAGAGGGGCAGCCAGGTGGGGTTTCTAGGTCTAGGGTGTTCATTTTAAAGTTCTCTTTTCTTTTTCTTTTATTTGTTCCATTTTTACTTCTAACAAGAAAATTTTTTTGTCTTCCTAATGGTTTTGCAGATAGACACGTAGTTGAGCCAAACTTCAATTTGGTCAACAAAGAGAGCCTAGATAAAATACTTCGGGGCGAGGTTTTTGTAAACAAGGACTGTCAATTACGAACGGTTCACTTGATCCTAGGATACACACCGATCTCGTCCAGCTTCCAAGCGCCTAAGTGCATCATAGGCCTTCACCGAATAAGTGTAGCCGTCTCGGGTTTTCTCCTTTTCGAGGGCACTCCAATCCCAAAGGGGGCTTTTATTACTTAACCCATCCCAGAAGGCGTCCCCAAGGTAGACTTCCCACTTCAACACATAACTGGTGAAGCTACTTCTTCTCAACCCATCAATAAGGAGGGAGACAAAGAAGAAGAAGAAAAAGAAAAGGAGATAGTAGACGTCTTGGATTCAGAGGACTTGTACAAGGTTTTTGATCATCCTTGGTCTCCTAAGACTACAATTGGTGACCTCGGCCATCTTTCTCTAGAAACTACATATTTGCCAAACGAGATGGGTATCCAGCACAGAACCTGGGGTAGCTTGTTGGAAATGATGGAGTCTCAAGTCGGGAACAAGGCGCCCGAGACTACCAGCCAAGCTAAGCTCCCTCCTCTTCCTACTCCCCTCGACTCCTAGCAAGAGGCTGCAAACAAGAAGAGGAAGAGGGAAACAAAAGGAAAAGAAGTGATAGAAGAAGGCAGGGACGTTTCCTCCAAGGAAACTAAGCCTCAGAGAGGAGCTAAGACAGCTAGGACCAACCAACCAAGGTTTCCGCCTGAGGTGGCTCCTGGAGATAGAGGGTGTAACCTTCGCACAAGGGTTCCCAACTAGAATCCAGCCTTGGTGTTGGATGGGTCCCCTCTCTCGGCAAACACATCCATCAGGGATCCCCAGTAAGGAAAGGCTGGGTACGTGGCAGATGCTGTGGAGCAGGCTCTGCTACTACCCAATGACATGACTGAGCTAAGGACCTTGAGGACCCACGAGGTGTTTCTAGGGTTGAAGAGAGACCTGGCCAGGGTAAGTCAAGTTTGACCTTTATTATCTATCCACCTGCTATCATTTTCTCCTTTTTCTTCTCTTCTTCTTCTTCTTCTTTTTTTTTTTTTTTTTTTACTGTGTTTCCTATATAGGCTGTCCAAGTTGCCTTTGGGGCCGAGGAGCTGTTGGACTACTCTTACCGGCAATACAAAAGTGAGGAGGGAAGGAGGATAGCTGCGGTGGAGGCCTTCAGCATGGTTGAGAAAAGCTTGAAGGATTTGAAGGTTGAACTCTCTCATTCTGAGAACAAGAGAAAGAGTGCAGTAGCTGCACTGGAGGGGGTAGAGAGGCAAGCTGAGACACAACGCTAGTAGCTTCGCCAAGCTAAACTTAACCTCGCCAATGCTAGGGAGCTAAACAAGATTTTGATGAAAAAGCTGGAGAAGGCTGAAAGAGCCAAGGACCAGGCTGAGCAGGACAGCTACAATGTGGGGGTAGCTGAAACTAAAGAAGCCTTCAAGTCCGAAGTCACGAAGGTGTGTAAAGTGTACTACTCCCAGGTGTGGATCGAGGCTCTCAACCAGGCAGGGGTTGAGGCCTCCTTAGCACTTAGAAGGGCAGAAAACGTATACTACCCTCCTGCCATTCGGACCTCGGCCCCTCCTCTTCCCAGGATGTTACAGCCCCCAATGTTGCTAGCCCTACTAAACAAGCCCTATCCAAGGATCCTCCCCCTCCCAGCAATCTGCAGAAAATGGAAGAGCAGGCCAAGGAGCAGGAAGCCCCCTCCAAGATGGCAAAGTCCTCTGATGTGCCCAAGGATACTTCTAAGGATAGGGTGGGTTCTCAGGGCTATGAACTGGTTTTGGCAACCCTTCCCATCCCCACCAAGGAAGATCCAAAGGGTAAAGAAGGGATATCCTCCACTGAAGCCAACACTAAACCTGCCAAGACCTCTAAGGACAAGCTCGTGATAAAGATGAAGCCTTGAATTGTCCTTTTTCTACCCTTTAACTATTTTTTTTTTTTTTTTTTTTTAACAATGTAATCAAATCTTTGGTAATGAAATATATGTATTTCCTTCAAATTTGTGAAAACGGTGCCTTTTACTTATACAATTTCTGCTTTAATTAGTACTTGATTAATCATAGCAATGAGATATGACCTCACTTAGTTACCTACATAAGGGGTAATGCAGTTTCCACACCTTCCCACAAACGGTGCCAATTGTAAGGACTAGATTTGAGTCCCTAGCTCAGATGATGGATGTGGACCTAGGCCTAAAAAGCCTAAAACAATGAATTTGTAGTGAATGGGTTGGAAAACTGGGTTAAAATGAGTTGGATTACAAATAAAGTGGATTCCAATGATGTTAAGGACATATTTTGTGTAATTGACTAATATTTTGACAAAACGCACTTTACTTATATTTGGGTAGATCTAGGATGTTTTTAATACTTCAAGAAACATGTTGTTCAAGTCTAGTATTAAAGCCATGAAGATTGGACCAAGAAACAAGTGAAGAAAATATATTCATTAAAGCTGGACAAATAGCTCGACACCTGTGGACAGATAGCTCGACAGCTTCTCGACAGAGCTATCTATCGAGATTTAATGAATGAAGCTCAACAGATTCTCGATCGATCGAGGTATCTATCGAGGTTACGGGAATTCAGATTTCTAGATCTGATTTTCGGCCCAAGCTTTTGTATTTGTGTAGGGTTTCTTTTCTCACAACCCTAGACATATATATAAGGCTTATTTTAGAAGCCGTCACATAAGAGAATACAAGGAGAACATATGCAAAAGGTGACCGATGCCTTATTCTCTCTGAAAGAAGCTACTGCGTCTTTGTGCCTTAGGGTTTTGTAACCAAATACTTCTTGATCTTCATTATTGATGAAGTGAAGAACTTTGCAATCAACAATCTTCTTCTAATTGGTGATTAAGTCGCGTACTAGGATCTGCACAATTGGTTAGTCACGTACTGGAATTCGTGCATCAAAAGATGGCGTTCATATATTAAAGAGTTCAGAGGTTTTGAAGCGGTAGAAGGTTTCTGCTGTAAGTTCATCTACGGGGATTGTAGAGTCTAGGGACAAAGGTTTTGTACTAGATCTGAAACTTCTCTTTACTATAGTGGATTGCTTTTCGGGAAGGTTTCCCCCCAGGTTTTTCCGCTGCATAATTTTGATATGATATTGATGTTTGTTTGTTTTAACAAGGTTTATTCTTAATTAATCTAATTAACAACTTGGATTTAAAACTTGTTAATTATATCAACTGGGGTCTAAATTTCCCAACAAATGACAAAAACAAAAAGATAGATTGATTTAAACTAAATCGTCCTCGGCACAGTTCGAGGAGATTCGTTCTTATATGTTTCTCACAAGTTTGATTACAAAGTTGGTTCCTGATTGCTACAGTGTTTCTCTCTTGATTTCTCGATCCCTTCTCCATGGAGGGTTTCTTCTGTTATATAGTTCTCCTTAGGCAATCTTGGCCCTTCACTTGTTGATCATCCAAGCCACCATTTGAGTGCTTGTCCCATCGGACACTCTCTCAATCCCTCTATGCGTTGGGTTAGCCAATGCAATACTGTTTAGGGGTCTTCTCCACATTAATGCAGCCAGAAATTTAGCTGCAGAGCATTCAATGCGGTGGTAGCAGCTTTCTCCTTAGATATTTTAGGACTCCTCCTTGTCCTATGTTCCAGTAGTGCTTATCCGTATCAACAGAATGTTCCTGGGACATTCCCCTGGACAGCAGACCACCCCTACGGACCTCGGCCTTGGTTAGCCGAGGAGGCATTCATCCTCGGCACAATCCCTTCGGCCGTTATGATCAAAACCGACTTCTTCATTTGCTAACATGGGCTCTCTTGACAATGTTCACCCTCCTCGGATGCCTTCTAGTCCTCAGCTTGGACTTTAGGCCCATTATATACATAAATAATGAGCTCCTGGGCCTAATACCCCTACAAAATTATAATTAGGTTCTTTTTGGTAACAATATTTGATGTAATTTTCAATAATATTACACTATTTAATATTTTTTATTTCAGATGCAAATTTTGATATACCCATTGTTAGATTATATCTTCTCTTTTAGGCTACGTGCTTGCAAAATTTCAAGCTGATCAAAGTTCAATAACAATATTATCTATCAATTGTTTAAATTTCTAGCTTTAATTTTTCTTATTTTAAATCAATCATATATATAGTAACCTCAAATTGAATAACCTAAGGTTTTGCCAAGTGGCACATTTCTTAAGAATTTTATCATTTAGGCTTCTACCTCAATAAAGTTTGCATTTATGTCAACATATTAGTTCATTAAATTTACCAATAACATGAATTCATATATTAATTATTTATTGGTGTTCAATTATTATTTATGTAAAAATAAATAAATTGTATGGTTATTATATATATATATATATAATGAACTATTTTTTCTTGGAATAATTATTATTATCCAAATAATAATAATAATAATAATAGATTTAGAATATGACATTTTTTTTTCTCATATTTAGTTAATTTGTTAGAATTTGAAACAATAAAAGAAAAACCATTAAAAGAAAAAAGAAAATTTAATAACACGTTGAATCAAGAGTATTAAAAATGGTTATGCATTTTAAATAAATAATTGTGAGTTTACTAAAAGTAATATGTTCATATGATTCTAAAAAAAAAAAGTAATATGTTCAAATTTTTAATTGTATTCATCTGAACTGTGAATTTACAAAGGTGTTGCCATGTAGCACATTTTTTTAGGAAAAAAAAATAGAAAATTCTTAGCATTTGGCCTTCCACCTTATCAGACATTTACATTTGAGTACATGCATTTATTTCTATATATTAATTATTTATAGGTGATGGAAAATGATAAAGCTACTACAATTTTTACTATAATATGTTTACAAAATGATCTAGTACACTTAAACAATCTAATAAATGAATATTTGAATTATTTTTTTGTGATTGGTGATACATCAATTTATAACTCTTATGTTGCATAGACGCATCACTCACAGCTTATCGTTATACATTAATTATATATGTTTGAGGAATTTATATGGTCCTCTCTCTCTCTCGTATAACTTTTTGTTAATATTACATCACTCAATAACTTTTAATTGATTTAATATATTCAGAAAGTTGAAATTGGATTACATATATTTTCATTTTCCTTAACATAAATGTCAAAATTCATATCAATAAGATGTTATTAACTATTTGATTAGTATTTTTTATCATTTAAAAATATAATTAGACACTTCAAATTAAACAGTGATATAAAAAAAATAATTTACATATTTTTAACTCATTTCATGTCATGATATATATATATATATATATATATATATATATATATTTATATATATATAAGCAAGAACCAAGTCTATATTATAGCTTGAATTCGTGTTCTTAATTATAATAATCATAATAACTACATTTCCTTTCCTTATAATGATGTGTAATGTAAGGACCTTGTCTGAACTTTTAGCCCAACAGATGTATGGACTCAAAAATGCCCAAAGCAATAAATTTGTAGAGAATAAGTTGGAAAACTAGGCTTTAGTGAATTAAGTAACTGGCCTATAGAGTTAAATGACATAAAAAGAAAGATAATAGATGTTCACTAAAGAAAAATGTCCCTGGCCAAGTCCGAGGAGATTGATTCTTTAAATATTATTCTCAAAGCTTTGCTACAAGTCTGGTTCTAGATTGCTACAGTGTTTCTTCCCTCTTTCTTCTCTTCTTTTTCTTCCGCCCCCTTAGAATGAGGGTCTCTCCCATTATATAGCCCCCTTTGAGTCATCTTGATCCCACACTTGTTGATCGTCTGAACTCTTACTTGAGTACATGTCCCATAAGACACCCACTTTGACTTTCTATGAGTTGCGGTTGCCAAGACAGTACTGTTCAAAGGTCTTCTCCATATAAATGTGGCCAGAAAAGTAGCATTCAATGCGGTGGTAGCAGCTTTCCCTTAGATATTTTTTAGGGTTTCCTTCTCTCTTGCTCGTTTCTGGGATACATCCTTGTCATTGACGCATCCTGGGAGGTCGCCTTGATCATTAGGTTCGATGTTTGACCTATTCTTAGCCGGTCCGAGGAGACACTCCTCCTCGGACAACCTTCCCATCCATGTTCTGTTCGTAAAAGTCTGACTCAAACCAATTTATACTGCTTGCTTGTCTTTGGATTACTTACCTCCTCGGATGGGGCCCAAGGCCTAGTATGTGATTTGGGCCCTTAACCCCATATGTAATATAATTGAAATTAATTCCCTAAATAGTATAATATGTAATGAGTATCATACGTGAGTTATAGAAATAATTTTTTAATAAAATTTTCAAAATAAATGTCTAGGGTATATGTGCATCATATATGACATCGGCTAGTCTATATATATATATATATTAATAGGTAAAACTTAGAGAAAGTTCAATTAGAATTTAAAATTAGAATCTAATTTTGTGTCACGTGTCTAAATTTAAATTTATGTGATGACCACTTTATAATTAATTATCCACTTAAGTTTGTGTCATATATCCACTTAATTTTTTTTAATTTTTCTGTCAAATGAGTTAATGAGTGCAAAATACTAAGAATCTAATATTAATGAACTATAAAATTAAAAATTAAAAACAAAAAACAAAAAACAAATCACATATACTCAATAAAAATCACCACACAACAAAGATTACCACACATTCTATCTTATTAAAAATTAGAAAAAAAAAATTATCATAAATAGTATTAAATTTGGGTAAGAATTTTAATATGTGATTAATTATGTTTACTTTTAAAAAAAATATATAATTTGACTAATTATTTATATTTTTATGATAAAAATTGTGTTTAATTTAAATGTATCTATATGAAATTATGTGTTACATGCTATTTTTTTTATTATAATAATTTGACTAATTATTTATATTTTTATAATAAAAATTGTGTTTAATTTTAAATGCATTCACGCATTTGCATGAGTTACATGCTAGTTATACATAAAATATAAATTTTTTAATAAAATAATAAATAGCATCCGATTAGAATGAAATTTCACATTAAGAGCACAAAGAACATATATCCTAATTGATAAATTTTTAAAACTTTTATTATTATTACCGTTTACTCTTTGGTTTCTCAAAAAACCCGTTCAAGTGATTATACCACGTAGGTGGTCCTCTCTCTGTCCTTCGCCTACTATATATAAACTTGATTCTTGTACCCCCGTCTTTATAAGTTTAAACTCTGAAGTGCACATAGCCTTCTCAGTCCCACTTCATTTCTCTAGGCTCTGGCAATATTTGCTTACCAATGGCGGTATCTGGGTGTTTCATTAGACCAAACCAATCTATCTTTCAACACCTTAAGCCACCAAGGCCAAATCCTAGTTACAGAAACCAGGTGAATAAAAATCACATATTCCTTTTGTTCCCTCTTCTGTTAGCTAGTTCTTGCCAAATATGGTTTCATTTCTTTGGTGCTTTATAAACATAATGTTTCTCACTTTTGAAGTTATCCTAAGATCATTGTTTTAGTGTTTCTTTTTCTGTTTGTGAGTTTTATGATCTCAAAACCATGATTATCAATGATGCAATAGTGGTTAATGATGTGTTACAGTCCTGCTTGAGAGCTTCGCTAATTAGTGGCTCAGATGGTGAGGGAGGGAAGATGATATGTAAAGAAAAAAATGAATGGAAGATCAATTTCTCAGGCGAAAAACCCGCCACACCATTGCTGGACACTATTAATTACCCAGCTCACATGAAGAATCTATCCACACAGGTAAACTATACTGTAATTATGCATCATCATTCATCATGGTGATCATCTTTTTCTGTTAATGGGGTTTTTTTTTTTGTCCAGTTACATGTTAGATTTTTTTTTTTTTGTCCAGTTACTTACATGTTGAATTCAATAAATCAAGACTAGCTAATTAGTCTCCTTGTTCACAGCCGGCCCAAAGTTTTTTGTCTTTTTTAGTCTTTCCACTACTTTTTGTTTTTGGTTATCATTAATTAAAATATATTCTCAGGATCTTGAACAACTAGCTGCAGAGCTTAGAGCAGATATAGTATACACAGTATCAAAGATAGGTGGGCATCTTAGTTCAAGCTTAGGAGTGGTGGAGTTATCAGTGGCCCTGCATCATGTGTTTAACACCCCCGAAGACAAAATCATATGGGATGTGGGGCATCAGGTAAGCAACTTATTTCCTTAAAAAAGTTGATTTGCTCTAGTCAGAACAATTTTTTTAGAAAATAGTGTTTCAATGTGCTGAGCCAAAGGTTCTAAAAAGTAAGTCTTGCAGACATACCCACATAAAATTCTTACAGGAAAACTTCTGGGCTGTCAGGGTTTCCTAAAAGGGACGAGAGCATTTATGATGCTTTTGGTGCAGGGCATAGTTCTACAAGCATATCTGCTGGCCTTGGTGTGTAGGATCTCACCTTTTCTTTTCTCTTCTTTTTTTCTTTTTTTTTCTTTTTTCACTCCTTTTCCCTATTATATAAATGTAAATTTGAGATACATACAAGAAAATTTCCAAGTTCAATGATCATCTTCTTGTAATAAAAAATAAAAATGGCAGGCATGGCAGTTGCGAGGGATCTTTTAGGGAAGAACAATGTCGTTTCAGTGATTGGAGATGGAGCCATGACTGCAGGGCAAGCATATGAGGCCATGAACAATGCAGGATATCTTGATTCTAACCTGATCGTTGTACTGAATGACAACAGGCAAGTCTCTTTACCCACAGCTACTCTTGATGGCCCTGCAACTCCAGTGGAAGCCCTCAGCAGCGCTTTAGCGAAGCTCCAAGCAAGCACCAACTTCCGCAAACTTCGTGAAGCAGCAAAAGTAAACCTCTAAGCTTAAACATGTTGCCTTCCTATTCCAATTCCTTACATCTCCCTTATAATATCTGAAAAGATAATCACTAGTATTTTATATGTTAAAAGAGCATCACAAAGCAAATTGGAGGGCAAGCACATCAGGTAGCTGCGAAGGTAGATGAATATGCAAGGGGTATGATTAGTGCCTCTGGGTCTACTCTCTTCGAGGAAATTGGACTATGGTGGGGTTTGGATACACGTTTTGAGTTTTGCGTTTGCGTTTTACTCTTCTTCTTCTTCTTCTTCTTCTTCTTTTTTTTTTTTTTTTTTTTTTTTTCAAGCCGCATTCATGAACAGTAGCCGCAACTTTTGACTATTCTCCCGTGAACAGTGCACCTGTGTACTGTTTACGGACCCACAAATTCCACTTTTCAGTAACTTTTTCATTAAAAATGGGTCCTACGGTACTATTCATACATTTAAAAATTATTTTGCTACAGTGTTTTCAGTTTTCAGTTTCAACAAAATAAGTTCTATCCAAACAGACCCGATATTACATTGGTCCTGTGGACAGTCATAATGTTGAAGATTTAGTCACCATTTTTCAAAAAATAAAAGAAATGCCTGCTCCAGGGCCAGTTTTGATCCACATAGTGACAGAGAAAAGGAAGGGCTATCCACCAGCTGAGGCAGCACCTGATAAAATGCATGGTGAGACTGAAATTTTATAATCCATCGCCTTGTTTATTTGAGTTCTTAAGAAGGTTCTTATTCTGTTATGCTTACAGGGGTTGTCAAGTTTGATCCCAAAACAGGCCAGCAATTTAAAACCAAATCCACAACACTTACATATACTCAGTACTTTGCTGAATCTCTAATTAAAGAAGCTGAAGCAGACAACAAGATTGTAGCCATCCATGCAGCAATGGTTGGTGGGACTGGTCTCAATTATTTCCAGAAGAAGTTTCCAAATCGCTGCTTTGATGTGGGGATCGCTGAGCAACAATGCAGTGACATTTGCAGCTGGTTTGGCCACAGAGGGCCTCAAGCCATTCTGTGCTATCAACTCGTCATTCCTGCAACGCGGGTATGACCAGGTGAGGTGATAATATAACAGTAGACAAAATTGACAAGGATTGGTTTTTCTTTTTAAATGTTATTGTGTTTTCAGACTTTCATTGCAGAATTTTAAACTAATATTTTACAATGGGATGAAGGTGGGACATGATGTAGATCTTCAAAAACTACCAGTCCGCTTCGCAATGGATCGAGCTGGTTTGGTTGGTGCAGATGGAGCCACCCATTGTGGAGCATTTGATATTACATACATGGCTTGCTTGCCTAACATGGTGGTCATGGCTCCATCTGATGAAGCTGAACTGATGCACATGGTTGCCACAGCGGCAGTCATAGATGACAGACCCAGCTGCTTCAGGTTTCCAAGAGGCAATGGTATTGGAGCAGTTCTTCCGTTTAATAACAAGGGAACACCTCTTGAGGTTAGCTTAATTAACCATTTAACATATAAATGAGAGCTTACATAACAAACAAATAAATTAACCATTTTTAATTTTTCAAATATTGAATAGATTGGAAAGGGCAGAATACTGTTGGAAGGATGCAGAGTTGCTCTTTTGGGATATGGTTCAACAATGCCTGCAAACAGAAAATATTCTGAAAAGCAGAGACATATCTGTGACAGTGGCTGATGCAAGATTTTGTAAACCTTTGGACACAGATATCATCAAGCAATTGGCTAATGAACATGAAGTCCTAATTACAGTGGAAGAGGGTTCAATTGGAGGTTTTGGATCTCATGTATCACACTACCTAAGCTTAACCGGTATTCTAGATGGACCCCTCAAGGTAATTTCCTTCAATGTTAGATACTTCAGACTCCCTATCAAGTTTTTGGAGTAAAGCTTTGTTGTTACTGTTGTTTTATTTTTCTTTTTTTCTAGTTCTAATTTTTTTAGAGCTTTCTTTGCAGTTGAGAGCAATGGTGCTTCCTGATAGATATATTGACCATGGATTACCACAAGATCAGATTGAGGAAGTTGGGCTCTCCGCAAGGCATATCTCAGCAACAATCTTATCTCTCTTGGGAAGGCCAAAAGAAGCTCTTCAGTTAAAGTGACGCATGGAATGAAGCTCCTGTCTTGAGAGTTGTAAAAATTTCCAAACCTCCTTCTCTCTCTCAAAGAGAGAGAGAGAGAGAGAGTTAAAAGTTATTGAGATCATTAGAAGGAATGATTTTAGGTCTCTCGGTGGAGGAGCTTGTGAAAATCAACTCAGTGAAACTCGTTTAGGTCAGAATGTACTTTTTTTTTTCTGTTTCTGTTTGTTATTTAACAGATGGAACATATGAAGTTACATAAAGATCATTTACAATCACACAATTAACTGTAGTCTAGATTAAACATTAGTTTGGGTCCTAAACTGTTTCCAATACGGAGAAACACATCCATGTACACCAATCATTGGCCAGTAGCTTACAATGTTCCTGAGAATCAATTAATAAGTTCCAAAGTGAACTACTTGGTGGATCGGCCAACCATCCAAATCGTAGGCATATCTACAGACTAAATAGTAGAAATGGCTACATATCAACAGTAGGACCGGGATTGAGAAAGTGATGAGGACATCATTAATCAATTCATCACTGATCTACATAGAAAAACATAAAATTTCTAGAATGAGGAATCCCTTCACGTCACCAACAACCACCTCATCACAAATTAGTGGATGACTTCTGTGCGAGGATGACTTTGTCCATTCAGAGGTCTAATTGTATATTTGTTTTTGGTTCATAAATTTGAAGTATTTAGCTTGTAATGAGGCTACTATTTTGTTTTCCAGTTTACTTTTCAAAGAATATGATTTTAACATTCGGGGCTATCAATGAATTAAACTTCATATGGGCAAAATGTGACTTTTTGAACCATAAGTTGGCAAATTAAATGCAGCCAAAAGCACATATGGGTGAGGTGTATTTATCAATTTCAAAGTTTTCGCTGTAGTTGAATGCTTTGTGATTGATGCATTGACCATGGTTTACCCCAACATCAGATTGAAGAGGGTCTCTTTAGTGCTATTCAACTAGAGGAGAGCGGGGGGAGGGGAGGGGGCAAGAGATTCCAACATCTTTCACTCTTTAGTGCATGCATAAGCAGCGCTTTTCCCCACAAGTTTGATCCATCTTCAGAAGGTTGTTTCAGCATTCTGAGGGCAGCAAAAACGAGCTACCATTTTAAGCAGATATTGAAATACAAAGGTGAACCAAGCCCAAATTCCAAAACTCTGAGATCTTCAGTACTTACAATTCTGCAGCATGTTACTGAATTTAGGTATCTAAGATGAATCCAAATTTCACATATGGCTTCATTTATTTTGTTCTTTAATTTATAAATGCATAAATAATTCAGAGAACCTAATTCTAAGAATAAATAAATAAATAAAAAAGGATCCAATGAAATGTTGCTTGGTTATAATTGGAATACAGGCATAATGTATGATTCTACGAATTCCTATTTTCTATACTTAGACAAAGTATAAAACATGAAATTGCTAAAAATCATATGAAATGCAAGAAGGGAGGACATCCTAAGTAAGCACTGCGTCCTTTTCTTCTATAAGTTTCTGTTTGTTTCAGTTATGGCCAAAGGAGCATGTTGTACGTAATTATTGAAAAGTAATAAGAGCATATCATACTTAAGACTGCCATAAGTTTATCTAGTTGCCATTAATTTAATGAGCAACTTCAATCAAGTATGAAAAACCTTTCAAATTTAGGTTCTTACCTGTCTCAGTTCTGAGAAACGGATTCATGTGGATCAATCATTAGCCAGCAGCTTTCTACACTCTGTTTCATGAATCAATAATATCTGGAGATTTAACGGGAGAATTGACATGTCATGGTGGAGCCTAGAATCCATAATGGGATTCACAAATACTCTCCACAGGAACATGTCCATCTTAAAAATGATGTCACCTCTCAGCATCTCTAGCAATTATCTCTTCCGATTACTTTGGAGGAAAATCTAATCCCATTGTGAGCATATTCACAAACTCAATGATTCTTAAGGATTATAATACAAAGTCTTCTCACTGGTCCTCCTTAGGGCAAAGGCTATCATAATAAAGTAACACCCTCCTTCTCCTCATCCAAGTCCCGCAATACAAATCTTGTATCAGGAACATAGTCTTGATTTTTTGTTTTCCCTGTCGCATAGCTGTTTAATCTTTGGTGGGATCAATCTTCCACTTTGGAAGTATGAATATCCTTAATAATATCAGCTGAACTCATTACATAATCCTTCTTCAACTTCATCTCAATTGCATTTTTCACCTCAATATAGTAGCTTCAATTACCACTAGAAGCATAAAGATTCGACAGAAGCGCATTATAACTGTCATCCCCTAAAGAGAGCCAGCACTCTATTCACAACTCTTTCTGCCATCTCCACCTCCCCATGAATCTCACAATCACCTAATGGTGCTCTTCACAGGACCACATCCTGATTTCTTACAATGTTCTACTCAAATTTCAGCCGCTTCAAGCCTCCCAGAACATCCCATCAACCTCCAAACACATTCAAAATCTGCGAACCCAAAATTGACTGACAACCCATGAGCTCTCTGGCCTTCACATACAAGACCCAGATCAGAAAAGGCCTCCAAAACCATGATCTTATAAAGCCCAATAGCTTCTTTACTCTTCCCATGGCTAAGGTAATTAAGAAGAACCATTGAATTCCAAGTAACTATATCTCTATTAGGAAAATCATCTAACACTCTACGAGCATCCTCTACTCTACCGCACTTTAAACGTACTCGTCCATGTGTGTCTGCGATATCCCCAAGTCTCTTAACGACTTTCCCTTGATAGTTGATATATAGTTGAATCAAAGAAGAGTAAAGCCTCAGCAAGGTTGATTTGTGCTGTACAAGGACTCCAAAGGAGTTTTGAACTAAACACGTACAAGGACTCCCATGCATCTTTATCTAATGAAATTGCAACGTACAAATACTCTGTTTTATAAAAACGCATACTAGAATCATTTTATTTTTTTAGTTCAAATCTTCTATAAATATATAGCAACAACAACTGATTTATTGTTTTTATTAAAATTATGGGTGATTTTGGATTATTAAAATGGATTAAATCTTTCTATTATCTCCAAACTTAATTATAAAAAATGTAATCCTTTTTTTTAATGAAATTTAAGTCTTCCGATTAAAATTTTTTATTAAAAAAAAAAAAAAAACTAAACTAAAGAAACCCTATTTTCATGATTTAAGGAAAATATACAATTTTCTAAATAGTATCTTCTAATAATTATTATTTTAATAAAAACAATTTGCATCTCATAAATTAGATCAAGTTATATTTGGCATAATTCTTAATTATTGTTATACCACTTAATAAATTTTTATTTGATTAATATTTTAAAATTCCTACTGTTGAATTACACATTTTTTTATATTTTTAATACATATGTCAAATTTCATTCAATTGGATATTTATTATCCAACCCATTAATTCATATTTTGTATATAATTTTAAAGTTGAAGAAAATTGAATTTTAAAAATTTTATGAATGAGATGGTTATTAATCTCTTATGATTGGCCCTTCTCGGGTCTGGTTTCTCAAAAAAAAAAAAATCTAACGATCTTGAAAACTTGCAAACGTGTAGGGTAAAAGGTTACAACATAATCCAATAATGGGTTTGTCCAAAAACACATTCAATAAAAAATTATTGAGTAATATGACATTGACAAAAGTGGCACTAATTGTAACTTAAACATAACCCATAAATTATTAATTTACTATAATTCAGATACTAAGCTAAACCTCTGTAATTTGTAAAGGGGGTAAAGGGCAAATAAATGTCATACAAAAGGAATCAAAAAGAGAAAAGCTATTCAACGAAAAGCCTTTCAACTCAGAGGCAGGTCGATTAAAAAAAAAACCTCAAAGGTGTTTCTCTAATGGGAATTGCCTAAGCTTAAATCCTAGAGATGCCTTTGTCATGCACCCTTTACCTATACCTTTCATATTTCAATCAACATGACTTCATCACCCTAGTCTTTGGGCTCCCCTTTGCCCCAAGTCAGTGAACATTGTTGTTTGTTACAAAAGCCTAGCACAAAGTTTTTGGTATACTTTCTGCTTATAAAAGGAGACTTCTTGTGAGGTTCAATGATGCACAGAAAGCCCTAAAAGATCATCGATATTCTTTTCTTGTTCACCTCGAACAACTTTCAGAAGAGTACTCCTCAATTCTTCTTCAGCAATAGAAGTTCTTTGGCTTTTTAAAAGCTAGTGTTTCTTAATCTGGGCAGCACTGCATAGATGTAGATTTTTTTTTTTTTTTTTTTTTTTAAATCAAGCGGGTAACAAAATATTCAAACATAAGTTCTCGTAGGAAAAACCAGTGCCACTAAACCATTAGACTGACGGCATTAGATGTAAGATTCCATTGACAAGGTGGGGGGAAATGACAATAAAGTTGGAGAAGGCCCTCAGTTCTGGTCTCTATTTTAGATGATTGGTCCATAATGATAATATGATTCACAACAGTAAAAATCGAGGGCTCGTTTGGTAAGGGATTTCTAGTATCGTTGTTTAAATATTGTGGAAATACGTGCGGATTAAAAAGTGTTATGGAAATACGTGTTGTAGTGTTTAAACACTTAAAACTGTTGTTTAAACAACAGTACCAAACACCCCCGATAATCCAATCTCAAATTTTAATCTTTCAAACAACCCTGAACCTTTTTTAAACAAACTAGAACTGAAGTTCAACTCTTGTATTTTTTATATATGAAAATATTGGGCGAATTATCATTTTACTCCCTAACATTTCAAATGTTTTAGTTTAATCCCTAATATTTTTGGTATTGTGTAAAAATAGTCAATGTCATTAAATAATGGATGAAAAATTCTAACATAGCTAATAGTGATATAAAAAATTATTTTTTATGTCATCTAAGCTGCCATGTGGTTGCCACATGTTCTTTTAAAATTAAAAAAAAAAAAAAAAAAAAAAAAAAAAAAAAAAAAAAACCTCAACTAAACAAAGATTTAGGCCAAATTTTGAAACCTCTTCTCTTCTCAAACCCAATCAAATCCTAAGTCATTGCCGATTATTCACATATGGTTTGGCATCAGCTTATAAGCTCAGTTTTTAGTTTTTATATACAGCTTTTTAAAAACTCTTTTTTTTAAAAAAAAAAAAAAATTAAGATACAAATATATTTTAGCATATTTTCAACAAAAAAATTTTAATATCTTTTAATTCAAACTCTTCTGAATGTTACAAATTCTTTTCAACAACTGAACAGCAGGTTTTAATCCAATTGAGCAAGGTTCAAATATTAAACGTAATGCAAGAAGCAGCATAAATACACACACTCAAAGAAAACTTACCTTCTTGTAAGCCCAAAACTAGAACTCTTTTCCGCAACTCACTGTGAAAAAGGTTTAGCAACATCAACCAATGACTTAGAATTTGAAAGACAGAAAACTATAAGGAGTAGTAAAGTCACCAAATTTAACAGAAGCAATCCAGTTAAGAACAATACTGATTTAGCGGATTATTCCTAAAACATGCTAATTGAACCTTCCTTTAGCATCCAAATCAACGAGGGTTCTCAACTAAACTAAGAGGAGTATCCAAAACCCAAAAATCAAGTCAAACTCAAAAATTCAAATCCAAATCAAACCCAAGCATCCAAATCAAACCCTCACCCAAAATTTACCAAAACCCCTCTCAAAAAAAAGCCCAAATACATCATCATCGAAAACCCAAGAGAGATGAGAGAAGAGAAGTAGCCACTGGAGTGGCAGCTTGTTGTAACGGAACTCAGTGACTGTCCATGGAGGTCACCCATGATTTGCCATGACTGGGGCAAGAGAGAGCCCGCTCGATTTAGCCATGGCTTGAAGTTCAAGCGTGTATGAGGAAAGGTGGAAGTTCAAGTGTGTATGAGGAAAGAAGGTGGCTTGCACTTGAGGGGTTTTTTTTTTTTTTTTTTTTTTTAAGTTTACTCCATGTGGCATTACACATGGCATCTTAGGTGGCATAAAAATAATTTTTTATTTTAGCTGTTAACCACTTCAACATTTACCATCCATCACTAAACAGTAGGAACTATTTTGACACAAGACCAAAAGATTAAGGCTAAACTGACACATTTAAAACGTTAGGAACAAAATTGACAGTGTAAACTTTAAGAACCCAAATGGAAATTTATCCTAAATTATTTCATCTGATAATGAAGTAATCAGCGAGTTAAACCTTACCCATACCCTGGTGAATCATGTAAATGAGGCCTTATCTCTCTTACAACATTGTATATAAGCAGTCAAAGAGTAAAATAACTCTATTAAGCAGACGAATATAGCCCAAAAAGTAAAAAAACCAAACAAAAATAAACACTTGGTTTAATATAATCATAAAAGTACATATATGCAATGGTGAGTCCGATTACACGTTAGGATGCCCTCATCTAGGTCAGTATTAAACCTTGTTAGCAAACCTGTTGCTAAGAGTAAGATCAGTCTAATTCACAAGTTAAAAAATGTATATATATATATATAAAAAACTGGTATTTTGTTTTAGCCTTTAAGTAAAATCTACAAGGAGGTATCTCCTGTACCCGCTCCTTAGAGTAGGCACAGGAGATTATTACTGGAAATCTACACAGAAGTATGTTAAACGCACAGGGACCCGCTCCTCCTAAATGACTGTTAACGTGAGCAACAAAGTCTAACCATCTGCCATTAACTTGATGATCAAATGTGATAAGACTAATGCTATGGTGTTCTCCCTGCACTTTGGATGAAGGCTTGAAGCAAGCTCTGGGCCATAAGGGTTTTATCAGGTGTCCCTGATATAACAACCCTCCCCTTTCCTTCGCCAGGACGAGGATCATGCACTTCAACTTTTGCACCTGAAATCTGATTCAGATTACCAAATGATAATTGATACCATGAACAAATTTGATAACTTCAGGAGGGGTAGGGGGAAAAATAGCAACTGTAGAATTGCAAGTCAAAGATTTAACAAACTTCAAGGATTAGTACAGTGTGTATAAAATGCTTTTATGTTTGTATGTGGATACATATATGCATGTCTATGCCTGTATGCATGCAGACTCAATTTTTCTTTTCCCCCTTTGTCTTATCGACTTATTCACAGTACCAAAAATGAAGATGAGGCAGTCTATTTGAATCAAGAAGTCACATCAGAGAGCATCTGCAACTTGTCTTCATACCAAAATGCTGCTATGTTTATAACTTACAAATGTTCTTCCACTGTTTTAAAAACTGTATTATGATATCAGATCTTTCCATAAACTCTTTTAAGGTTTCAATTCATTTCCTTAATCTACATTATCTCTTGAAATCACATAATTTTTCCATATAATCACTATATTGATGAGACCTTAACAGCACCATTAATTGAGAATAAGGTCAGAAGATGCAGGTGAAAATGGTTTTCTCATAGATTTAACAATCACCACTCTGAAGCGGTTGTTCACAAATTATAATACAGTGTTTATAATAACACTATAAAAAAGAATATAAAACTACACAGGATTAATAACTAAGCATTGGTCTAAATGTAATATTTAAATCACCATCCAAATTTAAAACCAGCACAGAGAAAGTAAACTTTATTTAACTGTTTAGGATAAGCTACTTGTCCTAAACATTATTTAACTTCCAACTTTGTTTCGCATGCTAATTTATGATAATTCTCATATAGCTTTTTTCAAAGAAGAGAAGAAAGTTTTCTGGCCACCAATTGACCAAACCAAGCTATTCTATTCACAAGATGATAAGGCATAAAACAGTATACAACACAGTCACAGTCATAATTCCTTTTATCAGTTTAGTTAATTACCTGTATTATGCGATCCAAATTGCTCCCATCTTCACCGTAAACAGAGCTAAAGACATGTTCAGAAATCAAAATCTCCACACTTGTATTTGCCACAGTAGTAAGATTGTGTCCACTGCATGAAGGGGGGAGAAAACACAATGTTTGAGAGGGCAGATATTTGCAGCTAAATAGGTCTTGAAGAAGGTTCAATCTTTTAATTTTATATCAAAGGTGATTAATTTAATTGATAGCACCAAATACATCATCACTGTTAAAATGAAAAGGATTTGCATATAAGGACGTCAGGTTAAGCATTTGATGGATTTTGGATCAACCCATTGCATTTTACCAAGAGGAAAAGGTGTCGAGCTTGGACTTCAAATATTTGGATGAGGATACAGAATACTGAGGACTACTGCTGTGGCACCAAAATTCATGGTTTAACCTTAAATGATTAAGTCCTCCACAAATCCTTAAGCACCAAACCCAATTTAAGAATCCTTCAAGAATCTATCAAGAAACCTAAATTTAGTGCTAAATTTCTAAAGATCCTGCATCAATATCATAACAAAACTAGTACTAGCCTATGCAAATGCAGGGATTAAACAAAATCATATTTAAACTAATGAAAATTCAATACTATAATTATATTTGAACAATAAAATAGAAAGTAAAAGTGTAAAACTAAAATAACACAAATTACTTTTAGATTACGTGGCGCAAGCACATTGTGTAAGATCAAGTTTTCATCTTTTGTTTTTTAGATAGGTAAGAATAACTTTATTGAAAAGAGGCTACTTCATGAAAAAAGACACAAAGTAGCCTAAATTAAGATCAAGTTTTTATCAAAACCAATAATTACAACAGATTATTAAAATAACTGAAAACAAATAATAAAACTCCTTTTAATTTTTTGAAATTGGTAATTGATTTTAAACCATATCAGTGTTTCATATTTTTTTAACACTGGTAATACTAATTCACTTAGAATAAACTATATTAATAATTTTTATGTACTTAGATTGCAATAGATGGAAAAGGCATATTGTATGATGCGTGATACTTATGTTGAACCAAACATTACAAGCCTGACATGTAAAAAAGATAACATTTTTTTTATTAAAATAAAAATTATGATAGATTATTAAAAATAATAAATAATAAAATTTCTTTTAAATTTTAATTAATTTACCAATTTTAGTATTTTTATAGTGCAGTTTGGCTAGGTATAATATGTTGATCCACTCAGTGCAGATGCATGTGAGATCCAAATTTTATTATTAAAATAAATAATTTTTTTTCAATTTTTTACAAACTTTTAGAATCCAAAAGCTTTCGATTAAATAGGTCTAAAACAAAGTACATGGAACGTAAGTTTAATAAATATAAAAAAAATAGATAAAGTGGTTATAAGAATCAAAGAGACACCAAAAGGCAAGAGCTTTTGATATCTTGAATAAAAAATTTGCAAAGTGGAGAGATTCATAAAATAAGAGTAGGGTGGATGAAGTGGAGAAATGCATCAAGAATACTGTGTGATTGTAAATATGCCTATTAAGTTAAAGGAAAAGATTTATAAGACTGCTTTATGACCAATTATGCTCAATGAGTGTAGTTGAAATGAAAATGTTAAGATAGAAAAGTGGAAATATACGAAAAGATATGATTCAAAAAATGAGGAAATTTACTTAAAGACAAAAGCATCCCCCTATTGATGAAAAGATGAGGGATAAATGGCTTGAGATGGTTTGTTCATGTTCTTAGGAGAGAGATTAATGCATTAGTGAATTGATTCGGATTGAAAAAAAAAAAAAAAAAGGAATATAAAAAACAACATTAATAGAAGTAGTAAGAAAAGACATGTCTATTTAAGAAGCAGCAGAGAGTGTGACTTCAAATAGAATAGAAAGACGAAAAACAATACATGTGGCCAACCCAGACTAATTTTTTAAGGATCCATTGCCGACCCCAACAATTTAGAACTAAGATTTTGTTGTTGTTTTTGTTTTGGTAAAAAAATTTGAATATACTCACTCATTAAAAAGTGTTAAATATTGTTTTTGTCCCTAAAGTTTGTATGAATTTCATTTTTTTGTCCCTAAACTAAAAAATAATAATAATAATAAAATATTTGTTACTCCAAAACCTTTTAAAGGGTTTTTTTTTTAAATAGTTTATAGGTGAAAAATAAGAATTATATAGTTTAGGGATGGAAAAAATATACTTTTTAAAGTTTAAGTACAAAAAGTGTAAAGTTTTTAATAGCTTAGGGACAAAAAAAAAAACTTTTATAGTTTACGGACCAAAAAACAAATTTAATGCAAATTTTAGGGACAAAAACAATATTTTTAGCTAAAAACAGCCTTTTTATTATAAGGGAAAAATAAATTTTTTTAAAAAAGGGAGAAGGCGGATAGTTGGCACAATCACACTGAAATAGTCTGTTCTCCTTTATTAGAACAATCAGTGTTCAATTCTGTTGAACCCCAATTGTTGTAATTATCAAATTTAATCAAAAAACTAAATTGCTAATTATTACATAATCCCACACTCTCATAGTGTGTACTAGAGGTCTTATGATTTCACATAGAATTTTTTTTTCTTTTCAAGTTATGTGTTTATAAAAGTTTTAGTCACATCTTATGCAAATTTCTGTTACTTTTAGTTAATAGTGACTTAATGAGAGCACAAATTAGAACAATTTTAAAAGGTTCATATTTTTACTTGATACTTTTTAAAATTTAGGGTTGAATTTAAAACTACTTCAAATTACATAAGAATTATATAATTTACCCGTCTTTAACAAAGAGTAGCCATTTGCCGTAGAGAAGGTAGTCACTTCGCACAACTATGGTTTCTAAGAGTCCAACTCTCTTTATGTTGCATATAATATGATGTGTATGCAATGATATCTCACCACTCCCTTACTTCAGAAAAAATAAAAAGAAAATATCAATAGTCTGTCACAAAATACTGACCTCCCAAGCTGTAAATCCTCACCAAATGTTCTCAAGCCACTTCCACTATCTGAGATTGCTGTTGTTTGTCCTCTTCCCAAGGTCTGCATTTATATCCACCCTCAACATTAAGGCCCTTGGAGCGAACTACATATTTTTGAAGAATTTGGAGAAAGAGACGACAACTACAAAACAAATAGGGGGGGAGTTTGACCTTTGGGAATGGCAACCTTGATGGAGAAAGAGCACCTATGTTGTGAGGAACAGGATCATTTCTCAGAGGGTCCACGATCAATCTCATATACGGGTACTTTGCTCTTACTGCCTTGCACACCTCACCCGGCAAAAGATTATCCCTTAGACTACAAGTGACTTGAAACAGAGCATCCTGTACACTTCTATATTCACCTGTAATCTGCACAAATTACAGGTTTCTTTTCAGCATTAATTAGGCTAGCAGGTGGCACCATAAGTTTGCTATGAGTTGAATTTAGAAATAAGAACATATAGTCCTCCCTAAATGCTTGACAAGTCGCCTACAAGACATAATGTTCCATTCTTTATGGCAATTAGAGTCAAAGTTTTGTTGTATAACATCTCACATGTACAAAAATCTAGCACAGTGGTGCATTTTTTCTTTTTAAAAAAATCATTATGCATCTAACGATTATAATACCTCACTGGATAAACATGAAGCTAATCACACCTGTACTACTACATCATTCCCTGAAGCACAATTCCGAATGTGGTCCCCATCCAGTATCCGTATATCAGCACCAGTGAGTCCTCTCATTTCTGAAAGCACCTCACCTTCATTGCCACCCAAACAACCAACTGAGTCCGATGCAACTAGAAGCTTTGCAGTTACAGGTCTTCCCTGACTCCAGCCTGATGGATACCTTTCAACGATTCCCTCAATAATTCTACTGAATACAAGAGCTACAGCCTTTTGTGCAGGAGAGTAGCATGATTCAATGTTCTACAACAGATTAAGTCACACACATATCAATCACAAATAAGACTGTGAGTATGTGCATACATGTGGTTTGCGTGCTATAAAGATAAAACTACAAACCTCCCACGCAGAGATGGTAACCACACGCTCACGGGACTCGGTTAAAGGAGCTGCAAACATTATAGAAGCGCCAGCTTCGTTCTGCATAGCTCTGACTATAGTTCCTTTTTTGCCAATCACATAACCAGCTGCATTATTAGAACAGAGCATTCTGAATATAACTTCTTGCTTATCATTCAATTCTTGGGCCGAAACTGCATCAGGCGACCAAGTATTTGCATTCCAATAACTGTTTTCACCAGGCAAAGCTGGCAACAATGTACTAAGATTTGGGAAAAACTCATCAGGAGAGGCTCCAGAAGAAGAGCCTCCTATAGGTCTATTCAAAGGGGTTGGGGTTTTGTCTTGGAGACTGGTAGAAACATCAATCAGTGCTTTCTTCACAGCCAAAATGCCACCAACAATCTGACCTCACAGTGATACACAAATTCTCAGAAGACAGCTCTTTTAAAATTTTCTAAATACAAATATAATCAAATTCAAAACCCCCCAGAAAAAGCAAAAAATCTAGCCGTAGCAAATGATAAATTGAATATTCGTCACAAATAAGTTTTTTTTTTTCTTTTTCTTTTTTTAGAAGAAGACAGAATTTCATTAATATTAACTCAGCTACATTCAGCTAAAAAACACATCCTCCATCCACAGTAATAAATCACTGACATGTCTTGAAAAATGGCATCAATTTTGCCAAAAGATGCAAAATTGATAGTCATAAATAATTAATCATGGAGATTAATATATATATAGCATTATATACAATATTTGATCTAGACAGTAAATCCTACAATCAACTGACCCCATCTGCTAAAACTTATTTACCCTGACAGGATAAGCAGTTTATGAACACGTCTATCGAGGAGATTAATGCATATATAGAACATTAAATACGATATTTTAATAAATTAAATTTTTTTTTTTTTTTAAAAAAAAAAGGTGTGAGCTCACCTGAATCAATTGGTGGTCGTTAGCGGTGGAATGTGGGTGGGCCCGCAAGATTCTAATAAACTTAGCACCGCTATCACTCTTCACTCTTTTAATGTTCTTCCCACCTTTTCCCATCACGGCGCCAATCTGAGAAGTGTGCGCCAACAATCTACAACACACCTCCCCACCCATGGCACCACCCTCGCTCAGTGCTACCGCTTCCCATACCCTAAGCATCGCCTCCTGAGCGCTCGACACGTCTCGCAGCTCCTCGCCGCCGTGCAGCAAGGCGATCCTCCTGTCCACGGCGCCCGATCCCGCCACGCTCACGACCCGGTGGTCGGATCCTGGAGCCGGCATGTCGCAGTGGATCCGGGTGCCCGTTTCGCGCTGGATGTGCGACACGACGGCTCCGTCGTTTCCGATGATTCCGCGGCCGGGGGAGTCGGGGATGAGGACCAGGAAAGACACCTGTCCAGGTGCGAGCTTCGTCGCCGGCCGCCTCGGGCGGTTGCGATTGAATGAGTCGTCGGCGTCGTTGGGGTAGGTTGAAACCGGTGGAGCGTAAATCGGATTATCCATATTTAGAGAGAGAGAGAGAGAAGACTTTGTAAACGTTAGTTAGAAGGAGAGTGCGCCAAAGCGCACGACGGAAGTAGCGAATAATCGCCTCAAAGGAAGGACCGAGTCTAATATAAAATAAAAATAAAAATAAATGAAATGAAATGAGCTGAAAGCAAAGCAAAACAACCCAAATTCCTTTCACTGTTTGGACGCAGAAATAAGCAACGTTTTGTTTTTTTTTTTTTTTTTTTTTTGGGGGGGGGGGGGGATTTGCTTAGGGTTTTTTATTATTATTATTATTTTTTTTTTTTTAGGAGTTTTGATTACTTACCTTAAAAGGAATTTGGGATACCTTTAATTATCTTTTCTTTTTTCAAAAACATTGCTTTTCCAATATTTTTAGTGACAGTGATAAGTTATTATTTGTATGTTTAAGACTATATAACTTTTATCTACAACTTTTTAAAATTTTATTCTCTTACATTTTTTCTTTTAAAAAAAATTTCTCTCTATTTCAACCTACAGATATACTTTAGTACATTTTTAATAAAAAGTTAAACAAATTGTTCCCTAAAAGACATACAAAATAAAATAAAATAAAAATTATTTGATTTGCGTGAAACATGTAATCATTAATTAAATAAGAAATTGTGTTTTTCTACCGTAAAGTTATCTCATCAATTACACTTCATCGTTGAATTATTGAAACTCACGATTCACCTCCAATTTTAAAAATATATTATATTTAACCCATTTCATCTGCCTTGCTATTAACACTAACGAAAAAAAAAAATATATATATATATATATATATAAGAGTTTGCTCAAAAAAGTAAGGATTCTCTTTAATCCACCCAGTGAAATCAACAATGCCTAAAGCATATTTAGCTAGTAAATGGGCTGGTCTATTACCCTACCTATGTACAAGAATAGTCCACCCGGCGAAAGTCTTTCTAGAAAGCATGCATTCCTAGAATAACTGGCTCTACTATAAATGGAGGGGTGGAAGTTTCACAAAGAGCTCGGTGTACAATGATGGAGTCTCCCTCAAGAATGAACTTTTGGAACGATTTGATTGAACTCATCAACTCCTCCTCTTAAAGTTAAAAAGACAAAAATACCCCTCTACATCTCTGTTTGTTTCCCAATGATACTTAGGGGTGTTGGGAGGATAAACACCTTGGAGAGCTTCCTTGAGTAATTAATATAACATATAGATACACACTTTAACCCGACCTAAGCCTGATGGGTATGTACTCAATTATGTTATATTAACCACTCATTCTTCTCATCTTTATTTAATGTGGGACTTCACTCACACGTGTAACCCAACAATCTCCCCCTCACATGTAAGTCTCTACCTCTCTGTAGGTTTTAAAACCTCTTTGTGGGCCATGAACAAGTCCTACTCACTCCCCTTTGCCTAATGGGCTTTTCACTTCATCAACGCATCATCCATGGAAACCACGTGTCAACCCCGCACGCACATCCATAGGAACCCCGCACATTCATGTCCATGGGAACCTCGCACCACACCATTATTTAGCACCATTAGCAATATTCCTTTGTTGGGCTTTTTTCTTTTTCTTTTTCTTTTTCTTTTTCTCCAGTATCTTTGTGTGTGGGCCATTTAGGCTTTCTCTGTCCCCGTTGGGTAGGGACCATGAACACCTCACCACCTTCACTGCACACCACCATGGGCTTTGATACCACTTGTTGGGGGGATAAACACCTTGGGGAGCTTCCTTGAGTAATTAATATAACATATAGAGACACACTTTAACCCAAAAAGCATAAGCCCGATGGGTATGTGCTCAATTATATTATATTAACTACTCATTCTTCTCATCTTTATTCAATGTGAGACTTTACTCACACGTGTAACCCAACAAGGGGTGTGCAGCCAACCCGCCAAAACCGACCCGACCTAACCCAACCTATCGAGTTTGGTCAGTTTTTAGGGCTTAGTGGGTTAGGTTACAAAATTTTTTTGATA
The DNA here is from genome assembly GCA_028535165.1 of Quercus tomentella. Classification (NCBI taxonomy): domain Eukaryota; kingdom Viridiplantae; phylum Streptophyta; class Magnoliopsida; order Fagales; family Fagaceae; genus Quercus; species Quercus tomentella. The sequence continues at coordinate 17,478,430 of JAPQVY010000001.1, forward strand.
GCAGGTCGGATTGGGTTCGTATCATAAAATTCCAAACTCGCCAAACCCAACTCGACCCACCCATATATTTAAAATATATTATATAATTAATAAATTTTTTTAAATAACCAGCTCTTCCTATCCTATATAAAAGCCAATTAGTTCACACAAACCCTAGTAAATTACTATTGTTGTTTAGTCATTATTGTTGTTTGCCTTTAAGGAGTTACATTGATACTAATTTTTGGGTTTTTTTTTTAAATATATTTATATTTATATTTTTTTATGCTCAGTTTAATAATAATAGTAATAAAAAAAAAAGTTGTCAAACTCTTGGGTTCAACCTGATCCATGTGGGTTAGGTTAGGTTGGACTTATGTGATAGGTTGGGTTGGGTTGAATTTTTTTTTAACCCACCATGGTGGGTTGGGTCAAAAAATCTCCTTAACCCAACCCAACCCGACCCATGCACACTCCTATACCTCACTCCAAACAAAGGTTAGGAATACTAAAAATTACATCCACAAAAATATGAGAAATAATAGGAAATCCCCAAAAAAAAAAAATCATGTTGTCTTTGTTGTGATGTACATATACTAGTAATAGATTTGATCATTTCTATTAAACTTTACCACCACTAACATGCTATTCAATCATCTGTTTATATGATGCTTTGATATATTTTATAAATTAATATACTCATTAATTATGAGTGTGTGACCAATCTCGCAGAAGGCGATAATGTCCTACCATGATCCATAATAATGAAGGTAATTATTATATCTCATACGTACCAAATTTTTTATAACATTCTTTTAGTCCAAGTAAAAAATAATGGATTCTCAAAAAAAAAAGTAAAAAATAATGACAATGAATATTGAAATATGTAATATAAAATCTAATTATCAGTCTCATGACTGAGGTATACAGTATATTTGGTAGGCCGAGTATATGTATACAGTACACAATTACAACTCCATTCATATTTCCATAAAGTTGCGTTATTAGATAGTTATGAAACTTTAGATTTTTTTTTTTTTAATCGGAAAAAATCACTTATATGCTCCGTTAGGATCGCAAAACTGCTTCATGTTTGTGGAAATTAAGGGCCCGTTTGTTACCATTATTTAAACAATAGTTTTCAATGTTTAAACAATATTACACGAATTTTTACATATTTTTCCAATAATACATATTTTTAAAAAATACAAATAATATTACTAAAAATCTCCTTCCAAACCGCCCTAAAATTCTCAACAAAGTCAAAAGTCTTTGTTTGGAGGGCTGGTAAGGACATTCTCTCAACTCAAGTCAATCTAGGTCGTTGTCGGATTCTTTTGTTGGATAGCTATTAAATTTGTCAACAAGAGCCTAAAGCACTGCTTCATGTTTTATAGGAGTGCGAAGCTGATAGAGATGTTTGGTCCTTAAGCTCAAAATGCCTTCGAAAAATTCTCCACTAGTCAGCTGGACTTTATTCAACTATTTGAGGAATTAATACACCGTTTGAATCAAAATGATCTAGAATTATTTCTAGTGCAAGCTTGGTTGCTATGGATTCGTCGAAAAATCGCTTTATAAAAGGTGAAAAACTCAAGGAACCATTTACATTGAATACCAGTGCAGCAGAGTCATTAAAGGAATTTCAAAGTCAACAAATTCAAGTTCTTAGGATGCCAAATTCACGTCTTGTGGACTTGTGGCAACCCCCTCCAACTCTCATCTACAAGCTCAACTTTGATGGTGCAATTTTCTCAAATAATCATTCTTCGGGTTTTGGAGCAACTAATAGAAACGAAAGGGGTGAGAAGTCATGGCAGCTCTTAGTGCAAAAGGTCCCCATGTGAGTGATGCTGAAGAAGTGGAAATACTTTCATTACGAAGGCTGTGCTTTTTGCAATTGAGCTGGATTCCGTGATGTCATCCTTGAGGGGGATAGCGTTAATGTTAGGGCAAACTCTCTATACCGAAAATGGACTGTTCACGACTTGGGCATATTTTGCAAGAAATAAAGATGCTGGTGGCTGATCTTTGCAATGGTTTTTTCTTATGTGTTAGAATATCTGGTAACTCAGTGATGCACTCTTTAGTTAAGTTTGCTAAATCTATTTCTAATTATGTAATTTGGATAAAAGATTTCCCTCCTCCTGCCTTAGAAGCTCTGTCTTTTGAGGTAAATGTTTCTCTTTTGTGAATGATAGTAGTTTTTCCCTTATAATAAAAAAGGATGGCAAAACTCAATAGTACAGAACAGATTTAAAAGCTAATTCTCCAATACCTTCTAATCGGGACTCCCATTGTGGAAATAAGGTTAGAGGCTTAGCAATCAAACTGTGGTTTAAATTTACAATACAAAAACCTTTCATCCACAATCCAGGCTTTCGCCATTTTTTTCCTCTTTTCTTTGATTAGTACTTGAGCCTCAAGTTTATAAGTCTAAAACACTAGAACAATTTCAAGTACCTTTCAACTCCAACCAGTACCTATTTCCTTTTACTTAATTTAGAAATCCTGAATTTTCTCTAATTTTCAAACCTTTTTACTCTTGAAATCATAACTATAGCATCCCAAAATCCCCCTACAATTCTTGCTGCCAAAAAATCCTTAAACAGAGATTTTTGTTTCTACCAATCCTGCAAGAGTCATTATTTCTATTCCAAATTGAACCTCAAACCTTGTAAAATTATAGGCCCGTGGCCCGCGGGCTTGATAAAATAATAAGCTCATTGGCCCATTAACAACCATCAATGAGAAGGGAGAAGCATGTTCGGGAAGCAAAGGGATGTGACGTCCAGTAAACATCACCTCCAAATTAAATGCTATATACCTACTAGACTGGCCGCATTATTTATAGAATGACAGTAGATGGAGCCAGAACTTTGACGGGGCGAAAGATTCTGCGGAATCTCAGTGGGTGTGTTTGGTTTATGTTTTCATACAATCATTTTCAGTTTTTAAATAATATTATACGTATTTTTATATATTTTTTCACTCACACGTATTTTTATAAATATTTTCAAATAATAATTTTTAGTTTTTAAATACATGTACCAAATGGACTCTTAATCTCTCGTACTTGAGAACGTGAGCGCCAACAATGCTACAACATCTCCTCTTAGTTTGTTTTCCATGTGCTTTCTGTCTTACTCCATTTTCTATTAATGAATATAATACCAGTTTTCTCTTTAAAAAAAAAAAAAAAAAAAAAAAACCTTTGAGTTAGAGAATAGTCTTATTGTTGACTATGTACGATAGTTTTAACTTCTGACTTTGTTATTATTTAGTTATTGAGATTTTTTTTTTATAAGAACAAAATTATTTTTTTTGTAATTTTTTAAAAGGAGGTTATTTATTTTGGATAAAATTAACTAATTGAGCTTAATTTTTTTTAGTTTTACTATTAGTAATTTTTGTTGTTGGATTATTTTTTTGGGCTTGTATATTTTGTTTTAGATTTTAGATCTATAAATTTTTTTATGGTCACTAAAATAAGGAAAATGCTAGAGTTACAAGCTTTTTTTATATAAATTATTGATATGATAAGTAGTTATTGGTAAGTAAAAAAATGATGTGAGTACTGAACTCATTATGCAAATCAATAAGAATTTGCTATCAAAATAGTTTATAAAAATGTTGTAAAAAAGTTTGTGAGTATAACATTACGCTTAGAAGAATCAATTATATTTTTTAGGAGAAATAAAATATAATTTTATAGAACAAAATTATTAAAATTGGCATGTGTATATATATATATATATATATATATAATATTTTTTTAAAAAAATTGGGGGGCAATCCAATGATGCCTCCGTCCCTGCCCGTCTAAACAGTGCTTTACACTTATACTCACACCCACTATCACCTCAAAAGTGAGGGGAAAATGAGTTGGGACAAATAGCTTTTATCTCGTCACTTGCCCTATAGGCGGACGGCCAAGAGGAAATCTCCTCCCCTATAAATAAAGTTAGAAACCCAAGAACAAAGGACGTAGAGATTTTGAGCTGAAAAAAGAATTATATGTAATGGTATGTTTAGATACCGTTTATTTGTTGAAAATTAAAAATTCATGGTTGAAAATATTGTAGTAAAATAATTTTTAAAGTTGTAAATAGTACTGTGAGACCCAAATTTACCTAAAAATCTGTATTTTGTTGAATTTGATGGTCCATAAAAAGTACCCATAAGAACACTAAAAAACGTAAAACGTACGTATGGAGCAAAATGTCCAATACAAACTCACACTAAAGAGTGACCAAGAATGAATAGTTGTACTTATCAAAACTTATTATTGGCGTTCCCATGTATTAATGAGATTACGATCATTTTCTTCCATGTACTTTTGTCTACTGTCTCTATTATTTTAGATCCTTTACTTGAATAAGTCATTAACCCATGTTTACTTCCTTTTTTTCTTTTTTTTTTCGCTGAAAATTAACTCATGTTTACAAAATTAATTATGACCGACATATAATTAAATAGTATCTCCCTTGGAAATATTTTGGGCATACACACTCTATTTTTTGTTTTTCTTTACCATACTTAATTCTCCTTAGGAGTTAGCACTGCACACCCTTAGTACAGTAATCACTCCACAAGTATGGGAGGGGGCAAAGGTGGGGATTCAAGTCTCCAGGAAGGAGCTTCACACACATATATACTTAGATTAGGCTATAGTAGAAATTCTATCTTGTATAAAAAAAAAAAAAAAAAATTCTCCTTAGGAGTTACGACTCAAACATTTCAGAGTAATTATACCATTCATTCAATCAATCTAATAAAGACCTACATAAGCTAAGCAACACATGAAGTTCTTGTAATACTAAAAATCCGATAGCAGTGTCTACAATTGATATGTTTCAAGTATATGAGTGGTTTTTCTCTCAAAAAAAGAAGAAGAAAAAAAGTATATGAGTTGCACCATAAACTTTTCGAATGCACATTTAGCAACTAAACTATGACCCCTATTACACTTTGTAACCTACCATTAAAGTTTGCTGTTAACTTGAATGAACATTCAAAATTTAGAATGTAAAGTGTAATAAGAAGTATAATTTAGGGTGGTAAAGTGTAATTTATCTTTTGTTTTTAAAGTATTGAGAATAGGGGCAATTGGGTTTTTTCACGTGATGTCATATTTCCATCTAAGTTAACAGTAAACTCAACGTCTGGGTGTAAAGTGTAGCAATGGTCATAGTTTAGGGTACAAAAAGTGCATTCGAAAAGTTTATGGTGCAAAATGTAATATAAGTTATAATTTAGGGTAGTAAGAGCAATTGCATCAGTGTGTGCAAAATAGAAAAAGCAATAAGTTTTGCACATTTTTGCTCAAAAACAACCCACATCAGTGGGTCTATAATACTGTATATATACAATATTGCTACAGTAACCGTACATATTGTTACAATAACCATGTAAATATACACGGTTACTGTAGTTTTCTATCCGATTTCTTTAATATTTTTTTTCTCTCTCATCTCTCACCCTTGTCAGACGACCTATCTTCCCCTACACTTTCTTGATCTCTTCAATGTCCAGAAAAAGGAAAAGAACAGGAAGAAGAACAGGAAAGAAGACGAAGAAGACCACTGCAAGTCTGCAACCAACCAACCAACCACCCCACCACCCAAAACAAAACTGTGGGTTTTATTTTATTTTGGACAGTACCCAAGCCCAAATAGAATTAAGGATCCTAAACCCCCAAGAAGTCTTGTACTTGTTGTTTGGTGGACTGAGCTTGGTTCACCGCAGCTGTAGTGAGTTAATTACGAACCAAGTTGTGCGCAAAACATGGATCTTACAACACAGACACATTCATATATACAAAATATATACGTATTGTAAAGTAAATGGCTGAGGAACAGTAAAGGAATTAAAAAAAAGAAGAAGTAAATAAAGACGTTTGGGATCCTCAAAAAGATAAATGATATTTCATTATTTTTGAGTTTTGGTACATTGGGTCCTTCTTCTACTAGGATATGTCACAATGTACAAATAAGTTCAAAAGTCACAGACTTAGATAGTTCTTTGTAAGCTTCTAAGACTTCTGAAGTTTGAATCCCTTTGAATCCAAGTGTATCCTATAGTGTCTATCTCAGGATCCCTCACAATGTTTTCCTCATTTTTTCCTTTTTTAAATTTTAAAGAAACTTTTCAAAGGATCTTTTTGCTCTGATTCCTTATTACTGAATGGTTTTTGCTAATGGCTTCATCCCCTTTTATAATACCTTTCTAGGGTTTTTGGTGTATCATTGATTTCCTCCATTTGCAATCCTAAATACCAGAACCAATGTTGTGTCAATAACATTGGTGGCTGGTCCATTCCTTATTTTCTCACTATATTCTTCTTTTGAGGTTTCCTCCCAAAAAATCCCCAACTGACCTTCCTCTTTTGGGGGGTCCTAAGGGCTGACTTTCAATCCTCTCTTCCCAAAACTTCTAGATGCTCATTTTCAGACCCACCCTTTGGTTGCTTCACCTTTTGTATTTTCTCTAAATGGGTAGATTCCTCCTTGTCAAGTTGAAAGATCCTCAGCCTCTTTCCTTCATGGTTCACCCTTCTGCGTTCCCCAAGGTACCGAGCTTCTTTTTCATCAAGTGCTGATTCCTAAGTCACCAGCCTTTTTTTCTAAGCCATAGGCGGCTGATGGGACATGCCTATCTTTATTCCTTGTGTTCATGATCATGCTCCCTTGAGCTGCCCAAATCCCAACTGATCCCTTCCTGCATTTCCCGAGGATCCCATGGTTTTGGCAATCCCAAGGTATCTTGGTCTAGTCCCTTTCTGGACTCCCCGGGAAACTCTCTTTGCAAAGGCTGGGTTGAACTTCCTTTTTCTTTTTCCTTCCTTTTCCAAGGCCCTAAAGCTCGTCCATCCATGGGTTTGGGCTTCTTCTTACTCATTTTAAGTGGGCCTTTAGTTTTAGATTTCAGTACTCGTGATATTTTGGACCTCAACAAAAACCAAACAAAAAACCTAAGGGAAAACCGATTCAGAATCATCACTAATTTCCTTAGACAAAATCAAAATCACCACCATTTGGAACCAACACCTTTTTTCTTAGCACTATCTGAGTCTTCTTGTTGCCTCTTGCCGTATTCCCAGCCAATTTGAACACCTAGAGAATTCACCGCATAAACTTTAAATCAATAATAAGAAGTAAATTTAAAGAAATATAAGAGAAAGAGAGATTTGATTTTCAAGTGCTTATCAATGGAGGATTGGGTAGAGAGATCTGATTTTCAGATTTGAGCCAAGGAAGTTGATTGGAGAGATTTGAGATTTTTTAAATTTGAGAGAGAGAGCATCTGTTCAGAGAGAGAGAGAGTGAAAAAGAGAGTTTTGACGTGTAGGGAAAGAATAAAAGCATTATAAAAAAAATTATTATTTAAAGGAAATAGAGTGTATAATAGATGATTTAGATGTAGGTGTTTTTGTAAAGTGATCATGTAAAATAGAAAAAATAATCTTCTATTATAAAATAGAAAGAAAATTATAGAAGGACCGATGCTATTACAAGTGTAATTTCCTTTTTTCTTTTCTTTTTTTCATTTCAAGAAACTTTCTTCCCTTTATTTTATTTTTTTTAGACATTTAAGTTTTTTTGAGACTCGTGAGTTATGTTGTTTATCAAAAAAAAAAAAGCAGATATGTCAGCAGTTATGTTGTTTATCATAAAAAAAAGCAGATATGTCAGCCATCTTTATGAGCAGTGACGTCTAAAATCTAAATCAAAGGCAACAATGTACGATTGGTCGTAACGTCAACGTTGGCTTCTGGTCTTTGCTTTATTGTGAGAGAGAGAGAGAGAGAGGGAGAGATATTTTGACTAAAAGCGTTTTATTTTTTAAAATAATAATCATAATCATTTGCCAAAATTGTAGTGATCATATATACATGTGGTATATATATTCATTTTCATGTTCTACGTATAATTTGTGGGAGAACTATTATCTGAATATAAATATAACAAGTTAGGGCCTAAAAGATTTTTAATAATATTGTTGTAATTCTGTGAAAATATATGGCCCAAAAATCTCACATTTATTTTTTGCAGATGATAGCTTAGTGTTCTGTAGAGCTACCATGTCGGACTTACATGAAATCCAAGCCATTCTATCCTTATATGAACGTGCTTCAGGTCAAAAGCTCAATCGGGAGAAAACTTCTATATTTTTCAGCAAGGCAGTAAATGTTGAAAGAAGGCAAGAGATTTCAGACTTCTTGGGGGTTCCGGAAGTAAAAGAATATGAAAAATATCTTGGCTTGCCGGCGGTGGTAGGAAGGAATAAAAAGGAGAGTCTAAGATACATAAAGGAAAGGGTATGGAATAAAATACAAGGGTGGAGAGAAAAACTATTATCCCAAGCTGGTAGAGAAATCCTATTGAAGGTGGTGGTGCAAGCAATTCCATCCTTCGCCATGAGCTGCTTCAAATTACCGATGAGTCTATGCAATGAGATTGAGGCTATGATTCGAAAATTCTATTGGGGGCAGAAGGGGGAGCAAAGAAAGATCCATCGGAAAAAATGGGAAATTCTTTGTAAACCAAAGTTGGAGGGAGGCATGGGATTCAAGGACCTGGAAAAATTCAATGATGCTATGCTAGCTAAACAGGTGTGGAGGCTATTAAGGGATCAGAATTCTCTCTTCTTTCGTGTCTTCAAGGCCAAATATTTTCCAAAGGGTTCGGTCTTGGAAGCTACAACTTCATCTGGGTCATATGCATGGCAAAGTATTATGAAAGCCAGGAAGGTAATCTCAGAAGGAATGAGGTGGAGAATTGGTGATGGCAAGAACATAAGTCTGTACTGTGACAATTGGCTTCCAGGCGGAGGGTCCTCCAAAATAGTTTCTCCATGGGTACCTGAGTTAGAAGGGGCAAAGGTTTTAGCTCTTATATCCCAGGATACAGGTACTTGGGACCAGAATCTGCTATATCAACATTTTCTCTCCTTTGAAGCCCAACGCATCATGGCTATTCCTTTGTGCCTAACAAACCAGAAGGATGTGTTAATATGGTCGGGCTGTTCTAATGGGGAGTATTCAGTGAAATCTGGTTACAAACAGCTGTGTGAAGAGGAAAACATGTCGGAAGCATCGGCTTCGGATGTCTCAATCTAGAAAGCTTTCTGGAAACGTATGTGGAAGATTCGGGTGCCAAACAAAATTAAAACTTTTCTTTGGCGAGTATGCTCCGACGCACTACCTACAAAAGTGAACTTGAAGAAGAGGAAAATCCTTGAAGACACAAGATGTGGCGCCTGTCTTTCTGCTCAAGAGACCACCCTCCATGCTATATGGAGTTGTGATGAATTGAAAGAAGTTTGGCTCCCCTGTTTCAGTTGGGTTAGAACAGAGTACTCGAACATTAATGAAGTACAGGAGCTAATTAGTCTGATTGGGGCACAGAAATAGAGGCTGGAATTGTTCGCGGTAGTGGCATGGTTTGTTTGGAATCATAGGAACAAAATACGGCTCAAAGAACCTAGCTTGGACAAGAGCAGAATTTTCAGTGTAGCAGTGCAGTATCTCTCGGCGTTCCAGTTGAAGTTTCCGGAAAAAATGGCTAAGTCCCCTGCAATTGCGACGAAATGGAGTCCACTGTTGGGCGAGGGGTATAAAACCAATTATGATGGAGCAGTTTTTGAAGAGGCGGGTGAGGCAGGGATAGGGGTGGTGGTGCGAAATGGTAATGGCGAAGTACTTGCTTTACTTTCAGAAAAAATACCTTACCCCAACACAGTGGAGTTGGTGGAAATCGTAGCTGCAAGAAGGGCTATCCGGTTCATTGTGGAATTGGGCATGGCACAGTCAATATTTGAAGGAGACTCAGAGATAGCTTACAAGGCACTGAAGTCAGGTGATGTGGGTCACTCCTCAATCGGTCAGTACGTGAAAGACATAATGTCTATTTTCGGTTCGCTTCGAACTTTCTCTTTCTCTCATATTAGGAGGCAGGGTAATTATGTGGCTTATGTCTTAACAAAGAGAGCAAAATTTTCCTTTCCGTTATTAATCTGGATGGAGCATGTTCCGTTAGACGTGTTTCCTTTTGTACTTTCAAACTTATAGTTTTCTAATACCATTTAGTCGTACTGATTCTCAAAAAAAAAAAAAAGAATGTGTAAAAAAAGTGAACACGTAATATAGTACTTAAACAATAAATTACCAAACGGCAACTTGACAACTACGGTTATGTTTTTTCCTTTAACAAGTAAAAACTCAAAGTTAATGAATCTCAGCTTCTTCAATTTTTTATTCTTTTGCTTTAGTCATTTTCTTGGCCTGCCGCAGCTTTTGTAATTTTTTATTTATTTCCTTTAGTCATGTCTTCTATTTGTGGCAGTGTATAGCCTGCTTCTTGTCCTGTAGCCTAGGCGGATAGGCCTGTTGTGGCTCAGACCTTATTCTTATACTTTGTATTCTTGCCATTTTTTAATATATCAATTCTACCTTCTTCAGTCAAAAACAACACCCACCCTCCTGACATCACGTGCAATCAACGTCAAAATAAGCTATTATTAATCAATCACGTTCTTCTTCTTCTTCTTCATTCAGCTATCCAACCAACCTTGGATTCCATTGCAGTGCCTTGCCTTGCGCTTCCATGACCAGCAACGAGAAGAAGCTTCACATAGCCATGTTCCCATGGCTAGCCTTTGGGCATATGATCCCCTACCTAGAGCTCGCCAAGCTCATAGCTCAAAAGGGTCACCGCATCTCCTTCATATCCACCCCTCGAAACATTGATCGCCTCCCCAAACTCCCGCCCAATTTGGCTTCCCTCATAGATTTGGTGAAGCTTCCATTACCCCACGTGGACAACCTCCCAGAAGATGCCGAGGCCACCATTGATGTCCCTTTAAACAAGGTCCCGTACCTCACAAAGGCATACGATGCTCTCCAAGACTCTGTGGCTCTGTTCCTAAAAGACTCACAGCCAGATTGGCTTCTTTACGACTTTGCTCCTTATTGGTTACCAAGAATAGCTCGGGAACTAGGCATCCCAAACGCTTTCTTCAGTATATTCATCGCTGCCTTACTGAGCTTCATGGGGTCGAAAGCCCTTTTCGGCGACCGCAAGAACCCAGAGGATTTTACAGTGCCGCCCAAGTGGGTCCCATTCCCAACCACGGTGGCGTATCGGTTCTTCGAGAGTATGAAAATCTTCGAGTGCACAGAGGCCGACGAGTCAAACGTGTCTGTTTTTTCCCGTTTCGTGGAAGTACTTGATGGTTGCGACATAGTGGTTGTGAGAAGCTGCATGGAGCTCGAGCCAGAGTGGCTACGTCTTCTTGAGGATCTTCACAGGAAACCGATTCTCCCAATTGGTCAACTTCCCACTATAGTGCTCAACAGCGAGGACGAAACCGACACATGGTTGTGGATGAAAGAGTGGCTGGACAAGCAAGCCAAAGGTTCAGTAGTGTACGTAGCATTTGGGAGCGAGGCAAAGCCTAGTCAAGAGGAACTCACTGAGATAGCTCTTGGTTTGGAACAGTCCAAGTTACCCTTCTTCTTTGTACTAAGAACTCGACGTGGGACAGCTGATACTGGGTTGATCGAGTTACCGGAGGGGTTCGAGGAGCGAACCAAAGGACAAGGGGTGGTTTGTACGAATTGGGTACCTCAGCTCAAGATTTTAGCTCATGACTCCGTTGGTGGATTTTTCACTCACTCTGGGTGGACCTCAGTGGTGGAAGCACTTCAGTTTGGGAGAGCTCTCATATTGTTGACTTTCTATTCAGACCAAGGGATTAATGCTAAGGTTTTGGAAGAGAAACATATTGGGTATTTGATACCAAGGAACGAGCAGGATGGTTCGTTTACAAGGGACTCGGTAGCTAAGTCACTAAGGCTGGTGATGGTAGAGGAAGAAGGCAAGCTGTACAGGGACAAGGCTAAGGAGATGAAGGGTCTGTTTGGAGACAGGCAGAGTCAGGATCTATACTTGGAAAGTTTCCTTGATTACCTGAAAACCCATCAACGTCTCTCCAAATTGCCATCTGAAAACATTTGCAGTTGAATAAATCCTAGCTATATACCAGTAGCCAACAACATTTGGAAATCGTTATTTCTTCTCTTTGCTTCTTTTTTTTTTTCTCAGCACTTTGCTTCATTAATGGTGGGTTTGTTAAGGTATCAGTTTCCAGGGATTATGGTTAAGCTTTCTTGTAGCTTATTGCTTTTCTCGATTGTCAGCTTTTTGCTTTTCTGTTTAAATAAAGTTGTCTTCGTTTATTTAAAATTTAGAAAAAAATTGTGGATCATGCGAAACGTTTGTGTTTGGTTTCAAAAATTACTTTCAAAAATATAAGAAATCCAGGCATTTTAGGTGGTGTTTGATATATGTGTTTGAAAATATGTGTTTTGTTATTTGAAAACATGTGTGAAAATACGCGTTGGTGAAAAAGTATATTAAAATATATGTAATGTTGTTTAAAAATTAAAAATATATGTTTGAGTTGGTATACCAAACACCCCTTATGTGTTCTAATAATCATGCATGTTAGTTTTGGTTCATTGTTAAAAAAATGAAACCAATTCATAACATATTTTTCCACTTCAACCAATCATACATTTTTTCCGCACCATTTCAAGGGAGAAGGCATATTACAAAAGTGCAGAAACAACGGGAGAAAAACAGCAATGGGGCATTGGCCCACAGGTTGCCACTTTAGCTATAGATTACAGTTCTTTTACATCCACATGGGGTACCCAGAACACATCACAGTGAAAGCCATTTTGAGTCAAAAAACAATGATCAGCTAGTCTAGTACTATCTAGCCAATCAGAGGCTCTTTTCATCTTGAATGTTTGCAGAAGACTCTTGCTGTCACTTAGAAACAAAACATGCTGAAAACCTTGATCTTTTGCTGCTAGTCCAGCTTCAATCACAGCCTCCAGCAATGCCCCAGTTGATGTTCTAGCATTGCTACTAATCGCTCCAAAAAACACCTTACCCCCCTGAACAGTTAATGCTTCATAAGCAGTGCCATTTCTATATGGTCTCCTGCTCCTAGCTCTTGCAAGCTTGATGCTTAGTTGCCAGTCCCCTGTTGCGGACTGATTCTCTGGTTTGGTGCATCTGTCATCTCTGCCCCCTGGAGTGCTATAATTTGAGAGGGTGTCCTTGTATATGCAAGATAAGTTTTAAGCAATTAGAATCACTTCCACTGGATTTGGGGTAATTCCTTGATGAACCACTCTGTTCCTATAAGTCCAGACAGTCTAAAGAGTGGTAAAAATATCCTGCAAATAGCACATAGAATTCGAATCACTTAGATTATGTCTTGAGAGGAGTTGTTTTAACCAATGTTGAACAGAGATACTGGTGTAATTTGATGTGTGAACGGCTAGAGTAGAACCATGCCAGCAAGCTCTTGCAAAGGGGCAGTGAAGGAAAATGTGAGTATGGCTTTCTTCCTCCTCATTACACATTGGGCACAACCTTGTCGTTGAGATGCCCCTGGCATGTAGATTGAGGAGGGTAGGAAGACAATTATGTAGAAGTTTCCAAATGAAGATGCTTTAGAGTACCTTTACTTTCCAAAGGACCTCCACCAACCCATATGTGCTTGAAAGTGCCTAGATTGACTTGATGCATCCCTAGTTAAAAGTTCATAAGCTTTTTTCACTGGCTAATCCCCATTTTTTGAGAACTTCCAAAGGAGTTTATCCTGCACAGAATTTGTCTTGGAGATAGGAATTTGAAGAATTGCAAAGGCCTGAGGAAACGGGTACAAACTTCTAACAAAATCTACCTTCCAATTCCTAGTATTGTGATCAATCAAATCCCCCACAGTACCTGTGGGGAGATGAGGCTGGGATAAGTTCATATTTGGGTGTAAGGTCCAGTTCCTATGGTTTAGAGGGATGTTATACCCATTCCCAACTCTCCACTTTCCTTCCCTCAAAAATTGATTTTCTTGTTTGATGATATTTCTCCAAACCAATGAGTGATGGGGTTTTGACCTACAATCCTGGATAGAACAAGAAGGGAAGTACCTAGACTTAAAGGTTTTAGCTAAGAGGGATTGGGGATTCTAACAAATTCTCCAACATTGTATCTTAAGCATTGCCTAATTCATGTATTTGAACTTCTTAATTCCCAATCCACCAAGTTTCTTAGGTTGGCTAATCTTATCCCAGTTAATTAGATGAAGCTTGTTCTCACCATGATCATGACCCCACCAGAAGGCACAGATAATTGAGTCCATTTTACTGCAAACATATTCTGGAACTCTAGAACATGAAAAGGAATATAATGGTAGGGATTGAAGAACAAAAGCTATTAAAGTTGTTCTACCTGTTTGGGATAAAAGTTTCACTTTCCAACCTTGAAGTTTTGCTTTTTGTTTATCAATAAGCAATTGGAAGTTAGCAACCCTGCTACCTCTCAACTTGAATTGGATACCAAGATACTTGCTAGGTTGTTGGACCAGATTGACCTGAAGGGTCCTGGCAAGGCCTACTTGTTCCTCCATAGGCATGTTTGGTGAACAAAACACATTAGATTTAGCCAGATTGATAGATTGATTCGAGATGGAGCAATACCACTTCAGGATGAGCTAAAGATTTTGAACATAAATTTTATCCTTCCTTCCTTAGGGAAAAATCTGAGCAATGGAGGAAAATGTTGGAAAAGAAATCAAGAAATTGAAAATAACTCCAAAGCTTCTAACAAGTAATTTGATTTTCGTAGTAAAAAATGTAAAATTATGATACAGTTCTAACAAACAGTACCAGTCTTGGGCTTTGAGGTTTGTCTAATCATTTATGTGTTGTTTGTCTTTTTAGAAGAAGGAATAGCAACTAATTAAAACAAAATTTTCTCATTTGAATTTTTTTTAACGAGAATTAACCTCATGTTTTATTTTATATGAAAACTGGTCGACTGCTTGTGTGTTTTAAAAATTTTCAAACTTCTATACTTAAATTTTATGATCAGTTTGGATTGAGGGGAGGAAGGGAGAGTAGAGAAGAATAGAGCAGAATTAGCCCAAAATTAACTTATTTTCAACTAACTCTACTCTAATCTCCCTTCAATCCAAACAGACCCCCAAGATAATTAAAACTTCTTGAAATTTTGTAGAACTTCAACTATAATTGAATTAATCTATATTTAGAGACACAATATTTTTCACAATTGTTAATATGATATGTTGTGATTTATGGATAATAAAAGTAGTGTCAATAGTAGAATAAGTGAAAATGAGTGCTCACACATTTTAAAAATTCAAACTTATAGAAATAATTTGGAATTTTCAAGTTAAAAAAAAAAAAAAAACACGTAAGATGGTAAAGTAATGGAAAAAAAACCAACATGGATGACACGTCGGATACTGGTTTGACCAAGAAAAAAAGTCCCAGGAGGGACTAGGAAGGCCACCTAAAAAAGACAACCTAAAAAGACTGTTACACCATTCTCTCTCTTTCTTTCTCTCTCTAGCTCTCTCTCTGTTTTCAGCGTTAAAACCAGCTTTAAATGCTTCTGCTTTGCTCTCTGAAGAACAAGACTTTTATTACTCTCTGGTGGATTCCAAAACCCTATTACCTTGTAGATTCAAGGGACCCCTCGTTGATTTGAGGTTTTCATTTAGAAGCAAACGTGTTCAGTTTATTTTTCCATTTAGAAAGTAACGTGTTTGTGTACGTTTTTAGACCCCTTAAAAATACAATTGGATTAACCTAGTTAATTAGCCAAGTTATTACTTAGTCCAAATTTCAGATCTAGGTTATCACAATCAAACAATCATATCATGCATAGCAGCGGAAAGATAAAAAACACAATGATATGATCACCCAGGAAACCAAACCGATAAAAACCTGGGAATGATTTAACCTAGCTATCCTCAAAGTAAACCTGAATCCACTATGAAAGAATCGAAGTTTTACAATAGGACTTAGACCACTAACATCCTATTGCTACCCACCAGTAGAAACTTACTGACACGACCACGTGCAAGCTCCGAAACCACAGACTCCTTCTTTCTTGGATTCTCCAGCAAGTACAAGCACACCCGCTTGTGTTTCTTTAAGTTCTTATGGCAGCAACTGAATGATCATCAAGTTCTTAAACGAATCTTCTTCTTGATAATCCTAAGTTTGTGTAAAGGAAAGCTCCTCACAGATCTCACAAGAGATTACACAAACAGCAATATGAGCCATACTAAAACGTGGCTTGGGTTTGCCTTATATACCTAGGGCAAAAACACAAAACCCTAAACGTTTTAAATGAACTAGGGCTGAGTTGGAATTTTGCAGAAAAACGCATTCTGCTCGAATTTCGATTGATCGAGCCTAAGCTTCGATCGATCGAACCAGGCCGAAATGCTTTATTAAATCTGCATCAACTTAAATCCAACTTTACATAAATGACATAACTTTGAGCAAGTCTAAATACGACTAAACATCTTGTTTTGATCATGGTTTACCAACAATACACATTAGAGTTCTAAATACATAAGATCCTAAGTCTTTAGAACCTAACAGTTTGTTTTCTTGTAGCTTCGCGACATCACTTCCTATG
Source organism: Quercus tomentella (assembly GCA_028535165.1). Lineage (NCBI taxonomy): Eukaryota > Viridiplantae > Streptophyta > Magnoliopsida > Fagales > Fagaceae > Quercus > Quercus tomentella. The sequence goes on from JAPQVY010000001.1 coordinate 17,494,941, forward strand.
GCTAATATATCTCTAACCATAATTTATAAATAAAAACTTAAAAAGTCAAATTTTATTTGGCAAAAGTATTGATTTGGTAATTGTGTAAAATTTATGGAGTAAATTAGCTAAAATAAATGTAGGGACATTTTTCACAAATCGTAATGATAATGATAAGATACAAATATAACAAACTTGTTGTGAACGGATTCATATCTACGGATCTACCTACCTTTGCATGAGTTATAAAGCAAAACTAAATTATCTGCAAATTCGTGCATTATTAATCCCTACATCTTGAATGAATAATGTAACTATTCAGAATCCACCATTAAAATATGCTTTTTTAAAATCACTTCAAAGCCTACAAAGCATTAACTATTCAAGTAAAAATACTTTTAAATGTAGTAGCCTGTTATTAGTAGTATAGAATATAGATAACATAAAAACCTTATATAGTTTTTAAACTTAAAAAAATTTTCGTCAAACTATGTGAATCCAACCTATGGTTTTTAATATAAAAACTTACTAATAAACAAATTCTAATTAATATAGAAAACTTACGATGACATTCATTTGTCTTTTCATGCATGTGTAACAACATGTGTGTAATATCTTTTATTTCTTTGTTAATACTGCTCTTTAATTAGCATGTCTAAGAGGTGTACAATCAAAGAGGAGAAAAAAAAATTAACTTTCTATAGAATTTATCAAAAATTTAATAGTAAACACTATACATTTCTTAATAAGTAAAAACCAACATGCAGAAAACAAACTAATGGGTCCTAATTCAAATGACACCTCCTTATTAATGCACCTAAAACAATTGGCAAGTAGAAATTGAAATGAAATCAAATGCCTAGTTACTTATAAGTCTAAGAATAGAGAACAACTCTTCAAGAGCACTCTCTTGGAAAAAGCACTAGGTTTATTAGTTCTCATCTGAGTCCGCTACTAATTTTTTTTTCTTACCAATAACCAATCACCACATCAATAGTTTGTAAAAAAAATATGAAATAGTTTGTAGCTCTAGCATTTTCTATCTGTATCTACATCGAAACTGAGTTGCTTCCTATTTATACAAGTTGGGCTTAAGCACTCACAGATTCACTGTTAATACATGGCCTGTTGCCAGCTCGCACAAGCCTAAACTGATAGCTAACGAAGTATGTTACAATTCCATGAAAAAACTAACAATTTGTCCCTAACTGCCTGCCCCAAGCTGATAAAGCTAGTTGTAAACACAAAATCTAAAGTTTGGAAATCAAACAATTAACAATGTTTCACAAGTGTAAATTTGTATTGATGTATGAGTAAGAACAATTCTCGAAAATTGAATCTTGTTACAAAAGAATGCTCCTCTGATTCGATCTCCTTGAAAAATCTTTGATTCAAGTATAAACTTGATTCGTACACCAGATGCTTCTTAATTTGATTGAGAAAGGGATCAAAAGATCTTTAAAGTAGAATTACGATGAATATCTAACTATGTGTTTGTTAGGAATCCTTTGTTCTTCACGTTCTTCATGTGTTCTTTGAATGTTCTTTGTGTGTTCTTCGTCTTCGAAGATTGTGGTGGAAGTTCTTCAAGACTTTGGAGCCTTGAATTCGTAGACCTTCACTAAAGTGCAATCTTATGAAGTTTCTAAACACTTTTGGACTTGATTCCAATACACTTTGAGATATAGAAAGATGACTTGAACGATTTTTCTTCGAATGTTGTTAAGATTTGAAGGTTGAAGTTCTTGGAGGTTTTAGAGCTTGATTCCGGCAGAGCTTCAGACTTTTGAACATGTGTGAATCTCTCCTTTAAGACTGAGAAAGGTCTCTATTTATAAAAGTCTTGAAGAGATTGGAAAGGACGTGATTGGCTCATATTAATGACACGTGTCATGATTTGAATGAAGGGACTTTATATTTTGTTCTCCAAGAGACACATGGCATTATATGATTAGCCAAAGTATTCTAATTTAAAATAACACAAGACAGTATTTAATTTGACTGTTTATGTCAATTTAAAATTAAAATATCAATACGTGTCAACGTGTGATTGGCCCTTAAGTATTCTTTGCAATTTTTATTTAGAAACACTTGCAATATTTCGATTGGTCTTTAAATAATGTCAATGAGGCCCACTAAATAGCATGTGCCGCTTTGTGATTGGTTGTAGAATTTCCACTTCTACACTAGTAACTAACTACAAACAACCTTATTATTTACAAACGTATGACACTAAAGTACTACAAGGAAGTAAATCATATTCCAACTACTGGCTTAATAGGCTGCTAGCTCACAGGGATGCAAGGCATGTCTTAAGCTGTTGCATCACTTACTCGAGAAAGAAAATGTTAGAGTTACAAACTATTTCATAATATTTTTTACAAACTGTTAATGTTGTGAATTTTACCCTAACAAATGGTGGAATGAATGGTTGTAAGTTCAACATCCATTGGATCTATATATCATTAAACTTATCAAATCATCTAAAAGAAAATGAGGAAAACAATCTACATGCAATTTGCAACTACAACACAAATTTCAGGAGATCCACTAGTCTTTTTACGAGTAACACAAAAGGAATCCGCTACAAGGTCCTCACCATCTCCTGCAACCTCATTTTTGATGCAAACACACTTGAAATGGAAAACAAACCCACTCGTAATTGAAACGCATATGAGTGATGAGACAAATAAACATTGAAACAAACGTACAGTTACCACCAGTTATTTAACGTAAAGAAAGGAAGATAATTATTGAAGTTTTTGAGATCTTCGCCCACTGGTGGCTACTAGTTAGAAATTATTCAACTGCAAAGGTTTTCACTTTTTAGATCCCATTTTGGAGACGACGATGGGTTTTTAGGTAGTCAAGGAAACTATCCAAGTACTTATCCTGACTCTTCTTGTCTCCAAACAGTCCCTTCATCTCCTTAGCCTTGTCCCTATACATCTTCCCCTCTTCCTCTACTATCACCAGCCTTAGAGACTTTGCCACCGAGTCCCTAGTAAAGGAACCATCCTGCTCGTTCCTTGGTATCAAATACCCAATATGTTTTTCTTCCAAAAGCTTAGCATTAATTCCTTGGTCTGCATAAAAGGTTAAGATTATGAGAGGTCTCTCAAACTGAAGTGCCTCCACCACGGAGCTCCAACCGGAGTGAGTCAAGAAGCCACCCACAGAGTCATGAGCTAAAATCTTGAGCTGAGGTGCCCAACTCGTACAAACCACCCCTTGTCCTTTGGTTCGCTCCTCGAACCCCTCTGGCAACTCAATCAACCCAGTATCAACTGTCCCACATCGAGTTCTTAGTACCCAAAAAAAGGGTACCTTGGACTGTTCCAATCCAAGAGCTATCTCGGTGAGTTCCTCTTGAGTCGGCTTTGCCTCGCTCCCAAATGCTACGTACACTACCGAACTTTTGGCTTGCTTGTCCAACCAATCTTTCATCCACAGCCAAGTTTCGGTTTCGTTGTCCATGCTGTCATGCACTGTAGTGGGAAGTTGACCAACCGGAATATCCGGTTTCCGATGAAGATCCTCCTGCAGTTGTAGCCACTCTGGCTCGAGCTCCATGCAGCTTCTCACAGCCATTATGTCACAGCCGTCCATCACTTCCACGAAACGATAAAAATCTGTCACGTTTGACTCCTCGCAGGTTATACCGCCATTAAATATTTTCATAACCTCAAAGAACCGAAGTGCCACCGTGGTTGGGAATGGGACCCACTTGGGTGGCGAAGCATAGTCCTCAGGGTTCTTGCGCTCACTAAAATAGGCTTTTGGCCCAATGTAGCTTAGCGTGGCGGCAGTGAATATGCTGAAGAAAGCGTTTGGGATGCCTAGTTTGCGGGCAATAGCTGGCAACCAGTAAGGAACAAAGTCGTAAAGAACCCAGTCTGGCTTTGAGTCTTGTAAGAACTGAGTCATGGAGTCTTGGAGAGCATCTTAGGCCTTCTTGAGGTACGGAACCTTGTTTAACGGGACATCATTGGTGGCTTCAGCATTGTCTGGGAGGTTGTCCACGTGAGGTAATGGAACCTTAACCAAATCTATGAGGGGAGCCAAATTGGGAGGGAGTTTTGGGAGGCGATCAATGTTTCGCGGGGTGGATATGAAGGAAATGCGATGACCCTTTTGAGCAATGAGCTTGGCGAGCTCTAGGTAGGGGATCATGTGGCCAAAGGCTAGCCATGGGAAAAGGGCTACGTGAAGCTTCTTGTCGTTGGGCATGGAAACGCAAGGCACTAATATGGAATCCGTGGTTAGATATCAATATTTGACAAGAAATCTGAATGAAGATCGTGCTACTTTTATAATTGCTCCCTTGGTTACAGTTTTTGATTGTCGGTGCTTCTTTTACACACTCTGTATTTTTATAAACAGAAAACGTGACGTTACACGGTAGACAAGACTATTTTTTGTAAGTTACTTGATGTTATTGAAGGTGGTGGGGTTGAGATTCTTTAATGTGGCTTACTTTCCAAGCAGAAGCCAACGTTGCTGTCATACTGGTCAGGTTCTCTATCTCAAATAATTCTAGCACCATTCCATACCACATGTATAGGAACAGAAGAATCGAACCATATCCCCAGGCAAAATTTTATATATAAACATATAGGCACATGACAAAGTATACCATATTTCGGTAATACCATGTTTCGGTAATGCTAACTCAATATCTGTTTTGGTATTTCTTACCCAATAAATGAGTGACACTTGTTTCAAAAAGCCACATCAGACTACTCCAATAAATGATTAATTTATCTTCTCGATAGTATGGAAGATTGTGATTAATTTATTGGAGTAGTCTGGTGTAGTTTTTTGAAACAGGTGTCACTCATTTATTAGGTAAGAAATACCAAAACAGATGCTGAGTTGGTATTACCGAAACATGGTATACTTTCTCGGCACACACAGACACAAATGCTCAAGCACGCGTGTGTTGGCACACAAATATATTATTTGGCTCCAATCTTGATATTGCCACATTGGATAATAGATTCATTTGTGATTTTTTTTTTCTTTCATTGCTATTAATATAAACTTATAAAGTATTCAATTGTAACAATTTTAAAACTATATTATGAATATTTATGGATCTGCAACTTTGAGTTTTTTAATTTCATTGGTTACAAGATTTCATTACATTATTATACACTTTTTATGCAAAATAATAAATTATTACATATAGAACATGTCTTTTTAAGGAAAACAAAACTGAAATGGGACAATAATTTCTTTTCTTTTCTTTTTTCCCTTTGATAGGAATGCATGCTTTTATATTATTTGTCCTTAACATTGTTTCCTTTTTCAAGTGAAAAATCTTAATAGTATTTGATTATAAAATAGGAAATTACTCTCTTTTCTTAAAATAAATTTAGATATTTATAAAAAAAGGCTAACTATGTTATAAAATTTTAATTAAATAAGAAATAGTCACTTGTTGTAAAGAAAAGAAAATCACTTAAGGAAATCACGACCTCTAAATCTAATTTTTATTATATTAGTATTAATATTTGGGTAATTATTAAGTACTCCCGAAGTACCATAAATGCGTATTTCCCTCTCTCACATAACTACAGGTCCCACTAATTAAATTTATGATGTGACTCATAATTCAGGTAAGAAGGAGGAGTACGTATTTATGGTACTCCCAAAATATTTAATAATGTGTGTCCTTAGGGCACACATTAATTTCCATTTTTGGAAAAAAATTTCTTGAAAATTGAAAAAGTAATGATAGTTTTTTCAATTTCCAAGAAAATATTTTCAAAAATAGAAAGCTTAATGTGTGCCCTAAGGGCACATATTAACCGGACCCTTATTATTATTATTAGGGTTGTGTTAACGGTCACCGCACGGTGCCCGTTAAGCACACTTTTTTCTGAAAAAAATTGTGTCTTTTTTACTCATTTATATTACTTTTTCAATTTACAGGTATTATTTTAGGATATATTTTACTTTTTCTGACAAATAATTTTTGTTTTTTTCTGCCCTTAACCAGCACCAAGCGGTGCTGGTTAACATTCTCCTTATTATTATTAACGGAAATTCTTTATTGTTGGGCAAACAAAAAGGGAAGGGCCTTTTATCAAAAAAAAAAGAAAAAGGAGAAGGGCCTGCGACCATCTCCACGTTCAGAGATGGGGACGGTAAAAAAAAGAAGATGCCATTGCTGTTGCTAGCAGTAGCCACAACAGGAAAAGAAATAGTATATAACAGGGAAAGATTTCGAGAGCCTGATATATACTGTTATCCACAATCATAGTAATGGACCAATGGAGGGAAAGGTTCAGATTTTGCTTTGTTTAATCACATTATGATTCGTCTCCTCCTACAAATACAATGATAGACTGTGACTGTCTTTAGAACTTTGAACCTGAGCACTTTTAGTCAATTTTTTACTCATTATAGTTTCTGGCTTATTTGACGTATATTGCAGAATGCATATGGTGGGTTGGCTTGGGGTCCCCTTTAAAGTTGCTATCTAATTATCCACCTAAAAAGACGATAGTGTTATGGTGCATCATGCATGGTACCAAGTTGGTTTTGCCGAGCTTGCGTTTTTTCCTTAGATGTCCGCTCAAAAAATCATGTCTTCAAGACATCTTTTTTTCTTTTTGTGTGCTAAGACTTCAAGTTCTCAACCCCCCTCTCAGATTTTGTAAAATTCCCCATAAATTATGGTTTTGTAAAAAGATTATAAAATGTTTTGTGCATTTTTTTTAATATAATATCTCTCTCCCCATAAATTATGGTTTTGTAAAAAGATTATAAAATATTTTGTGCATTTTTTTTAATATAATATCTCTTGCAATATGTAAATTTCATATGACGTGGAATTTTTTAAAATGACAGCCTTTTAATTTTATTTATTGAAAAATATTGGTCTGTCTTGGAGGTTGTGCACATGGATTAATGGAAGCTTCACCAAGTCCAGCTAAAATAGCCAAATACCATTGTTGGTTGAAATTTTTAATAATCTACTACTGTTTTGAAAGTATTGAAAATATTTAGAGATGTATTACTCTCTTAGAACTCGAGTTTGTGAAACTTGTGTTTGTTGCATAACTTGAGTTTTTTGGCCAAATATCACTGTTAGTCGAAATTTTTAGCAATTTACTACTATTTTGAAAATATTTAGAAATGTATTACTTTTTTGAAATTCGAGTTTGTAAAACTTATGTTTGTCACATAATTTAAATTTTAAGAACACGAATTTGATAAAAATAGCACTTGCGCAATGTATTACTCGAGTTTCTAAAAGATGAGTACCATGTATGAAAGAAAATCCGTTTACATGCTCTATGTAATTTGGGTCGAAAGTTGAAATTTTTTTCATTTTTTACGGAGTGGGGTCTCTGACACTCCAGTCAGGTAGTCACATGAAAAAAAGGAAGCTCCAAGACTCTGACAACATATTAATTTACCGGCACAGTTTCACATTTCTTTTTTGTGAGGTTAGGGTTGTACTCTAAATTTTTGAAGAGCAACCTCCCATAAAGTTGGTTTCATGGTTTGCATGCGCTATGTAAACAGTATCTTTGAAAATTTTAAAAAGACAAAACCGTCAAATCCTGCAATAGAGCCCGGATCTAGAAAGGCATTAGGCAAATAGGGCGAAACTTTATTTAAAAGAATTCGAGATTGTGAAATTCAAGTTTTATGTCTTTTTTAATTAAACAAATTTCAGGTTAGTAGCATTTTTTATGAAATTTAAGTTTTTGAAACTCAAGTTACATTTAAAACTTGAATTTCACAAACTCAAGTTTTAAAAAAATAAAATAGTGGTAGATTGCTAAAATTTTTGTCCAACAAGTATTTGGCCATTTTTGCCCACCAAGTCTATGAATAAGAGTAATACTAAGAATATAATAAAATGTCACAACAATTTCACAATATTTCTAAATTAGTTTGTTAATTCACACATGGACACACCATAATCTTTAATTTAAATTTTTGGTATTCTAAATTTAGAAATGTTGTGAAATTATTGTCACATTTTGCTATGTCTCTAACATATCTCTTAAAAGTAAACTTCACCCCTCAAGTATAATTCTTAACCTCTTAAACAAAAAAATAAAAATAGAAGCCCAAATAATAAGAATAAAATTTTTCCAAATTAACAACAATAAAAATTTACCCAAACAATAGCAAAAATAAGCCAAACAATAATAAGATTAGCCCAAACAATAACAAATGAACAAAATTTCCAACAAAAGCCCTAAAAAAAAAAAAAAAAACCCTAATTGTAGGGTTAAGGGCCCAAATCATATATTGGGTCTTGGGCCTTGGCAGAGAGCATCAGTAGTTCGAGGATGAGCGAATGGTAATGAATAGTTCAGACCCAGGATTTAATGAGCAAAATACGAATGGGAGGGTGGTTTGAGGAGGAATATCTCCTCAGACATGATAATACAGCTCAAATCTGTATTCCAATAATCAAGGTGACCTTCTAGGAAGCTCTAGCGATAAGGACGTGCATCATACACATACAAGGGTGATGGGAACTCATAAATATCTAAGGAAAAGCTGCTACCACCGCATTGAATGTACTGCAACTACTTTTCTGGCCGCATTTATGTGGAGAAGACCTCTGAATAGTGCTGCCTTGGCTACCACAACTCACAGAAAACCAAAAAGGGTGTCTGATGAGACAGGCACTTAAGTAAGGTCTTAAATGATCAGCAAGTGTAGGGTCAAGATGGTCCAAAGGGAGCTATATAGTGTAAGAGACCCTCCATAAGGAAGGGATCGAGAAATCAAAAGGAAAATACTGTAGCAATCAAGAACCAATCTTGTAATCAAACCTAAGAGCAATATATAAGAGCTGTGCTCCTCGAATATTGCCAAGAACGTTTTTCTTCAACATAAACCCGTCTATTTTCATTCTTTTATCATTTCAATCTACCTTAGTATTGGTTTGAATCATTAAAGCCCAGTTTTTCCAACTCACTCTCTACAAATTCATTGTTTTGGGTTTTTTGGGCCTAAGTCCATATGCTTTTTGGGTTAGGAGTCCAAATCAGGTCCTTACAATTGGCGCCGTCTGTGGGGAATTACTGGTGTGATAGTGAGTTTGACATTCAATTATGGTAGGTTCAGGTTCAAACCAAGAAGAATCCATGGGGTCTCAACGTCAAGATCACTTCCATGAACTTGAGCAAAGGAGAGGCCGGGAGGAGAGTGTGAGTACTACCCATACTAGAAAGAGTTATTCTCAGGGTGGTAGCCATCTCTCCCAGGAGAAAGATATCAAAACCATGCAAAAGGAAATTGATCACCTAAAGAGAAGCTTATGCCACGAATGCAGAAGGCGAGCTCCTTCCAACTCTGATTACTCTTCCAATGATGAGAAGGACGCAGACTATAGACAGAGGTCAAGGACTCCCCCCAGCGAGTCTTTCTCATATAATGAAGACTACCACCATGAACGCAGAAACAGAAATTCATCTTCGGGAGGCATGGGAAATGACACTATGAGTAAAACACTCAACCAAATTTCCAAGTCACCTTTCACGCGCTGGATTGAGGGAGGGAGACTTCCTCGGCGGTTCACTCAACCCACATTCACCCTGTATAACGGCAGAACAGATCTTGTAGAGCATGTTAGCCACTTCAATCAAAGGATGGCTGTACATTCCAAGAACGAGGCCTTGATGTGCAAGGTATTCCCATCCAGCTTGGGGCCTGTAGTGATGAGGTGGTTTAACGGTTTGAGGGCAGGTTCCATCGATTCCTTCAAGGAACTCACTCAAGCGTTTGGATCTCATTTTATTACGTGCAACAGGGTTCCTCGGCCTTTAGCTTCCTTGCTATCCCTGTCCATGAGAGAAGGAAAAACCCTGAAAACATATTCAGACAGATATTGGGAGATGTTCAATAAGATAGATGGTGATTTTGATGACGTAGCCATCAGCACTTTCAAGCTCAACCTATCTGCTGAGCATGGCTTAAGGAAGTCTTTGACTGGGAAACTTGTTACCAGCATCCGCCAGCTCATAGATCGGATTGATAAGTATAAGAGAGTTAAGGAGGACCAGCAGCAGGGTAAAGGAAAGAGCAAGGTTATCCCTTAAGAGATGAGGGATTTCAGGTCAGACCGCTACAACAACGACAGACCCCGGAGGGATTTTGCTGGGTAATCTGGGCATCAAGTTTTGGAGAAAATAAAAAATGAGCCATACTTCAAATGACCGAGCAAGATGAGTGGAGACCCTTCAAAGCATAACCAGAGCCTTCACTGCCAGTACCACCAAGAACAGGGACATACCACCGAGGACTGCAGAACACTATGGAACCACCTTGAGCAACTGGTCAAGGAGGAAAGGTTGCAACAATTTCTATACCGGCACAAAGGACAAGAAGACCAGTCAAGATCAAGGGCTTAGGGGGATGCTCCTTCAAGGCCCCCGTTAGGCACAATCAATGTCATCTTTGCGGCACGCGGGAGAACCGATTCTCACCCTTCTAGGTGGATGTCTGTAGCTAGGCATTTAGTCGAGGACGCTAACTCTGAGCCAAAGAGAGCTAGAGTGGAGGTCCGACCATCACTGAGTTTCTCAGACGAAGACATGATTAGAACCATCCAACCACATGATGACGCTTTGGTGGTTACCCTCAGAATAGAGGGGTATGATGTGAACAGAGTAATGGTAGACTAGGGCAGTTGTGTAGAAGTCATGTATCCTGACTTGTACAGAGGATTAAACTTAAAACCTGAAGACCTGACAACCTATGATTTGCCTCTGCTAAGTTTTGATGGGAAGCTTGTTACCCCGAAGGGCCAGATTAGGTTGCCCGTACAGGCCGGCTCAGAGGTAATGGAAGTGAACTTCATAGTGGTGGATGCATACTCCCCCTACACGGCTATTGTGGCCAAACCCTGGCTTCATACCTTGGGTGTTGTTTCTTCAACTCTGCATCAGAAGGTGAAGTATCTGTCCAGAGACCGGATTGAGGAGCTGGTAGGGAACCAATCCATGGCTAGGTAGTGCCTCGTGTCTGCAATTTTGCATCAGCCAGCAGCTGAATCTTCGGCCTCGATTAAGGGAGGTTTATAGCAGTCAAAGTCTCCGAAATTACTCGCAAAGGGGCCAGCCGAGGAGGCCAAATGTGAGGATTTAGAGAAATTTGTCGTAGTTGATGATCCGGAAAATTTTTTTCAGGTTGGAGCTCAGCTACCACCTCAAGAGAAAGAGGAGTTGGTGATATTTCTCAAGAGGAACGTTGATGTATTCGCTTGGAATGCTTACGAAGCTCCTGGGGTGGATCTGAGCTTCATCTGTCATCATCTAAATGTTAATCCATCCATCACCCCCAAGAAGCAACCGCCTCGGTGCTCGTCCAAGGATCACTCTGATGCCGTTAGAGATGAGGTGAAAAAGCTCAAGCAAGCAGGGGCTATCAAGGAGGTTTTATACCCTAAGTGGCTAGCCAATACTGTAGTGGTAAAGAAGAAATGGAAAATGGCAAGTGTGTGTAGACTTCACAGATCTGAATAAGGCTTGCCCAAAAAACCCCTTCCCTATGCCTAGGATCGACCAGCTGGTGGATGCAACTATAGGCCATCCTCGGATGAGCTTCTTAGATACCTTTCAAGGGTACCACCAGATACCACTAGCCCTGAATGATCAAGAAAAAACGGCTTTCGTCACTCCCATTGGAAACTACCATTATAAAGTGATGCCATTCGGTTTGAAAAATGCAGGGTCTACCTATCAAAGGATGATGACTAGGATGTTTGAACCACAGTTGGGCAAAAGTATTGAGGTCTATATAGATGATATGGTGGTGAAAAGTAAGGTGGTGTCCGAGCACGTAGAAGACCTCGGGAACATTTTTGAAATTCTGAGGAAGCATAAGTTGTGTCTTAACGCTTCCAAATGCTCTTTTGGTGTGGGGTCAGGCAAATTTCTGGGCTACATGGTTACTCATCACGGAATTGAAGTTAACCCCGACCAGATTAAGGCAATCAACAGCTTACAACCACCTCGGAATCCCAAGGAAGTCCAGAAGCTAACCGGTATGACTGCTGCCTTAAAACGATTTATCACCCGATCAGCGGATAGGTGCAGACCCTTCTTCCTCTTGATGAATAAGTGGAAGGAATTTGAGTGGACCGAGGAGTGTGCCTTAGCCTTCCAGCAGCTCAAGGATTATCTCTCTTGGCCACCAATCATGTCCAGTCCTGAGGTGGATGGGGTCCTGTTCGCTTATATTGCTATAGCCCTCCATGCTGTAAGCCTGGTCTTGATACGAGTTGATGGCGGCATACAAAGGCCAGTCTGTTATGTGAGCAAGTCACTACATGAGGTCGAAGCCCGTTATCTACCACTGGAGAAAGCCATTTTGGCGGTGGTACATGCTACACATAAACTCTCCAATTACTTCCAGGCACATACGGTAGTTGTCCTAACTCAGCTTCCGCTCAGAGCTCTACTTCGAAGTGTTGATTACACGGGGAAGATTGCTAAATGGAGAACGATCCTAGGGGCTTTCGACATCAAATACATGCCTCGTACCTCTGTCAAGGGTCAAGTCCTCGCAGATCTGGTAACCGAGTTTGCTGAATGCCCATTGGAAGTAGAAGCAGAAAGGCAAAACATGGATGGAAAATCGGTTGGCTTGATCTCCCAACAAGACCCTCTATCCTGGAAAGTATACGTCGATGGTGCAGCAAACCAGAAGGGATCCGAAGTGGGACTAGTTCGAATATCCCCCGAAAAGGTCACCATTGAGAAGTCATTAAGATTGGGATTCTCGGCCACAAATAACGAAGCCGAGTATGAGGCTCTGTTGATGGGAATGGCCATGGTTCAAAAAATGGGCGAAAAGGCTGTAGAGATGTTCTCGGACTCAAGATTGGTTGTTGGCCAAGTGAAATGAGAGTTTGAAGCCAAAGATGAAAGAATGCGAGGGTACTTGTGTCAGGTCAGGCGTTTGCAGTCAGGCTTTGAATCTTTCAACCTATTGCACATCCCTAGAAGTGGAAACACACATGCAGATTCCTTAGCCACCCTTGCAACCTCCTCGGCGCAAAGTTTACCTCGGGTCATCCTTGTAGAAGACTTATGCAAGCCCATAAAGGTGAACAGAGAGGTGGTTCATGTTCACCAAGTTAGAGTGGGGCCTAGCTGGATGGACCCCATAATACTATTCCTGAAGGAGGATATCCTGCCCGAGGAGAAGTCAGAAGCTGACAAAGTACGAAGGAAGGCTCCTCGGTTTTGGCTGTCCAAGGACCAGAAATTGTACAAACGCTCTTTTTCTGGGCCATACCTGCTATGCATACACCTCTAGGCAACGAAATTACTCCTTAAGGAGTTACATGAAAGGATTTGTGGAAGCCATACAAAAGGTAGATCTTTGTCTCACAAAGCCATCACTCATGGCTATTGGTGGCCAAATATGCAGAAAGAAGCACAAGAATATGTGAAGAAGTGTGATCAATACCAAAGATTTGCACCAAATATACATCAACCAGGAGGAGTCCTTAACCCCTATCCAGCCCTTGGCCATTTGCTCAATGGGGATTAGACATCGTTGGCCCTTTACCCAAGGCAGCAGGAAACAAGAGATATTTGCTGGTCGGCACAGACTACTTCACCAAGTGGGTTGAAGTTGAGCCTTTGGCAAATATCAAGGACGTGGATGCCAAGAAATTTGTTTGGAAAAACATTGTCACACGATTCAGGGTCCCTCGTACCCTCATCTCAAACAATGGCCTTCAGTTCGACAGCAAATTCTTCAGGAGATACTGTTGTGATCTTGGAATTACAAACAGGTATTCCACTCCAACTTATCCCCAAGGAAATGGACAAGCCAAGGCTGTAAACAAGGTCATATTGAACGAACTCAAGAAAAGGGTGGATGATGCGAAGGGAAAATGGGTAGAAAAGTTGTCACATGTCCTCTGGACGTATAAAACTACACCTCGCAGGTTAACAAGAGAAACCCCCTTTTCAATGACTTATGGAGCCGAGGCTGTCATTCATTTAGAAACTGACTTCCCAACATTAAAGACCAGCTTATTCAATCCGAGCAATAACAATGATTTGTTAGAAAAGAGCTTAGACTTTATTGAAGAAAGAAGAGAAAGTGCAATGGTTCAATTGGCATACTACCAACACAAACTCAAGCAAGGTTATGATGCCAATGTAAAGCTGAGACCATTAGCGCCTGGTGATTTGGTGTTGAGAAAAGTTTTGGATACTGCAAAGAACCCAACGTGGGGAAAGTTAGGGCCCAATTGGGAAGGACCATATTGCATCACCACGGTGGTTGGAATAGAGGCATATTTTCTGGAAGACTTAGATGAGCATGTAATACCGCACCCTTGGAATGTAAACAACATGAAAATGTATTATTATTAATGAAATTTTCCTTTGTCAATATGTTCATTTGTGGTATAAAGGCATTGTACTTCCCTTTATTCATTCTTTCCAAGTATTAAACAGAACTTTAGTCATGCCTGGCTCCTCAGACCACATGCTTTGGCCAAATTAATACTTGTTGACATCTTTATAAGTGTTTAAACAGAATCTTAGTCATGCCTGGCTCCTCGGCAGTGGCGACGCCACGTACAGCTCAGGGTGTTCCCAGGAACACCCTGACCTGAAAAAAATTAAAAAAAATAAAATTTATATTTAATTTGTATTAGGAACACCCTCAATCACAAAATTAGAAACACCCTCAAATTAAAAAAAAAAAAAAAATTATCTATTCAACTTTCAAGCAAAAGAAAAAAAAAAAAAAAAAATTGTAACAGAGCCAAACCAAAATTTATCTGTTCAACTTTCAAGCAAAAAAAAAAATGCCCAAAAAAAATTGAACTAAAATCTGAAAAAAAAAAAAAAAAAAAAAAAAAAAAAAAAAAAAAATTGTAACAGAGCTAAGCCAAAATTTATCTGTTCAACTTTCAAGCAAAAAAAAAAAAATGCCCAAAAAAAAAAAAAAAAAAAAAAACACAACACCAACAGAGAATCAGAAATCAAACCCACGGTCATGTCGCTGGCAGAGAAAGTAGAGAAAACCAAACCCCAATACAGTCTATACAAAGCAAAAGCAAAGCAAACTCCAATACAAAGGTGAGAGGTGTTTATCAAAAAAAAAAAAAAAAAAAAAAAAACCCCAATACAGAGCCTCTGTACCAAAACCAAACCAAAAAAACTCCAATACTCGCTCGTCGTCGCCGTAGCTCGCTCCTCGTCGTCGTCGCTTGCTCGCTCGCCCCTCGTTGTCGTCGCTCGCCCTTCATCGCGGATCGCAGATTGCTCTGCTCCGGTGCTCGGTGCTCGGTGCTCCCTTCGGCCTCCCTTAAGGTATTTCTCTCTCTTTTTCTCTCTGACTCTCTCTCAGTCTCTCAGTCTCTCTCTCTTTATCTCATTGAAAGTCTGAAATGAAAAATAAATTAATGAATGTCTCTCTCTCTTTATTCTTTAAGAGTCTAACTCAGTAACTCTCTCTCTCTCTCTCTGATTGGTTGGCTGAATGAATGAGCTTTATCTTATTATCTATATTTTGCTTTTTGCCTGTTTTTTTGTCTTTTTGAATTTGGCTTTATCTTATCCGTTGGTGTTGGTTATTGTGTGTTGGTGTTGGTGTTGGTGAGATATTAATTGTTTTTTAGTGTAATGTGTATTGTGATTTGTGATTGTGAAATTTTCTGATTGGCAGGCTATTGTGATTGGGGCATCAGGCATGAGGCTTGTGCTTGTCTGTTGAGTGGGGTGGGGGTAGATGGGCTGATGGGCACATGGGACCGGGTAAACAATAATTAAAGTTGTATAATTAACCAATACATTATAAAAGACAAATAAACTAAATTATGTTAGGCTAAATAATAATTAATAATTTTATAATTAATGAAACAACAATATAACAAATTATAGTTTATAAAAGACAAACAAATTAATGAAACAACTAAACAATAATAATTAATAATTTTATTAATATTTCAAATGAACTTATAGTTTATTGTTTATTCTTTTACTAGAATTATGGACAAATATTTGATAAGAAAACCACGTACCTAAGATTCATCTCCTATGCAAGATTCATCTCCTGTGCAAGATTCATCTCCTGTGCAAGATTCATCTTCATCTCCTAAGCGAATTCGTGTTGACTTTAACTTAGAAAATCTTCCTTCAGATCCTGGACTACGACAAAAGATATCATCTTATCATCCTAATAATCATGATGAAATAAGAAGACATTATTTAACAAAAGGCCCTTGTCAACCTGTTCTTCATGATTACCCTGTATCATATTTTTCTAAAAAGCCCCGTCAATTTAGATCGGAATGGTATGTAAATAGAAAGTGGTTGGAATATAGTATAGACAAGGATGCGGCATTTTTTTTTTTATTGCTACCTATTTGGGTGGCAAGATGTTGGTAAGCAAGGAGGAGGTGAGACTTTTGTAACGAAGGGATTCAAACTTTGGAATCAGGTAGTGAAGTTAGATTCCCATGTTGGAGGAGTTAATAGTGCTCATAACCAAGTTGTCAAGAAGAGTGAAGATCTACTGAAGGAAAAGCAACACATTCAAAGTGTTTTGGTTAAGCAATCAAATAAAGATAAACTTGATTATTGGGTTCAATTAAATGCAATAGTTGATTGCATAAGATTCCTTTTATGCTGGGGATTAGCTTTTCGTGGTCACGATGAATCTCAAGGTTCAAGTGATAAAGGAAATTTTCTTAAGCTTCTACAATTTTTGGGAGATCACAATGAATCTATCAATGAAGTGTTGCAAACAGCTCCGAAAAATTGCAAACTTACCCATTCGGTCAAAAAGATATTGTGAATGCAATTGCACGTAAAACATCCAAAGCCATCATCAAGGATCTTGACAATGGGTTCTTTTCAATATTAGTTGATGAGTCACGTGATATCTCAGTGAAAGAACAAATGTCCCTCGTTCTTCGTTATGTGAACAAAAAAGGAATTATTATAGAGTGGTTCCTTGGTATTGTACATGTTGCAAGTACCACCGCTTTGTCACTCAAATGTGCTATTGAATGTTTACTTTGTGAACATAATTTGAGTTTGTCGAACCTACGTGGGCAACGTTATGACGAAACTAGTAATATGCAAGGTGATATCAATGGTCTCAAAACTTTAATTTTGAAAAAGAATAAGTCAGCATTTTATGTCTATTGTTTTGCTCATCAACTTCAATTGACACTTGTTGCCGTTGCTAAAAATCACATTAAAATTGCTGAATTTTTTTATGTGGTTAGTAATTTAGTAACTATTGTTGGAGGCTCTTGTAAGAAGCGAGATGCTCTTCGAGATGCTCTTCGAGATGCACAATTTGCCAAAATTAAAGAAGATTTAGAGAATGGTGTACGTAGAAGTGGGCAAGGTTTGAATCAAGAGACAAATCTTAAACGCCCAGGTGATACACGTTGGGGATCATATTATGGGACTATTCTCAACTTGATTTTGATGTTCTCTGCTATTGTTGATGTACTTAAGATTATTGAAGAAGATGGACTCTCCGACCAAAAAGTTGAAACTCGATCTATTATGAGGTCAATTCTATCTTTTGAATTTGTCTTTGCTCTACACTTGATGAAAAATATTTTAGGGATCACAAATGAGTTGTCAATAGCATTGCAAAAAAAAAAAAAAAAATCAGGATATAATAAATGCTATGGATCTTGTTAAAGTGTCTAAGCAACGATTGCAAGTGATGAGAGATGATGAATGGAAATTTTTATTGACTGAAGTGTCTTCATTTTGTACCACACATGATATTTTTATCTTGAACATAGATGAAATATTTGTAATTAGTGGGAGGCCGCGACACAACACTCAACAAAATACAAATTTACATCATTATCGTGTTGAACTATTCTACACAGTCATAGATATGCAACTTCAAGAGCTTAACAACCGTTTTTTTGAGGCGAATACCGATTTGCTACTTTGTATGGCTTGCTTGAATCCAAGTAATTCATTTGTGACTTTCGATAAGGAAAAGTTGATACATCTAGCTAAGTTCTATCCCTCTAATTTTCTTGGGACAAATATTTTGGCACTTCACTCTCAACTGCAGAATTATATTTTTGATATGCGCAGCAACGACTTCTTTTTAGAGTTTCAAGGAGTTAGTGAACTTGCTGAAAAGTTGGTGAGCACAAGGAAGCATGAGACTTATCCCTTAGTTTATTTGCTTGTGAAGTTAGTTTTGACCTTTCCAGTTGCTATTGCAACAGTAGAAAGAAGTTTTTCAGCAATAAAATATATAAAGAATAAACTGCGCAATCAAATGAGAGATCAGTGGATGAATGATTGCTTGATTGTGTATATTGAAAAAGATGTAGCTTGTAGCATTGTTAATGAGACTATCATGCAACGATTTCAAAATATGAAAACTCATAGAAAGCAATTGTAAATTTTATGTATTTTCGTGTTTTTTTATTATTGTTGTTATCAATATATAAAATTTTCTTTTTATTAAATTGTGTATTTTATGCTTGTTGAGGAATACCCTGACAAAATTTCCTAGAGGCGCCACTGCTCCTCGAACCAGATGTTTTGGGGAAATTAACACTCTATGACATTTTTATATAAGTGTTTAAACAGAACCTTAGTCATGCCTGGCTCCTCAGACCAGATGCTTTGGGGAAATTAGCACTCTATGACATTTTTATATAAGTATTTAAACAGAACCTTAGTCATGCCTAGCTCCTCGGACCAGATGCTTTGGGGGAAATTAACACTCTATGACATCTTTATATAAGTGTTTAAACAGAACCTTAGTCATGCCTGGCTCCTCAGACCAGATGCTTTGGGGCAATTAACACTCTATGACATCTTTATATAAGTGTTTAAACAGAATCTTAGTCATGCCTGGCTCCTCGGACCAGATGTTTTGGGGAAATTAACACTCTATGAAATCTTTATATAAGTGTTAAATAGAACTTAAGTTATGTTAGGCTCCCCGAATCGCATATTTTGGTAAAATTAACACTCTATGATATCTATTTGTTTCTCACTAACTGTCAAGATAGACCCAATATTATAACCAACTCCCCAGATTGGTAGCTCTGAGTAAGTTAATGTTCTTAATCATTTATCTAAGTGTTGAGCAGAGTGAAGAATATCTCTCCCTCTTTATACTTTACAAAGTTTATTGTTAATCCTTTTTAGATTCAACTTTCATTGTTGGTACTTAGTCAAATCACTTACACTGGTAACAGAACATTGTTGTTAACTTCTGTTGAAGTTAGAGTGGCAACAGTTCAAGTTTATTTGCAATAACAGTAAGCTTGAAAGCATACAAAGTAAAGACACAAGAGGTGGAAAGAAAAGTCCATTCATTAATCAAAAAAGGGATACATTACAAGTGGTGGCAAAAGCCACAAGAAAAGAAAATGACAAAAAATAAAGAAAAATCCTACAACTACTTCTCTGTTGGTTGAGGGCCCTCTTTGGAATCAGTTGCTTTAAGCTTGGCATCCCCAGTTTCACACTTGGACTTAGCTACTTTAGCCTGGGAGACTACATCCTTAATGGTAAGGGCATCCTCGAATCAAGTATCTTTGGTTGAGGGTAGGACCTCTTTACCCTTACCTGCCCCTGTGGAAGCTTCAGCACCAAGAGTAGGATCTTGGATATTGGAAACCTGCTCAGGAGGAGGGAGGGGTAGAGCAGTGGAAGGGAGGTTCGTTGCAGCTTCTTGGATGTGTTCGAGGAAGATTATACTCTCAGCCTTCCTCAGCTCAGAGTCAGCAGGGACCCCTGCACTGTTAAGCACCTCTATCCAGGTCTCAGTGCAGTAATCCCTACACACTCCGGCCACCTCCTCAGCCAATCTGATCTCTATATCCTCCACCCCACGCTCATAGGAGGCTCTCTCTGCAGCTTCAGTAGTCTCCTTGGCCACCCGAGCGGCCTTTATAGCTGCATCCTTCACCTTTTGTAGCTCGGCCTTGAGATCTAGAACTAGTTGCTTCTAGGTGGCCAACTCCAGTTCCGTTATGTAAAGCAGCTTACGCTAATCCTCGGCTTGGGCCTCAGCGTTTTTCAGACTAGCCAGGGCATTCGAACGTTCCATTTCGGCGATGGTCAGTTTCTTGCCTTGCTCTTTGTGCTCTTCTTTCAATGCCCCAAGAGCCTTCTCAACCTCAAGACGGGAGTGGGCCTCAGCTTTAACCTCGTCACAAGCATTCCTGACCCACTCCTCGGCTACATAAATTTGCTGAGTAACCTGTGTAGAAGTAGCAAAGGAGGCCATAAAAGATATATACATATATGAATAAATGCACATCTAAGTATTTAAACAAAAAGGATGTTGATAGACTTACCATCGCGAGGTCCCTCTTTAATGACATGAAAAGGTCCGGTTGCCTGGTACGCCTAAGGCCCTCCATATCTCTGGGGAGAAGAAGAGGCTGCTCTAAGGCCTTGGCGTGGTGGGTGGCATACACCCTTTAAGACTCCCAGATTGTGGCATCCCAAGGGATGGCAGCACCATCCATCTCTAGCCGAGGAGCCCAAGTGTGCACCCCTCGTCGAACCTCAGCACCAGTAGACTCCTCACGGCTCTCCACGGAGGGAGCCCCTTTATCTCTAGTGTTTTTGGGCTGTTTCGCCCCCTTCATGGGAGCCATCTCGCCCTCCTCCACCTTTTGCACTTCTTGCACCTTCCTTTTCCTCTTCAGATCCGGATTAGGGAGCAGTCCCACCGCGGTCACAGGGAGAGGAGGAGGGGGAGACTCGAAGGAACTTGGGTCTTAGGGACTTCTTTCGAGGACGACCCCTTGTTCCTATTGGCCAGTAGGCCCTTTAAGCTGGTCCTTGGCTTCAAGTCCATGTCTTCTTCTTCCTCTTCTAAGCTTGTATCAACCCGAGCAGTTATTAGCCTTAGAGAGTGGGCAGCAGAAAATCTGTCAAAATCGGCCTCGGAGTCCGAGAGCTTTACTTGCTTTTCTGGCACTTCACCTTCCTCCCCAAGGTGGAATTGGTCGATCTCGGCCTCGAGAGACAAGTGTGTAGAAGCTGTCTCCTCTCTTGGAGCGGCTACTTCCTGAGGCACACGTTGAATAGGCAACTCAACGGGCGGAAGGTCTCTCTGAGCCAAAAACCCCCGCTTAGAGACGTCTATGCATGCCAATCTGGAGTCACCAGCTCTTATTGCCTGGCCTACATCTTGAAATGTGCGAGATAGAGGCTCGTAATCCAAGATTAAGTGAGCGGCCCATAGCTGTCCGTCTTCGCTTATGAATATCTCGAATCTCAGCAATTTGTTGAGACCCGGTACGTTGACCAAATTGAGTCTTGGAGTGACGTGGTTTTTATCTGCAAAAACATCCAAGGAGGAAATTGTGGTTAGATCAACAAAAATAGTATATAAGAAGACTAAAATCCTTGCTAAGGGACCTAATCCTAGGGTACCTCACCTGGCTCTCCCGCCCAAGTTGGGCAATGAAGACCGTCATTCCACTCCCCAAAGACAATAAGGTAGTCATCCTTCATGCCTTTGTTTGACTTAGGAAGGCACGATATCAATCTGACGATGTCGGACTAAGACTTGAGATAGTATCTCGCGCTGGCAAGCTTGTGGCACTCGTACATGTGAACCACATCATGCCACGTGAGCCCCAAGCCCATTTGCTCGTTGAGAGTGTCTACGCAACCCAAGACCTTAAATAGGTTAGGGGCGCACTGATGGAGAGTCAGTTTGTGGTTAATTAGATAATCCCTGGTTACCCTACCTATGGAAAGCGTTATTCCTCCCTCTATGAAAGCAATCATGGGAATGACGACTTCACCCACTTCTCTATTGGTAAGAATTTGGTCTAGGGCACAATATTGCAGGACTACTCCCTGCAGAATGCTGTATTTAGCCCTAAATCCCTCCATACCGGCCAGAGAGTCTACTAAGTGATTGAATTTACCCATCTAAGCAAACGTAGATGACACGGAGGAAGTTTTCTAAAAAAGAAAGAAGGCCGAGGAGAAAAAGAAAGTTTAAAGCAATAGATACTTACGAAAACAAGTAAGTGTATCAAATCCTGAACCTTTAGAAAAATATTTTAGGAGTTTCTTAAGGAAAAGAGTTAAGGAAACTTAGGAGTGCAGAGGGCTTAGAGAGTTGGAATGCTTGAAATCTCTGGAGAGCTTGAAAATGCGTAAAGTAAAGGGAAAATGACTTCCCTCAAGGCTTTATATAGAGGGTGAAAATGAGTGGGAGTTATCCCGCTCAAAATTCCAAGAAAAAGATCAACCATTGGATTTGCGCCTCACCGTTAGATCTGGGGAACAAAGCGCCGCCTGGAGTAATTAATGGCGCCTCGTAGACTTCAAATGGTTAGTGGCAATTATGGGGCGCGTAAAACGGCACTCCCACATGTGTAAATCAAAGGATCAAGTAGAATTAACTCTTAAAAATTCAAAACCCCAGTTTTCTCCTCGGATGAGAGGAAAAAACCGGAGTTTTAAAGGCTATTGTAGGGTTAAGGGCCTAAATCATATATTGGGCCTTGGGCCTTGGTCCTTGGCCGAGAGCATCAGTAGTCCAAGGGTGAGCGAATGGTAATGAATAGTTCAGACCCAGGATTTAATGAGCAAAATACAAATGGGAGGGTGGTTCGAGGAGGAATATCTCCTCGGACATGATAATACAGCTCAAATCTGTATTCCAACAATTAAGGTGACCTTCCAAGAAGCTCCAGCGATAAGGACGTGCATCATACACATACAAGGGTGATGGGAACTCAGAAATATCTAAGGAAAAGCTGCTACCACCGCATTGAATGCACTGCAGCTATTTTTCTGGCCGCATTTATGTGGAGAAGACCCTTGAACAGTGCTGCCTTCGCTACCACAACTCACAGAAAACCAAAGAGGGTGTCTGATGAGACAAGCACTCAAGTAAGGTCTTAAATGATCAACAAGTGTAGGGTCAAAATGGTCCAAAGAGAGCTATATAAGGTAAGAGACCCTCCATGAGGAAGGGATCAAAAAATCAAAAGGAAAATACTGTAGCAATCAGGAACCAATCTTGTAATCAAACCTAAGAGCAATATATAAGAGTTGTGCTCCTCGGATATTGCCGAGGATGTTTTTCTTCAACATAAACCCGTCTGTTTTCATTCTTTTATCATTTCAATCTACCTTAGTATTGGTTTGAATCATTAAAGCCCAGTTTTTCCAACCCACTCTCTACAAATTCATTGTTTTGGGCTTTTTGGGCCTAAGTCCATATACTTTTTGGGCTAGGAGTCCAAATCAGGTCCTTACACTAATCATTTGGATTCATAACTTATTCAACTCATTCCATAAAAATAATTAATAATTTCATTTTTTGTGAAAAAAGTACCAAGAAAGATATTGTAGACTTGAGTTCTCTTTAGTGGCGTTGGCAACTCATTTGCTTCTCAACTTTGCAATTGCAAGCTCGCAGCAACTCTACTCTCCTCAATTTTTCAGCTCGCAGTCACAATAGTCTCTCTCTCTCTCTCTCTTCATTTTTCTCTTCTCTATAATTAGTTAAAACTCTCTCACACTTTATTACTCTTATTCTTGCATTCTCAATTCTCACTTTATTTCTTATCGGTCCCTTTTTGCTTTTTAATTTTATTAGTGAAAGGACATTAAAAAAATTCATTTATTTGCGTATGTTTTTTTTTTTTTTAATTGTTGATATTTTATATTTTTATTTTTATTAGATTTTTTCTAATTTAAAATTTTTAATAATCATGGAAAAATTTCTAGATTTGTGATCATGAGAAGCCAAATTGGGAGGTAGTTTCGAGAGGTGATAAATGTTTCTGATGGGAATATGGCTATGTAAGGATTAAGATCCGATGCAATACTTAAGGATTGCACCTAGTGTATTGCACCAAGTGCAATTCACCTAATCTTCTCTCATAATATTTTTTCACTTTTACTTTTTACTTTTCTTTTTTTAATTAATGATTGAGATTGAAAGTTTCTTTTTGCAACTATCAAACCTAACTATTCGTAAGAATTGCATCACCTGATCTCAATCCGCTATATAAACTGTAAAGCTTCTCGTCATCAAGCATGGAAGAATGTGATGCTATATAATTGCTCCATTGGTTGCAATTTGTGTTATTTGACGTTGATTGGAGGTGGTGGGCTCGAGTTTCTTAAACGTAGCTATCCTAACTCATAGGTCACACTCCCACAAATTATAGGAAGGAAAAGTCTAGGACCACAAATTTTTTCACAACCTGTCACAATTGTGACATGGCAGCATGTGATTGATGAAACAAAAAATTGTAGGTCCATGTGTAACAATGTAAGTGACGATTAACCATTCACAATCTGCCCCGTTAGAATTGTAGCCAAAAAGTTGTGAAATAACTTGTGGTCCTAGAACTACTATTATAGGAATATGGGAATAATATCTCATACATCTCCCACTGTCACCACCTGTCCAACATAAAACACAATAATAAAAAATTAAAAAAAAATTAGGTAATATTGAACTCAAATACCTGTTCTAATTTAATTTAATTGTATTTAGAAAATATAATATGTGTTGATAAATGCATTTAGGTCTTTAAATCCAATTAATTAGAAATCATAATGTACCGAATCAAAGGAGTACCATACCTAACTTTTACAAAAAGACAATTAATCCAAGTAGGTCACACTTATCAGGCTGTCAACATGGCCAAAGGCAAGAGTATTTACTTGGGGCCAACTTAGAGCATCCACAGCAGTGGAGCTATTTTTTTAGCTATTTAGTACCACAAAAAGTTACTTTATCTATTTTACCTACTCATTTTACAAAACATCCTACAGCAGTGGATCTATTTTAGCTTTCAACAC
Organism: Quercus tomentella; assembly: GCA_028535165.1. Lineage (NCBI taxonomy): Eukaryota > Viridiplantae > Streptophyta > Magnoliopsida > Fagales > Fagaceae > Quercus > Quercus tomentella. The sequence continues at coordinate 17,519,738 of JAPQVY010000001.1, forward strand.
AATAAAATAATATAAACATCACAATAAAATATTCATCATATACAGCATCATCATCTCTATCTTTTTCTCTCTCTTCCTCTTCGTCTCTCTCTTCTCTGATATAGAGCAAGCAAACCACCACACCAGAGCAACAATCACACCACGGCAATCACACCACGGCAACAATCACACCATGGCAAAAATCATACCACTACAATCACACCAACACACCACAGCAACCCACGGATCAACAACCCACCACCACCGACCCACAGGCCATAATCCACCGACCCACATCCATGAAACCCACTGATCCACAGGCCACAATCCAATCAGACCACACCTACGGCACAAACCCAGCACAAATACAAACACAAACACAAACCCAACACAAACACAAACACAGACTCAGCACACATAAACAAATCTAGCACAAACTCGGCGGCGATGGGGCTTAGGGAGATGGGTTCTCGACTCGCCAGAACTGCTCAACCCACGCCCACCAAAACCGCTCAACTCGCGGCCACCAGATCTGAAGGCCGATTAACCCGTACACCACCACGGTCGGCGAGCTCGCCGGCGAAGCAGAGAGGAGATGAGGGAGGTGCTAGAGGAAAAAAATGAGAAGGAAAAAATAGAAGAAAAAAGAGAAGCCGGAGAGAGAGAGAGAGAGAGAGAGAGAGAGAGAGAGAGAGAGAGAGAGAGAGAGAGAAAGAGAGAGAGAGAAAAAGAGAAAAATTTAATGAGAGAAGAGAGAGAAATTTAATAAATTTTTTTTTTTTTTTTTAGCTTCTTGCAACAGTGCACATTTATTTATGAATGTGCACTGTAGCAAGAAGCTAAAAAAATTTAGGTATGCCTCCACTGCTGCAGCATGTATTTTGGTGTTTTGGTGGAGCTAAAATAGCTATATAGCTATTTAGCTCCACTGCTACAAGTGCTCTTATGACATTGATACAATAAATAGGGTAAATTACAGCAACCTACCCTAAGATTTGGGGTAATATCAAGCACATCCAAAGGTTTTTAAAAGTTGGTCCTTAAACACTAAAACCATTTGTGCATCGTGTATTAAACTATTTTATTTCATTTCTTGGCTCTCTCTCTTCGTTCTCTCTTCCTTCACACCAGAAAATACCTCTCTCTCCCTCAAGCTTAAGTCAAAGCCATAAGGTTTTAGACTCAACAAGGACAACAAACTCCACCACCAAAAAGGTTTCGTGCTGATTTACCCACAAACGCATGCTATATGTTGTCGTTTAAAGTTGGGTGGTTAGGTCCGGATCTAGGAGGATGGTGGCTGGGTGGGTCACGATTTAGGAGAATGGTGGCTAGGTGGGTCGCGATCTAGGGTGGTGGACGATTGTTTCTAGGTCATGATAAGTGGTGGGAGGCAGTTGCAAGGTCACAATCAAGTGGAACTTGCCGTCGTGGGTATGAGTTTTTTTTTTTTTTTTTTAATTTTTTTTATTTGGGTTTGTTTGGGTTTGAGGTGTAAATCATGTGATGTTGGATGTTTGGAACTATTTGTGTTTGAGGAGGATGAGTGGGTAGTGATATGTGGTGCTGATGTGGATGGTCACCCGATGCTCACTACTGTATGTCTGGGTTTTGTTTTGATTTTTTTTTTATTTGGGTCTTTTTGAGGTGTGATGTTGGATAGTTGATTGGTTGAGTTGATCTACGTTTGGTTGTCTTGTGTGATGTTGAATCTAATTGGGTTGATCTTGGTTTGATCATTTGATGTAGTGAGATTTTTGTTTTTGAATGTTCTGTAAATTTTTTTCCCAAATGAGACTATATGGTTTTGGAAAATTGATACACTGGTATAGTGAGATTTTTTTTAGAATGGTTCTTAAATACATGGTCGTGAATGTCCTTTGGATATATTGGTTTGAGCTTGAGAGTAAGTGAGAGGGAGGGTTTATGTTCTGGGCAAAGAACATAGTGAAAGAAATAGATAATATAAATAAAATAAAACAAATTTTGGGAGAGTGAACAATCGGCATTACACGCCGTTAGTGTTTAAGGACCAAATTGGTCATTTTCAAAAATCTTTGGATGCTCTTGGTATTACCCAAAATCTCAGGAGAGGTTGTTGTAATTTACCCTAATAAATAATAAAAAAGTATATACATTATGGTAATCTAAAAACAATTTATTATATTTATAAATTTTAATGAATATACAAAATATATCTTTTTTTTAGATAGAAATCATACTCTAGTTTGATATAAGAGTATGTGTGTAAAGTTTCTTCCTATGGAGACTTGAATCCAGACCCTTACCCCCTATCTTACATGAACTTGTATTAATAAAGTGACCATCACGTTAAGGGTGTGAGATGGTTATTGCCTCCTAATTTGCTGGCAAATGTAATGTTTAGTTGTTGGGATATAATAAAGGGGAAATTGCATTTTACCCACTGTGGTTAGGCCCGTTTTAACAGTGCCAACCCGCGGTTTAAAAGTTATTACTTAACCCACTTGAGGTGACCTCCGTTAGACCCCCGTTACCCACTTCTCCCTTTTCACCGTTAAAAATAGGGGTAAATGTGTCTTTTTAATTATATTTTATTTCTCTCTCCTCTTTTCTCTCCTTCTTCTTCACAATCAAAACCCATAAATGTATATGGAATGATGCGTTTAACATTCTTACCCAATGCCCACTGCAATTGCCAAACATACTTTTACAATGACAAGAAAACCAATACACCTACAGTCACAAACAAAGCTACAAATCCATGTGAACATACAACCACAGATTCGCTAGCCTTCCACTGCTAAATCCAAAAATTGACTACTTAATTCTTCATAAAACAATCACAAAATAAAATACAAAAATTAAGAATAAATGGTATCCACCAGTTTGCTGGATTCTATCTTTACCCCAGACTTTCTCTCTCTAAAACTCTAACCCCTTCTCTTTTGCAGGGTTCTCTAAAAAAAAAACTCAAATTTGCAAGTAAAAAAAAAAAAAAATCTGCAAAAAAAAAACCCCAGCAATCTAGCAAATCTAACACCACAGCCAACTCATTGAACAAACAATACAGGCGTGTATTACCTAGGAGCAATTGAGCCATGCCTCCATTCAGATTCCAAAGAAGGAAGAACGGCCGGCTTTTTTTACTACTATATAGATGACATTGAGGGCAGTCACACAAGTGGTTTCCTGCTTTTCAAGAAAAGAGGAAGATAGATCTCCAAAAGCTATTGCGCTTTTTGACGTGACTATAGCAGGATCAAGAAAAGGCTTTAGCATCTCCACAAGAAAAAGAATCCTGTGCCTGACTTCCTGAAAGAACCACAGATAGAGTCACACAATTCTAACCATATATGCCCATTACATAGGAGGTGCTTAGCTGTAAAGCTACCAAAAGCCAACAAATCTAGCAGCAATATCCTAAGCACAGTGATTGCCAACCAAACACTGAGGGGTTTTTTGCCAAAACATTTAGTCCAGATGCGCAGCCCAAAACCCCAGACCGGGAAGAAAAATAAAGAAACAAGAAAAACGAAATTGTTAGATCGGTTGAGCAGCAAAGCAACCTGGTTGTCTAGATCGGCTGAGATCGAAGCAGCAGAGAGCGGTGGATTGGTGGATTCAAATTTTCTGGGGTTAATGGATTTATGGGTTCCTTTTTATTTTCCCTTGCTATCTGGGTTTGTAACTTAAACTGATTTTTATTACTTTTTTTTTTTTACGGCAAGATTTGATGTATATTGTTGGTAGTATATACATCAAGAGGGAATCATTATTGTGTTGATTGAACAAGATTTGGGTCATGAAATGGGATTTGGGTTTGAAGATTTGACTTCTAAGATAGGGAGAGAGAAGTCGTTCTTCAATATGTTACTTCTAATTCTGTTTCTATTGTGGCTTATATAGTAAAGGAGATTTTTTAACAGAAATGGCAGAGGTGGGTAACAGGGGTCTTACAGAGGTCACCTCAAGTGGGTTAAGTGATAACTTTTAAACCACGGGTAGGCACTGTTAAAACGGGTCAAACCACAGGTGGGTAAAGTGCAATTTCCTCTATAATAAATGTTGATGTAAGAAGGGTCAATAGCCACTTCTTTTAAGGATTACTATACTGACCGATCAACTTACATGATTGACCTAAATAGATTTTTTACAGGACAAATATGGTTGATCTAGTACTCCTTTTTTGGTCCTGTAAAGACTATCCACATCTTTGAAGAAAAAGATGGAAAAACTTTATCAATTATTAAAGTATGCCCAGAAGCTTGCAGGACACAGTTTATTGTGGTGGATTTGAATTCATGAACAATGAGAACTATTCAGCTATTATGATATACAAAGACTTTCAAAATTTCAGTAATTGGCATGTATTAGTAATTATGGATGGCATGACAGCACTAGAAAGAAGTCTCAATGGACAACTACAACCTTCACATGTAAAGATCAAAATGGGTCCAGAATTATCTCTGGCTATTATTCTTTGGCAAGTTAACAAGTAGAACATCACGTGATTTGGAAAGCCCTAATAATTTTCTCTATACAAGATATGGAGAGAGGGTTCAAGGAAGCTTTAGGGCCATTTGATAAAGGAGTTTAAAAAATCATGGTAAAAAAAAAAAAAAAAAAAGTGCTTGGTAAGAGTGTTTGAGTCACACTTCTCATTTAGAGTGTTTAAACACTTTATTTTGGAAACACCTCAAAGAGTTTTTTCATTTTTAAGTAACAGTTTTGAGTGACATTATTATAAGGGGAAAATGCACTTTACCCACCTGTGGTTTGGCCCGTTTTAACAGTGCCCACCCGTGGTTTAAAAGTTATCACTTAACCCACCTGAGGTGGCCTCCATTAGACCCCCGTTACCCATCTCTGCCCTTTCCGTTAGAAAATCTCCTTTACTATATAAGCCAAAATTAGAACCCAAATAGAACCCTAAAAGGAAGAATGAGTTCTATCCCTCTCTCTACCTTAGAATCCCTAAAAATCCCCAAACCCATAATCCCTTTCTCTCTTCACTTAGATTGCCAAAGTGAAATCTGACACTTGCAAGCAAGAAGGTGTATTGAAGCTTGGGCTTTCCTCTATATCAACTTTAGCCCAGTCTCCTTCACACTCTCCATCAAAGTCACCAACACATGCACTTGCTCCTAAAGCTTCAGCGCTGTCGCCTACAGTTAGAAAGACTCCAGTGCCTGCTCCGTCTCCGACAGTGGTGAACTCTCCACCATCTCCTCCAGCTTCTTCTAAACCCAAAAAATTTGAACCTAGCAATTTGAACAGATTGCTAGGTTTTTTTTTTTTTTTTGCAGATTTTTTTTTACTTGCAAATTTTGGTTTTTTTTAGAGAACCCAGCAAAAGAAAGAGGGCTAGAGTTTTATTTTGTGATTGTTCTATGAAGAATTAAGTAGTCAATTTGAACAGATTGCTGGGTTTTTTTTTGCAGGTTTTTTTTTTTTTTACTTGCAAATCTGGGTTTTTTTTAGAGAACCCAGCAAAAGAAAGAGGGTTAGAGTTTTATTTTGTGATTGTTCTATGAAGAATTAAGTAGTCAATTTTTGGATTTAGCAGTGGAAGGCTAGCGAATCTGTGGGTGTATGTTCACATGGATTTGTGGCTTTGTTTGTGACTGTAGGTGTATTGATTTTCTTTTATGTTTTATGTGAAGAAGAAGAAGAAGGAGAGAAAAGAGGAGAGATACATAAAATATAATGAAAAAGGCACATTTACCCCTATTTTTAACGATGAAAAGGGAGAGGTGGGTAATGGGGGTCTAACGAAGGTCTAACGGAAGTCACCTTAGGTGGGTTAAGTGATAACTTTTAAACCACGGGTGGACATCGTTAAAACGGGCCAAACCACAGGTGGGTAAAGTGCAATTTCCCCTTGTTATAATTGTCGGGGACGTTTTTGCGACAAGGGCCAAAAATGCGAAAACGGCCCAAATCTCCCCTTGGGTTCGAAAGGAGTGTTTGTTTATGGAGAATCAAGCCCAAAATTCACAATGTATAAAAAAACAAAGGCTAATGGTGCTTTGACAAGAGAGAATCAAAATGCTAACAACAAAAGTTCAGAAAAAACATAAAAACATAACAGGTCTGAAATTTCGACCCACAGTCACACAGAAGAGGAAATTGAGGGAGGTCGTGAGGAAGAGAGGGAAGGTTCCCCTGTACCCATATTTCCACCCCCAAGTTTCGGAATTGTGAGAATGTTTCCCGGTTTAGTGGGTTTTGGCTCTCAAGTTTCAGCTCTATGGGGAAAACGTGTTTCAACAAGTCTGAAACTTCGACCCACAGTCACATAGGAGAGGAAATTGAGGGAGGTCGTGAGGAAGAGAGGGAAGGTTCCCTTGTACCCATATTTCCACCCCCAAGCTTCGGAATTGTGAGATTGTTGGCTAGCTAAATGGGTTTTTGCTCTGAAATTTCAGCTCTTTTGGTAGAACGTGGCTTCTCCCTTTTGAATCTGATTGTGGCCTTTTGTATTGAGTTTGGGGTGCTTTAAGTGACTAGTTTTTGGTCAATAGAAGAGGCTTTGAACCCCAAGGTCTCAATCAAAGAGGTTATGGTCAGATTTGTTTTAATTGGGTAAGAGAGTTGGCTTGCTTTTTACATAATTTGGGAAATTGAGTGACCTTAATTCATGGGCTGATGTTTCCTAGACATGGCTAGCCCTTGGAGTCTGCATTTGGTTGTTGCAGCAAACAAGGCCAGCCACTTAGGGTCAGCTATGTGTTTTAGGCAAAAAAATGGTAAAGCAGAAAAGTTGGGCCACAGTCACCCAGAGCATAAAAGCTATTTTGGGGTGGAAATTTTGGATACAAGACCTATTCAATGAGCCTGAGGTGCTATCAGTGTCCCTTGCCCACTTGGTAGCACGCATGGGCTGGGCTCATGCAAAAAGTCCGAAAGGAACCGACCCATACCCTCCAAACCACACTTCCTCAATTTCCTCCATAAGTCACATGGGCTTGGGCCATGCTTAAAAGAATAAAATATAATATAATACATGAATTGAGCTCACAAGAAAGTCGGGCTTGTTTGAATCGGGCTTGTACGAAATGTGTCGCGAAAATGGGTATCAACAATAATTAGGCAAATTACAACTTACCCACCTGTGGTTTGGCCGAAATTTAAGTTGCTTACTTGTAGTTTGAATTTTGGCATTTTACACACCTAAGGTTAGCTCTGTTAGAGTTCCGTAACCCACCTACGACTTTTCCATTAGAAAACAACTTTTAACATCAAAACATAACCTAAAACTGATCAAAAAGCTAGGGTTTGAAGATACCTTCCTCTCCCTTCTATCTTATCCAAGGAACCAATGGTGGTTTTTTTTTTGGATCAAAACATAACATAAGGGTTGAGTTTGTTGGAATGTTCACCATTATAATTTGGGCTGAATAAGCCATATAAGGGTTGAGTTTGTAGGAATGTTCACTATTATAATTTGACCATCCCATCCAGATGGGAAAGAGAGATACTACGTACGTAGCAAATGTAAGAGATTAATCCTAGTTAATAGAATGGGAGCCATTCAAGTTTGACACTTTTAGGGCATCGCAATGTGAGAGATTAATCCCAGATGAATCATTCTGGTTAGCTTCAACATCCTAGTTTTGCACCATATGTGTTACAATTGTTGAACTAGTCCAAGTGTCCGTTTGGAACAGTTTATTTAGCTGAAATTGAAAACTTTTTTTTGAAAGTGTAAAAAAAAGGTTAAAAAATAAGCTGAATAATATAGTGGAACCCATGAATAGTATTAAAAAGTGCAGTGAAATCCATGAATAGTAGCAAAAATAAGCTGAAAGTGGAGATAAGCTAAAAAATTCAGCTCATTCCAAACGCACACCAAGTGTTTTGAAAGCGCTTTTTTCAAGTGTGTGTGCTGGTTTTATTTCATTATCTGTTTTTCCAAGAAGCATTGCTGCAATTGCAAGACCATCTAAAAAAAATAAGAGAAAAATGATAGAAGTGACGGATCAATCCAAGAATGAGTTTTATGTTATGTTTTGATGTTAAAACATCGTGGGTTCCTTGGATAAGATAGAAGAGAGAGGAAGGTATCTTCAAACCCTAGCTTTTTGATCTGTTTTATGTTATATTTTGATTTAAAAGTTATTTTCTAACAGAAAAGCGTTACGGAATTCTAACAGTGTTAATCTCAGGAGGGTAAAATGCAAAATTTCAAATTACAGGTAGGCAACTTAAATTTCTGCCAAACCACAGGTGGGTAAATTGTAATTTGCCCTTATAATTATTTTGAAAATAGTGTAGAATAACATGATGTTTTTTTGACTGAAAATGTGTAGAATAACATGATGTTGACAACACATAGAACATACATTTTTTTTCCTTAAAATCATATAGGCGAAAATATTATTTTGGTTTCTACATTTTGGGATCACAATCAATTTGGTCCTTACATTTTGGTAGCAGCTAATTTGGTCCCTATTATTTTTAAGTTTTAAATTGCAGTCAATTTAGGCCCTACCATTAACTCGCTAATGGAAAACGCCTATGTAGCTAATGGATTGCACAGTTGGCACACTTAAAGTTTATGTGGTTGATAAAATTTTTTAATTGCTATTTAAAAATGTCACGTCAAGATCATAAAAATCCATGTCAAAACTTTTTTTTGAACTACTTATTTTAAAGAAAAAAAATCAACTTAGCAATTCCTTTTTTCTTTTAGTTTCTTGGCTGCCAAACACATCTAAAACCATTGTGCCAAAACACTTCCAATCCCCAAATCCACATTCTGGCGATGATAAACCACCACTATGAGATGGGTGCTTGGGATAAATAAACTCTCATTGATTTCTTGTTTTACAACTTGCCAGATGGAAGACATGGGATACTAAATTGTCAAGATCTTCACACGAACCAACCTGTCAAAGTTACCCTTGATATACTTGATTCCATAAATCTTTGCTTCCTCATGGTTACCATTGGAATTGGTACCAATATCAAAGATCACAATAGTTAAATGAGGCACGGGGTCTTTAATTTGGGCATGGGATTGGGCCGAAGATGAAGATGAAGATGAAGATAGATTAGATGGTTAGTGGTTTTGGCGGCGGTGTGGCTTGTTGTTCAATTTCGATTTTAGAGGTTCAGATTCTGGGTTTGGACTTGGATCCGAAAGAGGGGAGTCAAGCCATTACGTACATATGACAGAATTGGGTGACTGTTCATTGTTTTTGTGCTTTGAGTTTGGGAAATATGAAAAAATTGCATATCTGATTTTTTTGCAGATTTAAGTAGAAAAAAGTTTGGTCAGACAATGGCTGCTTTGGGTACTCATTGAGAAAAGTTTGATCCAAGCAAACACATCCCTGGGGTTTTAGATGTGTTTGGAAGCCAAGAAACTGAAAGAAAAAGAAAATAGCTAAGTTGTTTTATTTGATTCATTTTTATTTTTGTTAAAAATTAGCAATTCTTCTTAACTTTTCTAAAAAAAAAAAAAAAAAGCAATTCAACTTTTCTTTTTCTAACACGGATTTTTATGGGGTTGACATGGAATTTTTACATAGCATTTAAAATATTTTATTATTATTTTATTAGCATAAATGCATTTTTAGTTCTTACATTTTAGCCTCATTTTTGTTTTGATCCCTGCTTTTCTATTTTACTGCTTTTAGTCTTCAAAATGAAAAATGCGTTCTATTTTAGTCCTTATCGTCATCTCACTAACGGAAATATTCTATATGGCAAACGGAATGCACAGCTGGCACACTAAATGTTTACGTGACTAATAAAATAATATTAAAAAAATTTATTTGGCATTTAAAAATGCCATGTCAACATTTTAATTAAAAATAATAATAATAAATTGAAAAAAAAAATGAAGAACTTTTTTTTTTTTCTTTTCAGTTTTAAAGATTGAGAAAAAAAACTTGCAGTAACTTTCTCAATTTTTCTTAAATTTTCTTGTTAACCAAACACAACATTATTCTATCAAAAAAAAAAAAAAAAACACAACATTATCAATAAACACAAAACTCAAACACAGTGCCAAACTCATTTTTCATTTTCCCATCTCTCTCTCTCTCCCTCTTGGCTTTCTCTTATTTCTTTTTCGCTTTAAGTTCAGGTTGTAGTTTTTGGGATATAGCTTTGATCTGGGTTTAGAGAAAGAGAGGCTGAGATATGGTGGTTTGGATTTGGAGAGAAAGAGAGGTTGAGTTATGGTGGTTTGGATTTGGGTTTAGACTTTAGAGAGAGACGGGCTAAGATCGGCAGTGATTGGAGAAGATCAAGGGGAAGGAACCTCTGAACCCAGCCTTTTTGCTCTTCGGGTTCTCCCTCGACCAACAATGAGCAAAGTAAGGGGCAGATCTTCAAGGTTTTAATAATGGATGCCGTGGGTTCTTGATCCAAAGATTGATTTGATAATTTTTTGGATTTGATTATTTTGTTTGGGTTTGAGAATATTAGGGGTTTTGGTTTGTTTTTCTTTTGGGTATTTGACCTGATCTTCATTAACGATTCATTTTCTCTCTCTCAAAATTCAACCGATCTAGATTTTTTGTGTTTGTTTCCCAAGAAAATTTATGGGTTTGAAGGTTAAGGTTTACTTTGTTGGAGATCAGTTTGGTTGTTAGGTTTATGGGTTCTGGGTTTGATTGTTTTGCTGGAGATTTGGGTTTGGTTATTTGTTGGAGATTGATTTTGCAAGAGATCTGTGTTTGAGAGTTGTAGTTGCAACTGTAAATACAACCTCATCCATTTGGGTTTGAAACATTTTGCAGGGATCAATTTTTTTTTTTTTTTTTGGCTTTGCTATGTGTATTTGCAAGTTTGTTTACTAAGAAAACCAAAGAAAAGAAAAAAGAAATCTTAGATATTGTAATTTGTTTGGGCAATGAAACATGTAATATGAACAATCATGCTCTTCCGAAAAACTAATGAAATTTTTTTTATAATTTATTTAGGTTTTAATGTTTGTTTTTAATTTATTTTACTTTTTTGTTCAAACATTTTTTGAGGTGGCCTTTCTTATATTATTAAAATGCTGACGTGGCATTTTTTAAATGCCAAATAAAATTTTTTTGATATTATTTTATTAGCCATGTAAGCATTTAGTGTGCCAGCTGTGCACTCTATTTGCTACATAGGATATTTCTGTTAGTGAGATGATGGTAGGGACTAAAATAGAATGCATTTTCATTTTAAGGACTAAAAGTGATAAAATAGAAAAGTAGGGACCAAAACGAAAATGAGGCTAAAATATAGGGACCAAAAGTGCATTTACACCAATTTTATTAGCCATGTAAGCTTTAAGTGTGCCAACTGTACAATTTGTTAGCCACGTAAGCATTTTCCGGTAGTGAGTTAACGGCAGATACCAAATTGATTGTAAGTTGAAAATAACATTGACCAAATTGACTGCTATTAAAATGTAGGGATCAAATTGACTGTGACTTTAAAATATGGGGACCAAGACGGTGGTTTCACCAAACACATACTCATACTAAACACTCAATTTTATTTGTTCACTTTTGAAAATATAGTATTAGAAATATAGTACCAAACATGCATTATGAGTACTTTAAAGTTTAAATATGTATTTTCACAACATTTTAAACCACAGTTTTCACATGATTTTGAAAATTAATATCTAAACTCTTTTACCAAACATGCATTTAGTTTTTCTTTGCAGGACCCCCTCCCCCCCCCCCCCCCCCCCCCCCGGCACACACACACACATATAAAGTGTGTTTAAAATACTAAAAATAACTTGTTTTTAAATGTATATAATTTTTACAAGAGAGTCTAAAGTTATTCATCCAGTGTAAACCCATATGTATATATCCAGTAATAATCTTTTGTCACATCATACTTTTTTTCTCAATACAATAGGCACTTGCACATATTATCACAATTTGTTTACATATATCCGAATATTAAAAAGACAAAAGGGGTAAATGCACTTATAGTCCCTACATTTTGGCTTTTTTCCATTTTAGTCCCTACATTTTAATTTTACCACTTTTAGTCCCCAAACCAATTAACGCGTGTTATTTTCGTCCTTTCTGTCAGTCAACCGACGGAAATAGCTGAGGTGGCAGCAAAAGGAATTAAAATATTATAAAAATGCCACATCACCCATGACACATTAGCATATAAATTTTAAAAATTAATTTTAACAAAATTAAAAAACATAAAAATACATCAGATTTGAATAAAAATAAACAAGAAGATGAACCCAGATCACAGGAACACAAGAACATGAACCAAGATCATAAGAACACAGGAACATGAACCCAGATCATAAGAACACAAGAACACGAACCCAGATCATAAGAACGCAAACCCAGATAACAAGAACAGTACTCAAAGAATTTCTATTCCAAAATTTGTATACATTCTTCCACCAAAAATCAATTGTAAATTAAATAAAAAATGGGTGCTGTGTTCTTCCACAAAAATCAAAACCTAAACCATCAAACCCAATGACCACCACTACAATCCGCCACACTAACCCATATCCACCAGCACCAAACTCGAATGACCTCCAGCACCACCACTACCAGATCCATCACCACCAAATCCTACTATCAAATTTCAACCACAACTCAAACATATTTTGAACCATTAAACAACCCAAAGCCCCCAGACAATCACGGATCAAAGAAAGAGACACCGAGTGGGTGAGTCCAAGAAAAGTAGAGATAGAGGGAGAGATCAAGGAGGCTACCTTGATGGTGGCTGGTGGCGGTGAATGGTGAGGAAGGAAACCACAGCCGCCACCACCACTGATCTAAGTTTCACAACACACACAAGGGGGAGATGCCGTGTTGCCCATCATTTTCTCCGATCCATGCTGCCCACCAAGCACCGAAGCCTCCATGATCAAAACCCAGAAGAGGGATAAGCAGATCTGCTCGCCGTTGGTTCCGATGCTGAGCGAGCCCAGCAAGATCGAGATGTACTCGCTGGCCTTCTACGCCGCCTATATCGCTGGCGATATTCTTAGCTGTGGTCTCACTCACATGGCCGTCACTCCTCTCAATCTCGTCAAGTGCAATATGCAGGTTCGATTCTTCTAGATCCCTCACTCTCTTCCGTTTTCAGCTTCTTTTTCTTCGATTTGATTCTACTTTACATTTCTTTACTCGGATTAGATCTGTGTGAAAGGAGAGAGAGCTCGGGTATGAGCCATGAGAGAAGAGAGAGTTTGAGATGAGAGATTAGTGTGTGGCTATGTAGTTTGAGTTTAAGATGAGAGAATAGAGTTTGAGTTTGAGATGAAAGTGTGTGGCTGGTTTGAGAATAGTGTTCAGGTTTGGATCTTATGTTAATTTTTTGGGTTTTAAAATTTTTGGGTTGGTGTTCTTGTTCAAGAAACTTTTAGATCTTAATTCATGTGAATTTTGGTTTTAAAATTTGTTTTTATGTTTTTTAATTTTGTTAAAATTAATAAATTAATTTTTTAAATTTATATGCTGATGTGTCATCGATGATGTGGCATTTTTATAATATTTTAATTCCTCCGGCTGCCACCTCGGCTATTTTTGTCGATTGACTGACAGAAAGAACGAATATAACACGCATTAATTCGTTTAGGGACTAAAAGTGGTAAAATTAAAATGTAGGGACTAAAATGAAAAAAAGCCAAAATGTAGGGACTAAAAGTGCATTTACGCCAAGACTAAAATATTATTTTCATCCCTAAATTTTATTAAAAATTTGTTTATTCATTCCTAAACTTTCAAATGTCCATTTTTTGTTAATAAACTATTGAAAATATTTTACTTTTGATCCTTAAACTAAAAAAAATATATTAATGTAGGGACACGATCTTTGTTAACCCGGTCCTGAACTGTCAAGCCCTAGCTTAATGAGTCCCACACAATGAATTTTGTAGAGTATGGGCTGAAGAACTTGGTTTCGGTTTGCTCAAACGGTTCGTTGCATGTCCCTCATGGATATAGAAGCGTGAATCAAGAAAATGGATGGGGAACTAGGAATTTTATTCACAGTCCTGCCTTCTTATCATGAATTTTTTTTCTTTCCCTCTTTGGGGACCTCTTACATATTATATAGGCTCTCTATTATTATCTGGGCCTTACACCTGTTGATCATCCAAACCCCCACTTGAGCACCTGTCCCATCAGACGCCCTTACCAGTTCCCTGTGAGTTGCAGTGACCAAGGTGACACTGTTCAGGGGTCTTCTCCCCATTAATGCGGCCAGGAGAGTAGCTGGGATGCATTTAATGTGGTGGTTACAGCCTTTGATGGAATATTTGAATCTTCTCTCTTTTCACGTGTCTGGGGTGAGGGCTGCAGTAAACGAGATGCATCGTTGATCTGGATCTTGGAACGTCCGAGGAGGAATTACTCCTCGGACGTGTTTTCTTGGCCCCAGCTGACTAGAACAGGGATTCTGGGCCGCTGCGTCTCCTCGGAAAGCCTGGTCCTCGGACGGGCCAAGGCCCAGCCCACTTGTTATTCTGGGCCGGTTCCCACAATAGCCCCTCAAAACTCCGGGTTCGATCTCCCTCCGAGGAGAAGAGGCGGGGTTTTGACATTTATAAAGGGCGGAACGAATGAAACTCGATCCACGCGTGCGGGCGGTTACTTTTAATGCATTACAATTTTCGAGGCGCGGCCATTTACTCTAGACAACTTTATGTTTCCTTCATCCAACAGCCAGCATTGTCCCTTGAATTTTTGAGTGGGAGGGATTGTTTCTCTCTCTCACCTACTATATAAAGCGCCAAACAGGCCCCTTTTTCCTTTTATCAGAACAGAGAACTCCAGAGAACTCCGGCGTCCAAAAGTCCACGAGCATCTCCGTCCTTCAAATCTCCATAATCGTTTTCGCGAAGTCCCCTTTTGAGATTTTCGATCGCCTCGCCGGTCGTTCAGTGAAAAAATCCGTAAGTTGCGTTCGTTTTGTCGCTTCGAATTCCTCCTCGGATCTTACTTTTCTCTTCGGTCTTTATTTCCATTCCTCCAGTTTGGCCTATATGGGTAGATTCAAAGACCTAGTAGACACCCCGGCTGCCATGGAGGCTTTCAGGGCAAAATACCACATCCCGCAGGGGGTGGCTTTGCGGTATTGTCCCACAGAAGGAGTATTGCTAGATAGAGACGTGGGCGAAGTGGTCATTCCGATGATTGCCTTTATAGAGGGAGGAATGACCCTCCCCATGCGTAGGATTACCCGGGACTACTTGTTACACCATAGGTTGACACCGCACCAATGTGCCCCAAACATGTTCAGGATACTAGGCTGCATAGATGCTTTAAACGAGCGGATGGGCCTAGGTCTGACTTGGCACGATGTGGTTCACCTGTACGAGTGCCACTTCGTCGAGAAAGGAGGGTATTACCTTAAATCTCGATTTGAGGCGGTTAGACCGATCTCCTGCCTCCCCATATCCAATAAGACCATGAAGGATGACTTCCTCATTGCTTCAGGAGAGTGGAGCGATGGTCTTCATTGCCCAACCCGGGCAGGAACTCCAGGTGCGGCGCCTTTAGGGCCAGTCTTTTAGGGAGGGGGCTTAGCTCTTCGGACTCGCCCCCCCTTTTTTGCTTAAGTCATAAATCGTATTTTAATTTTAATTTCCTTTTCGGCTGTGTTGCAGATAAGGCGGTGCTTACTCCCAAGCTAAGTCACGTAAACGTTCAGGCCTTGAACTATCTTCTAAGGTCAGAAATCTATGTTACCGAGGACAAACAGTTACGCGCGTGTCATTTGATTTTGGGCTACCAACCACTGACCCGCTCTTTCCAACCCATTGGTCACGCGATAAGAGCCGGTAGCCCAAGGTTGGCCAGGATTGACGTATCCAAGCCCAAGTTCTTGGCAGCACAAGACCTTAAGCCCGTTGTGTTACCTGGCGCTCGGATTCTTCCACCAGCCGTGCAACTGCCTCCGACAGCCAATCTTGACGTTGCTGCGCCAGTTGAAGAAGAGACCGAGTCCTCGCGTCTTTCTCTTGAGGAGGAAATAGACGAGTTCTATTTGGAAGAGGAGGTTCGTAAAGATCCTGAGGGAGAGCAAGATCAAAATTCTGCGATCGGAGCTCCAATTATTATAACCTGTTCGGACGGCTCTTCAGACGAGGAGGTGGACAATATGGCTGGCAAGGGAAAAACCTTGCGAGAGTTGATGTCATCCCGAGGAAAAGGTCAATCTTCGAAGGTGCATTCTGAGTTGCAGACCCAAGACCGCCCTCCGGTCGCTCCTCAGGCTCCTTCTGACCTTGGCTTTAAGGTTAATCCGGACCCAAAAAAGAAAAGGCCTGCTGACATCCCTGAGGAAGGCGAGGTGGTGCCCCGCCAGAGCAAGCAGTAGAAGACCACCCGGGGGCAGAAGGGCAAAGGGACTTCCTCCTTAGAGGGCCGAGAGGAAGATAACCGGGCTGAGGTGCGTGTTCAACCACGTACATGGAGTCCGAGGATGGAGCTAGACGGGGTTGCTATCCCTTATACTGCGTCGGTCTGAGAATACAACAGGGGCCGAGCAGGGTATATAGCTGATGTTTTGGAACAGCCGGTGCTCCTCCCCCGGGATATGGAGGCCTACAGGCGGTTCTCCCAGACCGAGCTTTTTCTGTCCCTTAAAAGGGATCTGGCAATGGTAAGCCGTTCTTCTACCTTTTCGTTAGATTATTGAACATTGTCGTGTTCTGAAACAGTTTTTGCTTTGTTCGCAGATAACTCAACAAGTGTTTGTGGCTGAGGAGTTTTGCCGCAGCAACCGCACCTTAGCTGAAGCAGAGGTCCAGTCTCGGACAGAGGTGGAGAAACTTCTGGGGTCCCTCAAGCATGAGCATTCTGAACTTGTGGAGAAGTTTAAAAAAGAGGAGAAAGAGCGCCGAAGTGCTGAGGCCGGTTTGAAGACCGCTGAAGCCCAAGCGGAGGATCAACGCCAAAAATTGTACGTGACCGAGACCAGTCTAGCCACTGAAAAACAAACAGTTCTGGATCTCAGGGCCACGCTACAAAAGGTTGAGGAAGAGGCCTGGCAGGCCAAAGAAGAGGCTCAGCTGCTGCGGGAGGCTGCCGAGGCTGAAAAGAAAGTTGCCTATCAGCTCGGGGCTGAAGAGACTGAAGCTAGGCTCTCCGAGGAGATTCCGAAAGTGTGTAGGGATTGCTGCAGCATCTCATGGGCTCACACCCTTGATGCCGCAGGAATTCCTGCAAATTCGGCACTAAGGTTGCCCGAGAAGGTTTTCTTTCCGTCGGAGATCCGAGAGAATCCTGACGGTGCTCCTGAAGCTTCTGAGCAGGTCCCGGCTATATCTGGTGTCATTCCTCTGCCTGATAAGGCCAAGGATTCTGCGAAGGCGTCCGTCCCCGAGGTTCTTCCTCCTCAACCAGAGCAGAAAGAGACTCCCCCTGCTAAGGTCTAGATTTTAGGTTTTTGAGCATTGCCCCCCTCTTTCTTCTTCTTTTTGTATGAGGGTTGTCTTGTTTTTGCTCATTTGTAAAGACCCCTCACTGTAATGATTTCGGAGGATTAATATAGAACATTTCCTTTGTTTCTTCTTTTTCCCCCTTTTTTTTTTTTTATGGATGTCTTCTGATACTATCCCTTTATTTATTGTTTACAATGATATGAATATATATACGGACAAGAGAGATGGATACCGTTTAAAAACTTTTGATAATTGGGATAATTTGCATAAGTAGTAATCACCCTTAGTACTGTGGTCCGAGGAGCCATGCAGGGCTTTGATAATTGCGTAAGTAATAATTTCCCTAAGCCTGTGGTCAGAGGAGCCATGCAGGGCTTTGATAATTGCGTAAGTAATAATTTCCCCTAAGCCTGTGGTCTGAGGAGCCATGCAGGGCTTTGATAATTGCGTAAGTAATAATTTTCCCTAAGCCTGTGGTCTGAGGAGCCATGCAGGGTTTAGGTTCTGTTTAAAACTTGGAGTAATTGCCTAAGTAATAATTTCCCCTAAGCCTGTGGTCCGAGGATCCATGCAGGACTTAGGTTCTGTTTAAAACCTGGAATAATTGCGTAAGTAATAATTTCCCCTAAGCTTGTGTTCCGAGGAGCCATGCAGGACTTAGGTTCTATTTAAAACCTTGAATAAATTGCCGAAGTAATAATTTCTCCTAAGCCTGTGGTCCGAGGAGCCATGCAGGACTTAGGTTCTGTTTAAAACCTGGAATAAATTGCCTAAGTAATAATTTCCCCTAAGCCTGTGGTCCGAGGAGCCATGCAGGACTTAGGTTCTGTTTAAAACCTTGAATAAATTGCCGAAGTAATAATTTCCCCTAAGCCTGTGGTCCGAGGAGCCATGCAGGACTTAGGTTCTGTTTAAAACCTGGAATAAATTGCCTAAGTAATAATTTCCCCTAAGCCTGTGGTCCGAGGAGCCATGTAGGACTTAGGTTCTGTTTAAAACCTTGAATAAATTGCCGAAGTAATAATTTCCCCTAAGCCTGTGGTCCGAGGAGCCATGCAGGACTTAGGTTCTGTTTAAAACCTTGAATAAATTGCCGAAGTAATAATTTCCCCTAAGCCTGTGGTCCGAGGAGCCATGCAGGACTTAGGTTCTGTTTAAAACCTGGAGTAAATTGCCTAAGTAATAATTTCCCCTAAGCCTGTGGTCCGAGGAGCCATGCAGGACTTAGGTTCTGTTTAAAACCTGGAATAATTGCCTAGGTAATAATTTCCCCTAAGCCTGTGGTCCAAGGAGCCATGCAGGACTTAGGTTCTGTTTAAAACCTGGAATAATTGCGTAAGTAATAATTTCCCCTAAGCCTGTGGTCCGAGGAGCCATGCAGGACTTAGGTTCTGTTTAAAACTTTGAATAATTGAGTAGACCAGCGGGTACAGGATAATCATGGAACAAAGCATGGGCAAAGCCATTTTCATTAATAATAGTATCTTCTTAGATTGTTTACATTCCATGGTCGAGGTACAGTTTTTTCATCCAGATCTTCTAGATAATAAGCACCTATCCCGGCTACAGATGTGATGCGATACGGTCCTTCCCAATTGGGCCCCAGCTTGCCCCAAGAGGGATTTTTCGCGCTGCCGAGAATCTTTCTCATCACGAGATCACCCGGACCTAAAGGTAGCAGTTTGACGTTGGCGTCATATCCTTGTCTCAGCTTCTGATGATAATAGGCCATGTGGATTGTGGCTCTTTCCCTTCTATCCTCGGCTAAGTCCAGACTTCTTCCCAGTAACTCATCGTTACTGTCCGGGATAAAGGAGCTAGACTTCAGTGTGGGAAAGTTGTTCTCGATTGGGAGCACGGCCTCAGCCCCATAAGTCATCGAAAAAGGGGTTTCACCGGTTGATCGTCGCGGCGTTGTCCGATAGGTCCATAAGACGTGTGGGAGCTCCTCCACCCATCTCCCCTTTGCCTCGTCCAGCCTTTTCTTTAGTCCGTTCACTATGACCTTGTTCACGGCTTCGACCTGTCCGTTTCCCTGGGGGTTGGCGGGAGTGGAGTATCGGTTAATGATCCCAAACTCACGGCAATACTCTCTAAAGTTCTTGCTGTCGAATTGGAGACCGTTGTCTGAAATGAGTGTGTGTGGAGTTCCGAAGCGGGTAATAATGTTCTTCCAGACGAATTTCTGGGCATCCACGTCCCTAATGTTGGCCAAAGGTTCAGCTTCCACCCATTTGGTGAAGTAGTCGGTTCCGACTATTAGGTATCGTTTGTTCCCCACAGCTTTGGGGAGAGGACCGACAATATCAAGTCCCCACTGTGCGAATGGCCAAGGACTGGAGAGGGGGTTGAGGATACCTCCGGGTTGATGGATATTTGGGGCGAATCTCTGGCACTGGTCACACTTCTTGACGTACTCTTGGGCCTCTCTTTGCATGTTTGGCCACCAGTATCCCTGGGTGAGTGCCCTGTGTGCTAGCGACCTCCCTCCGGTGTGACTTCCACAAATCCCCTCGTGTAACTCCTCGAGTAGAGACTCGGATTCTTCTGGATGTATGCAAAGTAGATATGGCCCAGAGTAGGAGCGCCGATATAGTTTGTGGTCCTCCGACAACCAGAACCGAGGAGCATTCCTCCGTATCTTCTCTGCCTCCAATTTTCCCTCGGGTAGGATTTCGCCTTGGAGGAAGTTTTTTATGGGATCCATCCAGCTGGGATTCTTTCTGATCTGATGGACCTGTGCCGGGTCTGTTGTAATGGGGCTCGCTTGGGCTAGATCTTCGACCAGGATCATTCATGGCAGATCATGCACCGAGGACGTGGCGAGGGTGGCCAGCGAGTCTGCATGGGTGTTTGCATTCCGGGAGACGTGTGTCAGGTTGAAGGATTCAAAACTCGACTGCAGGCGTTTGACTCGTCCTAGATATTCTTGCATTCTAGCATCTCTAGCTTCCAGCTCGCCTGTCACTTGGCCAACAACCAACTTAGAGTCCGAGAATGCTTCTATTGCCCCTCCGCCCAA
Source organism: Quercus tomentella (assembly GCA_028535165.1). NCBI lineage: Eukaryota > Viridiplantae > Streptophyta > Magnoliopsida > Fagales > Fagaceae > Quercus > Quercus tomentella. The sequence goes on from JAPQVY010000001.1 coordinate 17,540,104, forward strand.
TCTTTGAACCATCGTCATCCCTTGAAGTAAGGCTTCATACTCGGCCTCATTGTTCGTAGCCGAGAACCTGAGTCTCAATGATTTCTCAATGGCAACACCTTCCGGCGATATCAAAACTATTCCAATTCCGGATCCTCTCTGATTGGCTGCGCCATCCACGTAGATCTTCCAATGCACGGTCCCCCCTGCTGAAATTGCACCAACCGATTTTCCATCCATGTCTTTTCTCTCGGTTATTATTTCTTCGGAGGGTTTAGCAAACTCCGCGACTAAGTCTGCGAGGACTTGACCTTTGATGGAGGATCGGGGCATATATTTAATATCAAAAGCTCCCAGAAGCGCACTCCACATGGCGATCCTTCCTGTGTAGTCGGCACTTCGAAGGACCGCTCGGAGGGGTAGCTGGGTTAAAACAATGACCGTGTGTGCCTGAAAGTAGTGAGGGAGCTTTCGTGTGGCGTGCACTATCGCCAGAATTGCTTTTTCCAAAGGTAAGTATCGCACTTTGGCCTCGTGTAATGATTTACTCACGTAGTAAACCGGTCGCTGCACCCCGTTATCATCTCGTACCAATACCAGGCTTACGGCATGGGGAGCTACGGCCACATATGCAAATAATACCTCGTCTGCCTCAGGGCTGGACATGATGGGGGGTCGCGACAGGTATTCCTTAAGTTGCTGAAAGGCCCGAACACAGTCCTCCGACCATTCGAAACCTTTCCATTTATTAGTCAAGAGGTAGAAGGGCCGACATCGATCCGCAGATCGTGATATGAACCTATTTAACGCTGCGATCATGCCAGTGAGCTTCTGTACTTCTTTCGGATTCCGAGGAGCTTGTAGTCTGTTAATTGCTTTGATTTGATCAGGGCTTACTTCTATTCCCCTGTGGGTTACCATATACCCTAAGAACTTCCCCGACTCGACCCCGAATGAACACTTGGAGGCATTGAGTCGCAACTTGTGCTCCCTTAATATAGCAAAGATGACTTCAAGGTCTTTCACGTGCTCGGACACTATTTTACTTTTTACAACCATGTCGTCTATGTACACCTCAATGATTTTGCCTAGCTGTGGCTCGAACATCCGGGTCATCATTCTTTGGTAGGTTGACCCTGCGTTATTTAGTCCGAACGGCATCACCTTATAATGATAGTTTCCGACGGGTGTCATGAAGGCCGTCTTCTCCTGATCTTCTAACGCAAGGGGTATCTGATGATAGCCCTGGAAGGCATCCAGGAAACTCATTCGAGGGTGTCCCACCGTTGCGTCCACCAACCGGTCAATTCGAGGTAAGGGAAATGGATCCTTCGGGCACGCCTTATTTAGGTTCGTGAAGTCCACGCAGACCCTCCACTTCCCCATTTTCTTCCTTACCACCACCGTGTTTGCCGACCATTCGGGGTAAAAGACCTCCTTAATAGCCCCTGCTCTTTTCAGCTTCGCCACTTCGTCTCTTACAGCACTAGCATGTTCTTTTGAGGGGCGTCGGGGTGGTTGCTTCTTCGGAGTGGAAGAGGGATTAACATTCAGGTAGTGACAAATGAGGCTAGGATCAACCCCCGGGGCGTCGTAAGCGTCCCATGCAAACACATCGACATTTCTTCTGAGAAATCCGACCAATTCCTCTTTTTCTTGTAAAGGCAACTCGGATCCGACCTGGAAAAACTGTTCCGGGTCGTCGTTGACGATGAACCTATCTAAATTTTCACACCTTATCTCCTCGGCTAGCTCACCGTCCTGCCCTGCCGAGGGGGCTGGTTGCTATAAGTTCTCAGGGGCCGAGGACTCAGCCTGGGACCGATGCAAAATGGCGGCCACCATACACTGCCTGGCCACGGTCTGATCTCCACGAATCTCTTCTACCTGGCCCCTGGACGGGTATTTTACTTTTTGGTGAAGTGTGGAGGATACGGCTTCCAGGGCGTGGATCCATGGCCTGGCCACTATCGCTGTATAGGGTGAGTAAGCATCGACCACGATAAAATTTATTTCCACTACCTCCGATCAGTCTGGACGGGCAGCTTGATTTGCCCCTTGGGCGTAACAGTCTTCCCTTCGAAGCTGATAAGGGGAGAGTCATAGGCTGTTAGATCCTTCGGCCTCAGGTTCAGCCCCTTGTATAGGTCGGGGTACATTATCTCTACTGCACTTCCTGTATCTACTAACACCCTTTTCACGTCGAAACCTCCAATTCTTAACGTAACCACTAAGGCGTCGTCGTGAGGTTGGATGGTTCCTCTCTTATCTTCGTCCGAGAATCCCAGTATCAGAGAGCTTCCCTTTTTAGACTTGTTAGGTTCCCTTCGCCTGTCCTCGGAGGGGAGCCGACCAACAGCCAAAACCCTGAAAGGGGGTGGCCCGGTTCTTCCTGGTGCGACGAGGATGACATGTATCGTGCCGGTGGGGGGTCTCAACTACGCGTCCTTTCGGGGCTCTTGCACTACTTGACCTGGATGGCTGCTCGAAGGGTGCAGAAGATGACGTAACTTCCCTTCTCAGACCAACTGATCTAGGTGGCTCCATAGATTCCTGCAGTCCTCAGTAGTATGCCCATGGTCCTGATGATAATGACAGTATAGGTTCTGGTTTCGTTTGGAAGGGTCTCCAGCCATCTTTCCCGGCCATCTGAAATAGGGCTCGCTCCTTACTTTATCCAGCACCTGTTGTACTGGCTCTCGGAATATGGCATTCACCGTTTGCGTGTTACTCTGTCCAGCCTATCGCGAAAAATCTCTCCTCGGCTGGTTATGGTTATATCGTTCCGACTTGAAATCACTTGCTTTGGGGGGAATGGTCTTCTCCTTTCCCTTTCCTTGCAACTGATCTTCCTCCACCCTTTTGTACTTGTCGATCCTGTCCATCAACTGATGAACGTTGGCAACTGGCTTGCCAGTGAGAGATTTTCTTAAGCCATGCTCGGTGGGGAGGCCGCTTTTGAATGTGCTGATAGCAACATCATCATGGTTATTATCTAACTCGTTATACACCTCCCAATATCTGTCCGAATATGCTTTCAGGGTCTCCCCCTCGTGCATGGACAGGGACAATAGCGAACTCAGGGGCCGAGGGACTCTGGTGTTTGTAATAAAGCGGGAGCAGAAGGCCTGAGTAAGCTACTTGTATGAGCCTATGGAATTTGTCTTCAGGCCATTGAACCATCTCATCGCCACTGGTCCCAAGCTGGAGGGGAAGACTTTGCACATTAGGGCTTCATTTTGTGAGTAGATAGCCATTTTCTGATTAAACTGACTCACGTGCTCTACAGGGTCCGCTCGGCCGTTATAGATGGCGAACACTGGTTGGTTGAAGCGTCGAGGCATCTTAGCCCCTTCGATCCTATGCATGAAGGGTGACCTTGAAATCTGGTCCAGCGCCCTATTCATAACATCATTTCCCGAACCCTTGCTGGATGGGCTTTCATGTTTCCACACAGGGCGCGGTTCCCTCTCGTAAGAAAAGGTTTCACTCGGGTGGGTCCTTGACCTCTGTCGGTAACTCGCATCCTCCCCATTAGAGGACTCGTCTGAGCTAGAGGGAGATCGTTTTCGTGTCACACGCCTTAACTCCCTTTTCAGGTCAGCTATCTCTCGCTGCATGGCCTGATGACTGTTTCGCCTCTGGGATACGTGACTGCCTATCTAGGTGTGACTCTGGCCTGTCTGGGCAGGATGCACGCTTCCCTCACGATTCCCCCTGCCGTCTAGGTTGGCAGGGTTATTTGGCCTCTAAGACTCGATGGGTTGTGTCTGTTGAGAGTTAGCCTGGTGAGGGTTTTCCTGGTGTGGGCCTGGTTCTGCCATGCTCGACCGTCGTGCTAACTGATACCTTAGTCCTTCCCACAGACGGCGCCAATTGTAGGGACACGATCTTTGTTAACCCGGTCCTGAACTGTCAAGCCCTAGCTTAATGAGTCCCACACAATGAATTTTGTAGAGTATGGGCTGAAGAACTTGGTTTCGGTTTGTTCAAACGGTTCGTTGCATGTCCCTCATGGATATAGAAGCGTGAATCAAGAAAATGGATGGGGAACTAGGAATTTTATTCACAGTCCTGCCTTCTTATCATGAATTTTTTTTCTTTCCCTCTTTGGGGACCTCTTACATATTATATAGGCTCTTTATTATTATCTGGGCCTTACACCTGTTGATCATCCAAACCCCCACTTGAGCACCTGTCCCATCAGACGCCCTTACCAGTTCCCTGTGAGTTGCAGTGACCAAGGTGACACTGTTCAGGGGTCTTCTCCCCATTAATGCGGCCAGGAGAGTAGCTGGGATGCATTTAATGTGGTGGTTACAGCCTTTGATGGAATATTTGAATCTTCTCTCTTTTCACGTGTCTGGGGTGAGGGCTGCAGTAAACGAGATGCATCGTTGATCTGGATCTTGGAACGTCCGAGGAGGAATTACTCCTCGGACGTGTTTTCTTGGCCCCAGCTAACTAGAACAGGGATTCTGGGCCGCTGCGTCTCCTCGGAAAGCCTGGTCCTCGGACGGGCCAAGGCCCAGCCCACTTGTTATTCTGGGCCGGTTCCCACAATTAATTTTTTTTTTATCATTCTCAAACTATTGAAGAAAGTTATTTTTTTCATCCATATATTTTTTTATAAACTATTCAAAAATTAAAAAAGAGCCTTTATTTAATTTAGGGACAAATTTTTTTCTTCATAAAATTTAAATACCAAAATAATATTTTAGCCTATTAAAGAAAGGATAAAAACAAAAATAGTCGGAGCAAAGTGCTTAGGAAAGAGTAGTCGACTGCTGGTCTCCAAGATCAAAGGCAGGAGATAGTCCCGCTGAGAATTGGTCCGTAGTGACATCGATCCCTCACCGTTCTCGGATTCATTTCTCAAAATATACAAAAATAAAAACTAAAAATTCCAAATCTGAAAACAAAAAACATAAAGAATTTCACAAACACTCAAAGATATTTTTCTCCGGTAATTAAGCAGTTGGTACTTCTCGTATATAAAGGATGTTCTTGTACAGATTGTAAAGTTGGTGAGAATAGATTTAAATTCTCTCTCTCTCTCTCATTCTCTGTTTTGCATTTTCTTCCTCCTTGTCTTCCTTCTTCTATATTTGTTTATTACTATTTCCTCGATACCCAATTGAGAAGTCAAAGAACCCAGTTGAGGTGTGCAAGAATATAAAGGAAAAAGTTAGAAAAATTGAGCTTCTTAAAGGGAAAAAAGATGAGATTTTTATATAGAAATCAAAGAAACCAGTAGAACAACGACAAAAACGATTCATTGAAGGTGGCGGTTCCTTGCTCCGGCGTTCTCTTTCTTACATTCAAATAGAATTTAAAGTCTTCAATTCATAAAATTATTATTATCTCAAATAAAAAAGAAAAAACAAATAAGATCTTTTTTTATTTTCATGAAAACAAATAAGATCTTTAGTCCTTAAATCTTGTTCTTTAAATTTGTAATTTTTTTTTTAACTTATTTAATACCTAAATAATTTTTTTTTATTAAAGATAGGCTAAAAATATTATGACAAAGTTTGGCTACGAGCCTACAACTATATTTAATATATTTTTATTGAATGTGAAATTTGACAAATCTACCATTAGATTATATTTTCTTCTTATATCCTCCATAATTACAAAATAATAAGAAAATAAAAAAATTAATAGGTATATCATCAATTAAATGTTTGAATTTCAAGTTTTTGTTACCTAAAATTAATTATACATAAAAAATTAGTTTATAAATTAAATAGTAAATAACATCTGATTGATACAAAACTTGACATGTGTATTAAAAACATAAAGAACATATAGTTCAACTGTTAGATTTTAAATATATACAATCATGTTAAATTTTTTAGTAGAAATTGTAACCATTGGTTACAAATACAACTAAGTTTGTAGCTAAATTTTGTTCGAATCATTAAATGGAAACATTAACATTGGCACAAATTATAAAATTTAATATACTTTTTATAGTACAAGTATTGAGTTATAAATTATTTAGTTTACAATTTAAAATTTCTTTGTAGTACACTTTTATACTATTCTACCTAACAAAACTATGATATATACAAAAAAAGTAATCTTGATAATTATATTTCAATTCAATCTCTAAGAACAATTTTCTGGTTCAGTCATTGTAACTGTGTGATTGGAATCGTCAATAGTCCAAGATGGCGCCATGGTAAAACATAAGATGTTTCATAATTGAGTATGGTTAATGAGTGCCTTAGAGTATTTGTTAATGGATAGATTTAAAAAAGTTTTGATACCATTTTTATGAAAAATATAAAAAAATTGTCAAAAAAATTAATCAATTATTTTTTATGTAAAGTTTCTAAAAATATTTTTTAAACTAATGTTTGTAAAATTTATTAACTTTTTCCTTTATAATTTGCAATTAAAAAATTTTATATTCACAACTTTTTTGGAAAACACACATGAACCAGAATCCCGTTTGGTAATGTTATTCTAGTAATATTGTTTAAGGGTTGTGGAAATACATGTGAGTAAAAAAGTATTGTGAAAATACGTACTGTGTTGTTTAAATAACAAAAACTGTTGTTTAAACAACACAACTAAACAGACCCATATTTTGTGATCCCACATGTATAATGGTTCCCACTTCCATGACTGGATTTGTAATTACCATTGAAATGTAAAAGTTAATCAAATTTAAAAAAGTTCGGATTAATGTATGCCTTTAGGGCACTTATTAATCATCTATTTTTAGAAATATTTTAAGAAAATTTGAAAAAACTATCAAAAAAGTTGGTAACTTTTTTCATTTTTCCATAAAAAATTTCATAAAATGATTTACTAATGTATGCTTAAGAGCACACGTTAGTAAAACTCATTTAAAAAATTAAAAATTAAAAAAAAAAAAACCTTTTGACCCAAAAAAATGATTTTTTTAAAACTTCTAATGTCAAACATCTCAAATATATATATATATATATATTTTTTTTTTTGCACCGATCTCAATCCCTGTTTTGAGTTTTATTTTGTCAGTCTGTATATGACTGTCTAGTAGTGTTCACTGTTTAATACTATTTTTATTTGGTACACTCTTCTAACCTGTTTCTCAAAAAAAAAAAAAAAAACTCTTCTAACTTGTATTAAACAAGTCTTCATTTCATATGATAATTCAATTTCCAGTACTTGTTAGGACCATCCTTTTCCATCGAAGAGTGTATAGGAAGAAGGGTTTTTCTTTTTCATTTTTTTTTTTTTTTCTCGAAGAGTGTTTAGGAAGAAGGCTTGGTACTTGGTAGAATGGTAGCTATGTTCTTTATTATTATTATTTTTTTGACTCGATCCTTACATTAGAATATTCTTTTCTTTTTCTTTTTTTACCGAAATGCGTTAAAAGAAACTAAACCAAACCACCGTAAAGAGGCCACTGCCTCTCATAATATAGACTAGAAGTGTCATAAAATATAATAAGTATACACAAATTTATAGACAAACTATCAAAAAGTATAAAATCTTAACTTAAATCTGATCTCATTCTAGTCAAAGCATTCACATATTTATTCGCTTCACAAAAACAATGCTTCATCCTCACTTGAGGGAATTGGTTAATGAGGGTTATGTTTAAATTGACACAAAGCCTTAAACCATCCCTAAGAACCCAAAGCTCGGCATCGATCCACACTAAATGCCACTGCTATAGAACAGGTGAAACCCTTAACCTAATTCCCCCTATGATCCCGGATTAAGCCCCCCTCCACTCAGGGCTGGCTCAATAAGTGATGCAATTGATGCAATCGCCTAAGTCCCGAAATAAAAGAAGGCCGTACTTGTAAAAAAAAATTATATATATAATATATTTATCTATATATTTTAATTAAAAAAATTTTAAGCACTTTTATTGGTCAATAAAATGCATTAAAAATGCCCATTGTATCCTAAAATGCAAAAGATTAAAAAGGGAAAAAACAAAAATAACCAAACTTCAGCCAGCAAAATTTAGTAAAATTAAATTTTAGGAGACAAATTTATTAACTCATTCTTAAAATATGATAAAATCAAAATTAATACCAGATAAATTCATTAATAATACAACGTAATTGTCTTGAAATATGCTAAAATAGAGATTATAAATTTAAAAAACAAAAGAAAAACCTCTCCTCTTTCTATCTCTCTGCCTCAGTGCCTCTCATCTATATTCTTACGGTCTTACCTTTCTTTTCTTCATCTTCATCTTAATTCTTGATCTTTTTCCATAAACTCAGTCAGTCAATCTAACTTGAAATTTTTCTTTGTTGATTCCAGCGTACCAATCTACCAGTCACCAGAGGTATTCTTCTTCAGTTCTTCCCCTCTTTCTCTTTGTCTTTCCAAAAATGAAGACTCAAAGTATTCTATTTGTAAGGACACGATTTGGAACGACCCAAGAACGATACTGGGCTCGCACGTAAAAAGGCCCTAACAATATGATTTGTAGAGCGTGGGAGTAAAGAACTAGGTTAACTTTTCGTTTTAAGCTCCAAACTGGCACAACGATCTTTTTGTTTGGTGATCGATACAGTTCCTTTCTCTCTTTTCGTTCTTTCTCTCTTTTTCTCTTCCGATCCTCTTTTTCGTGTTTCTCTTTCAGTTTATATACCACCCTTTGTATTCCATCCTCACCGCACACGTGTAGGTTGGGTTCGGAGGATTTCTTTCTGTCCCATCTAGCACCTCCTGGAACTTCCTGTGGGCAGCTGTAAGGCTGCCTCCCTACTGTTCAGGTATCACCTCCACATTAATGCGGCCAGAGAGTTGGTTGAGAGGTAGTTAATGCGGAGGTAGCTGTAGTTACAGATATTTGTTTTCCTTTTCTCTTAGACCTGTAGTCTGTTATCCTTATCTTCAGTGGTGACATAATTTTGGGGTCAGGTTGTAACAAGGCCGCGTCCTGTTCGTCCTCGGACACGTACTGCCGAGGAATATAGCGTCCTCGGACGAATACAGAACTCTACCTTCGTGATATTGACCATCACCCCCCTTCGGCAATTGCCTTGTGACCTGACATGGCCTCCTCGGACGGATACACATCCTCGAATGGGCCACAAGCCCAACGATCCTGACCTTATGGGCCTGCTGATTGACAGGCCCCCACAATAGCCCCTCAAAATCCTACTTTTCGACTCCTCAGGAGGGAAGGTGGATTTTGACGTCATAAGCCCGTACCCATGCGTGTTTTAGGGCATGCCCCTGACGCTTCAGCATCCCGATTCAGGCAGCATTAAATTTTGGCAACGCCCTTGTCTCCCACATTCGACGGTGAGATCTAAATCGAACAGCAGAAGGCCTCCCCTGTTTCGTGAGCGGGAATTTTACCGCTCACAATCCTCATATGACTATAAAGGTACTCTCAGATTAACCCTGTACTTTACCTTTGATGATTACGTAGTTCCAGAGCTCATACATTGAACCTGCTTTTCTCTTTTCTCGCTATTTTCCTGGTGACTACAAATAATCGTACTTTGTCCGAGGTCCTTCCTTTGAACCTGTAAGTCCTCTTGAAGCCTTTACCACTTTTACTTCTAACCCAACAGTCTTTTCTGTTGAGTTTTTTAGAAAAATGGGAAAGCAAAAGAATCCATTCCGATGTCTCGTTGAATCCGAGGAAGGTATTAGAAACTTTCGCTCTAAGTATAAAATCCCCTCATCGGTAGGAATGAGGTACGCAGCCCAAGGGGAATGGGTTGACGCCCGACAAACTGGGGAAGTAGTTATTCCCATGATTGCCTTTATAGAAGGCGGGATGACTATCCCCATGGGAAGTATCACTAGGAGTTACCTCAATTTCTTTAGGCTGTCCCCCACCCAGTGTGCTCCCAATATGTTTAGGGTCTTGGGAAGTGTAGATGCTCTGAATAAGAGAATGGACTTAAAGCTAACCCATCATGATGTGAACTGGGTGTACAACCTCCATCACTTAACCGGCCAGGGATACTATCTCAAGTCGAGATATCCTGAGGTAAGGCTAATTCAGTGCCTTCCCACTTCAAACAAGAACCTAAAGGAGGATTTCCTTATTCTCTCTGGGGAATGGCACGATGGTCTGCCTTGTCCGACAGTAGAGGGAACACCAGGTGGGCGCGTGGTCATAGATTTACACTACTTAGCTCGCGAACGTATTTCGTTTACTTTTTCCTTTTTTATTATTTTTGTCTCCCACAATTTTCACTCGTGACTCAACGGTTTTGCAGATAGACGTTACACAAAGCCCAATCTCAAGTTAGTCAATAAGGCGAGCCTGGATAAGTTATTGAAGGCCGAAATATACGTGAATGAGGCTGACGGTCAACTCCGGGCGGCACACTTAATTCTCGGCTATACCCCCCTTTCTTTTGCTTTTCAGGCACCGAAGTGGGTGATTAGAGCGTACGATCCTCGGCTTCACCGTATCAGTGTTGCCTATGAAGGGTTCATTGTTCCAAAGGGTATTCTGCTTCCCCAGCACACACCTCACCCAAAGCCTCTCTTCATAGCCAGCGTCTCGGCGGGAGCTTCTTCATCTTTTCCTTCCCTTAGGGAAAAGGAAATAAAAGGGAGAAAGAAAAAGGATAAAGGCGAGGAAACGGTTGTAACAGTATCTGAGTCCTCGGACGATTTCGGGATTTTTGACCAACCCACAAGCCCCGAGGAAGATCCTGACGAGATGGGAACACAAAGAAAACCCCAAAAAAGCCTACTGGAGTTGATGGAAGGTAAGCCGAGAAAGAATGTGCCCGTCAAAACAATGCCATCCCAGGCTTCATCTCTTCCAGCTAAGTCTCCTCCCCCTGCCCCTCACCAACCTCCTCGGTCATCGCCACAACCAGCGATTCCCAACGCTGCCGAGCAGGAAAGGCATAGGGAACAGAAAGGCAAGGATGTGGCGGACACGAGCAAGTCTTTTCCAACACGAGAGGAGGATGCCCAACGAGCTGCAAAGCAGCAAAAAATCAAGCACCAAGTCGCGCGGGACCAGGAGAAATCTGACTCCTAGCATCTTGAACCACAAGCATGGTTGCCCGCACCTATGCACGGTGGGGAGCCCCTACGAGATGATGCATCTATAAGGGATTTTAACGGCGGAATAGGATGTCATGTAGCCTCGGCCATAGAGGAAGCCTTATTGCTCCCCAAAGATATGGCCGAAATAAAGAACATGAGAAAGAACGAACTTGTCCTCGACAACAAATGATATTTAGGCATGGTAAGGAGCTAACTTTTATATTTCTCATTCTGTGACTGTTACTTACTAATATACACCTTTTTTGTTAACTATAGTGTTAACCTCTTTCCTACAGATCATCCAAAATACCTTCAAGCTAGATGAGATGCTCAACGCTTGTTCCGATTAGCTAGACGATGAGAGAAAAAGACAGACAACAGCTGTACAGACCCTGTCCAAACTCGAACAGGACTTGGCTGATGCGAAGAAAAAGTTACAAGCCGAAGAGCAAGCTCGCAGGAGCGCCAAGTCGGCATTAAAAGGCTACCAAAAGCAGGCCGAGAACCAAGGAAAACTCCTACAGGAGGCGAACGCTGAGCTAAAGAAGACTCAAGAGCAAGTCCTAGTTCTTAGGAAGCATCTGGAGGAAACTCAGAAGTTAAGGGAGCGAGCTGAAAAGTCCAAGGAGCAAGCGGAGAATGCGAAGATCTGTGCCGAACAGGCAATGAACGAAGCTGAGCAGAGGGGCTACGAGGTTGGTATAGCTGAAACTGAGAAAGCTTTCAGAGCCCAGGTTCCGGAGGTATGCCGTATCTACTGCGCAAGAACTTGGAGTGAGGCTCTCAACCGTGTTGGGGTTGAAACCTCATCTGAGTTACGTAAGCCAGAAAACATAGTCTATCCCGAGGCGATCCGCCCCCAGTTATTCTACCCCAACAGGCTGATGATCCTTCTTCAGTTATTAACCTCAACGAGGAGGTTTTACCTCGTAATTCTCCTCCCCGTAGCCAACCGGAATCAGCTAAGGAGGGACTTGCCCCTCTGGGAGCTTCCCCCGACAAGACCACCACCGCTTCGGAGGCAGAGACAGCCTCCCGAGGTTTTCAACGGGATTTGGACTCCACAGTTCTATCAACTGGGGGCGCCACTAAAGCCAAAGAGGGGACCACAACTTCAGAAGCAGACCTACCCGCCAGCCAGAACCCACAGATCCAATTGAAATTAAAAAAGTAGAACTTGTTTTGTAGCCTATTTAGGCATCTAGTAGGGAACCTCCTTCCTCATTTTCTTATCGATTTTACTACTTTATGTTATTTTTGTAATCGTTCACTGTGTTACCGTATCTTAGATACGTTTATTTCAACTATTTTTTGCTTATTTGTGGCATTTTTACTCATACATATCGTCAATCGAAAATTAATAATAGACAATAAGGGTTAATACAACAGGGTCTTAGGAAAACATTTTAGATATATACGTATCCTTTCCAATCAACTGCAATTCTTTACGAGAATTCATAAATTAAATAAACTCATGCCCTCAGTACCTCGATTGTACGCCAACTTACGTCCAAAGATCCCTCTTTGATTCCCCGATGGGTGTTACAGGGCGCTATTTCTCGTTAAGTTTGTGATTAGAAGATCTATCACTAATCAGTTACTACTTACAACTTCAATACACAATATGGGATGTAAACTTCCATCAAGTTTGCGGTCCGAGGACTTGGCATAACTTAGTTTCTGTTTAACATTTCAATATACAACCAGGACGTTAATTTCCACCAAGTTTGCGATCCGAGGACCTGGCATAACTTAGTTTCTGTTTAACATTTCAATATACACACAAGACGTTAATTTTCACCAAGTTTGCGATCCGAGGACCTGGCATAACTAAGTTTCTGTTTAACATTTCAATATACACACAAGACATTAATTTCTACCAAGTTTGCGATCTGAGGACCTGGCATAACTTAGTTTCTGTTTAACATTTCAATATACACAGGACGTTAATTTCCACCAAGTTTGCGATCCGAGAACCTGGCATAACTTAGTTTCTGTTTAACATTTCAATATACACACAGAACGTTAATTTCCACCAAGTTTGCGATCCGAGGACCTGGCATAACTTAGTTTCTGTTTAACATTTCAATATACACACAGGACGTTAATTTCCACCAAGTTTGCGATCCGAGGACCTGGCATAACTTAGTTTCTGTTTAACATTTCAATATACACACAGGACGTTAATTTCCACCAAGTTTGCGATCCGAGGACCTGGCATAACTTAGTTTCTGTTTAACATTTCAATATACACACAGGACGTTAATTTCCACCAAGTTTGCGATCCGAGGACCTGGCATAACTTAGTTTCTGTTTAACATTTCAATATACACACAGGATGCAGGAGTACAAGACGTATGGTTGACGTAAATTAAAAGAAATATTTGAATTGAAACACTTTTATTAATAATAATACCTCTTGAGATTATTTACATTCCAAGGATGAAGTACGGCTTTTTCATCTAGGTCTTCCAGATAGTAGGCTCCTATTCCCGCTACAGAAGTGATTCGATATGGCCCTTCCCAATTAGGTCCCAGTTTTCCCCAATTTGGATTCTTGGTAGCCCCCAGAACTTTCCTCAGCACCAAATCCCCTACGGCTAACGGCCTCATCTTCACATTACTATCATAGCCCTGCTTGAGTTTGTGTTGATAGTAAGCTAGCTAAACCATCGTGCTCTCCCTCCGCTCTTCAATCAGGTCCAAACTTTTCTCCAACATCGCATCATTACTATCCGAAGAGAATGTACTGGTCCTTAACGTTGGGAATCTAGTTTCCAGTGGAATGACGGCCTCGGCCCCGGCCCCGGCCCCGGCCCCATAGGTCATGGAAAAGGGAGTTTCCCCCGTTGAACGTCGGGGAGTTGTCCGATACGTCCAAAGTACATGTGGCAATTCTTCCACCCACTTTCCTTTCGCGTCATCCAGTCTCTTCTTAAGCCCATTGACTATTACTTTGTTAACAGCTTCAACCTGCCCATTGCCTTGTGGATAAGCTGGAGTGGAATATCTGTTTCTTATACCCAGCTCTGAACAATATTCCCTAAAAGCATTGCTATCGAATTGGAGTCCATTGTCCGAGACAAGAGTACGAGGGACGATAACAATGTTCCTCCAAACAAACTTCTTCACATCTGCGTCCTTGATGTTCGCCAAGGGCTCAGCTTCCACCCATTTAGTGAAGTAGTCCGTGCCGACTAGCAGGTACTTCTTGTTTCCTATGGCTTTAGGAAAAGGGCCGACAATGTCCAGCCCCCACTGGGCAAAAGGCCAAGGGCTAGAGAGAGGGTTAAGAACTCCTCCCGGTTGGTGAATATTTGGAGCATATCTTTGACACTGATCGCACTTCCTAACGTACTCCTGCGCTTCACTCCGCATATTTGGCCACCAATATCCTTGTGTGATAGCTCGACATGATAGAGACCTTCCTCCTGTATGGCTTCCACAAATGCCCTCATGCAATTCCTCCATTATTGACTCTGCCGTCTCAGGAGGCACACAGAGCAAGTATGGTCCAGAGAAGGACCGTTTGTATAACTTCCTATCCGCAGATAACCAGTACCGAGGAGCTTTCCTTCGTACTTTCTCAGCTTCCGCCTTATCTTCGGGCAATATATCACTTTCAAGAAATTTTAATATGGGATCCATCCAGTTTGGCAACAGCCTGGTTTGATTTATTTGGCAAACCTCCTTCTCTGGTGAGGTGGGGGTGCACAAGTCTTCGACGATAATCACCCGAGGAAAATTTCGTACGGAGGAGGTGGCAAGGGTTGCCAAGGAATCGGCGTGGGTATTTTCCCCTCGAAGGATATGTATTACGTCGTAAGATTCAAACTTCGTTCACATGCGCTTAACCCGGTCCAAATACCCTTGCATTCTCGGGTCTCGGGCTTCCAGCTCTCCTCTCACCTGGCCGACTACTAATCTTGAGTCTGAGAATAACTTCACTGTCTTTCCACCCATTTTTTGAACCATACTCATTCCCATTATCAAAGCTTCGTATTCTGATTCGTTGTTAGTTGCCGAGAACCCTAATCTTAACGACTTTTCGATGATGATGTCCTCGAGTAATATCAACACCAATCCCAATCCTGCTCCCCGTTGGTTTGCGACCCCGTCTACGTACACCCTCCAGAAGGACTCGCCTTGTGCGGATATTTGGCCAACCGATTTTTCATCCATGTGACCTTGATTCATATTAATCTCTTCTGGGCATTCGGCGAACTCAGCCACCAGATCGACAAGGACTTGACCTTTCACCGAGGTACAGGGCATATATTTGATATCAAAAGCACCCAGAATCGTGCCCCACTTGGCAATTCTTCCGGTATAGTCAGCACTTCTGAGTATGGACTTAAGAGGTAGTTGGGTCAAGATAACCACGGTATGGGCCTGAAAATAGTGAGGGAGTTTACGTGTTGCATGGACCACCGCCAGTATGGCCTTCTCTAATGACAGATACCTCACCTCGGCTTTATGGAGGGATTTACTTACATAATAAACCGGCCTTTGGACGCCATTATCCTCTCGTATCAAAACGAAACTAACTGCATGAGGGGCTACCGCCAAGTAAGCAAACAGCACCTCATCCACCTCGGGGCTAGACATAATAGGTGGTCTGGACAGGTATTCTTTCAACTGCTGGAACGCTTCAGCACACTCCTCGGTCCATTCAAATCCTTGCCACCTATGTAATAGGTGAAAAAAAGGACGACACCTCTCAGTCGACCTGGAGATGAATCGATTCAACGCAGCAGTCATCCCAGTCAGTTTCTGCACTTCTTTTGGATTCCGAGGTGCCCGCAAATCGTTAATGGCCTTAATTTGGTCTGGGTTCACCTCAATTCCTCTGTGGGTCACCATGTACCCCAAGAACTTCTCGGAACCAACACCGAACGAGCACTTTGAAGCATTCAAACGTAACTTATGTTTTCTCAGTATCCCGAAGATACTCGTGAGGTCTTCCACATGTTCAGACGCCACTTTACTTTTCACGACCATATCATCGATATAAACTTCAATGCTTCTACCAAGTTGCGGTTCGAACATTTTCGTCATCATACGTTGGTAAGTGGATCCAGTGTTTTTCAAGCCAAAGGGCATCACCTTGTAATGGTAGTTCCCAATCGGGGTCACAAAAGCAGTCTTTTCCTGATCGTCGGCGGCCAGTGGTATTTGGTGATACCCTTGGAAGGCATCCAAGAAACTCATTCTGGGGTGACCCACGGTCGCATCCACCAACTGGTCGATCTTCAACATAGGAAATGGATCTTTGGGGCAGGCCTTATTAAGATCTGTGAAATCCACGCACACCCGCCACTTTCCAGTCTTCTTTTTTACTACCACCGTATTGGCCAACCATTGAGGATAGAAGATCTCCTTGATAGCCCCAGTTTGTTTGAGCTTGGCAACTTCACATCTGACGGCCTCAGCGTGTTCCTTAGACGGTCGCCGAGGAGGTTGCCTTCTGGGCACAACGGCGGGATTCACGTTAAGTCGATGGCAAATAAAATTCGGGTCCACCCCTGGGGCTTCATATGGGTTCCATGCAAAAACGTCCACATTGGCTCGGAGGAATTCCAACAACCTCGCCTTCTCTGGCAACGGCAATTTAGCCCCAACCTGGAAGAATTTTTCCGGATCATCAGCAACAACTACCTTCTCTAGATCTTCACACTCTACCCCGCTGGCTGGCATGTCTAGGCCTAATACTGGGGACTTTAATTGCTATAACTCATTGTCGGCAGTAGCCGAGGTTTCTACTTCTGGCCGATGCTGTATGGCCGCGACAAGGCATTGCCGAGCAGCCGCCTGATTCCCTACTATTTCCAACACTTGGTCTCCGGATGGGTACTTAACCTTCTGATGCAGAGTAGACGAGACCGCTTTAAGGGTGTGAAGCCAAGGTCTGCCCATAATAGCCGTGTACGGAGAAAAAATATCTACAACAATAAAGTCCACTTCCACCACATCCGAACCTGACTGCACGCGCAGCCTGATTAGTCCCTTGGGAGTGACCAACCTTCCCTCAAAACTTACTAGAGGAGAGTTATAGGTTGTTAAGTCCTCTGGCTTCAAACCTAGCCCCTTGTACAAGTCCGGATACATCACATCCACAGCGCTACCCTGATCAACCATCACCCTTCTGACATCGTACCCGCCAATCCTTAACGTTACCACCAAAGCATCCTCATGGGGCTGTATGGTCCCAACCATATCCTCATCTGAAAAGCCTAGAATCAGGGGGACACGTGTCTTGGCTCTCTTCAATGCGTGGGAATGATCCTTGGCCGGGGGTCGGGACACCGACAACACTCTAGCGGGGCAAGATCCAGTCCTTCCCGGGGCCGCGAAGATAACGTTAATCATACCCAGGGGGAGTCTTGATGAAACGTCCACGCGCACCTCTGAACCTGCTTGGCTCGCCCTTCCACTAGAGTGATGCAAGAGTTGTTTTAATTTCCCTTCACGGAACAACTGTTCCAAGTGGTCCCATAAATTCCTGCAGTTATCCGTCGTGTGCCCATGATCCTGATGATAATGGCAGTACAAATTCGAGTTACGTTTCATAGGCTCTCCTGCCATCTTGTTCGGCCATTTGAAGAATGGCTCGTTCTTTATCTTCTCCAAAACCTGCTGAACTGGCTCTCGAAAAACTGCATTAACGACCTGGGCGTCCGCCGAACCTGGCTGCCCAACAAAATCCCTCCGTGGTCGGCTGTTATTATAACGGTCCGACCTGAAATCCCTCCTCTCCTAGGGGATTACCTTAGCCTTTCCTTTGCCTTGAAGTTGATCTTCCTCTACCCTTCTGTACTTATCTATTCTATCCATCAGTTGGCGCACACTGGTGACAGGTTTACCCGTCAGGGATTTCCTCAAATCGTGATCAGCTGGGAGACCAGCTTTGAAAGTGGTTATAGCCACAGCATCGTTCTTTCCCTCTATTTCGTTAAACATCTCCCAATACCTATCTGAGTAATTCTTGAGAGTCTCGCCCTCTTGCATGGACAGAGTCAGCAAAGACCCCAGAGGCTGAGGAGTTCTGCTGCATGTAATAAAGCGAGCACCAAAAGCCCGAGTCAGTGTTTTGAAAGATCCAACAGAATTGGCCTTTAAGCCGTTAAACCACCTCATCGCCGTCGGACCCAAGCTCGACGGAAAAACTTTGCACATCAAATCGTCGTCCCTAGAGTGAATAGCCATCTTCTGGTTGTAATAGCTTACATGTTCCATCGGATCTGAATGGCCATCATACAGGGAGAACGTAGGCTGATGGAATCGTCGAGAATGAATCGCATCGTCTATGTTTCTCGTAAAGGGCGACTTGGAAATTTGACTCAAAGCCTTGTTCATGGCATCGTTTCCCAAGCCCCTACTAGTTGGACTTCTACGCTTACGTCGATGGCGGTGTTCCTCTTCATAAGAGAAAGTCTCACTTGGCGGGGTTCTCGATCTCCGCCTATAACTAGTTCCATATGATTCCTCAGATGATGGTTCGGAGCAAGGTGGGGAGCGTTCCCGTCGTGCATGGCGCAACTCTCTCTTCAAATCTGCAATCTCACGTTGCAGATTCCCCTCATGCTTCGCGTGCGAGACGTGACTCTTCCCCCGAGAATGGTTCCTGGTGGTATAAGTTGTGCGTACACTCCCCTCCTGGCCTTCTCTCCGTTCGGGACTCCTTCGAGGTTCACCATGCTGGGAGGCCCTTGACTTTGCTTGATGCAAGTTGACATTCTCCTGATGCGGTCCCGTCGCGGGGTGATGTGGACCCACTTCCTCCATCAGAAACGCTGCACCGGAAGTCGCTTAAGTTAACACAAGCTCTCCCCACAGACGACGCCAATTGTAAGGACATGATTTGGAACGACCCAAGAACGATACTGGGCTCGCACGTAAAAAGGCCCTAACAATATGATTTGTAGAGCGTGGGAGTAAAGAACTAGGTTAACTTTTCGTTTTAAGCTCCAAACTGGCACAACGATCTTTTTGTTTGGTGATCGATACAGTTCCTTTCTCTCTTTTCGTTCTTTCTCTCTTTTTCTCTTCCGATCCTCTTTTTCGTGTTTCTCTTTCAGTTTATATACCACCCTTTGTATTCCATCCTCACCGCACACGTGTAGGTTGGGTTCGGAGGATTTCTTTTTGTCCCATCTAGCGCCTCCTGGAACTTCCTGTGGGCAGCTGTAAGGCTGCCTCCCTACTATTCAGGTATCACCTCCACATTAATGCGGCCAGAGAGTTGGTTGAGAGGTAGTTAATGCGGAGGCAGCTGTAGTTACAGATATTTGTTTTCCTTTTCTCTTAGACCCGTAGTTTGTTATCCTTATCTTCAGTGGTGACATAATTTTGGGGTCTGGTTGTAACAAGGCCACGTCCTGTTCGTCCTCGGACATGTACTGCCGAGGAATATAGCGTCCTCGGACGAATACAGAACTCTACCTTCGTGATATTGACCATCACCCCCCTTCGGCAATTGCCTTGTGACCTGACATGGCCTCCTCGGACGGATACACATCCTCGGATGGGCCACAAGCCCAACGATTCTGACCTTAATGGGCCTACTGATTGACAGGCCCCCACACTATTTATTTAACTAAAATTATACGGAGTATATTTTCTTAGTTTGTTTCACACTTTCACTGCACAATTGTTTGATGGGAGTCCCATCATAGGACACGTTTTTTGCTATGATAGCTTTTCTGCCCCTCTTTGGACCCTTTTCTTCTATGATAATTGATAGGACACGTTTTTTGCTAGGATGATAGGAGTAGTGGAGTATAGGCTGGACAGTTCTCACTTTTTTTATTTTTTTTATTTTTTATAGGAATACAGCCCATAGTTATAACTTACACGGTTTCTCACTTTTTTTTTTTCTTTTTTTTATCTAACACTTTATCTATTATTATAAATTATTATACCAATTAATAATTTGATGTGTATCATATCAATTAATTTGTATTATAGTGATACTAATTTATTAAACCATATATTAAATTAATTTTTATTTATGCAGGTTTAGACTTTGAAGTGGTCACTGCTTAAGAAAAATTACAATAACCAAGTTCTATTGTTCTGTACTTTAAATTTTATTTTTTGTTAAATTATTATTTTTAATTATAAATTGTGTTTTATTTATCTATAAATATATTCTCATTATAAATACCTACTAGAAAATATTTAATTATAAAAACGTTCAACTTAAACTTTTTCGCCTAAAACCACAAAACTTGTTGAGCGGGCCATTAGATTCAGCCCCCCTCCACATGCCTTGTTGCTTATTCCATAAAAAAAGAAAAAGAGACGTGCCTTATTGAAATATGCATCTATGACTACGAGGAGGTTTGGATACGAGTTGCGTTTGAGCGTCTGCGTTTCCTGTGTTTTTACCCTTTTTTTTTTCTACTGCAGCACTCATTTTAGGGGACAACGGCTACTGTTCATGCACTGCATGAACAGTAGTCACAACTTTTGACTATTTTAACCCACAAATCTCACTTTCATCAACTTTTTCATTAAAAATGGATTCTACGATACTATTTACACATTTAAAAATTATTTTGCTACAGTATTTTCAGTTTTCAATTTTCAATTTCAACAAAATAAGTACTGTCCAAACTGACCATCTAACTCTATGTTGTCCGCCATCGTTGCAAGTTGCTCTTCTTCTCGGGCCATCTCGCGGCCCATATAGAGTCCGAAAATAATAATAATAACGATGATGACGACCATAAGGAAAAGTCGTATACCCTGGCAACCGCCTATATATATATATCAACCATCTTAGAGAAGAGGGAAGAGAAACTGGGAACACGTTTCCGGCCACCACCGAGAACACAATGGCTGAGCCTAAGAAACTTCACATAGCTATGTTCCCATGGTTAGCCTTTGGTCACATAATCCCATTTTTAGAGCTTGGCAAGCTCATAGCCTGAAAGGGTCATCATATTTCATTCATATCCACACCAAGAAACATTGATCGCCTCTCGAAGATCCCTCCACATTTAGCACCCTTGATAACTTTAGTGAAACTTCCTCCACCCTTGATAAAGCTATGAAATAAATGGTGTCTGCACCGACTCTCCTAGGGTGGGAGGGACTTGACCTTGTCGAGTTAAGCTCTAAGGTCGATATCTATTATTTGGTGGTGCATCTAGGTGGCTTCAGTAGTGCTTCAAGCTGTTGTAGATCCTTGTTGGTGATCCATGCTTAGTTTGATTCTATTGTCCTTGTCATCAAACCAAAAAGCATGGAACAACTTCTTCCCTAGTGAAAACTATTTCCTCATCCAAAATAGCAACTATAGATTCTGAGTGTTGGTGGAAGGTTTAGTGGGATGGGATGAGGGATAGGATTGGTTATTGGGTCAAGAGAAGGTTCCTCAAATCAAGGTTTTGAAACCCGGACCGGACCGTAAGGTCCGACCGGAAAAACCTCGAACCGTTCATTTTTGCGGTTCTTTTAGCCTCAAGAACCGTTTTACAAGCAAAAAACAGGGACCCGTGCAAACTGCGGTCGGACCTCACGGTTCTGAGAACCGTGATCAGACCGGTTCTCTCGGTTCCCTACTTCCCATTGAATTTGAACCCAAAAAAAAAAAAAAAAAAACACAGAAAAGGAGAAAAGGAAGAAGATGACGACGAAGAAGGGGTGGTGCCATGAAGCAACCCATTGAATCTGAACCTAAAATAAATAAATAAATAAAAAATAAAAAAACAAAGAAAAGGAGAAAAGGAAAGACGACGACGAAGCAGGAGTGGCGCCATGAATCAACTGCTTCTTCTTCTTTTGCTTCTCCTTTCTTTTTTTTCTTCATCTTCTGCTTCTTCTTTCTTTTTTTTCTTCTTCTTCTCTGTCCGTCTCCCTCTCTCTCTTCTTTGCTGAAACTTTGTTAAGTATGTGGTATGATTTCTCACTTTCCCTTTCTTTCTATTTGTTATGACCTGACTACACTGACACGGACACTTGAAAGCAAACTAGTATCAGAAATATTGAAAACTTCCTAAGCTCTCCACGTGTTTACAGTACACGGACACTTGCTGCCCAGCCTTGGAAATAATGAAAGCTTTTAAATTTTGAAGTTCACGGACACTTGCTGCCTAGCTCCATTGTATTCATGTTTTTGTTAAGTGTGCTGCATTGTTTCACTGACAACACCACTACCCACTTGACCTCGTGAAGCCCAATGAAGTAATTAGAGTGATTTGACTATTCAAATGTTTTAAACTTTACCATCCGCCAGTGTTGATACCAGCTTGTATCTTCTTTTTTTTCTTTTTTTTTTAATAATATATGTCACTTTTAAAAAATTTATTTAAGGTGGGTGGTTGCCCTCCAAAGTTTTATATTATAATAATTATTATTAACTATTATTATCATAAGTTTAACTAATCAACATATAAATAAAAAAAGAAACACAATACTTTTGTTTGTAAAAGTTATAATATGAAAAATACATTTGAAAAAAATAAATCTTTATATTTGGTTGGACTATTTTAGTTATTTTTTTTATTTGTACTAATTTAATATATTTATTTATATTTTAAATAATTATTAAATTAATTATGACGTCATCACGGTTCGACCTCGGTCCAACCTCAAAAACCTTGAACCTCTTCGTTTTACGGTTCATTGAACGGTCCGGGTCTGAAAACTTTGCCTCAAATGGGTCATTTGGTATGACTTTTGGACCTTTGTAATAAATGAAATATTGATATTAAAAGTTTAGCTAATACCATAGTCAGGTGGGATTTCATTGACATATGCATTCGGACCAATTTGTTTTAGCACCTTGAATGGTTTGACATTGTGAGCTTGTAGTTACCTAACTGTTCCCGAAGGAAACTGCTTGGGCTTAATACGAACCATGACATAAACCTCTGCAATAAGTGGCATGGGACTAGATCTAACGGCTTCCCCAACACAAATTCAAATGAACGAATGCCTATGGACCTATTGATTGAATGATAAGTAAACTTAGCTGTAGGGAGAGTGGAGTCCCAATTCCTAGCATGCTCACCCACAAGACATCTTAATAGGTTACGATGGCAACTACTAACTACTTCGGTCTGACCATCTGTTTGGGGATGGTATGCCATAGAAAATTTTAGCTTTGTGCCTAAAATGTGTCAAAGGGGTTTCCAGAACTAACTCATGAGCAAAAGAACTAACTTCCCTATCAGACATGATGTTTATGAGAATGCCATATAATTTGATGATTGTCTAAATAAAGCTTGTCAACCTTAGAGGCATCAGAGGTTTTGAAACATGCGATAAATGTGCCATTTTGGAGAATCTATCCACTAACACAAGAATTTAGTCAAGTACAAAATCCATATTAACATCTTTTGAAGGGTGGTCAAGACCTCAGGTATCAAAAGTGGTGTGTAAAGGCCAGTGTTCTGCTTCCTATTTTTGACCAACTGACATGTATGACATGGACTAATGAGTAATGATCCTAGCAGCATGTTTCTTTAGGCCTGGCCTGTAAAATTGGCACTTCCTCTACAGTCTTATCACATCCAAAATGACCTGAGGCCTCCTACTTGAATGTCCCACTCTAAGAAATCTCTCAATGAAATCAGTGGGATACTGAGGCTCCGACCATGATATCCAACATATTATCAAGCCTGGGGATAGGAAATGATATTTGACCATGATTTTGTTGATTGGAGTCAGCACCATAGCATTGGGATTTCAAGAGAAATTTAATTCTTCATCAAAATAATCTGTCTCCATAGGAGTACAATACTTTGCTCATATATTAAGCCCTAATTCTAACTTATATGGGAAAATCTAATTCTAATTGACTGAGGGAATCTAAAATTCTAAATGACTTGGGAAATCCCAATTATTGAATGACAAAAATTCCATTTACTCGACCTACCAAAAAATACCATTTACTCTAGGAAATTAAATTAAAAATACTAATAAGCCAATTTAACTACCAAGGCCCAAAATAAAATACAATTTTTTAAAGAAAAAAAAAATAATTGACTTGTAAAATTAAATAAAAATAAATATTTCATTCCGCTTTCCGCATCATTAAACTATCATATCTTTTGGATTTTTGATGGCTCAAGATAGTTTGGCTAGATGGTACTATGCCTCTTTTTTAGTTGGTTATTTCTCCTCCCGAACAATATGCATTAGGTTGATCAACATTATGGATTCAACTGTGCAGATTCAATCAAGGGCAGGTTTTAGTGTTGGATCAAGATATGGTGAATCTGAGATTGATAATGTATCCCAGAGATTCAGGAATGAAGAACTGTCTGAAACATGGTATAATTAGTTTATTGAGAAGTATAGAGTTAGCAAACCCTATAGGTTGTCATCTGGGGACCATGAATCAGACAAACGTACACCTGAAGATATGTCTTCTTATCTAAGACTTTTTGAGAAGCAGAAAAAAAGGCGTGTGGCATTCAAGGAGGATCGCTACATGGGCTATGGTAATTCCATGTTGGAAAATGCATCAAACATGCATCCAAATTCTGTTTTAAATGGTAAAAATTCCATTGAAGATGATGCACCTTTTTTGCCAGAGACAATGTTTACATTGAACTGTGTACCTGATAGTGCACTCCCCCTTATGGATAGAGTGGAAGAAAACCAGAAAGTGGAGTTCTATGGAGTTCTTGATAACTTGCCTCAAGTAATGATCAGGAGTCCTGTGATGATTGAGAGGCTTGGTATCAGGCCTGAGTACCTTAGCATGGAACATGGTGGAAACTTACATCGTGGAAAAATTAGGTCTGAAGGAAAGAGGAAACATCTTGGTCCAGAGCAAGTGTCACAGCTGTCTCGAAAGGTAATTGCACGCATGTGGACAAATTCGGGGTTTGATGGTGCCACAGAAGTTCCAGTGGAAGTCTTCTCTCAATTACTAAGCTGTCATGTATGTAAATTAGGCCGGATATTGAAAGTTCTTGCTGATAGTTACAGAAAGCAGTGTTCAGCTACCGAACTACTTAAGATGTTCCTTAAAACATTGGGATATAGGTAACTATGAAATCTCTTTTACATTATGCTTTCAGAACATAAATTGTATTTAACTTTCATGTTGGTTTTTATTCCCCTTCAGTTTTTGCAGAGAGATAGGAACACTGAATTTGTATTTTTATTTTGTGTCTGTGTGCATGCATATCCCCACAAAAATATATACATGGTCAACTTATAGTTGTGTGACTAATTGATCTTGAATTCTGTCTGGAATAAGCATGTTCTCGCTTCAATTGGGAAAGATGTTCTCATTTTTTATTTTGTGTCTTGTCTTTGACTGGTAATACAATAAAAAATTTTCTTGCTTATATATGATAGCTCTCTCTCTCTCTCTCTAAATTTATATATTTTAAATGCAAAGTGAAACTAAAGAACTGTGTAAGGGCCAAAAAGTTTCCCTGTACTTTATTTGTGGCTTTGAAGGTAATCTCTCTCCCCCTGCATATAATTGTTCTTTCATAATCTTGCTGATTGATTAGTGCTTCCTGAAAAGAGTAAATATGGCTCAACGGGCACTTCTTCCTCCCATAATAATGGGATGGAGATTGACGTCATGGATTCAAGACCTACTGAGTGTGTGTAGCTACTAACTTACCATTAAAGGCCATCTAATTTGGAGTGCAAGTACCTGCCCTTCCACTTGCAATCTAGTTCAAGCATACCCTGCTGGAACCCACCTTTGCAGCAACTTTATACCATTATAGCCCATTTAATGGCCAAGAGATGACATGGTTTTAGCAGGTCTGATCTGGTGACCATAACTGATTGCATAATTTTGTGAAGGCTTGATTAGACCAAACAATATGTATAGTGTGATGAATTGTTTAGAGAATTGCAAATTCAGCTAGCTGGTTCTAATTTGTAGTTGGATCTTTTCCTATATATCAAGTTATGGTATCTAACTTCTAACAAACTGCCACCCCGCTTTTTCCATACCTCAGAGGATTGTTCAAAGAATTGTGTTTTTTATGAACTTTTTTGCACCCATTGTCATTGTTTATTTTCTTAGCACAAGCTTTTAGTGTGGACTAAGTTTGGCAAGCTGGATTCCAGTTTTCTAAAACTTTCCGTAAATTTTCAAGTTTTAGGAGTTGGTAGATTTTCAATGTTGACTTGTATGATTATATATATATATATATATTCCCATTTGTTAAGGATCTAGTGTGGCATTATTAGTATGCTGATTTCATTATAATTTTTGGTGAACGTACAGATGCCTAGACAAATACATCCGCAGATGCAGCCAATTGTTCATCCCCAAAATTTGACTTTTCAGCAGCAGCCGCAGCAGCAGCAGTTGGATAGAATCCGAAGACGCCAACCAGCCACTCCTCGCCCTGTTATGGATGTGGAGAAGGACAGACCAATGGTACAAGTCAAGATTGAAAACCCATCAGAATTACCAATGGATGGTAATTCCTTCAACACTATCAATGCTAGACATCCCCAGATGCAGTTACGGGCACAACAAATTGCTGCAATGTCAAATCTCCATGCTCAAACTGGCACTCAATTTAGACAGATGACTTCGCTTCAAATTCCCCAAGTCCAGACACAGTAAGAAAAACCCCAAAGAAGAATGCTTTCCACCAATGGTTGTTAGTATAAGAAATTCCTGACTGCATTTTTGTGAATTTCCTGAGTGCCTGCAGGAGCATGGGCATTGTTAGAGCTCCACCAGTGAAGGTTGAGGGTTTTCAGGAATTGATGGGTGGGGATGCTACATCAAAGCATGATGCTGATGAAAATAGGTTGATGTCCCCCTCAAGTAAATAGCTTTGCTAGTATTTTGATCATTCATTGCACGTGTGGGTGATATTGACCTTGGTACTTCTGCAATACACAGCTCTCTTTTTTTGTACTAAATGGCACCGCCTTTTGCATATTTTCTAACATAAAGGGTAGCGCATTCAGTGCTCAGAGAGTCAGAATTTCCACTTCTATGGGGTTTGAGAGAAGTGATTATGAGATAGCCTTACTTGAACCCATGACATGTTGCTTTGGGTGCATGGCACTTACCATGAAACCAAGACCCGACCTCTATTTTCTAACATAACCTATGCATAGTTTATGTATAGTTTGATTATAGGAATGGATCTTGTTAAATTAAAATTTCGTTGAATGTTGTTTTGTAACTTCATTTGAATCCACACATTGTACTTCTGCTGGGGTCATCCCCTTTGATGGGAATGACGAGATTACATCTCCTAGACGAAGCCAACGATCATGACGGAATCATCTTGACAGACGAAGAAACCAATCACCATTGACGAGGATATGGAAATCATTCAATATAGTCAATCAATGACTTGGGCAGTTACAAAACCAGCCATGCAGACCGTTGGGAGGCTATTAAAGCTCCATTATTAGGCAGGAGGCGTTACTAAAAAAGGCATTAACGACCACAACGGCTAGCAGCCAAAGCCACATATATAAAACCCTCACATTGCCAACATAAGGTACATACACATTCTAAGAAACACTCATTATTATCTTCTTAGTCTATTTCATTTCACAAAGTGTTTTCCTATTCTAACTTAAGCATCGGAGGCGTTGTGACAGGCACCACACCGGTGACCACTTTCATAGGGGCAACCTCCTCACTTACATATGTACTTAGGCGTGCGTTTGGTTCCATCTGAACACATCCAATTCGACTGACGAAGTCACGTTTCATCACCCTTTTTGTTGCTAATGTGCGTGCCGTGTGGATGCAAAAGCAAAAAGGCATGGGATAGATGGGTGTGTTGAAGAAACACTTTGTTTGCTTCCTACTTTGACAAATTTTTCCCTAACTAGTGATGCATAGATTGTGATTTAGAACTAGGATTCCGCCATAGGGCCCATATCATCCGTGTTGGCTGGGGCCTGGGGGTGTATGGCCCAAGTTACCTGGTTGTTAATACAGAACATCATCTCGGATGGTGTTGCACTGGAGTCTTGAGGCATGCCAGTGACGCCAGAAATAAAACAGAACATCATTTCACTGAAAGAGATGCCTGGCTTGATCCTCCATGTCTTTCTCGCCAACCCAGCTAGCATCCATCTAAAAACTTTCTCAACCACATAATGGCATTTTTCTCTATTGCGCGTAATTTCTTCTGGGAGAGCATATCACGTCTAGTTGAATGAATATGGTATTTTTGGAAGGCTTTTGTTAGCGGAATAATAATGTTTTGGTACTGATATTCCGTCAAGTGAATGGTGGGTTCCATTACTTAAATACTTAATGGTCAATTACAAATGATATGTTACCTTTATCGTATGCCCCCTCAACTTTTCATAACTCTGCTGTACTATTCACTTTGATAGGACGACGGGCCTGACCATGTTCCATCATCCATGTGCATGAATTATTTAGGTGGTCGCAGTCATTCTAGTAAAACAAGAGCCTCTCATCATAAAGGCTATTTCTATTTACAAAAAGATCTCAATTTGACCTTGCAAGTAATGCTGAGAACAGAAGGTACCTTTGTGAGAAATAGCTAGTGTTGTTCAGAAAGACCTTTAAGCTGCCAACAATAGAGATCAAAACTAACTGATACATGCCCGATGTTAATACGCTTCGCATCATCATTTTCTCATGCTATAGCCGTTGAGAATAACTTATTTTCTATAGTTTATTTGCATAATGTGAGACAAAGAGTTTAAAACTAACTTATTTTCAAAAAGTTAAAAGTTAAATTATCCAAAATAAAGCTGTAGACAAAGAGTTTAAAACTAACTTATTTTCAAAAAGTTAAAAAGTTAAATTATCTAAAATAAAGCTGTGATAAAAAGCAACAAATTAATAACCCTCCTCGAAATATTGATTGCCTACCTAAAGTTCCTCCAGATCTGGCTTGTTGAATAAATTTTGTGATGTTCGTTAATTGTTATGCATTTATGCCTACCTAAACTTCCTCCACCGACAATCCTTACCATGCATCGGGTCCCATACCTTAAAGAAGCCTTGTGGTGGACTATAAGAAAGTAGGAATGGCAACGGGTCGGGTTCGGGCCGGGTTTTTCCATACCCGGACCCGACCCGCGGGGCAAGACCCGTGGCCCGGACCCGGCCCATTTAGGGTACAGGGTTTTTTCCCGGGGCCCGGACTCGCCCCAGCCGGGGCCCGCGGGCCCCACGGGCCCCGTTTAGGGATTGGGCCAAATTCGTGGCCCAACCAAAAAAAAAAAATTTAAGCCCAAATTTATTTTTGCCTACATTCAAGCCTGCATATTCTAATTCAAGCCTAGATAACGTGGCCCAAATGCCAAATCAATCCAAATCATAGGCTACTGATCATAAAATAAATCACCTGTTAATTATAAATCTATAAATCAATAAACCATAACTAATATCATAATCATAATTCAATAAATCATAACTAAGATTTTAAATCAATAAATTACCTAGCTAAGATAACCATTTAATCATTAATCAACAAAATCATGACTAAAATAAAAGTCCAATGAGTCCAAGAAATTAAAAAACTACAAAATAAATCCCACAAGTTTAGAATAATTACAAACCAACAAATTAATCCAACAAGTCTAAGAAATTAAAAAAGCTACTAAATTAATACAAAATGTTTAATCTTCCACAATTGTGACACAACTCCATCAATTGTGGCACAACTCCCATCATCTTCATTTGGCTCTCCATCATCAAGAATGGATTGAAATGTACTATCTCCAGATATAGTTGAAGAACCTACAACAACAATGAATTAAAAAATGAAATAAACTTCATCAAATTGTAACTAGCAAATATAAAAACACAATTTTGATTTTATAAATAGAAATTAGACAATTGCTAACCGTTGATTTCATTCCATAACCAATTCTGAGCACGCATCATTCCCAACAAACACAAAAAACAATATTTCACTGCCATATTTCACACTTAGTTTCACTGATTTCAACATCCTCCAATCCCCTCCTATTTTAGTCCTGATGTGTGACACATGGTATTATTTAATTTTTGAATGCCACATGTCTTAGATTTAAATATAAATTGGAGGAATTGGAAGGGATCTTACCCCGGCCCATTATGCTCTAAACGAATAAAGGAGGTAAATGCATTTGGACATCACAAAATCACAATAAGAAAACAAGAAATGCAAGTATTGAACAATAGATCACATTAAACAACACTATTCAGCTTCATAGCCCTAGACATACATATATCAACAGTGAAAGTGCAAAGCAGAACAGAACACACAAATCAGCTTATTCATTACATTACAATTCAGTGCTCCTTTATACTAGCATCTGACAGAATCTACAATCTATATCAGCCTAACAGTTTCTTAACTACCCCTTAACTACCTCATCTCTAAGCATATTAAGCACATGCTCAATTACAGTAACAACACATTTTTTTTATTACAGTAGCTACACATTACAAGATACACAGTTACTGCTATCTGCACTATCACAAGCATAAACCATATCTTAACAATATACAACATAAAAGATTAAAAATTTGTAACCTCACCCTCCACCCTTTTACTTTGTTTTTTTGGGGGCGACCACCAGCTTCAGGTTGTGAGCACAATCCAATTAGTTCAACTGACCTGGATAATTCAAAACTATTCAGATCAATACACAGCTATATACACACACACAGTTTTCAAATAAAACCACAAAGCTATATGAATTTACTCTTCATTAGTAAAAGAGCCGAGCTTTTGATTTGTTTTTACATCTTCTCAATTCATGAAAACACTGAAAAAAATCTAAAAGCTAGATAAGATGCCTTCTCAACTCATCACGTTACTTACAATGCCTATATATGCTCATCCAATACAGTATTACATTCCAAAACACACACACACAAAATAGAACAAAGATCTAAGCATCTCAAATTTTATATATATATATATATAGTACGCAAGACCTGACCCAAAGAAATGTGACTTTTATCATATCATATAGATCTACTCCCACTACTGCCACCAAAGAAATGAAAACAACTACATTCCAAAAACACACTCTTTTTATTTATTTATTGCCCAAATGATTATCAATTACCAACTATTATTTTTAACAAATAAAATTACCAATTGACAAAACAAGGAACAGAAGTGAAATTTAGATCCAAGATCTACTGCTTTTGGATTCTGAGAAAAATATAAAAATGAAAGTCTCTCTAGATCTGTTGGATGTTTAATTAAGAAAAAGCTTAGAAAAGAAAAATGTAAATCTAGCACACAGACATGAAAAGGCAGCAAGAGACAGAACACTCAAAACCCACAATACTCAAAACAAATTTTGATTTGTTTTTACATCTTCTCAACCACACAATCAAAACCTCCTAACAAATTTTAACGAAACACTGAAAAAAAAATACAAAATTTTAAAACAAAAACCTGGATAGATGAGCTTCGGAGTGAGGGTGAGGAGGCGAGAGAGGCGTGACTAAGGGAGTGTGGGAGTGAGTTGCTGAGGGAGAGGGAGTGTTGGACTGAGCTGAAATGAGGGACTGAGGTGAGGAGTAAGGACTGAGGGAGTGCGAGTGTCGGCGTGAGTTTCTGCTGAATAGTGAAGAGTGAAGAAATAAGGGATTAGCCAATTAGGGTTAGAATATAGGAATATATATATATATATATCTAGGGTATTTATGTAATTTTAGAGTACCGGGTTTTTAACCGGGCCGGGTTTCGGGCCGGGTCTCGGGTTTTTTTGATAAAACCCGGACCCGACCCGGACCCGCTTCGGGTTTTTTTTTTTAAAACCCATACCCGACCCTATTCCTAATCAGACCGGGTAAAACCTGACCCATTAGGGTCGGGCCGGGCCGGGTATCCGTGGGTCGGGCAAAAATTGCCATCCCTATAAGAAAGGGCTATGCATATCGTCTGGGTTGTGATCTGTTGATTGTTTGAAGTTACTAGTATCGAAGGGAAGTTGCCATGGAAGTTAATACAAAATCAATTAAATCTGATTTTCACCATGTTAAAGAAATACCAAACTCTATTTGATACATGAATGAATTCATCTGTTGTCTAATTTTATTTGACACTGAATAGATACTAATTTTATTATTATGCATTAATTTAATTTTAATCTTAACATATTCCTTCATCTTGATTCTTGAATGACGAATTTTTTTTTTTTTTTACTTCCACCCCCCAAAACACACACATGTTGTGATTATTGTCCAACAAGGCCTACCATCTACATGGAGCGTTCCTAAAGCATTTTTAGGTATGTGCTATTGGATATCGTCGACATACACTTGTGTGTTTGCCTCAGTGACCAATAATGCCTACAAAAAGCCCAAAATCAAGAGTCCAAATCTTCTGTCTCATCAATTGTGCTCTACTTCATGCTCCACCAATAAAATTTGGATAGCTAACCTCTCTCATTAAATGAGATAACTTTGACTTTAACACTACGTTAACGTTAAAATCCCTTTTTTTTTTCCTTTTTTTTCGTCGGCAGCTTTTATTTCTTCTCTGTTCCGGCTTTTGGTTTCTTTTTTTTTTTCTCTTCTCCATGTGGTTTGTCTCTTGCCACAGCTTTTGGGATTGATTTGGACTCCTCCCCTATTTTGTCTCATTGTAAACCTTTCTCCCAAAGTCAGAGTTAGGCTTTTGCTTTTGTTTTTGTATGCTACAGAGGTCCTTTTGTCCAAGGTGCAAATTTGTTTCAACTTTTGAGAGGCTCCTGCTGCAACAAGCAACCTTCAAGGCTTGTACGTATTGTTCAGTCACACAGTAAGTTCTCTCCTTTTGGTTTAATGTAAATAAATTTCTTTTTTTAATTTATTTTAGGATTTATAACAACTTTCTTATATACACTTGTGTGAGTTTGTGTCTAAAGTGTGTGTGTGTATATATATATATATATATATATATATATGTTGTTTATTAAAAAAAATAACTATGTTGTTTTTGTTTTGTATTAAGGTCGTGAGTGATAGCAATTATCATACTGATAGTCAATCGGATCGAAAATTGAATTTTGAAGATGAGGATTCACCACTTGTGATAGTTGAACAACCAGAACCAATATCAATAGATAGCAACGATAAAATTCATACCAACGTAGAAGAAGAAGTGATTCCGAAATTAGGAATTGAGTTTGAGACTGAACAAGATGCGTATGATTTCTATAATAGTTATGCACGTGTACTTGGATTTAGTATTAGGCGAAGTAAGGACCACAAGGGTGATAAAGATGGTTCACGTAAATGGTTAGATAGAGTTTTTTGTTGCTCTTGCGAGGGTATACGAGGGAATGACAAAAGAGATGATAATGTGAAAGATGTTGAATAACAAGATAGAATTGAAGATAGAAGTGTGATTGCTTGTAGGAATTTATCAGCCACGCTCCAAGTCCATAGAGATCATGCATTGAGATATTAACTTAATTTTGCAAATTTTTTATCTTTTACTATGGTTTTCCAGATGTGTCTTTTAGTTAGATCTTGTTAGCAAATGGGCTCCTTGAACTTTTGTATTTGGGGGAGGAGCATCGTTTTTTGTTTGTTTGTAGGCCTAAAACTTCTGCTTCCTTTAAAAATTATCTTCCTTGAACTTCTGTATTTGTGGCACTTGCCTAATTTTGTTCATGGAGTCCTATTTTAATTGTAGTGACAAAGTTCTTGACTCTAGAGTCAACTGAAAGTCATATCCATATAGAGAAAATACTGGTGGATTTTAAATTTCATATATGAGATCCTATTAGCCTAGCATGACAGTACAATTGTAACTAGCCTCACTTGACAAGGTTACTCCCTGCCTATGGATTAGCCTCTTCTTGATAGCTCCAAGCAATGGCCAAAGCACAGTGGCTAGCCAAGCAACACAACTGACAGCACGGTTAGCGTTGAGAAGCAAACATTGGGACTTCACTCTTTCACTCTTCACCCCTTCAAATAGCCGAATGGCCTCTCCTTTTATTTCATCTTTTCCTTCTTTTCTCCCTTTCACACTCTTCACATCAAGTCATAATAAATGCAAGCCAACTTATCTTGACTTTGCTTCAACGAATTTCTTTTCTTCAGCTCTCCCTTAGCCGAATCACCCTTGCCTTTTGCTTCTTTCTTTTCTTTCTTCCTTCCAACGTGTCCCACAAGTTTAACATCACTTATTCATTTATGTGGCTTGACTCTTGTACTGTCATGCTAGGCTAATAGGATCTCATATATGAAATTTAAAATCCACCAGTATTTTCTCTATATGGATATGACTTTCAGTTGACTCTAGAATCAAGAACTTTGTCACTACAATTAAAATAGGACTCCATGAACAAAATTAGGCAAGTGCCACAAATACAGAAGTTCAAGGAAGATAATTTTTAAAGGAAGCAGAAGTTTTAGGCCTACAAACAAACAAAAAACGATGCTCCTCCCCCAAATACAAAAGTTCAAGGAGCCCATTTGCTAACAAGATCTAACTAAAAGACACATCTTGAAAACCATAGTAAAAGATAAAAAATTTGCAAAATTAAGTTAATATCTCAATGCATGATCTCTATGGACTTGGAGCGTGGCTGATAAATTCCTACAAGCAATCACATTTCTATCTTCAATTCTATCTTGTT
Source organism: Quercus tomentella (assembly GCA_028535165.1). Taxonomy (NCBI): domain Eukaryota; kingdom Viridiplantae; phylum Streptophyta; class Magnoliopsida; order Fagales; family Fagaceae; genus Quercus; species Quercus tomentella. Next base: position 17,574,616 of record JAPQVY010000001.1, read on the forward strand.
ATTCAACATCTTTCACATTATCATCTCTTTTGTCATTCCCTCGTATACCCTCGCAAGAGCAACAAAAAACTCTATCTAACCATTTACGTGAACCATCTTTATCACCCTTGTGGTCCTTACTTCGCCTAATACTAAATCCAAGTACACGTGCATAACTATTATAGAAATCATACGCATCTTGTTCAATCTCAAACTCAATTCCTAATTTCGGAATCACTTCTTCTTCTACGTTGGTATGAATTTTATCGTTGCTATATATTGATATTGGTTCTGGTTGTTCAACTATCACAAGTGGTGAATCCTCATCTTCAAAATTCAATTTTCGATCCGATTGACTATCAGTATGATAATTGCTATCACTCATGACCTTAATACAAAACAAAAACAACATAGTTATTTTTTTTAATAAACAACATATATATATATATATATATACACACACACTTTAAACACAAACTCACACAAGTGTATATAAGAAAGTTGTTATAAATCCTAAAATAAATTAAAAAAAGAAATTTATTTACATTAAACCAAAAGGAGAGAACTTACTGTGTGACTCAACAATACGAGTACAAGCCTTGAAGGTTGCTTGTTGCAGCAGGAGCCTCTCAAAAGTTGAAACAAATTTGCACCTTGGACAAAAGGACCTCTGTAGCATACAAAAACAAAAGCAAAAGCCTAACTCTGACTTTGGGAGAAAGGATTACAATGAGACAAAATAGGGGAAGAGTCCAAATCAATCCCAAAAGCTGCGGCAAGAGACAAACCACATGGAGAAAAGAAAAAAAAAAGAAACCAAAAGCCGGAACAGAGAAGAAATAAAAGCTGCCGAAGAAAAAAAAGGAAAAAAAAAGGGGATTTTAACGTTAACATCTCAATAAGTGTTAAAGTCAAAGTTATCTCATTTAATGAGAGAGATTAGCTATTCAAATTTTATTGGTGGAGCATGAAGTGAAACATAATTAATGAGACAGAAGATTTGAACTCCAAAATCAGGGCACATCATACTTTTGCCCTACAATAGCAATAATTATGCCATCGAAAAAGTAATAAAACCAACCCCAGTGTGTGGGACGATTATGCCATTTTTATTCTTCTAGTTTTTTCTATCTTAGCAGAGCATCAAAAGTGAGAAGATAAACTGAGAAGTCAGAAGACCATTACCAATCCAATGAACTCTATGGCCGAGCGTAAGAAGCTTCACATAGCCATGTTCCCATGGTTAGCCTTCGGTCACATAATCCCATTTTTTGAGCTCGGCAAGCTTATTGCCCGAAAGGGTCATCGCATTTCATTCATATCCACCCCTAGAAACATTGAACGTCTCCCAAAGATCCCTCCACATTTAACACCCTTGATAACTCTAGTGAAACTTCCCTTACCCCGTGTTAAGAACTTGCCAGAAAACGCAGAGGCTACCATGGACATACCACACCACATAATCCCCTACCTTAAGATAGCCCACGATGGTCTCCGAGAACCTTTATCTCACTTTTTAGAAAATTCACTTCCTGATTGGATTATTCACGACTTTGCTCCTTACTGGTTATCACCAATCGCTACTAAGCTACGTATCTCCATGGCCTTCTTCAGTATTTTCAATGCATCATCCTTTTGTTTCTTTGGACCAACAAAGCCGAGTATAACGGAGGTCCAAGAACCACGTTCAGAGCCCGAACACTTCACGGTCTCTCCCAAATGGGTCCCCTTCCCATCCAAAATTGCGTTTCGGCTATTTGAGGCAAAGAAAATCTTCGAGAACTATGAAGAAAATGCTTCCGGTGTTTCGGACTGGTTTCGTATGGCGACAGTGATGACAGGCACCCAAGCCTTCGCTGTTAAAACCTGTATGGAAGTCGAAGATGAATGGGTGAATATCCTTGGTGAGCTTCATAACGTGCCTGTGATTCCAGTGGGCTTGTTGCCACCCTCGGCTCAAGAAAGAGTAGAAAACGAAGATAGTTCTTGGGATACAATTGTTGAGTGGCTAAACAAGCAAGAGAAAGAGTCCGTGGTTTATATAGCACTCGGAAGTGAAATTCAACCAAGTCAAGAAGACTTCAACGAGTTGGCTCTTGGGCTAGAGCAGTCTGGGTTGTCCTTCTTTTGGGCTCTAAGGAAGCGATGTGTTGCCGGTGACTCGGTTGAGTTACCAAAGGGGTTCGAGGAACGAACCAAAGATCGTGGGATTGTTTGGGCAGGTTGGGCTCCTCAGTTAAAGATATTAGCTCACGAGTCAGTTGGAGGTTTCTTGACACACTGTGGTTGGAGTTCAGTGACTGAGGCATTCCAATTTGGACGTGCACTTGTTATGTTGCCATTCTTGGGGGACCAAGGATTAATCGCAAGGTTTTTGGAAGAGAAGCAAACAGGAATTGAAGTACCTAGAAATGAACAAGATGGGTCATTTACTAGGGACTCGGTAGCTGAGACACTGAGGTTGGTGATGAAGGATGAGAAGGGAAAGATTTACAGAGACAAAGCAAAGGAAATGACCAACATTTTCGGAAACCGAGACATCCAGTACCGATGTATAGACAAATTTGTTGAGCTTCTTGAAAATAAATCTTAAAAGTCTGAAACATCTGAAGATTGCAAATTAGACTTGTCTCTGTAATCAAAATAAGCTAAATGCTAATAATAATAATAAGCAATTTTCCATGATTTTGTTTTTCATATGTTTGATCGTTATTGATTGTGTCCAATCATACATTGAAATTTATTTTACTTGGAAATATCTTCCAGATGGAGGGTGTCTTTTACTCAGATGTTTTGTTTTGTATTTATTGTCTCTGTTGTTGTTGTTGTTGTTTTTTTTTTTTTTTTTTTTTTTTTTTTTTGAATTTGTTAAAATCTCTATTGCTCTTACCTGACTTTGTTAACCTTAAGAGATGGGTTTTACCGTTTGTGTTACAAGAAGAGAAGACAGAATTATGAAGAATTGCAAGTTGAAGTTGTTTAAGTTAGTTGATGAAACAAGTTATATGACTCGTTGTATGGTTATATCCTCTACGGCATGACAAACCGTTATGAGCTTTAGAAGTTTTACACGCTACACTACAACATGTCCATGTCTAGCATCATTTCCGTTATTGATTCCACAAATGGTTTTTCTGATGCATATTTCTACAAGTATTATATTTTAATTGGTTCAAGGCTTAGTTAGTGGAGTTACTTTTCAAGTGTACGTTGGTATTATTATTATTATTATTTTTTTCCTCCCTATTACAAATATCTTTAACAGAGGACGTGCTCCACGACCTGCGTGCTCGATATTACTTTTTTAATAACATGCATGTTCATTATTACTTATTTTATAATACTCATGTGTATTATAATGTTTGAAATTTCAATTATATATTATTAATCTCATTACACGCACTTTATTTAGTATCATATATTTTTCATTTATCTCTATTTGAGATTTACACTTTTTCTCACAAAATTGACACATTTAGAACCACTAATACGGTTAGAAATATCATAAGGCTAGCTCTAAAAAATGAACAAATCCATACGAATATATGATTTCAATACTATTTTAGTATTCATTTTTTAGAATATACTAACATATAACTCATGTAAGCACATGGATGCATTTAAAATTAAACACAATTTTTATTATAGAATATAAATAATTAGTCAAATAATTAAAAAAATAGCATATAACACATGCATACGTATATATACATTTAAAATTAAACACAATTTTTATCATAAAAATATAAATAATTAGTCAAATTTTTTTTAAAGTAAACGTAATTAGTCACATATTAAAATTCCTACCTAAATTTAATACTACTTATGATCACTTTTTTTCTAATATTTAAAAAGATAGAACATATGAAGATTTTTGTTGTGTGGTGAATTTTATTGAGTATATGTAATTGGTTTTTTTTTATTTATTTAAATTTTGTAGTTCATTAATATTAAATTCTTAGTATTTTGTATTCATTAACTCACTTGACACAAAAATTAAAAAACTTAAGTGGACACATGGCACAAATTTAAAGTGAATAATTATAGTGTGATTCCCTCATAAATTTAGACACATGGTGCAAAATTGGATTCTAATTTCAAATTCTAATTGAACTTTCTCTAAACTTTGCCTATATATATATAATGAAGAAAAAAAATTGTAATCCGACATATCCATAAATAACCATAATTATTTAGATCCTAAAAATGCCACCACATGCCTATTGATTTTCTTTAACATGTGTATATTTGCTATTTGGTTCCCTTTTTCCCTTTTTTAGGAGTATTTTATTTTTAAAAGAACTTTTAAGGCTGAAAACATAAGATTTATGGCTTATAATTTTTAATTTGTAAAATTAAATATTCATGTCAAGAGACCTAAAAATATTACCTCGGTAGAATAGCAAAATACAAAATTCTACTATTTCATATATCAAGTTTAATTTCACATACATCTAAATACCTCAATCACTTGTAAAGATTAAGCACTTCCCAAAAATATAAATAAACACAAATAACATGTATAATGACTCTATTTCTTTCTCAAACATACATTTTAGAAACCCAAATGCTGTTAAAGCATTGTATCTAGTTTTGACAATGTTGCTGAGAAGTTTAGATTAGATGCACTCAAAACCAAAGCAAATCTCATACTCTTCTTTGTTTCTTCTAATTACTTTTATATCATATATAGCTTATTAAATTAAAATGAATTTAATGTATACTGATGTGTATGAAATATATACAATAAAGTATTCTCATATTTTTTTACTCAAAAAAGAAAAAGAAAAGTACTCTCATATTTAGATATTTAGTCTTGCTTTTATGTTGATTTGTCATTGATTATAAGTTATCTTTATATCATATTTATCTTTGTCTTTGTTATCAAAAAAAAATATATATTTTGTCTTATAGATGATAAAGGCTATTTTCTATAGGCTATTTATGTGGACGTGTTAAACAATTCACAAGTTGCATGCTAGGTGTGCCAGGCCGATTTTCAAGCCAACCGAAGAGAAAAGAGCTAACCATGAAGTAAAGAGAAGAAAAGAAAATTGAAGAAAGAAGAAGAGATCCAGGTGCACGTGAGGTGTAGAAATCAAAAGAAAAGGAAAGAAAAAAAATAATAGAATAGGAGTGCTTTCTTTATTTATACTTCATGGAAATACAAATTAGAAAAACAGAGCCACTTTTGGGCCATTCGGGTTTTGATCTTGTGAAATTCTTAAAGCCAGCGTGTTGTAAAAAGGGCTTGCTGCGATGGACGAGGCTTGGAAATATAAATTCCTTATCCGACACAGTGACACACTCCTATATAATGCAATTGCATTATATAGGAGGAGTGAGTCACTGTGTGTGAGAGTGCTTTTTTCTTTAGCATACAGGCCCAAGGATCCTGGACCAAATAGTTGTGGTTTGGTGGACTGGGCTTGGTTCACTGCAGCTAAAAGAGACTGTTTAAGAACCAAGTGGTGCACAAGGCAAGCTTCCTACAATACACATAAACTACCAAACGATAATATTTGTATTGAATAATAATGAAAACAGCAAAAGGAATGCAAAGTAATCAGGAAATAAACAAAACAATTGTTAGGAATCCTCAAATTAATAAGAAATACTTCATTATTTTTTTTCTTAATTATGGTTACAATATGCTCACTAAGACGTGATACAAGATTCAAATAAGCTCAAAAATTACAGACTTAGATGGCTATCCAAGTCTCTAAGACTTACAAAGTTTGAATCTTTTTGAATCAAAGTATGTGCTATAGTGGCTATTTCTGAGATACCGGGAGATATTTCACTACTTTCTTTGAGTGTTTTGACAGGGTTTTCTCAATGATTCTGTGGTGATTTTCTATTGTTTTCTCACAAAAATTCCTCTCTTTTGCCGGCTGCTTTCCCCCCTTTTTATAGTGTTATTCTAGAGTTCCGGGGAACTATTGATTTCCTTGTTTTGCTCCCTGGGTACCAGAGCCCGTTTTGTGCCCATCACCCAGAAGGTTGAGCCTTTCCCTGTTTCTCATATTTTCCTCCTTTTGGTGATGTTTCTTCGAAAGCCCATGGCTGACTTTCCGTTCTGGAGTGCACTTGTTCCTAGTGTCACGTTTCTTATGATTCAGCTCTTGGACGTCCTTCCTCTTTGTCGTTTTTCCCAAGTAAGCGGAATCCAACTCTGTTAGTTCGAAAGTTTTTTGCTGCTACTTCCTTTTTTATAGCTCCTCATTCCGGTTCCCCGAGGTTCCGTTGCTTTGCATTATAAGTGGTTACTCTAGACTTACTCCTTTTTCTTGCTGGATCTCTGGTGCCTGAGAAGGACATATTTGCCCTTCGTTTCTTATGTTTTTTTGGCGTTTTCTTTGAGCTGTCTTAATCCTGTCTTAACTGTGTTACATGCCTCGGGGATCCCGAGCCTTTGGCAGCCTCTGGGGATCCCGACTCAGCACTAGTCTTTCTTCAATCTTCTGATCTGGGCCTTTTTTCTTTTTTTTTCTTCCTTCTTTTCTCATAGGCTTTAAGGCTTGTCCCTTTATGGCTTTTGGGCTTCAAGCCTTTTGGGCTTACCACCTCTTCTTTAATTCCACTTTCTATGGCCCCTTGTGTTATTTCTTTAGGCCTGGGTGTTGTGATTTTTTAGACCTCAAAACTGTGTTAGGTGGTTTGTAGAAAATATAAATAGAGCAAACTGAAGAGAAAATTGGGGAGAAAAAATAGAGGCTAGGGGCTGAATGTGCAGGGCCAGAGGCATGTGGTTTCTTGGTACCTTTTTTGTATGCTAGAATTGTGACTACTTCTTTCTCTATTTTATTTGTCTAGCTTAATATTTTATTTTTGTGTTTTATTTCAATTAATATGAGTAGTTAAATTTATAATTAGGGTTGATGATGAAACTTTGTTAAGGCTTATTAGTATTATTTATGAGATTTAATTTTTCCCACAGTAGTTGTTATTCAATGACTTAAATTGTTCTTACTTCATCACAATTGACTAAGATAGAATTCTAGATATGAATTCAATCATGTTTTTCTCATGATTTAGGATTTATCTTAATTAATTGAATAATTGGTTTATTAGTGTTAGATTTTAGAATTGAATATCTCATGTGGCTTGTTTGTTAACTAATACAATTGATGATTTGATTTTATATCTAGGAAGCGAAGAAGAGCATGCTTTAGATTTTTAAAATAGGGATTTTAGTGAGAATAGTTTCCATGATAGCAAAATTGATTTTTAAATTATCATACAGTAATTGGAAAAAACTAATGATCATAAATATTTGCTGATATGAATTCCAAGGTGGATTCCAAAACCTTAATTCATTTCTATTGATTGTTTACATATTTTTATGGCTTTAATAATATCTTTGCTTAGTTTTATTTTATTTCAAAATAATCAATTTTTATTGAATTTGATTAGTGTAGGGACTCGTTTTTCAGCCCAATACCACAAGGTGGGTGGGATCTTGGACCAGCGGACCCAATACAATGAATTTGTAGAGAGTGGGCTAAAAAGCTAGGCCCTAGTGGACGGATAATCGTCAGTCATGGTGTTCATAGTGATCGCACAGAGGTGAATTAAGCTTATCCAGGAAGGTTTTCTCCTCGGCATAGTTTGGGTGGCTCCGGTTCTTAGACCTGGTCAGAGTCCCCCCTTCTGGATTACTTCTTCCTCCTTTTATACTAGCTTTTTTCCTCCCTTGAGCGTCCACGTGTAGGTTTAGATTCATAAGGCTGATACTTGTCCCATCAACCCATACCCAAAGTGGTTGGGGGTGGTTGTAAAGGCTGAAAAGCATGGCTCTATCAGATGCAGAGTACTTAATGCAATGATGGCAGCTTTTCCCTCAGATATTTCCATTACTTCCCCTGTCCTTTGCTGTTTTAATACTTTTCCTGTTCAGTGAAATGACCCGGGGTGTCATTGCCAGCAGTAGGTTGCTCCCTTTGTCCTCGGCTACATTTATGGCTGAGAAAGGGTCCTTTCCTCGGCCGAGGAGGATCCTTTCCGTGGCCGAGGAAGGGGCTTTTCCTTGGGTTGGGCCCTTGGCCCAACATAGGCGTTGACATGGGCTTCCCGGTCTTGTACCCCCTACAATAGCCCCTCAAAACCCTGCTGTCCGGCTCCTCGGACGAAGAGGAGGGTTTTGGTGACGTCGGTCCTATGTCATGGTTTACTAAATCTTATCCTTCATCAATGCCAGAGCCTCTTCGCTTGCCTGGGGCACGTTCCTCGCTGTGAGACATTCCTCTAGTTTGTCCATGCCGTGCTCCTGCCATTTCGATACACGAGGCGCGCTTTCATTAAGGTCTCTTTATGAGGCGACGCAAATCCAACGGCTGAAGACTGCTTTGGAAATTGGACGGGATTTATCTCGTTTATAATTCTTTCTTGGAGATTTGTACGAATTGAATGCCATCAAGCTTGCCCCCTATATAAGGCACATGGGGGAGATCGTTCTTCTTCGTTCGCAGACCCTCGAGTTCTGCTGGAGTTTTAGGCTCTTAACTCTCCAAATGTTCCAAAGGACCACACCAAGGTAGTGATTGAGATTCAGGGAGTGAAATGACTAAGGATAAGAGTGAGGGTGAAGGAACCAAACCCTCTTCAGAAGCCATGGGTGTCTTCGAGATTCAGAATAATACAGTTAGGGCAAGGGAGACAAAGGCCAAAGATATTTCTCATCTTCGACTGGACAAGAAAGAAGTCTCTCTTCCTTCAGCCAAAATCCGAAATAGGTGTAGGTCGTATCAGATTTTTGGTGCGACAAAATGTGGATTTTCATCCGGTGTCGTACGTCACATTTGTGCGGGCTTGGATTTCTCATTGCCGGTACCATCCATACTTGCTCGATTGCTGCTAGAGCAAGTATGTGGATTTGGCGCCCCTGCTTCTTCTTCTCTTCCACCACCGGTGCCATCCATACTTGCTTGATTGCAGCTGGAGCAAGGTCGTGGGTCGGGCGTCTCTGCATCTTCTTCTCTTCCACCGCCAGTGCCATCCATACTTGCTCGATTGCTGCTAGAGCAAGATTGAGGATCTATCATCTCTTATGGACCGCTTTTCATAGATAGTTTCTGATATAGGCTTGTCTAAGCCCTTTTATGTACGCTGTAATTCTTCTTTATCTAATAAAAAGGCGATTTTGTTTCATTTTGCATACCTCTTCTTTTTCTGCAGTAATTATTTCATGAATGGGTGTGTTGGTGTCTTTTCTTTTGTATAGTACTTAGAACTGATGCCGTTGATGGTAAAGAGTTGTCACCCCAAGCTTATCAAAACTGACGGGCGCAATAATGCCGACTTTAAGTAAATCAACTATATAAGGCTAACCGGGAAGACAACCGTACGCCCTGTATTGCGCATAGGGTGATCGCCCGGGGATGTGTAACTTAAAGTAATCGATCCAAGGAGGTTGCTGGGTACTAAGGCTTTTTCCACGTTTTCGATGATGCTTATAGCTTTAATTTGCTCTAGGCACCTGGTCCGAGGACCGAGGCATGTTTGAATTTAGCTTAAACGCTCAGAAAGGTACCCTTGCATGTTAGTTTCCACGAAGCCGGAGGTCCAAGGACCGCGCAAGACCTTCGTTCCGTCTAGGAACTAGGTTTTCCTTGAAGTAGCTAGTTCCCCATAGGTTTGAGTCTGAGGACCATGCAAGACCTTGGTTCTGTCCAGTACTTGTATTTTCTTCTAGTGACTAATTTCCCCATAGGTTTGAGTCCGAGGACCATGCAAGACCTTGGTTCTGTCCAGCACTTTTTCTTCTTCAATGGGAATTCAGCGAATCGAGCTACTGGACCCGCGATGATCAGCCCCTTGACAAATGTGTGTGGCACAGACTTGATGTTAGAGGCCCCTAGAACTGCCCGCGCCACTGGCACTTCAAAGTGTAGCCCTGAGCGGAAGCTGAGTTAGGACAGCAACTGTGTATTGTCAGGAATGATGGGGAAGCTTTCGTATAGCATGCACCACCGCCAAAATGATCTCTTTCGAGGGACTCTCGTTGACAAGAGCTTGATCCCACCATGACTAACCTCGCATTCACCAACGCACAAGCTTTCCCCACAGACGGCGCCAATTGTAGGGACTCGTTTTTCAGCCCAATACCACAAGGTGGGTGGGATCTTGGACCAGCAGGCCCAATACAATGAATTTGTAGAGAGTGGGCTAAAAAGCTAGGCCCTAGTGGACGGATAATCGTCAGTCATGGTATTCATAGCGATCGCACAGAGGTGAACTGAGCTTATCCAAGAAGGTTTTCTCCTCGGCACAGTTTGGGTGGCTCCGGTTCTTGGACCTGGTCAGAGTCCCCCCTTCTGGATTGCTTCTTCCTCCTTTTATACTAGCTTTTTTCCTCCCTTGAGCGTCCACGTGTAGGTTTAGATTCATAAGGCTGATACTTGTCCCATCAACCCATACCCAAAGTGGTTGGGGGTGGTTGTAAAGGCTGAAAAGCATGGCTCTATCAGATGTAGAGTACTTAATGCAGTGATGGCAGCTTTTCCCTCAGATATTTCCATTACTTCCCCTGTCCTTTGCTGTTTTAGTACTTTTCTTGTTCAGTGAAATGACCCGGGGTGTTATTGCCAGCAATAGGTTGCTCCCTTTGTCCTCGGCTACATTTATGGCTGAGAAAGGGTCCTTTTCTCGGCCGAGAAGGATCCTTTCCATGGCCAAGGAGGGGGCTTTTCCTTGGGTTGGGCCCTTGGCCCAACATAGGCATTGACATAGGCTTCCTGGTCTTGTACCCCCCACAATTAGGATTTATTTAGTTAAGGTTTGATTAATTTCCTACATTCATACAAGTCCCTGTGGGTTCAACCTCGTGCTTGCCAAACTATACTTCAGTACGGTTCGCGCATTTGCAAGTACTTTAAAATTCCACAACATATATCATACGTAATTTAATTATGTTTTATTTTTATTAAATTGACTTGTATATTTTTAGATGTGTCAAGACTTACCCTTTTCTTTGCAAAGATGTACTTTACTTGAAGTATGTATTTTTGTTTATGTAAGAAGATATCATATGTTAAATCAATGTTACAAACATTCTTCATATATTAGCAATAAATAAATATTATATATGTGGGGTATTTTTACTCCGCAAGCGTATTGTCTTCTTTGGGGAGCCAAGCCCACAAGGTTTGTTTCTCAGCCCCGAGTATGGAAGTCCAAGATTTTCACCTCAGGCCAAGGGCTTGCCTTGTAGCCATTTTGGCTTGACACCTTTGTCCCACATCGGTTGGAGATGCGCCCCACTCATGGCTTATAAGCCCTTGGAGCAACCATGAGTGTACCACTACTAAGCACATGTGCTTAGTAGTGGTAGAGGCGTGCCCCTGGAAGGTAACAAAGCCGTGCGGGTATCATGCAGTTGTGGACATAGCAAAGCTAAGCCCACCCTTGCCCCAAAGCAGACAATACTCTTGATGGGGCACATCCCCTCAAAAGCGCCTTTTTGTGGGGTATTTTTACCCCGCAAGCTTATTGTCCTTTTTGGGGAGCCAAGCCCGCAAGGTTTTGTTTCTCGGCCCCGAGTATGGAAGTCCAGGATTTTCACCTCAGGCCAAGGGCTTGCCTTGTAGCCATTTTGGCTTGACACCTTTGTCCCACATCAGTTGGAGATGCGCCCCACTCATGGCTTATAAGCCCTTGGAGCAATCATGAGTGTACCACTACTAAGCACATGAGTGTACCACTACTAAGCACATGTGCTTAGTAGTGGTACACTCATGGTTGCTCCAAGGGCTTATAAGCCATGAGTGGGGCGCATCTCCAACCAATGTGTGCTTAGTAGTGGTACACTCATGGTTGCTCCAAGGGCTTATAAGCCATGAGTGGGGCGCATCTCCAACCGATGTGGGACAAAGGTGTCAAGCCAAAATGGCTACAAGGCAAGCCCTTGGCCTGAGGTGAAAATCCTGGACTTCCATACTCGGGGCCGAGAAACAAAACCTTGCGGGCTTGGCTCCCCAAAGAGGACAATAAGCTTGCGGGGTAAAAATACCCCACAATATATATGTGTGTGTTATTCATTGAATTTATTTATTTTTATATGTATATTCAGCTTGGCATCGTTGAAAAAAATTTCTAGCTCCGTCACTGTTTTAACCTATCCTGCATCGTTGAAAAAAATTTCTTCTTTTCTTTAATTATTCAGTTCATCTTTCTTCTATGTCCAATGATTTAGAGCCTCTTTTTTTTTTCTTTTTTTTTTTTAATGTTCTTTTCCTCCTCTGGCTAGACTCACCACCACAATTGGCTGCATACACCATGCTTTGTCAACATCAAACACTCAGCATGGAGAATTGCACAAATAGCATTTTTTTTTTTTTTTGTCAACATCAAACACTCAGCAAGGAGAATTGCGCAAATAGCAATGATTTTTTTTCTTTAATATTATCTTCAATATTTTTCCTTTTTTTTTTTTTTTTCCAGAGTCTAACAGATTCTCTCTCTCTCTCCCTCTCTACTTTTCTTTTAACCCTTTTGATATTTTGTGAAATTAGAATATATACAATTACAAGTGTTATATATGAAAATCTAACATTGAATGAAGAAAACCTTTCATTTATGAAATTAAAAGTGGAAGTTGGAAAAGGGAGTGGAACTAAATCTCTTAATCTCTTGCATTTATTGCTCAAACTAGTCATTGATAAGAAGATTGGATGAGGTAAAAGGTTATATGAAAAACCATTCATACAAAGCACCACATGGCTGAATCTCATGCTCTACCGCATGAGGTCTCTATTTTTTTATTTTAAAATTTTGGTTTCAAAATAAGAGAGAAAAAAAGTTTTAATTTTTATGTTTTAAAAAACATACATGGGTTGGGTCGGGTAATGCTTGTACCCAATCCAGAAAATTTGATAAGCAATCATATCCGCACCTAATACCCGAATACCCTGATAGGTCAGGTACTCACTGCCCAGAATTTGGCCATCCCTATGCATGGCCATTCTCTATTACATCAAGGGCCTTCTTTAAGGTATAAAATCTCAAGTTTTTTGTAAAAACACATAAACACTCCCTTTCGATATTATGGAACCTTGGTCAGTTTGGATGGAGGGGAAAAAGGGGTAGAGAAAAGTAGAATAGAGTTAACCAGAAAACATGACAAAATTGTATATAATCTAGTTAGCAGTAGAAGTTTCAACTTTCAAGAAAACCTTACACAACTTCTTGTGATCCACATGGACCTTCTTAAGGTAAGGGCGTTGTGGTAAGGAATGTCGATGGTGGGCTCTACCTTTTGTGAAAAATTCTATTCATGGGGCATCACAAGCTTCACAAAGTTTATTTAACAAAAAAAATTACAATGAATTTATTAGGTGTCCTTTTGGCTTGAGCTTATAAGCTTAACTTTTAGCTTTTAGCTTTTATGTACAGTTTTTTAAAACCTCTTTTTTTTTTCACTTTTTCAAAGTACAAGTATATTTTAACACACTTTCAAAAAAAAAAAAAATTCAGTAAAAAGCTAGATAAACTATTCCTAAATGGATACTAAGGTAGGCAATCAATGTTCCAAGGGTGTACACATGAAGGAGACTGGGTAACTTTTTCAGCCATGAGCTTAGGGACTTTAAGGAGAGAAAAGGAATGGTTATTGATTTCGACATTTTGAAAGGGTACGGTTGGCATTTTTTGGTACTGGTATGGAATCTAGTACATAAACATATTTAAAATAGGAAAATTTCTGTTGCCCATACTCATATATTCAGTTTTTTAAACTAAAATCGTAATTTTTAAGTTGGAAATTGTGACACTTGTGCAAAAGTAGTTAGTGTCTGAACTTATATGTAAGTGGGTGTGTAAAATAGACATTATCCTTTAAAATATTATGATACAAACATGTTTCGAACATATGGAGCATCTTAAGCCATACGAATATTTAAGAAAAAATTGCTCATCTATTTGCTGACAAAACGTTGGACTAAGATTGTAATTATATATTTGAAAACTAAATGGTATGATAAGAAAGAGTTTGCTGTTGAAGAAATATAATTACATTTTATTCTAAAAAAGAGAGTAATGTTAAATTTAGAACATAACACTTCACATATATTTTGAGAGGATTACGACTTAGCTTGTTTGAGTATTATCTATAAAGATACTTAGACTTACAAGAATTTAGAAATTTTAAAAAAAAAAAAAAATTGATGGGCCAGGTGGAATTTTTTTCTAATTAAGGGCTAGCTATTTGTAAAGATATTTATACAACGTGAGTAAATGAAAATTTTCTAAATCAAAAGTTTGGGAGGCCATGGCTGTTGGGCTTTGTGGAGCTAGTTGTGTTTGATCCGGTTGATGACCCGACCCAACCCGACCCGAATAATGTTGCATAGTTTTTAATGGGAGATTTACTGAGGCTTAGTCCATGGAGCGGAGGCTTGGGCCAACAGGCCCAAGTGAATCCTGTGCGCAGGATGTAGAAAACGCAATTTTGTGATTAGGGTTTGTTGTTGTCATTCTTAAGAGACTGAAAACATTGTAGCCACACTTTGTATTTTTTCCCTGATAATAGTAAAATCTCCGCAACTCCGTGGATGTAGGCAAATTGCCGAACTATGTAAATATTGTCTTGTGCATATGATTGTTTTCTTTGGCATGTGTTTTCTCTATTTTTTTGTTTCTCACAAGTTAGGAATTCGGGTTAATTCCCTTCAACTGGTATCAGAGCCTAGGGTTAGGTTTGAGTGGGAGCAATGGTAGAGGAAGTAGGAAAGGCGTCTGGAATAGAAAATTTTGATGGCATAGACTTCACGTATTGAAGGATGCAGATTGAAGATTATCTTTGTGGGAGGAAATTGCATCTGCCTCTTTTGGGGACAAAACCTGAGACTATGAAGGCTGAGGAATGGGCTCTTCTTGACAGATAGGTACTGGGAGTTATCAGGTTAACTCTGTCTAGATCTGTTGCACACAATGTTATAAAGGAGAAGACCACAACAGATCTGATGAAGGCTTTGTCTGATATGTATGAAAAGCCGTCAGCAAACAACAAGGTGCATCTTATGAAGAAACTGTTCAATTTGAAGATGGCAGAGAATACATCAGTAGCACAACATTTGAACGAATTTAACACTATCACAAATCAATTGTCGTCTGTAGAAATTGATTTTGATGATGAGATCCGTGCGCTGATCGTTTTGGCTTCTTTGCCAAATAGTTGGGAGGCAATAAGGATGGCAGTAAGCAATTCTACAAGAAAGGAAAAGTTCAAGTACAATGATATACGAGATTTAATTCTGGCTGAGGAGATTCGCAGAAGAGATGCAGGCGAAACCTCAGTATCTGGTTCTGCCCTAAACCTTGAGACAAGAGGCAGAGGTAATGACAGAAATTCAAATCGGGGCAAATCAAAATCCAAAAATTCTAATCGGAACAGAAGTAAATCTAGATCAGGCCAACAAGTACAATGCTGGAACTGTGGGAAAACAGGTCACTTTAGGAGGCAATGCAAAAGGCCTAAGAAGAAGAATGAAGATGATTCTACAAATGTTGTAACATAAGAGGTACAGGATGCATTACTTCTTGCAATAGATAGTCCATTTGATGATTTGGTTTTGGACTCAGGAGCTTCGTTTCATACCACTCCACACCAAGAAATCATACAGAATTATGTTGCAGGTGATTTTGGTAAGGTGTATTTGGCTGATGGTTCAGCCTTGGATGTTGTAGGTATGGGAGACGTTCGGATATTGTTGCCCAATGGATCTGTTTGGTTACTGGAGAAGGTTCGACATATTCCTGACCTGAGGAGGAATCTGATTTATGTTGGACAACTTGATGATAAAGGACATGCAATACTATTTGTTGGTGGTACTTGGAAGGTTACAAAGGGAGCTAGGGTATTGGCTCATGGAAAAAAGACTGGTACTCTATATGTGACCTCAAGTCCAAGAGACACAATTGCAGTTGCTGATGCAAGTACTAATACAAGCCTATGGCACCGCAGACTTGGTCACATGAGTGAGAAAGGGATGAAGATGCTGCTGTCAAAAGGAAAACTACCAGAATTGAAGTCAATTGATTTTGACATGTGTGAAAGTTGCATCTTAGGAAAGCAAAAAAATGTGAGCTTCTTGAAAACTGGCAGGACACCAAAGACTGAAAAATTGGAATTAGTACACACTAATTTGTGGTAGCCTTCTCCGGTTGCATCCCTTGGAGGTTCAAGGTACTACATCACTTTTATTGATGACTCAAGTAAAAAGGTATAGGTTTATTTTCTGAAAAATAAATCTGATGTATTTGAAACTTTTAAGAAGTGGAAGGCCATGGTTGAGACAAAAACAGGTTTGAAAGTAAAATGTTTGAGTCAGATAATGGAAAAGAGTACATAGATGGAGGGTTCAGTGAGTATTGTGCTGCACAGGGAATTAGGATAGAGAAGACCATTCATGGGACACCACAGCAGAATGGTGTGGCTAAGCGCATGAACAGAACTCTCAATGAGCATACTAGGAGTATGAGGTTGCATGCTGGACTACCAAAAACTTTCTGGGCTGATGCTGTTAGCACTACAGCTTACCTGATAAACCGAGGACCATCAGTTCCCATGGAGTTTAGACTTCCTGAGGAGGTTTGGAGCGGTAAAGAGGTAAAGTTTTCACATTTAAAAGTTTTTGGTTGAATTTCTTATGTTCATATTGATTCTGATGCTCATAGTAAACTTGATGCAAAGTCTAAAATATGTTTTTTCATTGGCTATGGTGATGAGAAATTTGGCTATAGGTTTTAGGATGAACAAAACAGGAAAATCATCAAAAGTAGAAATGTAATATTTAATGAACAGATTATGTACAAGGACAGGTCAACTGTAGTGTCAGATGTTACAGAGATAAATCAAAAGAAATCTGAGTTTGTCAACTTAGATGAATTGACTGAAAGTATTGTCCAGAAAAGGGGTGAAGAAGATAAGGAGAATGTAAATTCACATGTAGATTTGAGTACACCTGTAGCTGAAGTCCGCAGATCTTCCAGGAACATTAGACCTTCACAGCGTTATTCACCTGCTCTAAATTATCTCTTGTTGACTGATGGTGGTGAGCCAGAGTGTTATGATGAAGCCTTGCAAGATGAGAATTCAAGCAAGTGGGAGTTAGCCATGAAGGATGAGATGGATTCCTTGTTGGGGAATTAGACATGGGAACTAACCAAATTGCCAGTAGGAAAGAAGGCTTTGCACAACAAGTGGGTATATAGAATAAAGAATGAGCATAATGGTAGCAAACGTTACAAGGCCAGATTAGTTGTTAAAGGGTCCCAGCAGAAGGAGGGCATTGACTACACAGAGATATTTTATCCAGTTGTAAAGATGTCAACAATTAGACTAGTACTAGAATGGTGGCTGCAGAAAATTTACATCTTGAGCAGTTAGATGTGAAGATGGCATTCCTTCATGGTGACTTGGAGGAAGACATTTACATGATTCAGCCAGAAGGTTTCATTGTTCAGGGACAAGAGAATCTAGTCTGTAAACTGAGAAAGAGTATGTATGGCCTAAAACAAGCTCCTAGACAATGGTACAAGAAATTTGACAGTTTTATGCATAGAATTGGGTTCAAGAGATGTGAAACTGATCACTGTTGCTATGTTAAGTCTTTTGACAATTCTTATATCATATTACTGTTGTATGTGGATGATATGCTTATTACAAGGTCTAGCATTGAGGAGATTAATAATCTGAAGAAGCAGTTGTCCAAACAGTTTGCAATGAAGGATTTGGGAGCTACAAAGCAAATCCTTGATATGAGAATCATTAGAGACAAGACTAATGATACATTGAAGCTTTCACAGTCAGAGTATGTGAAGAAAGTTCTCAGCAGATTCAACATGAATGAAGCTAAACCAGTGAGCACACCCCTGGTAGTCATTTCAAACTAAGTACAGAACAGTCACCGAAGACAGAAGAAGAAAGGGACTATATGAGTAAGGTGCCCCATGCCCCAGCTATTGGCAGCTTGATGTATGCTATGGTGTGTACAAGGCCAGACATTGCACATGCAGTAGGAGTTGTGAGCAGATTCATGAGTAGGCCTGGAAAGCAGTATTGGAAGGCAGTCAAGTGGATTTTGAGATATCTAAAGGGTTCATCAGATACATGTGTTTGCTTCACTAGTGCAAGTTTGAAACTGCAGGGTTATGTAAATGCTGATTTTGCTGGTGATATTGATAGTAGAAAGAGTACTACTAGGTTTGTTTTTACTCTGGGTGGTACAGCTATATCATGGGCTTCAAATCTACAAAAGATTGTCACTTTGTCTACTACAGAAGCTGAGTATGTTGCAGCAACTAAAGCTGGAAATGAGATGATTTGGCTACATGGTTTCTTAGATGAATTGGGTAAGAAGCAGGAGATAGGCATTCTACACAGTGACAGTCAGAGTGTAATCTTTCTTGCCAAAAATTCGGCTTTTCATTCAAAGTCGAAGCATATACAGACAAAATACCACTTTATCCATTACCTTGTTGAAGATAAGCTGGTAATACTTGAGAAGATTTGTGTATCTAAGAACCCGGCAGACATGTTGACTAAGGGTGTCACTATTGAGAAGCTGAAGCTGTGTGCAGTTTCAGTTGGTCTTCTAGCTTGAGGACAGGAGGATGAGTTGTAGGGATGAGGGATTGTTTTTGGCGGATTGCGGTTTGATGTTGGTGATTGAACTAGTCTCCAAGTGGGAGATTTGTTGGGCTTTGTGGAGCCTAGTTGTATTTGATCCGGTTGACGACCCGACCCGACCCGACCCGAATAATGTTGCGTGATTTTTAATGGAAGATTTACTGAGGCTTAGTCCATGGAGCGGAGGCTTGGGCCGACAGGTCTAAGTGAATCCTGTGCGCAGGATGTAGAAAACACAATTTTGTGATTAGGGTTTGTTGTTGTCATTCTTGAGAGACTGAAAACACTATAGCCACATTTTGTATTTTTTCCCTGATAATAGTGAAATCTTTGCAACTCCGTGGATGTAGGCAAATTGCCGAACCACGTAAATATTGTCTTGTGCGTGTAATTGTTTTTTTTTGGCATGTGTTTTCTCTATTTTTTTGTTTCTCACAGGTTGGGAATTCGGATTAATTCCCTTCAATGGCCCCCGGTTTACAAGTGTCTTCACCACAGAATAAAAAATTCTAATGACTACATCTTTAATATATGATGCACTGATGCAGTACTAAACTGGACCTACTTCAGCCAATACACATAGTATAATATAAACCAATATCAATTATCTTTAACAAAAAATAAAAATGATGCTCACAACTTTTTTAACAAAGATCCCATAAGTAACGCTGAAAAAAGAAAGGACTCGTTACGTAACTTTTGCAAGATTCATTTTGCTTACTTTTTTCACCTTTTAATTATCGACGGAGACAAGGCTGTGGTGTTCAAGAAATTCAATAAATTTGTCTACATATCGATATTGCAGGTCCGTGTCTCCAAATACGGTAGTCAGTTCCTTTGCTTTGTCCCGGTAAATCTTTCCCTCCTCTTCCATCATAACCAGCTTTAGTGTATCAGCCATGGAGTCCCAGGTAAATTACCCATCGATCATCCTTATCTCTCGGAACTTCAACCCCTACCAGCTTCTCTCCTAAAAACCTAGCTATTGGCCCTTGGTCCACCAAGTAAGGCAACATAATAAGTGCACGTTCAAATTCTAATGCCTCTAAAACTGAACTCCAACCACAGTGAGTCAAGAAACCCACAACTGACTCGTGAGCTAATATCCTTAACTGTGGTGCCCAACTTGTCCAAACAATCCCACGACCTTTGGTTCTTTCCTCAAACCCTTCAAGTAGCTGAATCGAGTCCCCACCGACCGAACCACTTGGCTTCCTTAGAGCCCAAAAGAATGGCAACCCTGATTGTTCTAGCCCAAGCGCCAACTCCGTGAAATCTTCTTGACTAGGTCGAACTTCACTTCCGAGTGCTATATAAACCACTGACCCTTTCTTTTGCTTATCTAACCACTCAACAATTGTATCCCAATTACTGTTACTTTCAATACCGTCACTACTTTCTTGTGCCGAAGGTGGCAACAAACCCACTGGAATCATAAGAATGTTATTGAGCTCTCCAAGGAGCTTCACCCATTCACTTTCAATCTCCATGCAGGTTTTGACAGCCAAAGCTTTGGTGCCTGAGACAACTGTCCTGTAATGAAACCTGTCTGTAACAGTACCGGAAACTTTTCCTTGGAAGATTTTCTTTGCCTCAAACAACCGATATGCTATTTTGGCTGGGAAGGGGATCCATTTGGGAGTGACCAGTATTATGACCGAAAGCTAACCATGGGAACATGGCTATGTGAAGCTTCTTAGACTTAGCCATGGAGTTCATGGATTGATGGGATCATGGGAGTGTTGTTGTGACTTCTCGGTTTATCTTCTTTTTTTTTTTTTTTTTGGTTAACACTTCTCGGTTTATCTTCTCTTTTTCTTTATGGTGCTAAAAGATGAAGATTCTAGCCTTTTGTCCTTAATTTTTAAAAAATTTAGCAATATGCCCCTATTTCGAAACTATATAGGAATATGCCCCTGTTTCGATACTCGATTACCTTAAAATCAAGTTTCAATGAAATACTCGATTCGTAGAAAATTGAGTTATGCCCAATAAAACTAAAAAAATAAAAAAATAAAAAAACATGGAACTCGATTTTAGGGAAGTCAAGTTCCAAAACGCCGCTATAGGGCTTTAAAACGCCACTATAGGGCTTAAAAACGCCACTATAGGACTCACTGAACCTAGTATGGGGACTATAAAAAAATTTGCAGGAAAACGCCGCTATAGAGCTTTAAAACGTCGCTATAGAGCTTTAAAACGTCACTATAGGGCTTAAAAACGCCACTATAGGGCTCCCTGAACAGGGTGACCAGACTTATAAAAAATTTTTGCAGGAAAACGCCGCTATAGGGCTTTAAAACGTCACTATAAGGCTTATAAATGCCACTATAGGGCACCCTGAATATGGGGCAATCACATTTATATAAAATTTGCAGGAAAACGCCGCTATATGGATTTAAAACGTCACTATAGGGCTTAAAAATGCCACTATAGGGCTCCCTGAATATGGGGCGATCACACTTATAAAATTTTTTTTGCATAGAACTCGATTTCCTGAAACTCGAGTTCCATGCAATTTTTTTTTTTTTTTTTTTTTTTAGGTTTGATCGGAAATAACTCGATTTTCTACGAATCGAGTATTTAATTGAACTCGATTTTAGGGTAATCGAGTATCGAAACAAGGGCACGCCCCTATATAGTTTGCAAACAGGGGCATATTGCCAATTTTTTTAAAAATTAAGGGTAAAATGCCAGAATCTCTGCTAAAAGATAGAAGAAGACATATCTTATTGCTATTATTATATTAGAAAAATAAGTAAATTATTAAATATTGCTTGCTGGCAAAGAATGTGCCGTGATTTTTGGCTTTTGAGATCATTGTCTTTAGGGCTGTCCAACCCACCCGGCCACCCGCCCAACCCGCCCGTACCCAACCGACGTTCGCCCGATCCGACTGCTCCGACAGTCGGCCGCGGGTCCCGAGCTCCAAAACCCAACGCCGGCGGGTCGGTTTCGAGTCCCCTCATTCAAAACCCGTGAAACCTGACCCGCCCAAAGACATCAATTCTAGTGAATTCTCCAGCGATTCTGACGAGTTTTCAGCTTGATTTGGCAGATTTCGACGACCAAAACAATCAGATCCGGCATAGATACACCAGATCCAGCGATTCTCGACACGATTTGGGGGAAAAATAATCGGATTTGACGAAATCCTCACCGGATCTTGGCCGGATCGGGCGAGATCTCGCCGATTTTGGCCGTTTTTCTGTGTTTTCCGTCGGGTTTCGGCCTCACCCGAAACCGATGCCACCCGCAGGCAAACCGACCCGCGAAACCCGACCCTCTTAATGGGTCGATTACGGGTTGAGAATCTGCTACCCGATCTCTTACGGGTCGGTTTGCGGGTTAGGCACAAACCCGACCCGCCCGACCCGTGGACACCCCTAATTGTCTTATTATTGGCTAGTGAGGAAAACGTGGATGTTGGACAAAATGCCTGCGTGGCTGTGACTCATAGTGTATTGGAAAATGCAATTCTAACGTGGACGTCGGACAATGCTTGATAGACTGTCCAGTAATGTCACCTACCCAATGTTTTTATTTCGCAAGAAATTATTGAATAGGTTTATTCGCGTCCGCAATTTTTTTCTTATTCTATTTTATCATTTTAAAAAGTTTTTTTTTTTTTTTTTTGATAGGATATCATTTTAAAAAGTTATTTTATCAATTATATTATATTATTTTATAACACAATCAACATCTTAATTTTTATTTTTCTATTCTACTCTTTTTTTTTAGAGAGTTTTAACATATTTTACTCATTAAAATAATATATATTACCCACTAAAATAATATAATATATTCCAATACAACTTTCTCTCTCTTTCTTCTCCCTCATCTGTCTTCCACTTTATCAATTAAAATATATTATAATTTTTATTAAAGTGCTACAGTGCCATTCTACATTTAAGATAGCACTCACTCTATTCTATTTTACCATTTCAAAAAGTTACTTTATCAATTATACTATACTATTTCATAACACAACCAATATCCTAACTTTTATTTTCCTATTCTACTCATTAAAATAATATATATTACCTACTAAAATAATATAATATATTTCAATACAACTCTCTCTCTTTCTTCTCCCTTATTTCTCTCATCCACTTTATCAATTAAAATATATTATAATTTTTACTAAAATGCTACAGTGCCGTCCTACATTTAGGATAGCACTATAGTCCAATTGCAAAAAAATTTGCAATTGTAAGATTTTACAAGTCCAGCTGCTGGGCTTTTTTTGTGCTTTTATGCTAAATTTTCCCTACATATACCATTTACAATTGCCAATGGGAATGCTCTAAGTGTGTGCATGCATGATGCATGGGTTGAGTTGGAATAGGTTGAAGGATTTTTTCAACCCAAACCCACCATAGTGGGTTAAAAAAAAAAAAAAAATCCAACCCATCATGAGGGTTCAACTCAATCCACGTGGATCGAGTTGGGCCCATGGATTAGACAGATTTTTTTTTTTTAATTATTAATATTACATTGACAATTAGAACACTACCACCACAAATAAGAACAAATTTATAATTAAATAGTTCTGAGCATAACACCAAACCAACACAAAACAATATGAGGAGAACTTAGAATTTGAGTTTTATTTAGGAAAGTGGATAAAAAAGTAAATAAAATATTTTTAAAAATATTTTTAAATTTAAATATGTATTAAACATAGGTGGATCAGGTCAAGTTAGGCGGATTTGTGGATCTCATAACCTGAACCCAACCCGACCCACTGTAAAAAAAAAATTTCCCAACCCACCACCACCTAAAAACCAATCCAACCCAACGGGTTGGGTTAAATCGGGTCAGTTTTGGTGGGTTGATGGGTTGGTTGCACACCCCTATTCAAAACTTTTCTAAACCCATTATCTTATAAGCCCAACTATGTGTTTGGATTAAGCCCAAGCCCATGACATAATAAGGCAGTCAGTAGGTAGTAGCAGGAAAAAAAAAAAAAAAATTGAAGTTTTAAAAAGTTATACATAAAATCTAAAAAGATAAGCTTATAAGCTATAGCAAAATAAACATAGTCTCAAAGGAATGAAATCCCACAAATTCCTCCTCTCTAGACAAAGTCTCCTCAAGCTTCCATTTTATTTCTTTCCATACTCACTCTCTTCTCTCTTGGAAAATTTGAAGAGTTCCAAACATTCATAAACACTGACTTTTTTATTGGGGTCCTTTCCATAGAGAGTAGATCCCAAATTAAGCGACCCAATAATTGCATAAGTCTATCTTTTCCCTACTCTACACATATGGGTTCTCTATATAAGATTAATTTCTAAAGATTGAAAAAAAACATAACTCTAATATCTTTCCCTCTCTCTTATATTGTGAAAATTCTGATCAGGCATCTTGTGACAAGTTCAAAACTATGTTTGTGAGTGTATACTATCAGAGTTGTTGTTGTATCCAGGAGCCTGAGCTATGTGCACCAAAGGTCATAATAGCAGGGGCAAAATTGCTTCTTGAGAATAGTGGATTCAATCACATGCCTTGGCTCAACAGATCGATAAGTTTCTATCTCTCTGTGTTCTTATTTCATAGCACTAATATCATTGTATTTGATTTATACTTTTGTTAATTAATTTGAGCAATCTTCAGCCCATATTTCCAACACAAGTTACAAGTGAATAAATAAATAAAAAAGTGATGAGCCCAGATAATAACCAATAATAGTTTACTACGTAAGATTGTTGTGAAAATATTTTGACATTGTTGTAGATGTCGCATTACTGTGTTTCACAACTTAAATCAATGAATGCACATCCTCGAAGGAATTGCTTATGGGTATAATATGGTATGACAAATAAAAATAAGGATGATAGAAAATGGGGAAAAGAAAATAATTTTTTGGTTGTTTGGTAAAGAGTGTAAAATTGGAGAGATTTTGGCGAGGTTTAAGCATTTTCTCCCGGACCACTAAAAACAATCTTTCTAATTCAAAGAGAAAAGATGAGAAAAAACTATGAACAAAATCTTTCTTGCGTTTTGCACAAAAATACCCTCTTACAATGTTCTTTTCTTTCTTTTTAGTTTTGTCATCATCTTTGTTTTTGGCTTTTTCTTCCATCTCTTCTTCTTCTTCTTTCTATTTTTGGTTCATCTTTTTGTTATGTCTCTTATCATTCCTTAACCAAATCGTTTTTTTCAAAAGCATTTTCTCATCTGTTTTGGGCTGTTATGAAGTGCCTATCCATACACAATTTTTTAATAAAAATATAATGTGTTTTTTTAAATCTAATAGGGGCATGACTTATGAGAGTGTTGAGGTACAAATTTTCGGGCCCTAATCTCATTAGCCCGCCCACTCACTAAAAATACCCATACAAGTCCATAAACTATTTTGGGCCCACATAAATATTTCCTACATACTTCCCACATATTACCCAAATAACCTCCATATTATTACCCAACTTGGGCTCTCACAAATATTTCCCATATAAGCCCCATAAATTATCTTGGGCTCTCTCACAAATATTACCCATTATATCCCACATATTATCCAACTTGGGTTTTCACAAAAATACTTATCACATTACTACCAAATTGGGCCACAAAATTATACTATCTCCACAAAAAAGCCCAACAAAACCCTCTTACAAAGCCCGTTGCTACATGGCACCTCCTAAAACCCGTTGCTACATGTACGGCACCTTTAAAGCCTGTTGCTACACAGCACTCTTACAAAGCCTGTTGCTACACAGCACTCTTACAAAGCCCGTTACTACACGGCACCTCTTAAACCCCGTTGCTACACGGCAATATTTTTACAAAATCTTAAAAAACCCAAATACTATTTTGGCACATATTTACAAAGCCCAAATATTATTTTGGCAACTACTCATAAAGCCCAATAATAATTTGGCACCTATTTATAAAAGCCCAAATACTATTTTGGTAAAAATAATTACATATAAAGCCCAATATTATTTTCGCACATATTTACAAAGCCCAAAACTATTCCTTGGCAAAAACATATTTTCATATACTAAAGTCCCTAACTCGTGGGAAATATAAATTACTCATCCCTCAAAAATACTTCTTTTATAAAATTTATGGGAACTATGCTTATTTGTTTCTATAATCAACTAATTACAAAAGCCCATGTATATCACCCATGGCAAAACTATTCATTTTGTAGGGATGGACAAGCCCAAAGAAGCTCAACTACAAGGCCTTGCTGAGCCAGCCTAGTTCACATGCAAATCTCAACAGCTGAAGCTCACGTGAGCTGTCAAGTCAAGTTTTAGCACAACCTGACAGCTAGGGTCCATTACCATCAGTTCCAACTTGTCAAATTAGATCAAAAGAGGACACGTGTCCAGTAGAGATTAAACCCTTCCTTGCCAAGCTGATTTTCATTATTTCTCATGTGACGCAAAGCTAAGATGACATGACATAAAACTGGGAAGCTTCAGCCAGCTATCTTCCCTTTCTTCTCTAACCCATTCGGTCAAGGACTAAGGGTAGCCATAACCAGACCATGAAAGCTCTTGGAATAACTTGAAAGAAGCTCATTATCATGCCAAAAACATGTACTTTCTGGTTCATGGACCAAACACATGAATCCAAATAAGGAAACTTAGGGAAATGTGATTTGGAGGGCACCAAAGGGATCTCCAACAGAGTTCCCAAAAAAGGGCTCCAAGATTGACACCTGGCTTAGGGTGATGCAATCTGCCCTAAGGAGTTCTGATTCTAGCAACAGTAAAACCAAGATCATTAGCCTAATACATGCTCTAATCCCATCAGCTGAGGACAATCAGTATTTAATGCTAGGTCAAAACTCCAATTGCCATTACCCAAAACAGCAAAGAACATTCTAAAGCTGAACTTACCACTCTTGGCCAAATCCTAAGAACGATTCTCCAAGGATTTTTTGAAGATTGAGGATGATTTAGTAGAGATTATTTGCTAATTATCCCCTCAAACCCAATTATAAATGGAACTCTCCACTAATACTTCAACACAAACCAATAAACACACTAATAGAGAAGAACTCTCTCATAAACTTCTCTAATTTTCTTTAAGCTCTTAGTGAGGTTCTGAACCTCTGAGTTCTTAGTTTCAAGCTTAGAAACTAAGTTCTTTAGCCCCTAGCTTGCAAATACCCCTTACACCTCTACTTATAAGCTCTTAACCATCCCCAACAGAAAGCCCCAACAGCTTTACTAAACACTCTCACTCATTGCTCATACTACCCAAAAATGACCTTCACCACTCAATGCATATACTATATCCACAAGCATACCCTGGCATCAAAATGATCTTGCTGTGCTAGCTGAAATCTCTCTCTCTCTCCCTTCATCTCACACTAAGTTTCCTCATTATTTGTTACAATGGAGCCCATGGTGTTTGTTTATTCATTTACCATTGAAAGTTATGATGTAATTGTTACTATAGAATTTTTCCCTCATGTTATTGTATTAGAGGACTCTTCTCCAAAACCAACGGATGATGATTTTGAAGATGCAGATACTTTCCTTAATCTGTGAAACAATTAACGGCTGGAAGTTCATTCTGCTCTGTTTCATTTTACCGCTGGAATACTTTATCGCTAGAATATTTACTGCTGAATTATTTTACTGCTGGGCTATTTCTTTATTGCAGTATGCCTTTTATTGTGCTGACGTGTTTACTATAGGAAATGTTTTTTGGGCCATCTCATAACCCTTGTCAGTCCCATCCTAGGCCCAAGGCATAAAATAAGGCGTATTCTTCAAATCTTCACCGATAGCCTTTGGGCCGTGCTTCAAGCCTGTAAGGTTGAATTTTATCAACCATCTTGTTGGCTTTATTTCGTGCCAAATTTGCTTGTATTTTAGCAATTAGTAACCCTGTATTTAGGTGGGAATCATGTAAGGGTAGTGTGTGAGAGAGTGTGAAGAAATGCTCAAGATTGTGCAAAGAAGCATGAACTCGCGATTGGATCTCGTGGGTGGCTCGCAGCTTGCAAGCCACCAAAAGTTGCACACGTGTCAAGCATGCCAGAAGTTGAAGCGTCATGCCAGCTGGAGCACTACAGGACAAAACGTATAGACTGGCCATTCAGTTACCTCGCGGTTGGAATTCGCGACTTAGTCAAGTCGCGAGGCCAAGCCGCCAGCCAGCTCTGTTTTGAAAAACTTGACTCTTCGCATTCCACTCTCATCCTAATATATATACCATTTATACCCACGAAATGTAGAGAGCTTCCAGAGAGAATTTTGAGAGAGAAACCCTAGAGAAAAACAAGATTGACTCGTCCACAATCTTCACATAGAGGCTCTTCAAATTCCTCTACTCTCTTCCTCTTCATTGTTTCATCCTTGAGAGGTACATTACTAAAACCTTTTCTCACCATACCCATATCTGTGAAAAGGCCATTTGGTACTTTGGGAAGCAGTTAAGAATGGACCAATTTCATATTGGTTAATGCTATGGTCAAGTAGCGGAATCCGGTAAGTTAAAGAAGAAATAGGTTCGGCATAATCTCGTTGGAGTAGGACCTTGGAGGGCTTAGGTACACTGGGTAGATTAGGCTTGGAAGGTCTTCTACTGTTCATGTATCCCAACTACATTCTTTAGTGGATTATTTACCGTTTGGAGGGCGGCGGAGATGTTTTATGCCGAGGGCTTCGGTTTCCTCTTCGATAACACATCGTTGTGTTGTCCTTGTGTTTGCATCTCTCTTCCCTTAATCTTTGCCTTTTAATTTCTGTTGTGGATATGATTTTATTTGGTTTAGATTGTTTATCAATTCTGTATTAAGCTTATGTTCATATTCCGCACATTAATTGTTTGATATTAAGCTTGAATTGGTAATTTGTTAATTGGGGGTCTAAACGTTCATAGTGTTTTATACACTAATTGAACTTTCAAAGTCCATTGTCGAGTTTCGGTCTAGGCCCCCAACCCAACATAAATCTCATTTGTCGGAAGGAAGACTTTTCCGCCTCCAACAGAGAGTAGATATAATAATTTATACAAACTACATTTTTCATCCGCTCATTTTTCTTTTTAACCAAACAAAAGAGTTTTTCATCCCTCTACTTTTCCGTCTCCAAACCAAACACCATGAGGTAAAACTAAAATTTCTTCTATCCTTCCACTTTTCCACCCCTTTTACCAAACATACCCTAGAAAAAGGTAATATATATTACACACTACCATATTACACACACACACACACACACACACACACACAAAAAAGTACACAATTTTTTTGTTGAATTGAAAACATGATTTTAAGTCATGATTTTAATTAAAAAAAATTAGAACTGAAATCACGTTTTCAGTTTTCTTTTTCTTTCCTTTTTTTTTCAATTAAAAAAAAAAAAAAAAAAAACTTGTATATAGTGTACGTGCAACAAGTAGTGTACACTAACAATTACCATTTTTTTTAAGTGAAACTTTCATTTTTGAAAAGTTACTCTAGTGTACTATAATTTCTACTTTTATCGCGTAAATACACTATTAACGCATAAGTTTCAATTTATTTTAAAAAAATTTCTTATTGAATTTCGGAAAGAAAAAAAATATCTCTATTTAAGGATAAGAACATGTTTTTTTCTATTTTTTTCCTTTTCACCATACCAGATTCTTATTTTAAACCCTACTTCATTAAAATATTATTATTTTTCTTTTATTTTTTTCTATTATTCTCACTTTTCAAAATACTCACGTTACTTTATCACAGTTACCAAAACACAAAATTAATAAACAAATATTTAGAGAATAAAAAGTACTCCTAAAGATAGGGAACAACCGTAACAAAACCCCTTTTTGGGGGGTAGAAATGGGTAATTTGATGTAGGTAGGTTTTTGACTTTTTATTTTTTTTTTTTGTTACCTATATATTCACCCCTTTTCCTATTTTAGGTAACATGCTACCAATTTTTAACAGTTGGAAATGTAAGAGCATTAGCATCAAACTCAACAAATGCTAGTTTTTTTTTTTTTTTTTAATTAAAAAAATAGCTAATCAACCAAAAAATTCCTTACATCAGCCTCAACAAACAAATTTTTTTTAAAAAAATATTACAATGAACAATTCCTTAATAACAATATTGAGATACTGTTCATCAATTAACAATGCCAAAATTTTAAAATAAATTTCCCTTTTTTGGAAAAGAAATTATATGTAATTTGTAACCATAGAAGTTTACGAATTTTTATTTTAAGAAGTTAATTGACTCGAACAACATAATTTTAACTATAATTTACTTATTAATTATTACCATAAATTTTTAAGGGGTTTTAGTTTTGGTGTTTACAATATATGGGAAAAGAACAAGGTAAACAAGTAGCTTCTAAACAAGCCCAACTTGTTCAATAACAAATTAACCAAACTTAAATATGTAATTATTTTTGTTGATGGGCCCAAACTTGGTTCTTGTTCGAAATAAAATGACGAAAAACACCTTTTAGTCCCTACATTTTCAGGCGATTCCCACCACCAAACTTCAATCCAGCCACCAACCATTACTGATCCAGCCACCGAATGATCATGCAACCCATCACCAACCAACCCAAACTCCAACCACAACCACCGACCCAAACTCCGATCTGTGCCATCACCAAAACCCACCACCTAAAATCGTGAGGATCACGAGGGAGGGTTGAGAGAGAAAAGAGTTTCGAAGATTGAGGCCAGGGAGAAGTGTAGAGAGTTGAGAGATGAGAGTTTTGGAGTTTTGAGAGACTGGGAGAAGCGTAGTCAGAGAAAGCGTAGGATTGACTGATTATCGTTTCTGGGTTTGTGTTCTTGGATTTGGGTTTGTATTCTTGTTGTTCTTGTTCAAGATACACTTAGATCTCAATTCATATGATTTTTAGTTTTTAATTTTGTTTTTAATTTTTTTTATTTAGTTAAAATTAATAAATTAATTTTTTTAATTTAAATGCTGATGTGGCATTTTTTAATGCCAAAAAATATTTTTTATTATTAATTTAGGCCACGTGGACATTAATTTAGTATTATTTATTCCTGCCGTTTGCCACGTCAGCTTTCTCCGTTTTTGATATAACGGCAAGGACCAAAATGGGAAGCGTTTTTCAAAATAGGGACTAAAAGGTGCTTTTCGCCAAATAAAATTAAATGAACAATCTTGAACTCTTAATATTTGGCTTGGCTTGGTTTCACTCATTTGAAGCCCTAAATTTCACAACCAGTCTACTAGGGATAGTCTAGTTGAAAAAATGATGACCTTATCTTTTTTTTTTTATATATACAAGATATAAATTCTACTCTAGCCTAATTTAAGTGTATATGTGTGTGAAACTTCCTCCTGGAGACTTGAACCCCAGCCCTTACCCGCCACACCCCACAAGCATTTATTAAACTGCAAATTAATTACGTCAATGATTACGTTCACAACAAGCCAAATAGGCCTTGATAATGGGTGTCGATACTATATTTTGGCGCTCACCTCCACTTTAACCCTTTTCTTTGGAGATTAAGGTAACACTTTTGGCTTGATTTGTGAATTGTATGTGTATCTTCTCTTTCTTTTATCTTGTTGATATTAAGGGAATTGCCACCAATCATTGATTTTTTAAGGTGTGATTAATTAATCACCTATGTCTAATTGATTTTATTTCCTAATTTAAGCTATAGGGGGTTCTAACGACTCTTAAGCTAAAGTAGGATCTAAATTATGTATCGAACCAAAAGACATGAATTCAAAAGTTTGGTTATTTTAAGTGGAAAGTGTTAGGGACCCCGCAATATCCATATAGAGATGATATGATGTAATAAGCTATGTATTGTATAAGAGTAAAATGAAAAAATTAAAAATAATGCATTAGTCATTACATAAACTTATATATTTTTTGGAACATATATCATGAATACATTTTGGTTGAGCCTTAACTTAATGACATTGTCTAGTGTTTATAATAGAGATACCTAATGTTTGTAACCCCTACTTTATATATACATATATATATATATATATATATATATTAATCCGTTTAATGAGCTAGGTATCTTATAAGAGTCATAAACGTAACAATAAAATAAAAAATGACATTAATGTAATAATTTACAAAAGTGTAGTACAATTTTTTTTTTTTAAATAATAGGGGGTTATTAGGTAAAATTTACATATAGCTCTTTAGTTTTAAAAAAATTATTGGAGTTTGATTTTTCATACATACCAAACATCATAAAATATTTTAGGAGCATTTTCAAAAATGCAACAAAAAAATAGTAGTTTTTTCTTAAAATATTTTCTAATGAAAAACATTTTTCATCGAAACAAATGCGGTTTAATAGAGCATTTATACATAATCGATCCACAAGAGAACATTAGCCCAAAACCCACCATATACACGATGCAACTAAAAGGTAGTTACATCTGCCAAAATGGAGTGGAAGTTGGTGTTGGTTTAGGTTTCGCAATACTTTTAGAGCAATGCTACAGACACATAAAATTTTACAATATTTTTTATAATTGTTAAGTTGACAAGTTTTTATTGGCTTTTAATTGGATCCATTATTGACATAACATTTTGACAATCTGCATGCTACATTAGCGGACTAAAAATTTTGTCAAATTTTTTTATGTATGTAGACATTTTCATACTTTTATGAGACTTACCATTGACTGGGACTTAGACAAACCACTCAATCAACTCTACAAATTCTAAAGACCTGTATACTTAATTAGTTACTTACTTTCTATTTTTAGACATACTCTCCAATCAAATGCGCCTTCCCATGATAATAAAACTCCAATTTCACCCTTTCAAAAAAAAAAAAAAAAACTCC
This sequence comes from Quercus tomentella, assembly GCA_028535165.1. NCBI lineage: Eukaryota > Viridiplantae > Streptophyta > Magnoliopsida > Fagales > Fagaceae > Quercus > Quercus tomentella. Next base: position 17,606,994 of record JAPQVY010000001.1, read on the forward strand.
AATTTCATGAGTAAAAATGACTTTGTAAATATTTTTTAATATTTTTGCAATTGAGTCAGGCTAAATCTGAGTTTTTCTAAACATGATTTTGACCCAGCTAATACTCAACAGCCGAACAAATAGTTACCATCACAACGTCCAACTTTTACAAACCCCAACAGGAACAAGTAACACAGCAATGATGCACAAAACATCTTTAACAAGGAAAAAACTTATTACACACTTGTGTGTAAGTACACACAAGTGTCTTGCAACTGGCTTTTAACCCACGATTAAACAAATAAATAAAGAACAGCCTTGTTTACGTAATTTTGGCAAGATTTTACCTACTCTTTTCACCTTTTAATTACCGATGGAGACATTGCTTCGGTGTTCAAGAAGCTCAACAAATTTGTCTATACATCGGTACTGGATGTCTCGGTTTCCGAAAATGTTGGTCATTTCCTTTGCTTTGTCTCTGTAAATCTTTCCCTTCTCATCCTTCATCACCAACCTCAGTGTCTCAGCTACCGAGTCCCTAGTAAATGACCCATCTTGTTCATTTCTAGGTACTTCAATTCCTGTTTGCTCCTCTTCCAAAAACCTTGCGATTTATCCTTGGTCCCCCAAGAATGGCAACATAACAAGTGCACGTCCAAATTGGAATGCCTCAGTCACTGAACTCCAACCACAGTGTGTCAAAAAACCTCCAACTGACTCGTGTGCTAATATCTTTAACTGAGGCGCCCAACCTGTCCAAACAATTCCACGATCTTTGGTTCGTTCCTCGAACCCCTCTGGTAATTCAACTGAGTCCCCAGCAACACTTCGCTTCCTTAGAGCCCAAAAGAAGGACAACCCAGATTGCTCTAGCCCAAGAGCCAACTCGGTGAAGTCTTCTTGACATGGTTGAATTTCACTTCCGAGTGCTATATAAACCACAGCATCTTTCTCTTGCTTATTTAGCCACTCAACAATTGTATCCCAAGTACTATCTTCGTTTTCTACTCTTTCTTGAGCCGAGGGTGGCAATAAGCCCACTGGAATCACAGGCATGTTATGAAGCTCACCAAGGAGCTTCACCCATTCACCTTCAGCTTCCATACAGGTTTTAATGAAGAAGGCTTGGGTGCCTGACATCACTGTCATGATACGAAACATGTCCGAAACACCGGAAGCGTTTTCATCATAGTAGTCGAAGAGTTTCTTCGCTTCAAATAGTCGAAACGCAATTTTGGATGGGAAGGGGACCCATTTAGGAGGGACAATGAAGTGTTCGGGCTCTGAACGTGGTTCTTGGACCTTCGTTATACTCAACTTTGTTGGTACAAAGAAAGAAAGGGATGATGCATTGAAAATACTGAAGAAGGCCATGGAGATACGTAGCTTAGTAGCGATTGGTGGTAAACAGTAAGGAGCAAAGTCGTGAATAATCCAATCAGGAAGTGAATTTTCTAAAAAGTGAGATAAAGGTTCTTGGAGACCATCGTGGGCTATCTTAAGGTAGGGGATTATGTGGTGTGGTATGTCCATGGTAGCCTCTGCGTTTTCTGGCAAGTTCTTAACACGGGGTAAGGGAAGTTTCAATAGAGTTATCAAGGGTGTTAAATGTGGAGGGATCTTTGGGAGACGTTCACTGTTTCTAGGGGTGGATATGAATGAAATGCGATGACCCTTTCGGGCAATAAGCTTGCCGAGCTCAAAAAATGGGATTATGTGACCGAAGGCTAACCATGGGAACATGGCTGTGTGAAGCTTCTTAGGCTCAGCCATGGAGTTAATGGATTGATGGTGCTGGTGACTTCTGAGTTTATCTTCACTTTTATAATTGATATTAATTTTGAGGGCGAATGTTCAAGAAACTCGACAAATCTGTCTGCATATCAAATATGGTAGTCAATAGGTTTTTCCGAAAACATTTTCCAAATTTTGGCGTTAATGAATTGAAACTGAAAACAACAAGGCATAAATTGTTTTAAAACACATAGCTCATACCGTTGTCTCTACTCCTAGTCCTAGTCATACATAGCCCAACCAAGCCGCCATCACCTCTCCTGGCCCACACACACACACAATTGCCGTCTCTATTGTTGATTGCTAAGTCTTTAATCTTTTTCTCTCTTCCACTCTCACCGCAATTATTCATTTATTTCTTCCTCTTTAATTTCTCTATCAATCTTTTTCTTTTCTTTTCTTTTCTTTTCTAAAAAAATCCAGTTATGAGTCTTCTGACTTATGAGTCTTGGGCTTATTTGCATCCACTACTTGACATTGGGTCCGATTGACTGGTGCTAATTGTTAATTAATTATTTTAGAAAAGAATTTACATAACTTTAATGGGAAACATAAAAGGCGGTTTAAAAAATGAAAATGCTTAAGGTAGGGGATTATGTGGTGTGGTACGTCCATGGTAGCCTCTGCGTTTTCTGGCAAGTTCTCTACAGGAGGTAAGGGAAGTTTCACTAAAGTTATCAAGGGGTTTAAATGTGGAGGTATACTTGGGAGGCGATCGATGTTTCTTGGTGTGGATATGAATGAAATACGATGACCCTTTTGAGCAATGAGCTTGCCAAGCTCCAAAAATGGGATTATGTGACCGAATAAGGCTAACCATGGAAACATGGCTATGTGAAGCTTCTTACGCTCAGCCATAGAGTTCATGGGATTGGTAATGGTCTTCTGACTTCTCCGTTTATCTTCTCACTTTTGATGCTCTGCTAAGATAGAAAAAACTAGAAGAACGAAAATGGCATAATCGTCCCACACACAGTGGGGTCTGTTTTATGACTTTTTCGATGGCATAATTATTGCTGTTGTAGGGCGAAAGTATGATGTGCCCTGATTTTGGGCTTTAAAAGCCTACAAAGCATTTACTATTCAAGTAAAAAGACTCCAAAAGGAATTTTTGCATGGCGTTCAAGAAATTCAATAAATTTGTCAACATTTCGACACTAGAGGAAAGTTGGGTTTATATAATAGTGATGGAGAAAATATAAATGGAATGTCATTTAATGAGGGTTGATAAAGAATCATAAATCTAGACCTTATTTTAGTCTTTGGGGAAATCTAGTTGCAAACAAAATTCGGTTTTTCTGTATCTACTGTAATAGCATGTAAAGCCAACTTCAAAAAATCATATCTTACTCAATTCTGATCAGAATTGTCTCGTTCTTATACTCAAAATGAAGCCCCGGATGTAGAGTTTCTTAGAAAATTAACCTTGTGGGGCCCGAAATCTAAGGTCCCAACCCACTTTGTATTAAGGGCCCAAAACCCAAGCCGAGGAGCCCTATTGTCAAGGACGCGGAATGGAAACTCCTCGAAGGCACAAGGATGTGGCCGAGGACGACTTTACATCCAACATCTCACAAAAACGCCTGAAGAAAAGGGACAGACTTAGTACAAGAGCAGCACGTGAGAGAAGGCTGCCAACACCTTAATGTGGAGCCCATCGCCTGACAAACCCATACTCATACCATGCTATCCAGCTTTTCCCAACCACTCTGATGTGAGGATTGACAAGACGCGTAACCACCCCGACCAAAGAGAAACGGACACGTAGGTGAAGAATGGGAAGGAAATACTAGTATAAAAGGGAAGCTCGTAGCATTGACAAAGGGGGGAGGTGCCCAGAAACCAGGAGAAAGGAGAAGAAGGAACTCATAAAGAAGAAGGGTGACAAGGACGAGACACTCCTCGGACTAATTCCGAGGAGATAGATCCTCACACCATATCTGTGTAAGGCTTAGCCATACTGGCCGAACCCACCTTCATATGGGCTTCCATGAAAATCCCGACTGAACCGTCGCCCAACGACCAAAGTCCAGCCTTTCCAAACCCACTCTCTACAAATTGTATTGTTCGGGCCCCTTTTACATACGAGCCCATCCTTGGGTCGTTAAAAATTGTGTCCTTACAATTAGCGCCGTCTGTGGGAAGGCTTGCGCGTTGGCGCAGGTGGCGGTGGAGTCAACTCTCTAGCAAGCAGAGGTTAGCGGAGTTTCCTCCGTCTCCGGCGACATGCAGTTGTTGCTTTGACATAAACTTCTGCTAGGGGCTGCGCCTCGCAGTGACAACGGCGCGGACAACTCTAGGGGCTTCTGGCCTCAAGCCGGCTTTCCCCGCCCTGGTCTAGGGGCTTACGTTCGAAAATAAATAAGTAAAAAAAGGAAATCTCACAAGTTTTGGACAGAACTAAGGCCTTGCATGGTCCTCGGACTCAAGCCTATGGGGAAACCAAGTACAAAAAAGAAATCTCACAAGTTTTGGACAGAACCAAGGCCTTGCATGGTCCTCGGACTCAAGCCTATGGGGAAACCAAGTACAAAAAAGAAATCTTATAAGTTTTGGACGGAACCAAGGCCTTGCATGGTCCTCGGATTCAAGCCTATGGGGAAACCAAGTACAAAAAAGAAATCTCACAAGTTTTGGACAGAACCAAGGCCTTGCATGGTCCCTCGGACTCAAGCCTATGGGGAAACCAAGTACAAAAAAGAAATCTTATAAGTTTTGGACAGAACCAAGGCCTTGCATGGTCCTCGGACTCAAGCCTATGGGGAAACCAAGTACAAAAAAGAAATCTTATAAGTTTTGGACGGAACCAAGGCCTTGCATGGTCCTCGGACTCAAGCCTATGGGGAAACCAAGTACAAAAAAGAAATCTCACAAGTTTTGGACAGAACCAAGGCCTTGCATGGTCCTCGGACTCAAGCCTATGGGGAAACCAAGTACAAAAAAGAAATCTTATAAGTTTTGGACAGAACCAAGGCCTTGCATGGTCCTCGGACTCAAGCCTATGGGGAAACCAAGTACAAAAAAGAAATCTTATAAGTTTTGAACGGAACCAAGGCCTTGCATGGTCCTCGGACTCAAGCCTATGGGGAAACCAAGTACAAAAAAGAAATCTCACAAGTTTTGGACAGAACCAAGGCCTTGCATGGTCCTCGGACTCAAGCCTATGGGGAAACCAAGTACAAAAAAGAAATCTTATAAGTTTTGGACAGAACCAAGGCCTTGCATGGTCCTCGGACTCAAGCCTATGGGGAAACCAAGTACAAAAAAGAAATCTTATAAGTTTTGGACGGAACCAAGGCCTTGCATGGTCCTCGGACTCAAGCCTATGGGGAAACCAAGTACAAAAAAGAAATCTCACAAGTTTTGGATAGAACCAAGGCCTTGCATGGTCCTCGGACTCAAGCCTATGGGGAAACCAAGTACAAAAAAGAAATCTTATAAGTTTTGGACGGAACCAAGGCCTTGCATGGTCCTCGGACTCAAGCCTATGGGGAAACCAAGTACAAAAAAGAAATCTCACAAGTTTTGGACGGAACCAAGGCCTTGCATGGTCCTCGGACTCAAGCCTATGGGGAAACCAAGTACAAAAAAGAAATCTCACAAGTTTTGGACAGAACCAAGGCCTTGCATGGTCCTCGGACTCAAGCCTATGGGGAAACCAAGTACAAAAAAGAAATCTTATAAGTTTTGGACGGAACCAAGGCCTTGCATGGTCCTCGGACTCAAGCCTATGGGGAAACCAAATACTTAAAAGAAAAACTGTTACATGAACCTTAAAATCCATCCGAGGAGAACTCCCCGTTAACAGTTGGGTTAATCCCTAAACTGCACGGATTCCCCAGTCTACCCTCGGATCCCCGATACCAAAGGGATTGATGTAATATAGTGCAATATATTACCCAAAAACACAATCGAAGTCCCTCGCTACTCGGCTACCCTCTCGGACGAATTATTCAGAGTTCATCGTTCTCGGACATTTGTTTTGCATGCATCGCTCAGTGCTCAGCCATTATTCCGGTTAGTTTCAAGAGTTTAATTTATTGAGAATTACCATTGTGATACTTGATAACATCGATAAATTTAAACTAGTAGGAATTGATTTTAAGGCATTTTTCTGCTCCAAGTATTATTAAAGACGAGCGTATATTTAATGTTCATGCCCCAAGTAGTTGTTGCAGAAAAGAAAAGTATTTAGAAAGAAACAAACTCATCTTTTATTAAGACAAAGAAATAGTACAGTGTACAATGAAAAGTTGAAATAAGCTTATACTAAAGCTAACTACGTGAGTAAAAAGAAAAAATACAAGAGAATGAAGGTAAAGCCGAAGAAAAAGCACAGAAGAGAGGTTGGCTGCCGTTCCGAGGAGTTGTGTAAGAAAACCATTCCTCAATGCTTTTACATGCCCATAACTCGGGCAGCCAAAGAACCCAACGTGGGGCTTGCACCGTTGAAGAAAAGGTGCAGAGAGCACCTGGCTTCGGGCTAGCGCCGCTGAAGAAAAGGTGCAGGCAGCCGGAAGTTGATGGGCCTCCACGGAACCACGCCTGCGATATAGCAGACGGCGCTGATGGCGGAAATTCTTTCTTCTGACATACCAAAAATCTGGCATGACCAGAACCTGCTTCGGATTTTGACTAAAAGTGGGAGGAATACCATCTTCCCCCTGTCAAAACGGGGGGCTGGCTTGAATCTGTGCCATCCTTGTCCGTACCATATCATCTTAAGGATTCGGTGCCTCTGAAGCGTGCGGAGACCTTTCATCCTCATCCACGCCTCAAACATCTTGCTTTGAGGCAGAGTGGCACTAGAAATGGAGATTGTGAATATGAAAGAAGAAGTATGGTTCTGAAGGGGACAGGAGAGTTCATGTGCAGGTGGAGTGACTCCCTACCCTATTTATACACAGAAGTAAACCGATGGCACTTAATTCATGCAAATTTCCAAGGAATGTTACGGACAAAGCAGACTCGGCTCAATTTCCAACCTCATCCTCAGCCGTAGGATCTGAAGATCCTCGTGAAGGCGCGCCTCGAGTACCGAAATGTCAGAGGACCCCGCGTGAGCGAAAAATAAAGGAGTGGCCCTTATCTTGACACGCCCCCCATGTAAATAAAAAAATACAAATAATAGTGGAATACTGGATTTGAGCGAGCCATAATGTGGGCCTAACGTCACCAAAACCCCCCTCCCCAACTAAAAAGTCGGGCAGCAGGATTTTAAGGGGCTATTGTGGGGCCCGAAATCTAAGGTCCCAGCCCACTTTGTATTAAGGGCCCAAAGCCCAAGCCGAGGAGCCCTATTGTCAAGGACGCGGAATGGAAACTCCTCGAAGGCACAAGGATGTGGCCGAGGACGACTTTACATCCAACATCTCACAAAAACGCCTGAAGAAAAGGGACAGACTTAGTACAAGAGCAGCACGTGGGAGAAGGCTGCCAACACCTTAATGTAGAGCCCATCGCCTGACAAACCCATACTCATACCATGCTATCCAGCTTTTCCCAACCACTCTGATGTGAGGATTAACAAGACGCGTAACCACCCCGACCAAAGAGAAACAGACACGTAGGTGAAGAATGGGAAGGAAATACTAGTATAAAAGGAAAGCTCGTAGCATTGACAAAGGGGGGAGGTGCCCAGAAACCAGGAGAAAGGAGAAGAAGGAACTCATAAAGAAGAAGGGTGACAAGGACGAGACACTCCTCGGACTAATTCCGAGGAGATAGATCCTCACACCATATCTGTGTAAGGCTTAGCCATACTGGCCGAACCCACCTTCATATGGGCTTCCATGAAAATCCCGACTGAACCATCGCCCAACGACCAAAGTCCAGCCTTTCCAAACCCACTCTCTACAAATTGTATTGTTCGGGCCCCTTTTACATACGAGCCCATCCTTGGGTCGTTAAAAATTGTGTCCTTACAAACCTCATTCACAAATTCAAAATATTCTAAGAGATATCAATAAAATGGTGAGCAGAGGTCATTTGTTAGAAAATAATTTCAGCACAATTAACATTAATAGGTCCCAAATTAGATCCCAATTAACATTAATAGGCTCCAATCACTCCCATTTCAGACTTAATTAGTTCCAAATTTACCCTAATTAAAAGATAATCGCACAAATTACTCATTAAATAATTAATGTTTAACTATCTAATTAATTAGGTATGTGCAACCTTACCATAAAATGTAGTCATAACTAGAGGTGGCAAAATCTGACACGACCCATAAACCCGACACGACTAACCCGTTTATAAACAGGTCATGGGTTGAGGCTAAACGGGTTCGGGTCATATTCGGATCGATACGGCTGACTCGTTTACTAAACGAGTCGTGTTCGTGTTCAACATGTGAACCCATTTGACCCGATTAGCTTATAAAGGTAATTTTACCAGTTTACCCTTATAAACCTAGGTATATAAGCTTACCTATTCTCTTATTCTCCTCCCTCACTACCAAATCTCAATCACGCCTCTCTCACTCCGTCTCTTCGTTTTTATCATCAGCCTTAACTCTCTAACTTTTCTTCTTCTCCTCAATACTCCAACCGCTCCTCTTTCTTATCAACAGATTCTACATTATTTAAAATCAAAACTCTAGCCGTCCCCATGTCTCTCAACCCTCTACTCTATCTTCCCTTCAAATCCCCAGCTGCCTCCACTACCATCTTTTCTCCTCAAAACCGCAGCTGCCTCTTTGCTCTCTCTTCTCCTTCACGGGTTCACAACTTCACCAGTTCACCTCTTTCTTCAGCTTTCAACAGACGAATCCACTAGCAAGGTATATGAACGTCTATTTCTCACACTCATTTACAATTTTACACACACCACTTTTGCAAAAAAAATTGTTACTTTTCCAAGTTGAAAATCATGAATTATTTTAGTTCAAAAAAACAGAGTGAACGGTTCTATCATTGCCAAAAGCTCAAGCCTTAGATATAGATCTGTCATTGCTAGATTAGCTTGCTTAGGAAGAGAACTGAAATGGGAGGGGAGATTTGCTAGGTTCTATTTTTTTGTAAGAGAGACTGAGAAGTGAGATTCCTCATAAAGGAAAAACAAAAAAGAGACAGAGAAGCGGGGAGGGAGATGAACTATAAGACTAAGAGAGCTATGGTGTGTTTGTGTTATTTTTTTTGGGGAAGAAATTAGAGTATGAGATATTTTATATTTTTTAAACAAAAAAAATTCCACAGCCACACACCTGTTTCTCATCACATGACTTTCTCTTGTTTTATTAGATGAATTTCTGCCACATTTCAAACTTTTTTTTTTGGTCAAACACATTTCAAACTTTAACGTATCTTTGTTTTGTTTTTATGAAATAAACTTTTTTGTGTTAAACTATCATGTTGATTGTTTAGTACTAATATTAGATCTGTTTTTTTTTTTTTTTTTAAATGCTGATTTTAAAATAATTGGGTCTTGCTCTATGTCTATGATTACTTTTCTAGTTTTAATTTTTTTGTTTTTGTCCTCTTAAAATAAAATAATTGAAGATCCGTTTGCTTTTTTTTTTTTTTTTTGTGTTAATCACTATACTATTAACTATTTAGTACTAATAATAGACTTGTTTCTTTTTTGTTGATTTTAAAATTATTTGTCGTGATTTATGATTTCTTTTCAAGTTTATTTGTTTCTGTCATCTTAGAATTACTAATTTTCTGCTTAATAATTTCTCTTTAAATTTTTCTAGATGGAAAAAGATGAGATGCAGCGTATTGACACTAAAAATGAAGGTGAAGACATTGACTTAAAAGATAAACTTGATGAACTGGTTGAACTTCCTCAGCCAAAGATGTCTAAGTCTAAGACTAAGACAAATAATAAAAACAACAAAAGGAGGAGGACTTCAAGTGTTTGCCATTTCTTTCAGACGCTTCCTACAAAAGATGGAGAAAAGCCTATTTGCAAATGCAATAAGTGTGGAAAGGAATATATTGCTGTTGGAGTATATGGTATTGGAAATTTGAAGCGCCATTTGAATGTATGTTGAATAAGAATGAGCACAAATAAGACACCTCTTCAATGGAACCCTCAATCTCTTCTAATACAGTCTCTTAATTTGGATGTCTTTTAGTTTTTGTTTTGGCACTTGGATGGCTGGACTTAAATTTTGCCATCATGTGTATTTTGATATGCCATGTAATCATTTTGGTTTTTTAATCTTAAACTGTGATTTCTTTTAGTTTTTGATATGGCACTTGGATGCCATGTAAAAATTTGTTTTTTTTTTATATATTTTATTATGGAACTTTGACATATTATTGAATTTGATAGAATGGATTGGAACCTTTTGGACTAGTAATTTGATTTTGAATGAAGAAAAGAATTATTTGCTTTTATTATTATTACTAGATTTATGATTAAAAGTTGTAACGGAATGTTTAAAAAAAGTGATATATGGGAATTGATAACAGGTTATTCAGGTTAGTTATGACCCATTAATTAAACAAGTTAATAAATAGGTCATTTGTGTCGATCCTAACATGACCTGCCAATTAAACGGGTTAAACGTGTCGTGTCGGGTTACCCATTTAATAAACACGTTATGTTAGGGTCGAGGAATCCTGACCCGTTTACTAAACGGGTCAGGTTCGTGTTGACCCATATAACATAATACTCACAACTCAACCTGACACGAACCCGACACGTGAACACGAATTGCCACCCCTAGTCATAACCAATCAAATTGTGACACATCATTAATCTTAAATTAATTATAATTATAACCAATTGGAATCAATTGTTCATAATCACATATAGTCAGACTCAATTTGTGATAGTGCATCTCGGCCATTAAAACTTGATTTGATGATAATTTTCAATCTGATGGTCCGATTAGGGCTTATAACCAGCCGATTTGATCGTTACAACATCAAGATCATTTTGGTGAAATGAAATTAAGGATCTAGTGACCAGAATCAAGATGCATATTTTCAAGACGAAATTACCCTTTTACCCTCCATGTGAGGTTAAATGCGAGTTGCAAAATGGGGTGTCAATAACTCCACCAATCTCTAAATTTAATGCACCCAATTTCACCAAAGGCTAAAATAAGGTCTAAGTTCATGATTCTTTGTCAACCCTCATTAAATGACTTTTCATTCATATTTTCTCTACCACTACTATATAAACCCCCCCTCCTCCATTCCAAGACACACAAAAAAAAAAAACCCATCTCCTCTCCTCTCTTGAGTTCTAATGAAGTAGAGTAGTCTTGTCATATCTTGGTCTTCTTGAGACTCAAGGTATTGAGTGGGACTCACTCTCTCTCTCTCCTAGTTTTTCTTTTCCTCCACCCTTAGGACCTCCACCAAGAGTCTCCTCCTCCACCATATGGATCTTGCATGAAGGTATAATCAATTTCCCTAACTTGTTTTTTATGTTGCCATAACGAGAATTTAAGATTAAAGCATGAAAGTAATTATTTAAATTCCCTTGAATATGTTTGAATGTTCTTAAATGTTCTTATGTGTTCTTCACATGTTCTTAGTTGTTCATCACATATTCATGCATAACACTAGTTTAGATCTTAAATCCACATCAAAAACATGAAAAAGATATTTGTTTAATAATTCTTTCAAATCCTTGAATCTAGAATATCACCATCCACACACATTCACTAGAATTTATTTTTTGATCCAAATGAAATACTTAATAAATTGAATTAGGGTTTATCACAAGCACACACATTAAATTCAACATGCTAATCGATTGATAACATATTGAATGATGTGATATGAATGTTGGTCACCATAGTCTAGAAGACCGGTTTCACCGGGCAAGGTGGGTGCCTAACACCTTTCCACCTTGTAACATACCCTCTGAGCTTAGATCAAGGGTTGATAGATCAATATTTATCCTTGTAATTTTTAATTTCTAGATTAAAACTAGGAAATAAAACCATGTACTTTATCTTAGATTGTATATAGGACTAAAGCCATGTAATTTTCCTATGATCAATGTAAATTCAATTTCAAATTAATAAAATGAGGAATTTTTCAATTTTGATTTTCTTATTTATTCCGGTAATTAGGTAAGTGGTGACTCCATTGTAAAAGTCTTAATTTAAAGGAGAAAATATAATCAGTTGAACCTCCATTTTAAAAGACAATAACACGACTCTAGCCATTCACGTGGGTTTGGCCTAACATCATACAAAAAGGGCCCGGGGGCACGTTCTCTCACAAAAACCTTTGACCTTTTGTCAATCTTCTAAAATTTTGACAATTAAACTCTTGAGGCTTCACAATTTTACATGTCAGCACTATTTTTTTTATTACTTAAATTTTTTTGGTTAAGTTTTTATGTTGTACCCGATAGACTCTTTCTCTCTCCTTGATAAACCCTTGGTCCTTACTTGGTACAACCGGCCATGAAGAAGCCAGAATTCTTGATAGTAAAATCCATGTTGTTTACTCAAAAAAGACCGATCAGGGCACGATTTGTACGTGTCCTCCATGACCAACAGTCGCACATCAAATTAAAGGTTTTCTTTCCTCTTTATATTATAGATTTATGTTGCATTTAATAATTTTTTGATTAAATTTGTTGTATATGATAGTGTATTTTGAAAAAGCTTGCCCCCCTTTTTTTCACCATTATTTTTTGAAGAAGTTTAATTGCTATTGGAAAGCAAAAAGATTTTCCATTTTAGCTAGATATTGCATGGTCAACCCAAACTAAATGGTACAGAGAAATTTGAAACCAGTTCAATTTTTGTTACGGATCATTTTGAAGTTTTTTCTTCACTTCTGTCAATGTTCAATTGTAGTGTGCTTAGTTTGGGTGCCTTTTTTTGGTGTATTCATGCTCTTTTCATTCGCATTTAGAACATGTAAACCACGTGTTTGACAAAAAGTCTCACTCAAAATTGAAACTTACCACTTAAAATTGAAACTTGCCAAATAGTACCATTTGAAATTCCAACCAATGTAGCGGTAACTTCTTATCACTTTTAACCATTCCTTATTGTACTTCTTATTACTTTTAATTAGAAGTAGAAAGAAAACGTAACTGTCTTCAAATTTCAAGATTGATTTTATTTTTTAATTCTAATAAATATCTAGTAAAGACAAATGGCATTTTTGCATTTTGCTAATTTGATTGAACAACACAATGATGAACTTGCTATGCTTGAGATATGGAATGTTTAGTGTGATACTATGTTGGTATATCCATTGTTATAGTTTATTTGCTGCTTTATAAATTTTGAGTATTCCCTACATTCTATTCATTTTTTTGAGATTCCTATATAAGAACTTTTAGGGTGGGTGGACAAGTTCCATGTCTCACTGTTCAGGGATGGAACTAGGATTTGAACTTAGTGGGGGCCAAAAAAATTCTTTGTTTGAAATTTTTTTGAAATTGATATGTCAATACTATAGGTTGGCAAAGCTACATTATCAGTATTGGTTCTCAAAATAATTTGTATTTTTTTTTTTTTTGAGGAACATAATTTGTATTTTTTTTTTCCTAAATTAATCGGACATTGTAATTGACTTTCCCATAATCTATGCATCAAATAAAAATCATATTAATTATAGAGATTTATAATCAATACTTTTGCAGCTCAATTGACACTTTTTAGTGTTTCCAAAGAAGACATATTAGGTTAAAATCCCCCCTTCTTCTTCTTATTATAACTATCAAATTAATATAATAATAAAAATTATAAGAATTTATCATGATTTTAAAAATACAATTGTAAAGAGAACTGAAAATACGATTGTAACTATCATGGTTAACGTTTCCCCTTTTTCTAATACTAATCATAGCAACATTTTCCTTTGATTTTGCAGGAGATATTTTATATTTAATATCTTAGGTGTGTCCTGAAGCGTCCATAACACATTAACCTATATTAATAACTACATGTTAACCTATCCCCTTGTTCTAAGTTCTAACAAAAGGTTCTTCTCAAAAAAAAAATCTAACAAAAGGTGTACTCTATAAAAAAAGGAAAAAAAAAAAAAAAAAATCTGTAAGTGTACAGTGTACGGTTATTCAAAATCCTTGGTTATTCAAAATCGCTTAAAGATTAAGAAAGGCAGAACAGCAACCAACCTCACTAGTCATGCGCCACAACGCAAAGAAAAGGAGAGGAGGAGAAAAGATCAGATCAAAGAAGGAAGAGAAATCCATGAGACCAAACCTTGTCTAAAGGTTTTTTTGTTATCCGGTTTTGTGAATTGTCCAAGGGATTGTCTTAAGATTTTTGTTTTTCTTGGGGAAATGGAATGCAAGAATGGTCAAATAAGTTTTCTGTTTTGATTTCAAGGGTCAATTTGAAAAGTATTTTGAGGGGGGGTATAAATTTCAGGTACAAGTCTTTGGTTATTCCAGCCCACACGTAAATCCGTCTCTGTCACCGTATATATTTTCTTTATTAGTAAGCAGTTAATTCAAGTATTTGCAAGCATAAGATTGAAGGAAAAAAACAGTTTTGCTTTGTCAGTAGTAGTAATCTCTTATGAATATTTTCTTTTTCTTTTTTCCAGGTAAACATAAATAAGCGAAGTGAAATTTTAAAAAAAATTGTTCAATTTTTCCATGCATCATATGAGTTAGCGACTAATTATGAGTAATAATAATAACGTAACTTTTGCTACAACTTTGTCATAACTTATTCATGTAACAAGTTATGAATTGTGGAGTTGTGGACCCATTACTTTTACTCTACTATTTACAACTTTACCACAACTTATTCACGTAATGAGTTGTAAGTAGTAGCTACTCACAACTTGTCACGTGTATAAATTATGGCAAAAATTTTGATAATCCTAGCGTGGTGGATCATGGATACACTTATTTCTGAAGAAAATTAATTATGAGTATGATAATTCAGCCAAAAAAAAACGTCCTTCCTCTTTTTATAGCCTCTATTTTTAATGGGTTGTATGGTTGTATCTATCTCTCTCTCCATGTGATATTAATTATAGTCCACAGTAAACTACTCTATATCCTATCAAAAAAAAAAAAACTACTTGTGGTTGGATCCCTTTCACCTCCCTTTCTATGTAATAAATTTGAAACGAATCTTATTTTTTTCTATATCTTTTTTTTCTTTTTTTTTTAATGGCAATATCTTTTTTTCACTTATTTATGAATTTTGTCGGACATTAAGTTTTTTTTTTTTTTTGCCTTATTTTAAGTGTTGGAGTTTATACACACAATATCACATGGAGAGAAAGATAGTTCTTACACACTCATTCATGTACATTTCGGGTCTATTTGAGATCTGCTTATTTTATTAAAACTGAAAACATTTTACCGAAAGTACTATAGATGAAAGTAAAAATTAACTGAAATAGTACAGTAAGACCCATAAATAGTACTAAAAAATGCAGTAGGACCCATAAATATTAGCAAAAATAATCTTACCAAACAGACATTTCATATACACAATATCTATACTTTTGTACCAAATGTCCACCTTTTAAAATGGGTATCCACATTTAACGCATGAGATTGATAGTGTGTACAAAAAATGTATATTAGTGAGTGTGAAATAGTCGATGCCTTTTAAACTTGTCTTATTTTATAACGAAAGAAAATGAATGTGTCAAAATGTTATTCATGATTTTTTTTTTTTTTTTTTTTGAGAAAATGAATGTGTATGTACTTTTTCTTTTTTATCTTTTATTATGTTTGAGAGGGTTTTCACCTACCATTTATTTAATGTGTGACTGGTCACTTATTTATAATTATTTTTAGCTCCAAATTAAAAATCTAAGGACTACTAAGGTAAACCAGGATCAAAATTATGTCTCGAACCAGAAATTTTATATAATTTTTAGGAACTTTTTTAAAATTTAGGAGGCATCAACTAAAATTTATATAGCTCCTTATTTTTTATAAAAATTATTGAACGACAAGGAGGATTTTCAAAGCTTGGGGGGCATTCGCCCTCTCTCCGCCCCTAAAGCAGATCTTTAAAATTTTTAGAATGTGATTGCTGGAGCATGATATGAAGCTATTTATTAACTTTTGGGTGAAATTAAACTCTGAATTTTCTTCAAGTTTTTTTTTTTTTTTAATTTGAAAAATATTGGCGAAGAATTTATAGCATTGAAGTTATTGTGAAACTTTGTTTTTGGTTGTGAACGATTAAATTTGCTGCTGCTTGCATTGTTGTGAGATTAATATATGTTGGTGTTGTATATTTTGTATTCCTTATATTAGATTTTGTGATATTGTACTCTGTTAGAAGCTGATATTGTGGTTTTTGTCTTCGTTATATTAGATTTTGTGAGAATAGCTATAGCTATGTTAGATTTTTCATATGAACCAAATACTGAAAAAATGTTTTTGAGAGCATTTTCAGAACCAAAACACAAGTAATTTTCCTTGAGGTTGAAAAATATTTTCCATCATAAAATATCTTATATCGAAACAAATGCAGCCTAATATATAAAGCGTTTGAGCTTATCCTACCCACAAGAGAACATCAGCCCAAAACCCACCATATGTACGTACCAATTAACCAAACAATAATATCTGCCAAAATGAAGTGGAAGTTGTCATTGGTAACACTTTTATAAAGGAAAATTTATTGTTTCACACTTCCTGAACTACACTACTTCACACAATGTTCACAATTTTTTAAAGCTAAGTATCCACATGTTTTAAAAATGTCCACACTTTACACATGATTTAGAAACTGTAGACACAGTTTAGAAGTTAAAACTAAAAACAATCACAACCCTAAAGGAACAACGATACTCCAAACATTTTTAAAAAAAAAAAAAAAAACATCTCATAACGGTTGAAAAAAGAGAGAGTAACTTTTGGCGAGATTTTACTTCCTTTTTCACCTTTTAATTATTGATGGAGAGGCTCAGAGGCTGTGGTGGTGTTCAAGAAACTCCACAAATCTGTCTGCATATCAAATATGGTTGTCAATACGTTTTTCCGAAAAGACGTTTTCCTAATTTTTGCGTTAATGAATTGAAACTGATCGAATAATTTCAGTTTTACATGAAAACAACAAGGAATAAATTGTTTTACTCCTCTCAACCCCACATTGACATAGCTCATACATACCGTTGTCTCTACTCCTAGCCATATATAGCCCAATCAAGTCGCCATCACCTCTCCTAGCCCACACATGACACAACCACAATTGCCGTCTCTATTGTTCATTGGTAAGTCTTTTATCTTTTTCTCTCTTCCGCTCTCATTCGCAATCCTTCATTTATTTCTTCCTCTTTAATTTCTCTATCAATTTTTTTTTACAGAAAAATATCCTCTTATGAGTGTTAGGTTTTAGCATCCATTATTTTACATGAAAGGTTTCCTTAAGACGATTGTTAAAAATAACTATGGTGAATTCCATTCACATATCCTAAGGTTTGAACTAATCTCAACTAGGTCATTTTTTTTTTTTTTAATAGAGAAAAAAAAACTAATCGAGTAAGTTTTGAAAAATCTTGAACCTGATTGACATTAGTTCAGACCTCGTGATATGTTAACGAAATTTTACCAAAAAAATTAATTATTTTTTCTTTTCCTATGAAAAAAATTCCAAATAATATTTTCTAAACTAATATCTTTAAAGCATTTGTTAATTTTTCCTACTTTACATCAATACCTACAATTAGGGGTGTTTACCAAACCACACAAACTGCAAAAATCACACCAAAACCGCCCGCAAAATAGCATAACCGCACTGCACCACAAGTAATAGTGCACCACACCGCAAGGTGCAGTTCAGTTTGCAGTTTTATAATAAGAAAACCGCACCTTGTCTATATATTAATATATTTATTTTTTAATATTAAATATATTATTAATAATTTAATAACCCTAGTTTTCAAAAAAAAAAAAAGGTTTAATAATCATAGCAAGCGTTGATTAGAAAAGTCAGCCCAAAATAAAGGAAAACTAACTCAATAGTTTAAAACTTGACAAGAAAAAAAAAATCAATTTTTGGCTGAGCAGAAAAGCCCAAAATTTGAAAAATATAATGACTTCAAAATGCATCTTATACACTGCACAATATATGTGACCGCAAAAATGAGGTACAGTGCGGTTATGATTTTGGCTAAACTCTAAATCACACCACACCGCACCACACATATGACCAAAAAAATGAGATACGGTACGGTTATGGTATTGACTAAACGCAATACAAAGTGCGGTACTAAAAATTATCCAAAACCACACCGTACCCTAAACACTAGTACCGTACCCTGAACACTCCTACCACAATATTAATACAATCATATCCGCATTTTTAAAAATAAAAAACTAGATGTATAAAAATTAAAAAAAAAAATGACGAAGTTAGAGTATCATTACCCTTTCTTTCTTTTTCACATTTTTGCATGTCGTTCAAGAAATTCAATAAATTTGTCTACATATCGATACTGTAGGTCCGTGTCTCCGGTAAGCCTTTCCCTCCTCTTCCTTCATAACCAACGTTAGTGTCTCAGCTATGGAGTCCCTGGTAAATGACCCATCTTCCTCATTTCTAGGAACTTCAACTCCTACCAGCTTCTCAACTAAAAACCTTGCGATTGGCCCTTGGTCCACCAAGAAGGGCAACATAATAAGTGCACGTCCGAATTGTAAAGCTTCTGCAACTGAACTCCAACCACAGTGAGTCAAGAATCCCCCAACCGACTCGTGAGCTAATATTCTTAACTGAGGTGCCCAACTTGTCCAAACAACCCCACGACCTTTTGCTCGTTCCTCGAACCCTTCAGGTAGCTGAACCGAGTCCCCACTGGCCGAGTCCCTTTGCTTCCTTAGAGCCCAAAAGAATGGCAACCCTGATTGCTCTAGCCCAAGTGCCAACTCGGTGAAATCTTCTTGACTAGGTCGAACTTCACTTCCGAGTGCTATATAAACCACTGACCCTTTCTCTTGCTTGTCTAACCACTCAACAATTGAATACCAAGTGCTATTACCTTCACTGTCACTGCTCTCTTGGGCCAAGGTTGGCAATAAGCCCACAGGAATTACAGGAATGTCATGAAGCTCTCCAAGGAGCTTCACCCATTCATTTTCGATCTCCATGCAAGTTTTGACAGCCAAGGCTTTGGTGCCTGATAACGCGGTCATGAAACGAAATGAGTCAGAAACACGGGAAGAATTTTCTTCAAAGGATTCGAAGATTTTCTTCGCCTCATACAGCCGAAACACTATTTTGGTTGGGAAAGAAACCCATTTGGGAGGGACCAGTAAGTGCTGGAGCTCCGTCGGTGGATCATGAGCGTCTTGATTTGTTGGTCCCAATAAACATATTGTTGATGCCTTGAAAATACTGAAGTAGACCCGGGAGATGCCTAGCTTAGTAGCGATTGGTGGTAACCAGTGAGGGGCAAAGTCTTGAATAATCCAATCAGGAGCTGAAGATTCTAAAAAGTGAGACAAAGGCTCTTCGAGACCATCGTGGGCTAGCTTAAGGTAGGGGATTATGTGGTGTGGTACGTCCATGGTAGCCTCTGCGTTTTCTGGCAAGTTCTCTACACGAGGTAAGGGAAGTTTCACTAAAGTTATCAAGGGGTTTAAATGTGGAGGTATACTTGGGAGGCGATCGATGTTTCTTGGTGTGGATATGAATGAAATACGATGACCCTTTTGAGCAATGAGCTTGCCGAGCTCTAAAAATGGGATTATGTGACCGAAGGCTAACCATGGAAACATGGCTATGTGAAGCTTCTTACGCTCAGCCATAGAGTTCATGGGATTGGTAATGGTCTTCTGACTTCTTAGTTTATCTTCTCACTTTTGATGCTCTGCTAAAATAGAAAAAACTAGAAGAATAAAAAATGGCATAATCGTCCCACTGTGCGGTTGGTTTTATGTCTTTTTCGATGGCATAATTATTGCGGTTGTAGGGCAAAAGTATGATGTGCCCTGATTTTGGGCTTTTTGTAGTCATTATTGGCCACTGAGGCAAACACACAAGTGGATGTCGACGATATCCAATAGCACATACCTAAAAATGCTTTAGGAACGCTCCATGTAGATAGTAGGCCTTGTTGGACAATAATCACAACATGTGTGTGTTTTGGGGGGTGGAAGTAAAAAATAAATAAAAAAATTCGTCATTCAAGAATCAAGATTAAGGAATATGTTAAGATTAAAATTAAATTAATGCATAATAATAAAATTATTATCTATTCAGTGTCAAATAAAATTAGACAACAGATGAATTCATTCATGTATCAAATAGAGTTTGGTATTTCTTTAACATGGTGAAAATCAGATTTAATTGATTTTGTATTAACTTTTATGGCAACTTTCCTTCGATACTAGTAACTTCAAACAGTCAACAGATCACAACCCAGACGATATGCATAGCCCTTTCTTATAGTCCACCACAAGGCTTCTTTAAGGTATGAGACCCGATGCATGGTAAGGATTGTCGGTGGAGGAAGTTTAGGTAGGCATAAATGCATAACAATTAACGAACATCACAAAATTTATTCAACGAGCCAGATCTGGAGGAACTTTAGGTAGGCAATCAATATTTCGAGGAGGGTTATTAATTTGTTGCCTTTTATCACAGCTTTATTTTGGATAATTTAACTTTTTAACTTATTGAAAATAAGTTAGTTTTAAATTTTTTGCCTCACATTATGCAAATAAACTATAGAAAATAAGTTGTTCTCAACAGCTATAGCATGAGAAAATGACGATGCCAAAGCGTATTAACATCGGGCATGTATCAGTTAGTTTTGATCTCTATTGTTGGCAGCTTAAAGGTCTTTCTGAACAACAATAGCTATATCTCACAAAGGTACATTCTGTTCTCGCCATTACTTGCAAGGTCAAATTGAGATCTTTTTGTAAATAGAAATAGCCTTTATGATGAGAGGCTCTTGTTCTACTAGAATGACTGCGACCACCTAAATAATTCATGCACATGGATGATGGAACATGGTCAGGCCCGTCGTCCTATCAAAGTGAATAGTACAGCAGAGTAATGAAAAGTTGAGGGGGCATACGATAAAGGTAACATATCACTTGTAATTGACCATTAAATATTTAAGTAATGGAACCCACCATTCACGGAAGATGACGGAATATCAATACCAAAACATTATCATTCCGCTAAAAAAAGCCTTCCAAGAATAACATATTCATTCAACTACACGTGATATGCTCTCCCAGAAGAAAAGACGCGCAATAGAGAAAAATGCCATTATGTGGTTGAGAAAGTTTTTAGATGGATGCTCGCTGGGTTGGCGAGAAAGACATGGAGGATCAAGCCAGGCATCTCTTTCAGTGAAATGATGTTCTGTTTTATTTCTGGAGTCACTGGCATGCCTCAAGACTCCAGTGCACCACCATCCGAGATGATGTTCTGTATTAACAACCAGGTAACTTGGGCCATACACCCCCAGGCCCCAGCCAACACGGATGATATGGGCCCTATGGCGGAATCCTAGTTCTAAAACACAATCTATGCATCACTAGTTAGGGAAAAATTTGTCAAAGTAGGAAGCAAACAAAGTGTTTCTTCAACACACCCATCTATCCCATGCCTTTTTGCTTTTGCATCCACACGGCACGCACATTAGCAACAAAAAGGGGATGACCCCAGCAGAAGTACAATGTGTGGATTCAAATGAAGTTACAAAACAACATTCAACGAAATTTTAATTTAACTAGATCCATTCCTATAATCAAACTATACATAAACTATGCATAGGTTATGTTAGAAAATAGAGGTCAGGTCTTGGTTTCATGGTAAGTGCCATGCACCCAAAGCAACATGTCATGGGTTCAAGTAAGGCTATCTCATAATCACTTCTCTCAAACCCCATAGAAGTGGAAATTCTGACTCTCTGAGCACTGAATGCGCTACCCTTTATGTTAGAAAATATGCAAAAGGCGGTGCCATTTAGTACAAAAAAAGAGAGCTGTGTATTGCAGAAGTACCAAGGTCAATATCACCCACACGTGCAATGAATGATCAAAATACTAGCAAAGCTATTTACTTGAGGGGGACATCAACCTATTTTCATCAGCATCATGCTTTGATGTAGCATCCCCACCCATCAATTCCTGAAAGCCCTCAACCTTCACTGGTGGAGCTCTAACAATGCCCATGCTCCTGCAGGCACACAGGAAATTCACAAAAATGCAGTCAGGAATTTCTTATACTAACAACCATTGGTGGAAAGCATTCTTCTTTGGGGTTTTTCTTACTGTGTCTGGACTTGGGGAATTTGAAGCGAAGTCATCTGTCTAAATTGAGTGCCAGTTTGAGCATGGAGATTTGACATTGCAGCAATTTGTGGTGCCCGTAACTGCATCTGGGGATGTCTAGCATTGATAGTGTTGAAGGAATTACCATCCATTGGTAATTCTGATGGGTTTTCAATCTTGACTTGTACCATTGGTCTGTCCTTCTCCACATCCATAACAGGGCGAGGAGTGGCTGGTTGGCGTCTTCGGATTCTATCCAACTGCTGCTGCTGCGGCTGCTGCTGAAAAGTCAAATTTTGGGGATGAACAATTGGCTGCATCTGCGGATGTATTTGTCTAGGCATCTGTACGTTCACCAAAAATTATAATGAAATCAGCATACTAATAATGCCACACTAGATCCTTAACAAATGGGAATATATATATATATATAATCATACAAGTCAACATTGAAAATCTACCAACACCTAAAACTTGAAAATTTACGGAAAGTTTTAGAAAACTGGAATCCAGCTTGCCAAACTTAGTCCACACTAAAAGCTTGTGCTAAGAAAATAAACAATGACAATGGGTGCAAAAAAGTTCATAAAAAACACAATTCTTAGAACAATCCTCTGAGGTATGGAAAAAGCGGGGTGGCAGTTTGTTAAAAGTTAGATACCATAACTTGATATATAGGAAAAGATCCAACTACAAATTAGAACCAGCTAGCTGAATTTGCAATTCTCTAAACAATTCATCACACTATACAAGGAACCAAGGCAATAGGCAAGTAAAATTCAGAGAACCAAATGTCAATGCACATACCTGCTGGGCCATTCGAAGGGAACTATGCTGCAGTGACTGCAGCTGCGACTGGATTCCCTGAAGTTGCTGAGTTTGCTGTACCAAATTCCTGGAGCCATCCTTTACATGCTCCGCTAAAGGGCCCAAATTACTTGTGAGAAAAGAGAAATATGTGAGATTAAATTACCATTTATCTTACTAATGTAAAAGACAAGCACGCTCAAATTTGAAACAATTTATACCTAAAAGAAGTGAGACACTAAATTTGAAGAGCAAAACCAATTTCCTTATATTTTGACCCTTTCAGACTTGTTACCTAGATCTTTTCACAAATTATGCCATATGGCATAATAGAGATTTTTGTGGACATTGATTTGCCCTGGAGCCTGTTTAACATATAGGCTATTCAATAAAATATTGAACCATTTAAAGCATATTGTTTGGTCTAATCAAGCCTTCACAAAATTATGCAATCAGTTATGGTCACTAGATCAGACCTGCTAAAACCATGTCATCTCTTGGCCATTAAATGGGCTATAATGGTATAAAGTTGCTGCAAAGGTGGGTTCCAGCAGGGTATGCTTGAACTAGATTGCAAGTGGAAGGGCAGGTACTTGCACTCCAAATTAGATGGCCTTTAATGGTAAGTTAGTAGCTACACACACTCAGTAGGTCTTGAATCCATGACGTCAATCTCCATCCCATTATTATGGGAGGAAGAAGTGCCCGTTGAGCCATATTTACTCTTTTCAGGAAGCACTAATCAATCAGCAAGATTATGAAAGAACAATTATATGCAGGGGGAGAGAGATTACCTTCAAAGCCACAAATAAATTACAGGGAAACTTTTTGGCCCTTACACAGTTCTTTAGTTTCACTTTGCATTTAAAATATATAAATTTAGAGAGAGAGAGAGAGAGAGAGCTATCATATATAAGCAAGAAAATTTTTTATTGTATTACCAGTCAAAACAAGACACAAAATAAAAAATGAGAACATCTTTCCCAATTGAAGCGAGAACATGCTTATTCCAGACAGAATTCAAGATCAATTAGTCACACAACTATAAGTTGACCATGTATATATTTTTGTGGGGATATGCATGCACACAGACACAAAATAAAAATACAAATTCAGTGTTCCTATCTCTCTGCAAAAACTGAAGGGGAATAAAAACCAACATGAAAGTTAAATACAATTTATGTTCTGAAAGCATAATGTAAAAGCGATTTCATAGTTACCTATATCCCAATGTTTTAAGGAACATCTTAAGTAGTTCGGTAGCTGAACACTGCTTTCTGTAACTATCAGCAAGAACTTTCAATATCCGGCCTAATTTACATACATGACAGCTTAGTAATTGAGAGAAGACTTCCACTGGAACTTCTGTGGCACCATCAAACCCCGAATTTGTCAGCATGCGTGCAATTACCTTTCGAGACAGCTGTGACGCTTGCTCTGGACCAAGATGTTTCCTCTTTCCTTCAGACCCAATTTTTCCACGATGTAAGTTTCCACCATGTTCCATGCTAAGGTACTCAGGCCTGATACCAAGCCTCTCAATCATCACAGGACTCCTGATCATTACTTGAGGCAAGTTATCAAGAACTCCATAGAACTCCACTTTCTGGTTTTCTTCCACTCTATCCATAAGGGGGAGTGCACTATCAGGTACACAATTCAATGTAAACATTGTCTCTGGCAAAAAAGGTGCATCATCTTCAATGGAATTTTTACCATTTAAAACAGAATTTGGATGCATGTTTGATGCATTTTCCAACATGGAATTACCATAGCCCATGTAGCGATCCTCCTTGAATGCCACACGCCTTTTTTTCTGCTTCTCAAGAAGTCTTAGATAAGAAGACATATCTTCAGGTGTACGTTTGTCTGATTCATGGTCCCCAGATGACAACCTATAGGGTTTGCTAACTCTATACTTCTCAATAAACTGATTATACCATGTTTCAGACAGTTCTTCATTCCTGAATCTCTGGGATACATTATCAATCTCAGATTCACCATATCTTGATCCGACACTAAAACCTGCCCTTGATTGAATCTGCACAGTTGAATCCATAATGTTGATCAACCTAATGCATATTGTTCGGGAGGAGAAATAACCAACTAAAAAAAGAGGCATAGTACCATCTAGCCAAACTATCTTGAGCCATCAAAAATCCAAAAGATATGATAGTTTAATGATGCGGAAAGCGGAATGAAATATTTATTTTTATTTAATTTTACAAGTCAATTTTTTTTTTTTTCTTTAAAAAATTGTATTTTATTTTGGGCCTTGGTAGTTAAATTGGCTTATTAGTATTTTTAATTTAATTTCCTAGAGTAAATGGTATTTTTTGGTACGTCGAGTAAATGGAATTTTTGTCATTCAATAATTGGGATTTCCCAAGTCATTTAGAATTTTAGATTCCCTCAGTCAATTAGAATTAGATTTTCCCATATAAGTTAGAATGAGGGCTTAATATATGAGCAAAGTATTGTACTCCTATGGAGACAGATTATTTTGATGAAGAATTAAATTTCTCTTGAAATCCCAATGCTATGGTGCTGACTCCAATCAACAAAATCATGGTCAAATATCATTTCCTATCCCCAGGCTTGATAATATGTTGGATATCATGGTCGGAGCCTCAGTATCCCACTGATTTCATTGAGAGATTTCTTACACTCTGTTTGTTTCAGCATTAATGTTTTCTGGAAAATGGTTCATTTTCCAAAGAGCATTTTCTAGAAAACTGTCTTATTTTCCAGTGTTTGGTAACGACCTTGAAAATGCACTTAAGAATGTTTTCTGGTGTTTGGTATGTAATTTTTTTAAAATATTTCTTGTATAATTTAAAACATGTATATTATGTAAACTAACTAATGTAATCATTATAAATAAAAAACCAAGAATGAATTTGGTTTTCATACTAATTAATCTAAAATTTTGACAATAGATACAATCAAAATTAATTAGTTGTCAAATTTTCATGATTTTTACCACTCATCTTACTCATATATATAGATAGTAACATACGTACACACACACATATCAACCATTTGTCTAGTATGGTCAACCACAAGTCTTCAATATTACTCTAAATTATATATTTATATAATGTACTGCATAATATATCATCACTACATAGTATCTGCTAACAAAAAATGTATTTGCCAACAAATGCAATTCTCCTAAACAATTATCATTCATTATATAACAATATTATTAGTCCACGGTAAAGATTGTCCCATGTAAAAGCAATTTAGAGCAATATAGGTACTATGTTTAAAATTTTCATCTTTTACTTCTTTCATTCTTTCTTCTTCCATTCTTTCTTCTTCCTCTTCTATTATTTTTATTTTATTTTATTTTTTTGCACTTTATGTATGAAAAAGAAGTAACTTCTGCCTGGAATCCATCAAATCGAAAATTTCTTAGAGAAAAAAGAAAATCGAGCTTGAAATTCAAAGCAAAGAATTGGGATTTTGGTAGAGAGGAATGAAAGAATTACTGCTGAAAATTTGTTCTCCTTTGCAAGTCGGAGCTATTGATCGATCAGTGAAGTAAACAAAAATCTAATTAGAGAATTGAGTTATAGAGGGGAAGAGAAACATGGAGAAAAGAGAGAAGAGAGACAGTTAAAGAGAGAGATCTATGGGAAGAGGAGAGACCAGAGTTAGTGACGGTGAGGAGAGAAAAAGCAAAGGGAAGAGAGAAAAAGCAAAGGGAAGAGAGAAAAAGTGAGAAAACTTACCATGAGAGAGAGAATGCACCAAAAAATTATGTTTCCCACGGCTATAGACGAAGATAATATTTATAGGAGATGCAACGCATGAGAGAGAGATTGTTTTCCAAAAAAAAATTTTGGAAAACAGCTTACAGAAAATAAGCCTTATTTTTATTAGAGTTTTCCATTAACCAAAGATAGTTTTCCATTGACCAGGTTTTTTCTGTGCTACCAAACATTAGAAAATGTGGAAAACTATCTTTACAGAAGGTTTTCCAGTGAAACAAACAGAGCGTTAGAGTGGGACATTCAAGTAGGAGGCCTCAGGTCATTTTGGATGTGATAAGATAAGACTGTAGAGGAAGTGCCAATTTTACTGGCCAGGCCTAAAGAAACATGTTGCTAGGATCATTACTCATTAGTCCTTGTCATACATGTCAGTTGGTCAAAAATAGGAAGCAGAACACTGGCCTTTACACACCACTTTTGAAACCTGAGGTCTTGACCACCCTTCAAAAGATGTTACTATGGATTTTGTACTTGACTAAATTTTTGTGGTAGTGGATAGATTCTCCAAAATGGCACATTTATCGCATGTTTCAAAACCTCTGATGCCTCTAAGGTTGACAAGCTTTATTTAGACAATCATCAAATTATATGGCATTCTCCTAAACATCATGTCTGATAGGGAAGTTAGTTCTTATGTTCATGAGTTAGTTCTGGAAACCCCTTTGACACATTTTAGGCACAAAGCTAAAATTTTCTATGGCATACCATCCCCAGACAGATGGTCAGACCGAAGTAGTTAGTAGCTGCCATCGTACCCTATTAAGATGTCTTGTGGGTGAGCATGCTAGGAATTGGGACTCCATTCTCCCTACAGCTAAGTTTACTTATCATTCTATCAATAGGTTCATAGGCATTCATTCATTTGAAGTTGTGTTGGGGCAGCCGTTAGATCTAGTCCCATGCCACTTATTGCAGAGGTTTATGTCATGGTTCGTATTAAGCCCAGGCAGTTTCCTTCAGGAACAGTTAGGTAACTACAAGTTCACAATGTCAAACCATTCAAGGTGCTAAAACAAATTGGTCCGAATGCATATGTCAATGAAATCCCACCTGACTATGGTATTAGCTCAACTTTTAATATCAATATTTCATTTATTACAAAGGTCCAAAAGTCATACCAAATGACCCATTTGAGGAACCTTCTCTTGACCCAATAACCAATCCTGTCCCTCATCCCATCCCACTAAACCTTCCACCAACACTCAGACTCTATAGATGCTATTTTGGATGAGGAAATAGTTTTTACTAGGGAAGAAGTTGTTCCATGCTTTTTGGTTTGATGACAAGGACAATAGAATCAAACTAAGCATGGATCACCAACAAGGATCTACAACAGCTTGAAGCACTACTGAAGCCACCTAGATGCACCACCAAATAATAGATATCGACCTTAGATCACATGCGTTTACAGTAATCCGAAGAGGCATAGTGCTCACCCAGTGACCTTGTGGCTACATGGTGGAGGCTTTCTTGACGCTAATTGACTCACTACACATCCACCTAGAGCTTAACTCAACAAGGTCAATTCCCTCCCACCCTAGGAGAGTCGGTGCAGACGCCATTTATTTCATAGCTTTATCACTTCAGATTTTATCATTTTAGATACCATATTTCATTCAGCAATTTGAAATTGGGATGTAATTGTGACTTAATTATTTGATGAGCGATTTCCGAAGCACTCTTAGGTGAAGAAGGCTAAGGTCTTTTTTGTTTCTTCCTTTTATTTCTTATTTTTGGATATACATTCTGAATTGAGTGAACAATGACTTAAAAAAAAAAAAAAAAGTTAATTTCCTGAATCCTAACTCTCCTTTCCATTTACACATACAACATTAATTCACATAAACCTGCTCTCCCATGCCATAATCTTAATAGAACAGTTATATGATTAGTAAACTAAAATACTTAAATCTTAGTACAAATTTAGCTTAGCAATACAGTTGAAATTAGGGGAACGAAGGAACTAACCTTGGACGACGCCGTATTGGACGAAACACCAACATCTTGTGCTGCATTCTCCAGCGTGAAGTACACGTCATCACCGTGCAATTGCAAATCTGCAAAATCAAACGGCGTCAATCACAAACCATGGATTTCCATTAAGGAATAGTAAGAGGTGGAAATTGAAGCAGGAACTCACAAGTTGGATTGAGCTTGGAAACAGAGAGAGAAGAAGAAGAGGAAGAAGAAGAGGGATTGGAGCGGAGGAAGAGAGAGACGCTAGCTTTGTCGAAGAGGAGAGCTCGAACGCGGAGTTGGAGGAGGATCTGAGGCCTGGATTTGGAGTCGTCGACGCGCATGAAGGAATCCCAGGAGGATGGGGAGTCGAGGAAGTGGAGGAAGATGGCGTAGTTGGAATCGCCCAGCCACGTCCGCCATACTCCGACGCTCTCGAGCTTTCTGGCCAGCTCGTAGCCGCGACCGTCGTCGCCCAGTAGAGCCATCCGATGACTGCTCTCTCTACTCTGCCAATACTGGATTTTGACCAACTTGCTGGCTTCGCGTTTCGCCGTTTGGGGATTTGGGGATTTGGCTTGTCAGGATTGGGTGTGGGAAGGAGCACCGTTTTGCATTTAGGAGCCCAATAATATGACGACACAGCACAGCAGAGAATAAGTTAAACTAGTGTGCTTGTTTGGTTTTTTTTTTTTTTTTTTTTTTTTTTTTAATTGAGAATGTTAATGCTAACCTTATAAATATTTTTACAAATCTAGTTCTCATTAAAACTCAGTTAATTTTTTTTTTTTTACTTATTAATAACTACTCACCATATTAGTAATTTGTAAAAAAAAATTAAATATCTAGCATTTTCCAATCAAAAATGTTTTTGGTTGATTAGGAAAGTGTAAATACTAGGGTGTAAACTGTTTTAGGTCAATAGAAAAGAAAAAAAATTTTAATTCCCCTTTTAAACGAAAACCTTCAACCCTTTATAGTGTCCATACACAACCCCTCTCACAAGAAATGAACAACAATCCTAATCTCCATTCCCTAACTCCAAACATCTTTGTTATCAACCTTCCTTCTGAGTATGATCAAACCAATGGCTTTTCTTCACATTCCCCTCCATCCAGAGCCCCTAATTATGTCGGATGTTCAAACCCTCTTAGTAACTATGACTCACACCAAGTCAAACTCATCTCAAAACAGTTTATATTGTCCATCTTCACATGCAAGGTACCAAATGATTATACTGAGATCTCTTCACCCAAATGTCATATATCCCAAAGGCTCTCCAATGAGGTATCTTTACAACCCTCTTAATACCCCAACCTTCAAGCCTTACTCAATCAACCTCTCCCATCAACAATCTATTGATTCTTAGGTCTTGGTCAAGTCAATTTATATTTAGGGTGTGTTTGGATACCATTTATTTTGCTAAAAATTGAAAACTTATTGTTGAAAACAATAAAAAAAATAATTTTTGGGTTACTGTTCACTCTCCTAAACATTGTATATTTGCCTTAATGCACTGTTCATGTCCCATGAACAATGCCAAAGGCACTAGTCAAAAATGAAAAAAAAAAAACAAAACAAAACAAAACTCAGACACAGACGCAGACACAGAGAGAATAATTTCTATCCAAACACTCACTTAGAATAAGAAAGAGAAATGTTATATATAACTCATTTCTCTACCTAAAACCTACCATGCGTCACTATTAGGGCTCATAAATCTGGAGCCTTACTTATGGTATCACTTTATGCCAATAAATGACCATCTTAGGATGAGAAGACGACCAATTTCAATGATGGGGAGTCTCAATATCCCTTTGAATCCACAACACCAAACATCCTTATCAATGAAGATTGCAACCTAGAACTATAGAGGAGTTGGAAACAGTCGTTTTCACTCTAGCACTCGAGAATTGATTCACATTCATCACCTTGTAATTACAACGATTGCTAAACCTAGGATACTAGCAAAATAGTTACTTGAGTGATTGAGAGGTTGGGCTTTACTTGTTCTCATTGCTTGGACCTGAAAGGATATTCCGTGTGTGTTTGGAAACCCTTTTCAGTTGCTATTTTGCTTAATTTATGAACTGTTTGCGGGTTTCACGTTGGTCTCAAAGAAAACAGCTTATCTTTTTTTTTGCTTTAGTTAGCTTATTCTCTAAACAGCCATAGCTACTGTTTGTAGGTTCCACCTAATGTTTTTGCTTAAAAGTCAACCACAGTTAACTTATTACGGGTCCCTTTATATGATTTTTGCTCAAAATTCCACTACACAGTTAGGGTCATTTGGTACATGTGTTTAAACAACAGTTTTCAGTTTTTTATAAAAATATGTGTGAATGAAAAAATGTATGGAAATACGTGTAATGTTGTTTAAAAACTAAAAATATATATTTAAATATATGTACCAAACAAATCCTTAACTTCTTGCAAATCTCACTCTACTTTTTTTTATATTATTTTTAGCAAAAAAAAAAGTGGGCTTTTTTTCTATGATACCTTAAACAAATCACATAAGACAAAAAATTAGGTAAGTTGCTTCCAAACTAGAATAATATATATGTAGAAGTTATATTAAGCTAATGAGCGGTGAATCCACCCTCTTGTGTTACCTTGACCCGAACCCATTTTTACTTACTGCCATATATGCCTCTCCTTCTTTTCTGTTATTTATTTTTTTATTTTTTGGTAAAAAAAGAAAGAAAAAAGAAGTTATGCTTCTCCTTCATTTAATACTAGAAAATGCTTATGGACTCGTTTAATTGTTTAAAGGAGTTAGCGGCCCAAAATGTACTCCCATTGGTTTTGTGGGAGACTTTAATGAACTGTTGAGCTATGAGGACAAATTTTGGGGGTCAACCTTTAAATCTTCACTGGGCCTAAGTCTTTAAAAAATTGTATGGATAATTGTAGTTTAATGAACTTGGGATTATTTACGAGCCCAAAATATACTTGGTCCAATATAGTAGGCTCGATTGTAAGGGCTTGGGAAATGCCTTGTGGAACCCAAGGTCCATGATTCATCATCTACCCCGCACCCATTCATCATCTTGTTGGTTACAAAACAATACATTGCAAAGAATCCAAGCCTTCTAAATTTGAAAGCATGTGGCTTTCAGATCCATCATTTTACTCTATCATTTATCTAGTCTAAATTTTGACAATTTTAATTTATAAGATAAAACATCTCTAGAGACTAGAATTGTATTTCCAATTGGAATAGCAGCCATAAAAACGTTTATTAGTCCATCTTTGTGGTATTCAAATTGCCCTAACATCTAGACTCTGTAATTTTCCTTTTAATCTAAAAGCATGGTTCTTGTAGAAATATAATAACACCCTTCACCAAGAATTTTATTTTTTGGAAACTCAAATCAGGCGTCACATGGCTTAATGAAAGTGATGCAAATACCACAAACTTTCTTTCTTCTTCTTTTTTGCTGAATAAAAAATTGAGTTTTTAGTGTGGACTCACCAACCACAAAACAAATAACGATAATAGATAATACAACCTGTATCACCGAAACCTTGATGAGACTCATCATCATAGACTAGGGGTGTCAAATGGGTGGGTTTGGGTGAGTTTGGGGTGGGCATAATTGAGTTGGGTATATAAAACTCATTTACCCATTAAAACCTATTTAACTAATTACTTCTAACCCAAATCCAACCCAACCCAATTATTATGGATAAACCCTAACTCACCCAATTATCCAATTATCAAAATTACCAAAATGCCGTTAAAGTGAAAACCCAACACTTTCTGAGATTCCCTTTTCCACTCTCTCTAGTCTCCACTCTACTTTCCCAAAAAAATCAAATTAAACAAAAGATACAAGCTTGAAAAGAAAATCGCTTCAAATTGGATCAATCTTCTCCTTTTATTTTCCCAAACTTTCTCGGCATGCAAACAGCACTATCTAAACAACAAAATTTTAAAAAAATAAAATAAAAATGGGCCTAATTTTTTTAAGCATTTAGCTTCCATTTCCTACACTTTCTCAGCAACCAAACAAATCACCAAAACGGGAACAAAATCGAAAACTTAGAGAATTCAAATTTCAGAAACAAAATAAAAGAAAGAAAAATCGAACCATGGAGACAGCTCTGATAACATGCGAAGAAGAGCTGGAAGAGGAGAGTAGGTGGGTTTGTTGTCTTGTTGTTGCTGTTAAAGCAAGCGAATTGGAAGACGGCCTGAGAAGGCTGCCACAAAGGAAGCTCGAAATCTGAAGCTTCGGATCCTTTAGCAAAGCCATGTTCGCAACTCCAAATGATGTTGTCATGGGGCTTCCAAACAAACAAACAAACAAAAAAGCGTTATAAGAAGCGGATATGGTTCCAAAGAAGCGAGACTCGATGGTCTCTGTGCTGTGTTTGTTGTGCCTCATTGTTCTCTGTGAGAGAGAGAGAGAGAGAGAGAGAGAGAGAAGTGTTTGGAGGCTGAGAAAATGAAGGAAAATGAAAACCTTGAAACACTGAAACGTCTGAGGGGCTTTTTTTTTTTTTTTTTTTTTTTTTTATGGGAAGGGCTGGGTTGAATTTGGGTATATTGTTTTTGAGTTAAATGGGTCTCAATGGGTTTTTAGTTAAAACCCAATAATCATTGGGTCTAATTGGATTGATGTCCATTTAACTCAACTAATAATTTGGTGGGTTTAAGTTCAATTAAAGTAGGTGAGTTTGGATGGGCAAATAGGTTTGAGCTTACTTTGCCACCCTTGCATAGACACAACAAATTTGTTGAAGCACCACTACTTCAAGTATTCAAAAATGCAGAACGTGGGTTTAGTGCAGTTTCTCTTATATTAACGCATTAAGAGAAGATTCGGGACAATGGCTGTCGGACCAACCTCTACTAGACCACATCAGATCTTGTTAATCTAAATAGATAGGCCATCAATTCTCAATCAAGTCAACTTTGAATTCAAAAATTACTCTGGTAAATTTCGATCATGAAATCCAAAAATATGATTGGTTCCAGTCAGGCCTTATCCGAAACACTAAACCCATGCACATTTAGCCTTTTCTCCCGTCGGTATTTGGTGGAGCTTTCACAAGTTTAATTACTCCAAAAAAACATTTTACTATTCCCAGTTGTCCTGATTTGCACGTCGCAGTGTGCATGATCTCACACGTTTGCTAAATGGTCAGTGAGCTATTTTTGTTGTTTATCATTAGGCTGTGGACAACTGATCCATCTTAAATTGGCTTTGGGGCACACCACCTTTTATTTGTTTTTGGGCCATGCCTTTTGGGGCGTGTGAATACCTTAACTAACCCACGTTGATATCATCCCCATCAGTCTCTCTCTCTCTCTCTATAATCTCTATTGGACTATTCTCGGTTGGTGTCCCAACCTAGAATTTGGAGCACCAAAACTGGTTTGAAATAGGTCTAAGTGAAAGTTGCAGCAAGATATTTTTTAGTTTTTGAGGTCCACTCTTTGGCTCCCTTCAAATGTACAAAAGGGTCCCTCGAAATCTCTGTTATACTAAAGTTTAAAGATGTCAATGCGAATTCAGTTAAAACGCACTTCCCTAACTGAAGTGACCTTGATGACTTTGGTGAGGTTGGTGAGTTTGGGTTTTGTGATTTTTATGTGCCAGAAGAACTAGTATATTATAAACGTTGCTGTCACACTAACGGGTTTAGTTCACCCACTTAACAATAACCCTTCTCCACTTAACGTTTTATACTACATTTTGCTTGCGATAGCAGCAGCAGCTTGGTTCGGGTGACAACTACTTCAGTATCCAAAGTTACTCTTCTTTTATATATACATAGAACCAAAATCGAAGATACTTCAGTTTTAGAGAAAAATTATTAAGTACTTCCGGAACATCACGATGATGTGATTTTCCATCAAAATATTGGGTAATAATCAATTTGGTCTAAATCTTCGTCACATCAACATTGAAAAGGTGCATTGGGGATTAACTCTTGTTAAATAGTTTACCGAATTAAAGCTTGTTTGGACTAAAATCATCCTTACTTCTACATTCAAACAATTTTTTTATCAATATTTATTCAAAACCAATGGTAATAATTAACTTTGGCACACATGACGTTTTGATCGATTTTCATTTGGTATACCCATGCGTTTTCTATCAATGTAGTATGATTGAGTAATCTTGCTTTTAATTGGTGTATCATGTATTTTAGTTTAGTGGTACTTCAAATCCTGCGAGTTGAGAAATTTTAATAATAATACAATTAAGTAGAGGATAATAGGCAATTTCTCACCTGTAATTAAGCATTCATTTCTTCATTGGCCTTTTTGCCAGGGATCAAATGCATTATTTTTAATTCATTGTTGAATCAATAAATTAGAGAATGGAGGAAATCTTTTCTTACTCTTTGATCCTCATTCTTTAGCGTGAGAAAGGTTAAGGAAGATTTAATTCTATCATAATTTACCAATTAAATTGATTAACACCAACATGATCACATATTATGTTTATATATTTTCTACAAGTTGGGTTCAAGTTACACTTGATGTAACTCTAAGCAATATTACACCACTCAAAACTTGTTATTGAATTCATATTTTGAAAATCACACTGTTATATTACATGTTCTATATATTTCTAACATGCAGGTCAATTTTCATGTCAATCGGATGTTATTTATCATTCGATCATAAGCTTATATTTTATGCATCATTTTAAAGTTTAAGCTACAAAATCTTGAATTTAAACAATTAATAAATGACATGGCTATTGATATTTGATCACCTTGAAATTTTGAAAACATAAAGAATATATGAAGATAATATAATCTAATGGTAGATTTGTCAAAATTCGCATCCAATTAAAAAATATTTAGTGATATAACATTGCTTAAAGTTACACCAGGTGTAACTTGAACCCAACACATTTTTATTATTTTGTTACTTGTGCATGTCACATATTAAACTATAGGGTAAATTCCACTAATATACCCATAGGCTAATGTCAACTAGGTCCAAGAGTTTTCAAAACTAACCAATTTGGTTCCTAATGCTAACTTAGTTCCTAAAAGAGTTGAGAAAAAATAACTAACTGTTTAGGGACTAAGATGGCTTTAGGGACCAAATTATCCAATTTTGAAAAATCTTGGACTTGGCTGGCATTAACCCAAATCTCAGGATATGTTAGTGGAATTTGCCCTAAATTATATTTAGATTTTTTTTTCTCGATCTAAAAGAATTCATTTGTTAATTTAGATAGAGCCCACGTGCGATTTTTTTTTTTTTTTTGGGACAAAAATCCAAAACTGACCCTCAAACTTTCAGCTTTTTTCATTTGTGGTTCTGGGCATTATTTTATTTCATAATTTGGCCTATAAATTCATGACTTCACTTCATCGTTTTGCAATCAGCTTCCACTTTCCTATTTCTGCAGCCATTGATATCTTCACTTTGATAATCTGAATAAATAAGGTTGGTTTATGCAATGATTTGAACATTAACTATTCTTGAAATATAGCCAATTCACTACGTTAGGGATTTGGGTCTCTCAATGTTTCTTTGTTTTGATTTACGTTAGGGATTTGGGTCTCAATGTTTCTTTGTTTTGATTTCAGGGGAAGGGGGTTTTCAAAAAAAAAAAAAGATTTCAGGGGGAAGGGGAACGACGTCGTTCCCCTTAAATGTTTTCTTTTCTTTTCTTTTCTTTTTTTTTCTTTTTTTTTTTTACAAATTTTTCTTTTTTTCCTTTTAATTTTGAAATTAAAAAAAAAAAAAAAAAAAAAAAAAAAAAAAAAAAGAGAAGAGGAAAAACGGCATTGTTTTAGTGAATTTAACGGTAGCCCTTAACTGAGTTCTAATGGAATCTTACATTGACAAAAATTGAAAGTTAGAGAACTGAAATGACAAAACTGAAAATTAAAAGACTGAAATGAAAAATGTTGAAAGTTAGAGGGTTAGTTTTGGATTTTTGTCTTTTTATATATATATATATATATATATATATATATATATATAAAATAGGATAAGATAATAACAGATTTTATCTATTGAACTAACTGATTCTAAAATGCGTGAAAATTATGTTTGACTAAACAAAAGATATGACTTTGCTTGAGATTATCCACGTTTTAGATATGAACTCTCACTTTGATGCTATTGCTAAGACAAGTTTATGTAAGAAAGCATCCTTGTTGCCTTGCCAGTTTTATTCCAGATAGAAGCGAACACTTTCATTGGCTCTGAAATGCATTGTTTTCTTGTCTCATCTCCATGATTAGAAGACTTCATGAAAGTGTTTTTCTTCTAGCATGCGCTCATTATTCAATATGATCATAATTTGGCATTTTAAGTTCGTCACAAAATTAATAAAAAGAAAAGATAGAAACATGTAGTGTCCTCAATTCATCACAAAGTGAAAGCAAATAGTATAATAGCATTCAGGATGGTCCCATTTATAACCCAAATTTCATATCTCATGTGCTATGGTAGGAATTTACTGCTATATGAGATTACCAAAAAAAAAATAAAATTACTGCTATATGTTTAATAATCCTCAAGTGTTAGCAAAAACAAAAACACCCCTCAATTTTATAAGGGACGCTTTAATGAATGCCTTAGGACATTTGTATCATTTAAAAAAAGTTTTAATATTATTTTCATGAAAAATATACTTTCTCCATCCCAGTTTGTTTGTCCTCTATTCCATTTTGGGATATCTCAAAATATTGTCATGTTTCTAAAAATAAAAGTCATTATTTTACTAAAGTTCCTATTATACCCCTATTTTATTTTCAAAACTATTTAAAAAGAAAACTAACAAATA
Organism: Quercus tomentella; assembly: GCA_028535165.1. Taxonomy (NCBI): domain Eukaryota; kingdom Viridiplantae; phylum Streptophyta; class Magnoliopsida; order Fagales; family Fagaceae; genus Quercus; species Quercus tomentella. Next base: position 17,644,258 of record JAPQVY010000001.1, read on the forward strand.
TTTTTTTTTAAATCTATCTAATTGGGACACATTTTTAGTTGCCTTATTAAAAATAACTCTTTTATAAAAAAGCTAATAAATTTATTTAAAAATTAAAAGTAGTTTTGTAAACTTATAAATTTTTATAAGACAGATAAGGCAATAAATAATGTTCCCTTAAAAAGTTTGACTTTTCAAACAGAACAAACAAATTGGGACAGAAGGAGTAAAATATTGTCAAAAAAATTAATTTTTTTTTTCAATAAAAAATTTTTAAAAATAGTTTCTAAGCGAATAACATAAATGTACCGTTAACTTTTCCCACTTCACAATGCTTTATTCAATTTTACTTACGCTCCTTTTGGCTTTTGCAAATAGCAAAATTGCTTTTTAATTTGAAATTTCCACTATTTTTCTAGTTCCCAAAAATCTGCGAAACTTTTTCGTACCGACACGTCAAAGAAAATTTAGTAATAGATTACTTTGAAAAATCCTAGAAAGATCCAAAACTTTTTTTTGGCAATATACCTTGTTTCTTTTGGTTGCCTTAATAAAAAGTCATTAGCCTTCGCATTTTGGGCATCGATATTCGTACGGACATGGGAACACTCCATGTTCAGCATCAGGTACTAAACATTTAAAACAAAAACAAAGATTTAAATGATTTATGACATTACTTTGCTTAGGGATAATTAATAGTTTGCTTCTCCAAAAAAAAAAAAAAAAAAGTTAATTATTTTGATTTTATTTCCTTTGTTAGTATTTTTTTTATGATGTAATTGGAGTAATGCTACAAGCACAAACTATTTTACAATATTTTTTAAAAAGGCTGATATGGCTAAGTTTTTATTGATTTTCATCTAAACCCACTATTGATATCACTTTTTTATTTACCATAATCATTCATCATATCAATAGTTTGTAAATTTTTTTATAAAATAGTTTGTATCTCTAACATTATTTATATAATTATGCTGCACTAACTTTGACTAGTACAGCAAAAGAAAAAGAGAATTATTTGATTAGAAGAGTTCCATTATTTTCTCTTCTCCACTGTAGAAACGTGATTTTATCTATATAAAATCTACCACCTATTATGCTAAAAAAACAAAAAAACTGATTTATGAACACGTAAAAAAAATCTTTTCTGACTGTTGGTGACTGAGTCCCCAAACTACCCTTAGTTATATAAATTCCTCCTCCTGCGCATTTAAACGAGCGTTAGTCACGCCTAAAATCACGATTTTGAAAGCAACGGTCGAGATTGCGTCACTACAACAACATCAACAACTCTACTAGCTACAAAACAAAACAATATAGTAAAACATATCCAAAAATCAAAAAAATTTAACAGTGTATGTGTATAAATATAGCATATATTCCAATCATCCCAGTGTTGGTTTTCCCTTGCTTTTCAAGTCTCTGAACCTTCAAAGAATAACCACTTCCCTAAGATATACCCTTCTGTTGTTAACGCTCTTCTCTCTTTTGCTCCACTGCTTCCTTTCTTCGTAGACCATTTTTGCACACCCCAAATGTAGTGGTGGATATTCTTGTTTGTTTGTTTTTTTTTTTAATGTTTTCCTTATGAGCCTCATGTTTTCAAGCTTGTAGTTCTGGGTTTTGACCCAATTGGTTAAAGCTTTGGAAAATCCAAGGAACCAAAGCAAAAAAAAAAAACCTTAAACCATGTCTGTTGAAGAAGGTAAATTTGGCTTTTATTTGAATTAATTTCAAGGTTATCTCTTTTGTCTTTGCTGAGAAAACGTAGCTTTTCATTTAATACCACAATTATGAAGTAAATTATTGGCTTTGTTGAAGAAAAAACGTTTCATTTTTTTTTTTTAATATGTTATGGCTTACACAGAGACTAGCAAAGGAGAAACAAAGCAAAACCCAGAAGCAGAAGAAGATGACTCGTCACCAAGAGCTGTATTGGACATTCCTATTATGGGGAGTAATGACTCAGACCACAGTGGGAGTAGCAGTAGTTTTAGCTCATCTTCTTGTGTTTCTCCAACGAGCCGGAAATCTATGGTGGGTCAGAGTCAGAGCCATGGTGGTGGGTCGCAGTGGAAGTCTGTGATCGATGGTTTGAAGAAGAAATCAATGAGAAGGTTATCAACCATATCTTCTTTCACCGCGAGCTATGATCTTTCGAGGAAGAATTATCTGAGGAGGAAATTGGCTAGGATTCGAAGCGCCGAGGATGGAATTGAATGCGGTGAGAATCATGAGATTCCCATACCCAAACCTTCTTGGAGGAACTTTGATTTTGCTGAACTTGCGGCTGCTACAGACAATTTTAGCTCTGGTAAAACATTTTTCCCTCTACTTTTACCTTCCTTGTCTTTTTCTATTTTTATTTTTTTCTATTTCTAAATATCTCAATATTAGAGCTAAAACCTACTCAACCTAATCAATTGAGAAATCTTATTAGTGGACTAATTATTATTATGATTTTTTTTGATTCACATGCCCCACTTTTGGTGATAGACAAGGATTCAATCCCTTATCTCATTTTGCTTGATTTTGAAGTATTCCAACCATAATTTACTATGTAATTTTTTTTTTCTTTTTTTAATAAAATAACTCAAGTTTATAATGCAAAAATAGATTCTCACAGTGAAATTTTAAAGGTGAAACCAAAAATAATTATTCGCAAGTGATCAGAGAGATGGTCATATGCTCAGGATGCTTAAGTGAGAAAAAAAATTCAAATAAGGTTTGATTAGTGGAGAACTTTAGTAGGTAGTGAAAGTGAAACTCTCGTAGTGACAGATGCATTGTTAGCACTTGGTAGTAAAGTTGCTTTTTTTCTCCTCATTAGTTAGCCTTTAGGCCATTATTAATCCAAATTAATTTCATTAATATTCACATTTCGTCATTCAAGTCCAAATATTATATAGTCCATCCCGGTTGACTAAAATGAAGTAATAGTCTCTTTTTAATCTCTATAGCTTGTACGTGACATTGTACCTAACAAAAAAAAGGTTGTACATGACATCTTATGGGAAATTTTAAAGTTCAAACATTCAATTTATATATAGCATTACTTAACTATATAATCCTAGTTCATTCAAAAACCATGTAATCCTAGCTAGTTGAATGCAGTATGGCTTGTATATGGTCCTAGATAGAACCTCAAAAATGAAACAAAAGGGTGGGAACCTATCAACTATCAACTACTACAATGTTGACTAAAGAAATTGGGAACTAGTCAACTAGCCGCCACTTACTGGGACCGGCCCAATAAATTTTCTTTGGGAGCTGACCCCTTGACCCAATTTTTATTGAATGGAAAAATAAAAGTGATTTGTGGAACAGAACTGATTGACCCACACGTGGCAGTAAAGTTGAGACAGTTAACTGTTAACTGCTTCTGATAATGAACAAGTCGTCAAATGGGTTCGTATTTCAAACAGCTTAGAAAGACTTTGCCATTTGAAAAAGAGTTCCATGAAAAACGCCTTAACTTGGGTTGTGATTGGTTTGGTTGACAAGTACAGATTTTTAATTTTGTATGTTAGTGCTGAATTTGTTGGATTCATTCTGAATTGTGTGTATTGACTAATGTTGTCTACATTAGTATGGTCCGGTTTTCCAAGACATGCTCTTGTTTTTACAGGTTTTTCTGGTGTAAGTATAAGTCCAAGCAGCAAGTCCTTTTTCTAAGATTTTCTCCGTTAGTCTCTGAATTTGGAATTACATATTAATCTTCAGTCGGTCTTAGTTTCTCTGCAGTCCAACTTTATGCAGTTAATTGCGGAACTATAAATCAATCAATGGGTTGTTGACAAGCTTTTTTCACACTCGTATGACTAGTTGTAGTCAATGATCTAACAACAATCTCAATCCAATCATATTGAATATTTCAGTACAAAAATTCTAGTTAAATTGTCAATGTCTATTTATTATTATATTGTACTATGGTTCTAATTTGTTCATCAAACTTTGATAGAGAACTTGATTGGAAAAGGGGGGCATGCAGAGGTGTACAAAGGGTGCTTATCTGATGGTGAAGTTGTAGCAGTTAAAAAGATAACAAAGAAAGAGAAGAAAGACGAGGATAGAATACGTGAATTCTTGTCTGAGGTTGGAATTATTGCACACATAGACCATCCCAATGCTGCTCGATTGCTTGGTTTTGGGATAGATGGTGGTCTGCATCTTGTCCTTCAATATTCCCCGCACGGCAGCCTGGCTTCTCTGTTATTCGGTGCTGTCTCAATCTCTTTACTTTGATGTTTCTGTTCCTTTCTACTTGTATGATTGTTTTTAGTCCACATACAGTGAACATAAATAGCAATATGTGTTTCTGCCACATCTGCTGCATCTCTGCTTCTCTACTAGGCAAAGCTTGAAGTGATGGGAATTCTTCCTTTGGAACCACTAAGACTTAAAACAGTTTGATGGCAGCAGATGTTTGAGAAGGATTGTATAAAATATGACCACGAATGAACTAGTTTAGTTATAAAAAAAACAAAGTAAGCCAATGCTTATAGATTTATTTGGCTGATGAAGAGACATTCAGCATTTCAGGTTCATCTGAGTGTCTGGAGTGGAAGATAAGGTTTAAGGTGGCTGTAGGGGTGGCGGAAGGATTGCAATATCTCCATCACAAATGCAACAGGCGAATTATTCACAGAGACATCAAAGCCTCCAATGTATTACTCACCCAAGATTTCGATGCTCAGGTATCTTTGCTACTTCTCAAGGGCTAAATTTGACATTTGTGTATAATGTAGTCCCTAAAATGGGATAAGTTCAAGTTTGTGATTTCGCCTGTAACTTGCAGATTTCTGATTTTGGACTCGCAAAGTGGCTGCCAGAAAAATGGGCTCACCATGTTGTTTTCCCTATTGAGGGCACATTCGGGTTAAGCATCAGTTTCAATGATCTTTTAGAAGCGTTTCTCATTTCGAAAGTTAATAGTCATCTGGGCTTACAAATTTTTTTATGAACTCCAGGTATTTGGCCCCAGAATACTTTATGCATGGGATTGTTGATGAGAAAACTGATGTATTTGCATTTGGAGTCTTATTACTGGAGATCATAACTGGCCGCCGTGCTGTTGATTCAAGTAGACAAAGCCTTGTCATCTGGGTATGGTTTTGTTTATGCTGAAACTTTTGTGAGCGAGGTCCAATCAATGGTTATAGGGATAATCATGTCAGGCTACAAAATTCGTTCATAAAACATTTTGAGGGCACCAAGACTGACTGTCTACTTAGGCTGCAATATTTGGGCTTTGTGTTTCCTATTTGCTAATATTTTTATGGATTATGAAATACTTTTGACAAAGATAAATGACTAATCATTTAGTTTTTGGTGATGTGCAGGCAAAACCGCTGCTGGACACGAATAATATTAAGGAATTAGCAGATCCTCGGTTAGGAGATGCATATGATGTTAGTGAGATGAGACGCGCTATGTACATGGCTTCAATGTGCATCCACCACTTACCTTCCATGCGTCCTGACATGAACCGGGTATGAAAATATGCCATCTTTTCTGTATCAGGTTAATTTTAACTTCCTCATGATCAAGCTGCAAGATTTGATTACTGATGCAAAGTTGTGGACTGCAGCTTGTGCAGCTACTAAAGGCTGATGATGGACCTCTTGAACTGAAACAAAAGTTTACAGAAGCCAGATCACACCTTTTCAGTGCTAGTGACCTGGAAGATTATACTTGCACAAACTATCTCAACGACCTCAATCGTCACAGGCAACTTGTGATGGAGTAATTAATCCTCAAATTCTGTTCTATTGTCACTTCTGCTGCAGCTGCAAGAGTTCCTTCCTGTAAATTGTTTTTGTGAGACTTATAAAATAGTATGGCCCAGCAGTTCCGTGGGTGAAGTTTTTTTCACCAGCTACTAGTATGTTTCCTCAGGCTTTCAACATTAAGCATCGTTCTGTCCTAAACCTAATAGAGCACACGATTACTGGGAAAAACTCTCCACGAGAAACTATAGGGAAAAACAATTTGTGTACAGGGTGTTTTCTATTGCAATTTCCAAAATTGGAAATCCAACAATTTGCTTAAAAGTTTGAATGTGTTTCAGGTTTCAGCTTCAATTCCCTGTTTGTATAAACTAGTACTCAGTATGTATGTATATTATTGCAATAATGTTAACTAACTTTTTTCTTTTTTGAGAAACAATGTTGACAAAATTAATTTCTAGTACTAGTAGTCATTTCTTGTTTGTATAAAAATAAAATTTTAAAACAGATGGCATATGGTGATATGACACGCAAATTAAACATGTGACGAATGGTAGTACAATCGACTCCAGTGATTATAAAATTACTAACAGTCAGCCTAAACACAAACCCAAGTTCATATCTAATTTGAGAGCATACATGGGTGTCAACTTGTGATTAGATTATAATACTTACACATGGGACCATCATGGTACTCAGTGAAAATATAAATTTGATGCATCAATTGACACAAACTTATAATAGATTTGGATGTGAGTTTAGATATGTCGCTAGAGTTTTTCCTTAAAAAAAATTGAATAATAGCAAAATTCAAGAACTACTCCTAAAATCAAGAAACGAATGATAACACATCAAACATAGAACAAAGTTTCTCTCCAAACTAGTTTGGAGAGAAACTCTTCAAACTTCTCATATATTTATTTTTTGGGTGTGAATTTTGAAAATTTAACCGTTGAATTTCATGTTCCTTATGTTCTTAACATACATATCAAATTTCGTTCAAATCGGATAATATTTACTATTTGATCAGTTAGCTTATTTTTTATATACAAATTTAGATTACAAAAACTTGAAATTATAACATTTATTTGATGACATAGCAATTGATCTTTGATTTTCTTGAAATTTTGTAAGCATTAAGGATATAATAAGAACATGCAATCTAACGGTTAGATTTTCAAAATTCACACTCAATATAAATATATATGATGAGTTTGTAGGGTTTCTTTGTTCCTAAAGAATTGAGGTCAGGACAAAAATGTGGCTTGGGAAACTGTTGGTAATACCGTAATAGTTGAGACTCAAGGATAAATAATGGTCAGTTCAGAAATGAGGCAACCAACACACTCATATTCTTCCTTATATTTCCTCTATAGAATAGTATTAAGCTTAATAGTGTAGTCGTTTGCTTACTTCACTGCAAGAAAGCTACTTACCGCATAGAGATTAATAGATGATGAAACAGAATAGACCTCAAGATTAGTTATTATTCGTGTAAGTCGAAATCCTCATTAATGATAATATAGTTCAAGCCTCGCGATATTTATGTTACTGTCTTCAAACTAGGGAAACACAAGCACTATTTGATAAAATTCCTCTTTGTTAAGTACAGACTCACAATCCTTAATCACGAAATCAAATTATATCCTCAAGAGTGCCTCGAGGACGAGGACATTTCTATTGAAACAGAAAGAGAAAGTACTAATTAAGCCTTAAAGTCTTTACAATACTCAATTTTAAAAACAAGCAAACTATAGTAATAGCATCGAGTTTTAGATAATTAGGGGTTTTTTTGCCATTAAGTTAATTTTACAAATATATTAGTTATGTGACAAAAACATATTAATTAGGGTAAATTGCAAATTACACCCTAAAGTTTGGGGGTGTTTAAATTTTATATCCTGAAATTTCAGAATTTGGATTCTACTCTCTAAAGTTTGAAAGTGTTTAGATTTTAAATCCTGAAATTTCAAAATTTGGATTTTACCCTCTGAAATTTGGGAGTGTTTGAATTTTACACCTTAACATTTCAGAATTTGAATTTTAACTCATAAATTTTAGGGTGTTTAGATTTTACTCCCTAAAGTTTCAATATTTGAGGGTGTAAAATCCAAACACCCCAAACTTTAAGGAGTAAAATCTAAATTCTGAAATGACGGAATTTAAAATCCAAACAGTCCAAACTTCAGGGAGTAAATTCTAAATTCTGAAATTTTACGGTATAAAATTCAAACATCCCAAATTTAGGAGTGTAATTTACAATTTATCATATTTATTAATTAATGAAAAATGATATGATTACAATATTTTCATAACAAATCATAAGTGACAGGTAAGGAAACGTGCTCATGGAAAGCTCTCGCTCTCTCGTGCTCTCAACGGAAGAACAAGATGAACTTTCTCGTAGTAATAAAGAAGTTAAGAAGATTGAACATGCAGGGTATCAAGATGGGCAGAATGGGCAGGACGTTCCATCTTCTCCGTTGAGGTATGGCAATGGCTTTTGGAATCAAGCAGGGTCTTTCAAGGACAGACTGGTTGGTGAGGTACCGAGTGCCTACACCCAGGCCTTTAGCTTTGAAGACCACATGGAGGATGATGTAGAATCAGATAAAGAGGTAGAATCTCTCCAGGAAGGCCTGGTGGCAGTGAGATTCTCCAAAAACTTCAAACACCAGATTCGAAACCCATGGACCAGAGCGCTCATTGTTAAAGTTTTTGGTCGTTCAGTTGGGATTAATTATATCCAAAGCAAGCTCTTAGTTTTATGGAAACCTGCTGGGAGATTGGATTGCGTACCCCTTGGACAGGGCTTCTTCCTCATACGGCTATCGCTTAAGGAGGATTATGAGACTATCCTTAGAAAGGGGCCATGGTTTATTGGAGGGCATTTTCTTTCCATTAAACCGTGGGAGCCTGATTTCCAACCGGCGACGGCCAATGTATCATCGATGGCAGTATGGATTCGTCTAAATGAGTTACCAATCGAGTATTATAATGTGGAAGCACTGCATCAGATTGGCAAATCGATTGGTAACATGTTATGGGTTGACACACACACGGCCACTGAAACCAAAGGAAAGTTTGCTAAATTATGTGTATAGATTGATGTCAACAAACCATTGATCACGACTATTCTAATAGGGAAGTTTGAGCAACCTGTATGTTATGAGGGTATTCAAACACTCTGCTTTGGATGTGGTAGAGTGGGACATCGAAAAGAGTTCTGTCCGTACACTATCCGGCAAGAATCACCTCGTGGAAGGGCGGAGAAGACAACGGAAGGGAGCGTGGATTCATTCCCATGCCATTTGCATGCAGATGACAGGGTGGAGAAAGGACAAGGGACTAGTGAGGAAGGACAAGGGATTAGTGAGAGTGTGAAGGGTAGTGCAAAGGAGGAGGTTGCAGATAGTACGTACGGTCCGTGGGTAGTAGTTACTCGTAGGAGGCAAGAGACAAGGAAGCAGAGAAGTGGTGGGACCTCAGTGGATCAGGTGCGTGACCAGCCAATTCAAGGACTGGTACGGAATGAAATGGAGAAAGCGACGAAAATGGGGAAGCTACAGACCGGGTCCAGTAATGGACCTGTAAAGGAAGTGAAAAGGAAATGGGCGCCCATCAAGGATATTAATGGGCCTATGTTGGCAAACTCTCTCCAACGTTTGGTGAAGACGCCTAGTAGTGGGGCTGTTAAAGAGTCTGAGGAAAGCCCAAATAACATGGGCCTGAAGAAAGTCACTAACCGAGATGGGCTTGGGAAAGAAAATGGAGATTTAAAGTCTAGTGTGAAGAACTCAGTGAAAGGTAAGAAAGCACTTGCACGTGCTAGGGCTGGCCAAAGTAGCTCTTCAGGTTCTGCAAGAATAGATGAAGAGAAAACTCAGCCAACAACACAAGGTAGAGATGAGCGTCCAGAGGTGCGTGAATCGCCGGTTTTTCTTCTCACATCCGCGCCGTGGCCAGAGACGGGGTATCAGTTTAGAGGAGGAGAACAATGAGATTCTGGGAAGCAACCTTGCGACGACGCAAGCAAAGCTGAACCAAACTGTGGGCTGGGTCTGTGTGAAGCTCCGACGAGTATGGAATTGCAATGGTCAATTGAAGAAGGTAATTGCAAGGGAAGGCTTTCCAGCAATGCCGAAATCAGTTTGGATGGATGTGAAGTTCATGTAGTGGATTGTATTGAAGGATATTCAGCCAATGGAAGCGGAGTGGTGCTGGAGGCTGTTAACACAGCTGGTTTCCACAAGACTCAGGGGGAAAATAGTGCACCAACAATCCAAGATGTTCAAGCTCTTCAGGGCATTGAAGAAAAGGGGTTTGGGAGTGCAGCACCTCAGAGAGGTATTGATGTGGATCGAATGGAGCTAGAAGGAGGAGGCAGAGATGCTGTCTCAATCTGAGTTTGCCCCACCCTTGATTATTTTTGTCCTCATGAATATAATTGTTTGGAATTGTAGAGGTGCTCTTAAGCCCTCATTTCAGAAGCATGTTGGTGATCTAGTTCGGAATCATAATCCAATGATGTTGGTTGTAATGGAGACTCGTGTTGGGGGCAATAGGGCAAAGGAGATTATTGACAAATTACCTTTTGATGGTTCAGTGCATACGGATACCATTGGATATTCCAATGGGCTTTGGTTGCTGTGGGATTCAGATAGAGTGGATGTCACGCCTTTGGCAAATACCGAGCAGGAAATTCATGCTACAGTTAAGGTACAAAACTCTAATTCTAGTTGGCTATTTACTGCTGTGTATGCTAGTCCTAGATCTGCTAGCAGATTTATTTTGTGGAATAACCTTATTAAAATTGCTGAGCTGCATGATATGCCGTGGGTTTTGGCGGGTGATTTCAATGAACCTCTTTCGGAGGAGGATAAATTCGGGGGAAGAGCAGTGAGTGTCAATAGGTCGCTTTTATTTAAAAAGTGCTTGGATAAATATAACATGATTGACATAGGGTTTTCGGGGCCCCGTTTTACCTGGACAAATAGAAGGGAGTTCCAAGCATTAATCCGAGAAAGAATAGACAGGATATTTGTGAATCCTAGCTGGTGCGTATTGTATCCGGAAGCTAGAGTTGTTCATCTCACCCGTTGTCACTCTGACCATTGCCCCATCCTCTTGGAGATGCAGCCGAGAACAATCTTGGGAAAAAAAAGGCCTTTTAGATTTCAGACATGTTGGTTGTCTGAGCCATCCTTCCCATCTATTGTGAATCATGCTTGGAGAGACTCTCCCACCCTTGGGGATGCAGTGAATAGGTTTACTCAAGCAACAAAAAGGTGGAATGGTTCCCATTTTGGGAATATTTTTACAAGGAAAAAGAATTTGTTGGCTAGGATCAATGGTATTCGGCGGGCCTTATCAGTGAAACCTTCTGTTTTCCTGGTTAATTTGGAGAATGAGCTTCTTAAGGAGTTAGACCGAGTGCTTAATCAAGAAGAGGAGCTTTAGGCTTTAAAGTCCCGTGTTAACTGGATGATTCAAGGTGACCGAAACACTAATTTCTATCATGTGTCTACACTTGTTCGAAGGAAGAGGAATCAGATCTTAGCCGTCAAGGATCATATGGGGGAGTGGATACATGAAGAAAGTGCTGTTAAGGAGTTGTTTAGGAGTGGTTACAATAGTATTTACACCTCTTCTTTTACATCGGGCTCTTGGGCTGCACCCGTTGTATCCCAATGGCAAGCTAGGTTATTTGAGGAGAAGAAGGAGAGTATTGGTGGGATTTCTTCGGATGAAGAGATAAAATCTGCCTTATGGTCCTTGAAAGCTTTTAAAGCTCCGGGTCCAAATGGATTGCATGCTGGATTCTTTCACAGGTTTTGGTTGATTGTGGGCAAATCGGTGATTGATGTGATCAAAAAGATCTTTACAGAGAAGACTGTTATGAAATATTTGAACTGAACTCTTATTGCCTTAATTCCAAAGATTGAAAGCCTCGAGACGTTGAGCAACTATAGACCTATTAGTTTGTGCAACACGATATACAAGATTGTGACAAAGATTATTGTGGCCAGACTTAGACCGTACTTGGACAAGCTTATCTCTCCTCTCCAAACGGCCTTTGTTCCGGGAAGAAAGGGCATTGATAATGCGATCATAGTGCAGGAAGTCGTTTATACCATCAGTAAGAAGAAAGGAAGGGTGGGGTACATGGCCTTAAAGATTGATCTAGAAAAGGCGTACGATAAGCTCGAGTGGAGCTTCATAAGGGATATGTTGATTAGGGCCAATTTACCATCTGATTTGATTGCTATTATTATGAGTTGTATATCCACGGACTCTACGTCTATTTTGTTCAATGGTGAAGCTCTTGATCTGATATATCCGACTAGAGGGATTAGGCAAGGTGACCCACTTTCGCCTTATTTATTCATTCTTTGTATGTAGTTTCTTGGGCATCTCATTGAGGAGAAGTGTAATGCCAAGCTCTGGCAGCCCGTGAAGGCTTCGAACAGTGGGCCGACTTTTTCACACTTATTTTTTGCAGATGATTTGGTGTTGTTTGCCAAAGCTAACCACACCAATTTTTCGGCTATTAGGGATGTTCTTGATGAATTTTACAGCTTATCGGGTCAGTCTGTAAGTGATGCTAAATCAAGAGTTTATTTCTCGCCTAATGTGGATAGGGATGCTAGGGAATCCTTTTGTGATATTCTTGGCTTTGCCTCCACCCCTTCCCTTGGAAAGTACCTTGGAATCCCTATTAAACATCCTGGATCTTTTGCTCAAGATTTTAATTTCATCCTCGATAGGGTGAAAACTAAGTTAGCTGGGTGGAAAGCTAATTTACTCTCTTTGGCTAGTCGGGTGGTCTTAATTCAAGCTTCTTCAGCGGCTATTCCCGCGTATGTTATGCAATGCACTTATGTTCCGAACAAAATCCTTGAGGGAATAGATCGAGTGAATAGAAATTTTCTCTAGGGGTCATCGGAATCATCCAAAAAAATCCATTGGGTTGGGTGGCAAAAGGTAGCAAAATTGAAGAAGGAAGGTGGGCTTGGGTTGCAAACCGCCAAGGGTAGAAACATTGCCTTGCTAGCTAAACTTAATTGGAGGTTACATGTAGAGAAAGAAGTCGTTTGGGCTAAAGTTCTAAGGCAGAAATATTGTAACCACAGAAGGTTAAATTCTACCAATGCTGATAGTCTTCCGTGTTTGCAGATTTGGAAAGGTATGAAAAAGGGAAGGGCGACCTTCAATGAGGGCATTATGTGGACAGTTGGCAGAGACAGTAAGGTCAGTTTTTGGTGGGAAAATTGGACGGGTAAAGGTGCTCTTCGCTACATGATCCAAGGACCTTTAACCCAAGGAGCTGATAAGTGGAAGGTGGGTGATATTCTTTCAGATAGGGGCTGGGATTGGGATCGGCTTCCTTTTGATTTTCCCTCTCAGGCCAAATCCTTAATCCAAGCAACACCCATTCCCTTCACGAGTAGAGGTCAAGACAATCTAGCATGGGCAGGCAATCCGAGGGGAATTTTTGATCTTAGAAGTGCCTACTCTATTGCTACAAAGGAGGAATCAGCCCCTCCTTACAACTATGACTAGATTTGGAAGCTTCAAACGTTGCCTAGGATCAAAACCTTCCTATGGTTGTGTACACACAATAGCATAGGTGTTAAGGTGTGTCTTGCTTAAAGAGGGGTAGTGGTTGATGATCTCTGTCCTATATGTCAAAGAGAGCCTGAATCGATCATTCATGCCATGAGAGATTGTGCTTGGGTCAAAGTTGTGTGGATTCAGTTGGGAGTAAGCATATCCAAACAGGAATTTTGGACGAGCAATCTCCAAGAGTGGATTTCTTTCAATGGGAAAACAAACTTCAGCTCTGATCGGGGTAACCTCCCTTGGAATTCTATCGTTTCTTTTGCTGTATGGTGTATTTGGATATGTTGAAACACTTTTGTCTTCAATAGGAAAGGGCAGAACCAAAATCTATCTAAGGAGATTATGAACCAAACTATGGAATTCTTCTGCTGTGTTCTTTCTCCTAGAAACCCAAGTCACAAAGCCTTAAGGGCTATTAGATGGGAGAGACCCCCAGCTGGTTAGAAGAAGCTCAATACTGATGGGTCTTGCATTGGTGGATCGGACAGAGCTGGATGTGGAGGTTTGGTGAGGGACGAGTACGGCAATTGGGTTCGGGGCTTTACTAGACATATTGGCTCAACTAATAGTTTCATTGCAGAACTTTGGGGTCTTAGAGAGGGGCTGCTGCTCTGCTACAACTTAAACATTGATTCTCTTGTTGTTGAAATGGATGCTCAAGCTGTGGTGGAGGTTTTTAAGAATGCTGCTTATGTTAACAATGCCATTTCCCCACTGTTGGATGATTGTAGACGTTTGACAGGTCGCTTTCATCGCATTTGCTTCAACCATTGTTACCGCCAAGCCAATAGGTGTGCAAATTTGCTAGCTAGGATGGGTGCTATCCAAGATGTAGATTTCATTTCTTTTAGTAGTCCTCCTGTGGACATTTGTAATGCTTTTGAGGATGACTACATTGGTGTGTCATTCAACAGGATGTGTCCTGTTCTTGCTGTAGTTGTTTAGCTGTTTAATGCATCGTCTTTTAACAATAAATAAATAAATAAAAATAAGTGACAAGTTGTTATTAGTAGTCAAAAATGTAATTTTAGTTCTAGGTTTAAATTAGAACCAATAACAACTTACCCCCAATGATTTGTTATAATATGTTATAATAGTACTGCAAAAATGTAGTGAGCATCGCATTTCTCGAGTGTAGACTCTATGATCACTTTTGGAAGTCAAAAGCTTCTAATATCATCTCATGATTTTTTCGACGGAACTCAAATCTTAAAAAATAGTCACGTAGCTAGTGTGTTTGCAAAATTAGTTTTAACGATCCCAGCAGTTAGAACCTTGGCCCAAAATTCAGGATTATCGCAATTTAAGTCAACTTAGAGTAGAGAGAGAGATAGAGAAAGAGAGAACGGTAATGGCGACTGAGATTGTGATCCAATTGGCTTTGCTACTCCTAACCCTAGCAATGTTCGTCGCGATTCACAAACTCCCAAGACAAGCTCTAAACAAGCTCCGAACAAAGAACCGAGCCGCTCTCCACACCAACCGCCACTTCGTCCAAGGGTCTCACCTCCTCGCTCGGGCCCGATCCACGCACCACCGGGCCCAATCCCAGGCCCACGCAAAGTCCGCTCTCATCGAAGCCGAGAAAGCCCTCTCTCTCTCTCCAAAGGACCCAACCCCTCACCTCCTCAAAGCTCACGCTCTACACCTCATGGGCCACACGGCCTCCGCGATTCGATCCCTAGACCTGGCCCTGTCGCCGCCGCGCGTGAAGTCGCTCTCCGAGAGCGCGCGTGGGGACGCGCTCGTGACGAGGGCCGAGTTGAAGCTGGCCATGAATCGGAAGCGGCGAGTTGACTCGGCCGTGGACGATTTGGTCGAGGCGGTGAGGCTGAGTGGGATTAGTGACAAAGCGACGGCGTTTTGTTTGTTGGGAGAGTGTTACGAACGGAAAGGAATGAGAGAAGAGGCTAGGGAGGCTTTCCAAGAGGCCTTGAGGGTCGAGCCTGGGTTCGTCGCGGCTCGTCAGGGGTTGAGTCGCTCGGGACCATGAACTTGGGTTGCTTCAACACAAATTGCCTTCGCCTTCTGTAATTTGCGAACTATAACACTACTTTTTTTTTCCCTAATTTTTGTATAGAAAGTAGAAACTGTGTATTTGAATTTGATGAGTGAAATAGAAATACTGGCTTTTTTTTTCTTTTTTTTTTGCCAAATATTTAGTTTTTCCTAAAAATACTATAAAAAATTCTCTTCTCAAATTATTTAGCTACGTAGCTATTTTTTAGCCAAAATACATTTTTTTTACAAATTATATTGCAATTTAACTCGAGTACCATAAAAAAATTTCAAAATTTTTCAGAATATATTTTTTCAAAGAACTCAATTTTATGGAACTTGAGTCTCACAGCAAATTCGAGTTTCATAAACTTGAGTTTCGAAAAAGTGGTAGATCTTTACGTATTTCCAAAACAATGGTAGAGTGCTAAATTTTTTGCTAAATAATGGTAGTGCGCCATTTTTGCCTAGTTACGTAGCTATTTTTTTGCCAAGCGGATGTTCAATCTTATTTTTTAGATGCTCAGATTTTTTCCCTATTAGTATTAAAGTTAGTCTTTTTTTTTTTTTAATTGCTAAAACTGAAATGCTTTAAAAGAAGCTAAACAAAGCCAGCGTAAGGAGGTCGCTACCAAGATAAGAGTCCTGCAATCCAAGATAAGAGAAACATGATGTAAATTGCTATTAAATTCTTCAGTAATCCAACCAAGCACAACTTTAGCATAAAGCTCTATTTCAACAGCCAAAAGATTTAAACTAATACAAAGCCCTAAACCATCTCTAAGAGCCCAAACCTTGGCATCTACAAGAGATACCACCCCTATGGAACGAGTGAAACCCTTAAAGAGCATCCACAGTAGATGTGGTATTTGTGCTAAATGCTATAATATTTGGCATTTGGCACACCAAACACAAAAAAAAAAAAGGAGTTTTATCAGATGTGTTAAATGTGTCAAATTTTTGCAACATGCTACAGTACCCTTTCAATTTTGACACGATACAGACAGAAATGGTATAACGATTTAATATTTTTTTATTCTCTTTTCTCTCTCCTCTCTCTTCACTTTATTCATTTCTCTTATTTCTCATTCTTCCTCAAACATCAAGCATCTCCATTCTTTTCTTCTTTCACTCTTTTTTTCTTCTCAATCTTGTTGTTTTTCTCTCTTCCTCTCAGACATCACCCTCAGTTTTTTCTTTTCACTAGTTTCTTCTTTCACTTCGATCTCTGTTGCTGTGGTTTTTTTTTTTTTTTTTTTTTTTTGTAGTGATTTGATACCCGATTCGGCAGTGGGTGGGTTGAGATGGTGATTGGCGGATCACTGGTGGTGGGTTGCGATGGTCAGATTCAGTGGTGGGTGGGTTGGCTGGTGATGGGCGAATCGGTGGTGGTGGGTTCTGTTGTGCGAAATCGGTGGTGGGAGGACCAACTTGTGAATGGGTTCCAAAGGATGGGTCGGTGGTGGGTGGGTTGGCAGTGGCAGTAGGTGGGTGTGTGGGATGCGGTGGGTCGATGGGTGGCGGCAGTTGTGTTTTGATTTTGGTGGTTTTTTTTTTTTTTTTTTTAAGGTAGTGTTGGTGGATGTGGGTTTGTGTTGGTGGTAGCTGTTGATGTTGTTGCAACAGAGATGGTTGTGCCGTTGTTGTTGTTGATGATGATGATGATGATGGGGAAGTAGTTTAATATATTATTTTAATGTGTTGTAAATATTATTTTAATGTATAGAATCGAATGATAAAACATCTGATAAATGAGATGTTGTAAAATGATGTGGTAAAATAATAAAGTAGGCTTTTGGTATGCCAAAATGGCATTTTTTATAAAACATATGCTACAAATGCTCTTATGGTCTCGAATTAAGCCCCCTCCACTAGTCATTCTCGGATTGCCCAATGAAGAGCTCTCTGTGTTAAGCTTCATCCAGCCAAACTCAGGTTTATTCCACCTAACTTGGAATATTAAAGTTAAAGAGTCTTTACCATTATTCATTCACTTCTTAAAAAAGAAGCATTGTGGATCCCTTTAAGACTTAAAAGGGCAATGTTAGTTAAATTTTTTCAACCTTTTTGATTTTCAAAGTTTATATGTGGACAATAATTTTGAGGCCTAAAAATTACAATTTATGATTGAAATCTTATTTGGTTTGGATTTGCACGTGTGCTCAAATGCATGGGTCATGCCCGGTGGATCAAGATCTTTTAGATTTCCTAGAATACTCTACCACATAGAATTCTTAAAATCCTAACCTTTCATTAGGGTTGTTGACGGGTCGAGTTGGCCCGGGTTTAGGCTTGACCCGCACTCGACCCTATTGGGTCAGGTCATTAGAAAATTGACCCGCACTTAACCGAACATACAGGTCGAACCCGTCGATTCGGGTCATTGGTTGGAGCGGGTCGGATTCAACGATTTGGTGGGTCTGGACCACAGATTAGGCCAAATTTGTAGATTTTCATGGATTTAATTTTTTTGGGACTTTTTTGGCCAAAATTATTGGGCTTTCTAAATTACAAGGATTTAAAAGTTTTTAAATCTTGTCATATCAAATTGGGCCTCTTTTTTACTTCATTTCTTTAAAATGGGCCTTCAAGCTCTGCTTGAAACAATATCTATCCAAATTAATATTTCCTAGTAGGCCAGTACCCTTTAAAATGGGCCTTCAAGATTTGCTTAAAGCAATATCAGTCCAAATTTATACTTCCCAGTACCCACGTATTGACATTTGGGAAAAAAAAAAAATACACAGTAAAACCTGGGCACAATAGCAAACAAATAAAAACACACAAAATACCATTTTTTACCACTTGTTAAACATCAGTAGCATGTAAAACCTGGGCAAATATCAAACAAATAAAAACGCACAAAATACCATTTTTTTACCACTTGTTAATCATCCACACAATACAAGTAACAAATATTTTCAAAATTGCCTAAGCCTAAGGGCCTGGGCACTGGGCAATACCTCAAAATTGCCTCAAGAAAACTCAGGCATATAAAAGTCAATCTGAACACATATTAAACCTGCCAACCATTCCACACATCAAGTAAATTTCCAAAGCCACACAACAAGCATTGCTACAAATACAAGAACATCTTCATAATTATATATATAGTAAGCCATAGAGGCAGTAGAGAAGGTAGTTACTGCACAAGTTTGTAAGGCAATGAACCACCAAGGCAGTAGGTAATATTCCCAGCAATATATATAATTAGTTACAATTATGAAATACTGTAAGTATTTCCAAAAAATAGCTTTCCTAAAGCAGTAAAGAACTACTCTATCATCTATAGTTAACAAGTCCATAACTTATAGAAAGGAAAGCCTACAAAGATGCTAAGTTTTCCTTCCTATAAGCAAGAGTTCATGTATAGTTAGAAAAACTATACATCTGTCCCAAAAAGTTTCCAAAATATATCCAAAAAACTGCCTCCTATACAAAATACGACCTTCCTTCCTCCTACAATACAAGGGGAAAAAATATTTATCAATATTACATAAAGACAAAGAACAAAAGCTACAAAATGACTGAAAGGGAAGTAACCAATATCAACAAAAATTACAAGGGCAAAAACATACCCGGTCAGTAATCAGTCATCAATACTAACTGTGGTACGAGTACCACCTTTGCTTGAGCAAGAACTAGAACTTGTTGTTGTCTGATTCAAAACTAGAAAAGAAAAAATTTAGGCAATAGATTAAATTTTGCTCAAGTATATGACACATTTAATAACACTTAATAGACAAAAAGTTTGGAAGCTAAACATATTACCTAAGTCATGAAATTCATCCTCCAAGGCTTCCATCTTGTCCTTTGATTTGCGAAAAGAAATTGGGACATGGGCTTGCAACCAGTTTTGAGCACAAATAAGATTTTGAACCATAAGAGGAAAGTGAACTTCAAAATAGATCAAGTATGCGCCCTCCGGTACTAAATGTCGATTCAGAAGCAACCGTAGAAACAAGTATAGCCAGCACATCTCTAACCATTTTGGACAGCACTTAATACCTATCTAAATTGGCTTCCACCACCCTAAAATCTCAAATTTCAAATTCCTTTTACTCTCACAATTTTCAGCCAAATATTTTTCAATCTCATTGCTACACCCTATAGACTTCTCAGCCTCTAAGAAACGCTCATGTCGAGAATTAACCATCGCATATGGATCGGTACAACAATTGTATCACCTTCTATGTGTATCCTCTCACTCCCACTTGGTGCTAACACATTTGGTGAATCAACACAAGATCAATAATCATACAACCTATCCATGGTCTTCCTCACTAAATCAACCATCTCATCAGCTACTTTATCCCCATAAATTTCAGGAAAAGAAAACTTCAAAAACCTCATTTTCTTTCTTGGATCAAGAACCACAGCCACATACAAAAGATGATTAATTTTATCCCCTTTCTCCCAATACTTTTCAAATTTAGCTTCCATTTTGGTTGTCATGTTTTTCAAGAGATAATTTTGAGATTTAATTAAATGAGCAATATTCTCTTGAATCACAAATATCTCATCAAAGAATTTATTTGAAGTAACATGCAAAGAACCGGAGAACTTCTTTGTTTCATTCTAAAAAAGTTTCAAAAAACCCACTAAGAGATCCCAAACCACCACAATTTTCCTTGTTCATAAAGTATGAAGAATAACTATCATCCTCAAAGTCCATTCTTAGGAACACTTTTTCAACATTTTCAGCAGTATCTAACATGAGGTAGGTAGAGTTCCACCTAGTAAGTACATCTAGACATAGTAAACACTTGGATTCAATACCTAATCTCTCCATAAAACTCCTAAAAGTTTGATTTCTATTTGGTGAGGACTTCACACACATCACCGCTTCACGCACCCTAGCAATGGATTCAACAATTTCTTTCAAACCATCCCCCACAATCAGATTTAGGATATGTGCACAACACCTCATGTGCAAGAACTCATATTCTAAAACAGTCCCTTTCCAATCTTTAGTTACTATTTGTAAAAATCTAATGGTAGCACCATTAAAGGAAGCATTATCCACTGTCAAGGTGAATATGCCATCAACACCCCACTCACGCAAACACATCTCAACCTTTCTACCTATACTCTCCTCCCTATGGTCTTCAACTTGACAAAAATTCAGAATTCTCTTATACGAGTTCCAATCATCATCAATAAAATGACATGTAAGGGACATATAATTCAGATTTTGAATACTAGTCCATATGTCTATAGTAAGGCAAACCCTACGACCTTTCAAGGCTTCCCTTAGTTTCTTTCTCCCAACACCATAAATGCCAATCACATCCCTAGCCACAGTTTGACGAGATGGGTTCAGAATTCTCTTATGCAAGTTCCAATCATCATCAATAAAATGACATGTAAGAGACATATAATTCAGATTTTGAATACTAGTCCATGTGTCTATAGTAAGGCAAACCCTACGACCTTTCAAGGCTTCCCTAGTTTCTCTTTCCCAACACCATAAATGCCAATCACATCCCTAGCCACTGTTTGACAAGATGGGATATCCCTAATTCACAACTTACAACCTTTCAAGGCTTCCCTTGGTTTCTCTCTCCTAACACCATAAATGCCAATCACATCCCTAGCCACAGTTTGACGAGATGGGATTTCCCTAATTTGCAACTTAAGTTGAAAGGTTGTTGAATATCTTTGAAACCCATACCCTTCAACAAACCTAAAAGGCAACTCATCTATTATAATCATTTTAGCTAGTGCCTTTCTAGAAACCTCAATAGTAAAGGTTGTTGGTACAAGTTAAAACCCTTCCTCCCTATCCATTTTGGGTTCAAACGCGAAGGTTTGTTGCCCTTTAAGTCCATCTCTATTAGGGT
Source organism: Quercus tomentella (assembly GCA_028535165.1). NCBI lineage: Eukaryota > Viridiplantae > Streptophyta > Magnoliopsida > Fagales > Fagaceae > Quercus > Quercus tomentella. Next base: position 17,665,430 of record JAPQVY010000001.1, read on the forward strand.
TCTTAACACAATTTGGCACATGATTCAATAAATTAGTAGTACCATGCCCCTTACTATTAGCACGATAAGTTTTTTGGCAATAATTGCAAATAGCCTTAAAATGACCCTCACTAATCTGTATTTTTTCAAAATAATCCCAAGCAATAAACTTTTTCTTATTATTACCACAACCAGCAACTATCTCACCCACCTTGACTTTACCATTAGGTTTAGGTGGAAGTGCCTCAACATTAGTTGGAGTAGCAGCAGGTTCAACTTAGGCAGTGGGTTTATTGAGCTTTTGTTGCTGTTTTGTCAAAGTGCAGCCTTTATTTTTTACTTGGATAGGCTTATGATGTAGGACACAATTTACTATTTAATTATTGTAATTTATTATTTTTGGTATTTTTATGTAAAAAAAACGTTATTTTAGGTTTAGGTGATTTATTTCCTTGTTTTTAGGTGCATTTAATGCTTTTTAGGTCAAATTTGATTCCTGTTATGGTTAGGTATCAATTAGGAGTTATTTTAGATTATATTTTCTTGTCTGTCAAGTTTTAAGGAGCCCTTAAATAGGCCCTTGAGTCTGTAAACGTTTTTCATAGTTTATTATCAATAAAAATTCAGACTTGTGTCTATTGTGTTCTCTGGTGGATTCCAGGCCTATCACCTTGTGGATTCAAGGAACCCCTCGTGGATTCAAGGAACCCCTCGTGGATTCAAGGTTTACTACCAAGAACTAACAGTTTAGTTTCTGTCCATCAAAGAGAGCATCTTGTGTACTTCTCTTCAGGCTTCCGCGACATCAGTTGGTATCAGAGCCTTGACTTACCCTAGTATGATGGCTAATCGACGAGACGGTAACCACCACAACAATGATGGCAGTGACAACATCAACAACCCAGTCCTCACTAGGGCTGAGTTCCTTAATTTTCGTGATGAGAATCACCAATTTTGTGAAAAAAGTCAACAAATTATAGGTGAAATCAAGCAAAAGATTGCTACTCTTCTTGCTAGGAATTCATCTCACAATGACAATGACCAATATATTCAAAAACACGCTCCTAACTACAAGAAAATTCCATTATTTGATGGAGATATGTGTAAGCTAGATTTTATCGACTGGCTTCTTGATTTGGAAGAGTATTTTAATTTTTGGAAGATTTGTGATGAAGAAAAAGTGCGGCTTGCATCTAATAAATTGGACGATGAAGCAGAGGAATGGTGGGAAAAGATTCAAATCGATAGAAAGCGGCAAGGTAAGCATGCAATCTGCTCTTGGCAAAGAATGAAAAAAATATTAATTGATTTATGGTTTCCCAATGACTATTATGATATACTAGATTATACAAGTGTTGATTATAAATCTGTATATTCATATGAAAATCAATATGTTCACAACATGAAAGGTCAAAACCAAAATTATCACAGCCAAGTCCATGTATCAAGTAAAGGAAAGACTTTGAGGGTTGAGAAGAAGCAACCTATTTCTAGAGAAACTTTTGAAGTGGTTAAAAAAGGTCAAGACTTTCAACAAGTTGATGAATTGAAACTTGAAAAGAAGATTGAGTTGATTGTGGAAGATCACAGAAATCAAGAGATAGTAATTATTGAGAATATTGTGGAAGATCCACTTGAGGTCACAGGTGAGGACGAGTCCATCACCCACAACCCCCAGGTTCCGGTTGATTTATTGAAGATGACTACACAATATGTTGTTTTTCTTGGAGTAGAAAATTTTAATTTTATTATCAACCCATTTTTGATTGATGTTGCAAATAAATTGAAAGTAGATGAGAAGAAATTTTATGCTACACTTTATGAAGGATTCAAGTTTCAGAGCTTAATCAAGTTATTAAAGCATTCGAAGTATTTGTTTATTTGGAGCGGAAGATTTCAGATTTCAAAGATGAACTTGAGGACGAGTTTGTTTCAAGTGGAGGGGTCTGATGTAGGACACAATTTACTATTTAATTATTGTAATTTATTATTTTTGGTATTTTTATGTTAAAAAAACGTTATTTAAGGTTTAGGTGATTTATTTCCTTGTTTTTAGGTGCATTTAATGCTTTTTAGGTCAAATTTGATTCCTGTTATGGTTAGGTATCAATTAGGAGTTATTTTAGATTATATTTTCTTGTCTGTCAAGTTTTAAGGAGCCCTTAAATAGGCCCCTGAGTCTGTGAACGTTTTTCATAGTTTATTATCAATAAAAATTCAGACTTGTGTCTATTGTGTTCTCTGGTAGATTCCAGACCTATCACCTTGTGGATTCAAGGAACCCTTCGTGGATTCGAGGTTTATTACCAGGAACTAACAGTTTAGTTTCTGTCCATCAAAGAGAGCATCGTGTGTGCTTCTCTTCAGGCTTCCGCGACATCAGCTTATCACCACACCGAAAGCCTTTGGACATCATCTCAAGAGCCTATCGTTGAGTTTCGGCTTGGCTCTCCCATATTTTATTTCAAAGCATCAATTTCCCCCTCAACACTCAACATTCGAGTTTTCTGAGTGTCTTCAATCATCCAATTTCGTCCCCTACATGACTCATGCATAGAGAGTTCAATTAGACACCAAGACAAGCTATTAGCAATTGAAAGCACCTGCGGAATTTGCATAATTATATTTGACGAACTATTACAAAAAAACCCAAAACAGCGTAGTTTTGAATTTCAACATAATCTGCTCATAACCGGTTAAACCGGCCCGATTTTCGGTTTTCACGGTTAAACCGACCGGTTCCAGTTAAACTTTCTCTTCTTTTTTTTTCCTATTTTTATAATTTTTTTATATGAAATAATTTTATATACTATTATTATTTTTTTAAAATTATATTTTATATCATCAATTTTTTTTTATATAAACTAAAAAATTTTATACTATTATTTAAAAAAAAAAATTAAACATGAGAAATAATGCATTTTGAAAAAAAAAACATGAGATGTAGATTTTAATTACAATAAAATGCTAAAAAAAACATGAGATGTAGATATTTTAACATCCTCAATTTTTTTTAACATCCTCAACTGCAATGTCCAAAAAAAGCAAATATATATGTATATATATCACCAACCATACCGCCAAAGAAATTTCAAAATATTCTCTCCTCTCTCTCTCTCTCTGCAAATGAATTTTTTCAAGCGGCTGTGGTCTGATACGTTTTTCTTCTCTGTTTTGATCCGTTTGTTTCCTTCTTCTTCTTTATTTCACTAAACCTTTTGTTTTTTTGGGTATAAAATCAGAATCGGAATCGAAACAAGGAGGTTCGCAAAGCAGTTCGACGCTAGGATCAAATGAGGATGAGCACTCAGAGTGAGTTGGTTACATTGTGTTCCTACTAATTATTGCTTGCTCTATCAATCTTATTCTTAACCTAAATTCTCTCTCTCTAACACTCTCTTTCTCAGCATGCCATTCCGCTTCCTTTTGAATGCTGGGAAATCACTACCTTGTCGGATTATTCCTCATAAATTTCTTGACTATGTTTTTAGAACTTGTAAATTTTTAGCTAATTATTAATTAGTCAATCTAATTAATCTCTTTTGTTATTAGTATTCAAGAAATTTTCGATAAGGCGACATACTAATCCATCACTTATATTAAAAAAAAATTAACAATATAAAATATATGTAATGTTATTAAGAACCTACAAACATGACTCAATGAAATAGTTTGTGTTTCTACACAAACCTCTCCTCCCAAAGTATCGCCGATGTGGACCAAATGGACGTAAGTGAATCGAATAAACCAAAATGGACTGAACTAGACCGAATAGACTAAACTAGATCCAACAAACCAAATAAACCAAAATGCTACGTTAATATGGTTCAATAAGAGCATGCTAACAATAAATATCGCGTCAATTTTTAAATATTATATATAGATGCCTAAAAGCACAAGTAGGTTTACCAAAAAAAAAAAAAGCACAAGTAAGGTCCGTTTAATTCTATTGAATAATATTTTTATACACTTCCCAAAAATAAAAGTGAATTGTACACGTGTCAAGAAAACAACATATAACAAAAGTAATTTTGGGAGCTGAGTGCAAACCAATGAAATACTAACTCCTATCTTTTTATTTAAAAAAAAAAATTAATAATGAATTATTGACGAGTGTATTTTTCTTTTAAATATATGAATATTACAACTTGTAAGTATTCAGAAAATAAAGGCCCAATCCCACTAAGAACAGTGGTACCTTGTCTTTCAAACCAAGCCCAAACAATAGAATTTCTTTAGAGAGTGAGAAATACTTCAAGTGCAATTCTAAGCTAAATCCAACTCTAAGACCGAAGAGCCCAAAATGGCTAAGGGGTACAACACAAGTAGAGAATGAAAAAAAAAAAAAAAAAAATCCTCGGGCAGGTCCAAGGATTAGTTTCTTATATATATTCTGTTCAAGTTCTACACTAGATAATGCACTGTTCACTTTCTTGTTTTTCTATTTCCTAGAGAAAATGTCCATCCTTAATTCTTGGAAGACTCCCTTCCTTTTATATCCCCCTTCTTTACATCCTAACCCTCCACCTATATGCCTCCAAGCATTCCTAAGGATACTTGTCCCATCAAAACTCTGCTAAAGGTAGTGGAAAGGGCTACTAACTGTGAAGTTACTATTCAGGGGTCATTTCCTCATTAATGCAGCTAATAAGGTTGGTGCAAGGTATTCAATGCGGAGGAGGAAAGTGTTGCTTCCAGGAAACTTCCTCCTATCGTTCTTGCCTCCGTCGCTACCCTTTCTCCTTACCCTGGATCATCACAAGATGCTAGTTGTCTTGATTCTATTTCCATCCTTGGGTGGATGAAATCCTAAGAGCACATTCATCCCTTCAGGCTTGGACTAAGCAAATTATTCCCTGGTCCAATCCTCATTGGTCCTCGAACCCCCCACACAACTCATAATTATATATTTATAATTCTTAAGCCTATGCCCTAGGAGCAATTGTTAATAAAATCATTACTTTAATAAACTAAATCAACGAATATCTAAAAAATACTTTACATATAAGAAAATTCTGTGGGGAATCCCCAAGGGTTTAACCACCACAAGGAAGGAGGAGCCGATAGGCCCATTGGCGTGGTAAAATGTTTTTAATTTTTCATGTGTGCTCAAATGGATTGGGCCGAGCTACATTATGCCCAGTGGGGGGAATTGAATCTGCTGGAATTCGAAAAAATAAATATAGCTGCATCTTGCCATCTTTCTAGTACCTGGCTAGTAATATACTATATTCTCAAGTATTAGTTTTTTTTTTTTTTTTTTTTTGAGAAAATTTAGTTAGATTAGAAGTTAACACACAGGGGAGGGGGAAGTAAGACTCAAGTATTAGTACGTTTGGTGTAACAGAGGAAGAGTGGTGTCAATGAACTTCTTTATTGGATTGGTAAAACATATATGCATTGGTATAATATTAGAGGTATTAGATAAAGCAAGAACTACGTTTGACTGATAAAATCCTTGCTCCGAATTTTTTTTTTTTTGAGAAAAGTAAATGAACATAATATGTGACCTAAAGCCCCATTTGGTTTGGGTGATTTTCAGGAGATCAAAAAAGAGAGGGGAAAAATAAAGTGAATTTTGAATACCGCCCTTGTTTGGTTGAGATTTGAGAAGTGATTTTTGTTTTGTTTTGTTTTATGTAAAGGAGCATTAGAGTAAATTTATATTAATACAATTTTCTATTATCTTATTGTTCTTTTCAACCAAGCAAAAAAGTTTTTCATCATTTTACTTCCAACCAAACACATAAGAGAAAACTAAAAATTTGCTTTTCCATCCCCAACCAAACAAAAGCCTAATGGCTAATTTGAATTGAGGAATGAGAGAGAGAGAGTAAAGTAGAATTGGCCGAATATTAGGCTAATTTTCGACCAACCTTACTCTACTCCTCAATCCAAACGGACCATAAAAGTCACCATTATAGAATATTATATCCTCAATCCAGCTCAATGAGATGAAGCATGCGTTTGGCCATCGATTATAAGTTGGCTTTTTCCTTGAATTATCTACTATTTGTGAGTCTCACGCTATTTTTTTACTCACATTTATTTCAAATAATCTAACTTTTAGTTTTTGGGGGAAAAAAATCATAGTTATAATAATGCATATTCACACAACACTGATATCGTAAAACAACAATGTTTTACAAACAATAAATTTCAAAAACATTTTTTTTACAACTTATTGAGGTAAACAAAATTGTGGTTAGCACATCTTTTACAGGAGACCACCATAGACATAACTTCCTTTGTAAACCAATATCAACTTGCCTCTCAAATTCTCAACAGTTGCAAAAATAAAGCAATGTTGGCATTTTAACGTCGGTCAAACAAACACACATCGCTCGATCTTTATAATTTTTCTTTTTGGCTGGATAGAGTGTACTTGCATAAAAATCCCCTATAAATTCTGGAGAATGTAGTGGAATAGAGCGACAGAAGTTAGTGGAAAGAGCTATTCATCAAACCAAGGCCAACAAGCTCAAGCTTGTCACACCAAACTTTATTAAGTCAAAGTTTTGTTTAACATAAAGAATTATACATATGAAAATGTTAGAGGTACTATACATTTTATTACAAAAACTTACAAATTGAAGTATAGTTTATGCAGTAAAATTTGTTGCTATAACATCACTAGTATATATTATAATGGGGAAAACTTTTTAAATTCAAAATTTTAAAAAGCTATCCCTCCCTAGTGCCCTAGTAGTTACAGCCTACAGGTCCTTCCAAAATAGATGATATATTTGCTTGGAAGAAGGGATTAGGGGTTAAAAAAGGCCCAGGTCTCCAAAAAGCGGTCGGGTTAGCACATGAAATATGAAATGTTGTCGCATATGCTTAATTACTTAATAATTAGTCTATCCAGCATCTAAGATTCTTACTTTGACCAACAATAATTCAAGAGGACCAACTCAAAACAAAAGGAATTTGGAGATGAATAAGGATCATAAAATGCTGACATGGACAGTAGTAACAATACTAAAAACTTTTCTTTCTTTTTTTGGAACTAGATGGATGGATCCCCCATTCAAAAGTATTTTTCTCCAACCACTGTAACATTCTAAGCATTGAACCAAAGTTAATTACAAAATCCAGCTTTCCTAGCTACTGTAACTAGAACTTTAGCCATCAGAACAAAAAACCTCCTGCCTTTCCTCTTTTCCCAGGTTAAGAGGTGAATTAGAGAGAGTATAACTGTGAGAGGGTCAGATGTTGGTCAGCTTCTGGAAAATGCCACAACTAGAGTTGCTTTCTGGTATTGTTAATTGGCTGGAAATTTGGCACTATCAGTGAAGTGATCAACATTGGGTCACGTTGTCAATAAGGCTGGTGAGGCCATAAGAAATACTCAGCTTGCGGGTGATGATATATATTCATTGGAGTTCCAATGCTTGAAGAACCTGGGGAGTTTGAAGTAGTGATGATGTTATTGGATTGAAAGTGCTGGAAGAGGTTGTGATGGTAGAATGCTGCTGTCGAAGCATCTATTGGAATTCCGCAAGGTATGGCCGGAAGAGACTGAATTGCAGCAAAATTGATGCTACTGTTGCTGCCGCTGCTAGTCTGGGGTTGCTGATTGTGGGTTATTACCGGTTTCTGCTCTGATTCTAGTGAGAGCTTCAAGCGCTTAGCCACACCTCCGATGGGCAGAGAACTCTTGGCAATAGCTTCCACATCATACCTGTTCATCTCAAAATTGGTTACAGCATTTGCACCCCTGAACTTTATGGCTGCAATATCATAGGCCTCGGCTGCTTCCTCTTCGGTGGCTGCCATCATTCAACAAAAACAAATAAAGTTGAGTCATTTTTCAGACATACACCATTTTATTCTTTTTCTTTTTTCTTTTTTCTTTTTGTATGACCAAGGAATTTAACAAATCAGTCCAATTTTAGCCAGGATATATATATCTCAGGCACCAATTATCCAAAAAGGAATTGGACTACAATCATGATTGCAAAGAAGTTGATTGATATAAAGGATTGACCAAATTCTATTAGCTAAGATTAGCTTAAGCATGATCATCACTTCTATTCTCGTAGCTGAAATTAAACTCATATTTACCAAAGGTTCCAAGGTAAAGATCTTTGTTCCCAGCAACTCGGCCTATCCTTGCTTGCCATCTCCCCTGTTGATGATGCCTGGAATATCAAAGTAATACACAACTCATTAGTAGCTATACATTACATGGTATTGAATAAAACAGAATGACCAAAAAAAGAAAAGCAATTCATCAAAGAACAAAGATTTCAATTGCACATAAATGTCTAGACCTTGTTACACCCCTGTATATAGAGGCTCCCCTTGAAAAACCGCTACTCTTCCTGTAACATAGAGGGGAGAAAGATATATAAATAAACTTCTCAATTATTTGCAGATAAGGCTAAAAAACCTAAAGGTGGTATTAAGTTTACCTTCTCAGAGAAGCAATGAATTCTTGCTTTGTCACATGTTTCATCTCTTCCAATTCTTTGGTGTAATTTGAAACCTGAAAGGGAGTAGCCAATTTGGTGAGTGAATTAAGTTCAATGTTCTACTTTTAAGCTGGGCTACGTAGTTTTTCATGCAGAAACAAAAGGAATCGTGATTATATATGCCTATCTTACAGGGAAGTTGGTGGTTGCAGTGGGACCCCAATATTTGAGGGCTGCCAAATCATAAGCTCTCGCTGCCTTATCTTCCTTGTCATATCCACCTGATAGTATATCCAATGTACACCATTATAATCAACTATATTAATTAATATTATGGAATCCTAAACCACAGTTAGATCAATACAGTTTCAAAAGCAAACTAATGAACAGAAAAATAATAAGGAAAAGTTCTTACCCAAGTATACTGTAGAACATATTCGAAGGATGAGCAATATCCACATGTACGTGCAAGATCCGAAGTTGCATGCCAAACGTAAAGCAAGAATTTCAAGTTAATTACTAGTGCGGTCAAAATTTTTCTGACTGAAGATATTTTAGAAAACTGTACTATAAAAAGAACAATGCGCATGCTAATGCATGTGCTCAAAGGACACGAGTTCAATTCTTGAGTGAATAATGGCTAATTTTCTATCTACAGTGAAATGTCATTTTCTCTGTGTCCTCAGAAGCGAGAGAACCTCTAGGTTTCTTTTTCTTTTTTTCCCGAAGTGTACATATGCTTTAATAAATGATAGCACTTTTATTCTATAACAAAACTATTTGCTATGATACAAGCCAAACTTATCTCAAACTCCCAATCACTGATCAATAAACCAACTTTTGGGAACTCAATAGTAGACCTTTTCAGTAATCTTGATGAGATTTCTGACAAATTTTCACCACATTAAAACGTTAATGCTTTGTGTAACCAGGCAGCTAGACTTTACTTCTTTTCTCTTTTTCACACTGCATATGGCCCACATAATATATATTGAACTCAAAGTCTCATTCACAGTAAGAGAGACGAGAGAGTAGTTTTTAATTTTATTTTTATTACCATTGAACTCATTTAGTAGTTTTTTTTTTTTTTTAGAAAAACTTTCCACTAATTGAATTGTATGTCCTTTATGTTCTACTCATACATTTCATTTATATCAGATGTTACTTATTATTCGATCTATAAATTTATTTTTTATACATAATGTTATATTTTATTAAAAAAAAAAACTTAAAATTTAAACATTAATTAATTTATTAATAACATAACTATTAATCTTTGATTTTCTAAAAATTTTACAAACATAAAAGATATAAAAATATATTAAAGATCAATACAAACCATGTCCAAAACTTTTCCCGTTGGCTATATTACCATGTATGAATCAGAGACTCAGAATCATAGCCCACATTATCAGCTCTACCCAAGACCCACATTCAATCAATTTCGGCGACAATAGTGGGGTGGAGTGTGCACTTCAGTTTTAAGTTCAAATTTGAAATGGGTGCAATGGTCAAACCCAGACTAGCTGTGATGGATGCAAGAAAGCAAAAGCAAAAGCTAAAGCCAACTCATAAGATATCAGACTAGTTCAGAATCATTGAATTCTGTAACGTCTGGTGATAGATGTGAGTCGCATCAAAATTTTTAACCTTTGCTAATAGGTACGACCCTAGGTGTGAAGAGAGAGAAAGCCAATGAGAAGCGCTAAAGTTAACATCAGAAATAAACAAAATGGCGGCACATCCGATCAAATCAACTGAAGGGAAGAAAGAAAGAAACGGAAATTTCTGAACAGCAATCGAAAAAAAACTCAGTACCCATATTGTACATGCATATACCATCAGTCAGTCATTAAAAGACATGAGGCAGTAGCTTCATCGACCAGGTGACCACACAGAGACCCCATTAATGCTTCTTGAATTATTTTAATGCTTTCAAACTTCTTTTCAGTGCCACAGTATTTAGATTATTCTTTCTTTCTTTTATTTCTTTTCTTAACAATTACTAAGCAGCAGTACTTGCTTCTCCCCTAGACATTAGGGTTACACTTAAATGTAACACTTTATTAAAATGTAACATAAAAACTTAGTAAAGATTTTATTGAATTAATATTTATATAGATAAAGTGAGAGAGAGAGAGAGAGAGAGAGATGGTGTGGACCTTGACGCCCTTTTCTAGCCTGACCCTCCCTTCTACAGCTGTTGTCCCATAGATGCGCTTCATATCTACCTGTCCACCTGTGTCTGCATCAATGTTAAAAACAAATGAGTCAAAAATTTAGAAACTACTCTCTGAGACTTTGTTCTCTCTCATTACAATGACACTTGTATTAATCAAAGCCCAATCTAAACCTACATTTTTCACACACAATAGCTTGTGTTACATTTAGTCAAACAATCACATTATTAACAAGCATACAAGCACAAACCAAATAATAAAAGCGAAAAACAATTGGGGGATTGAGTAGTGGTACTACCTAGTGACTCCTCTGTAGATCGAAGTTCGCTGACCAAAAGTATCAGCAATCTTTTTAGGGCCATCAGACTCAACTGAAACAATGGGCTTTTGCCCAGAGCTGTGAGTCTGAGTCTGAGTCTGAGTCTGAGTGACCCCTAGTGACAAAGCTCCTCCTGTGACATTGGCACAGTTTGAGAACCCCAGCTCGGTCCCAGCTGACTCAATCGATTGACCCCCAAACTCGGCACATGCGAGCTGAGTCCTAGCAATTGAGGCCGAGTCATCCACTTCTGAGCCTGAGTTAGTAGAAAAGGCCTGAAACCCAGTTATTGTTTTGAGATCTTGTGGCTCGTTGAAGTACGCTGAACCCTGGTCATAGATTTGGGTCAGGGACGAGTCCTGGGTCTCGGTTTGGCTATCCGAGTACCGAACCATAGACGACGAGTCACCCAGAAAATCTTCAAGCTTTGGAATAACTTGTTGGTTTTGGATTTGTGGGTCAATCAAACTTGTAAGAAAAGATGAATCGCCAAGGTTTTGTGCTTCACCTTCTTTGACTTCATTTTGGTTTGCCCAGCCTACAACAAAAATGTAAAGGAAAACTCAGTAGCATGCATAAGAAGCGAGTCAACCCAGATTTTGTCATTTACTCAGCTATGAAAAATGATTATACTTGTCGATTTCTTCTATACTAGTAGATTTATCCCTACGGATAAACTGACAGAACAATATCATTGCTTTTAACTGAGAATAATCCAATCCTATTCTATATCCATAGCTCAGTTATACATGTCAGGCACAGTAGTTTTTGAAAACCGGGAAAAAACACAAAACCAAGATTCAAGACCATATTTTGCACTGTTTCTCTCAAGTTTCTTAGCAACCAAACAGAAGTCCAGAAAAAGTTGGGGTTTTTTTTACGTGACTCAAGTAAGATTTGAGTCAGTGATTTGCAGATTGGAAATACGGTGAGCTCATCAGACGAAGTATTTGACACTAAAAATCGTTCCTCTTGGCCGTTGAGAAAAAAATAAATAAATAAAAACTTTGCGAAACCCATAACAGGAAGCATATTTTTTTGTATATACTTTCCACAAAAGTATCAACATGTATATCCTTTTCCTGCAACTTCTCAGCAACCAAACAGGACTTAAGGTTCTTATAAATACTGAAACAAAAAAAGTTGGGATTTTTACCGTTGGTATAGAAGTTATCGATCAAGTAGTGAGGAGAGTCAGTGGAGGAGTTCTCATAGTTCATGAACTGAGACTCAGAGGACCTCAGCATTTCCATCGGAGACAGTGAGAAAGACAACCAGTTCGTTGAAGGACCCATTATTTCCTTTTGCTTTTATAATCGTTTTTTTTTCTTTTTTCTTTTTTGGCTTTCTGTTTGGTTTCTCTTAAATCTGCAGCAGAAGCAAGCACGGAACATTGTATATATATGAATAAAACAATTTTTAATAGGAAAGAAACAAACAAAATGAAACTAACTTTGAACCACGAAACTGAAATTACCTCAGCCCAACCGTTACTAAATGTTCCTCATATAGGATCAAAAAAATAAATACACAGTTGAGTACGATAATCACGAAGCCAAAATCAGTGTAAACCCCTTTTGACAGAGATATTGACAAGCTTCAACAGTATTGCTAGGTAGCTAAATAGGTGAGTGAAAAAAGGTCCTTAGCAACACAATGCATGCAAACCCATTTTCAAGGATTCAAAGAAGCGTCAAAAAATGAAACTTTCACTTTAGAGAGAGAGAGAGAGAGAAAAGAGTACTGTTAAAGTGAAAGTAGGGACTATTTGATGCTTTGAGAACGAGTGTGTGAGAATGAAAAGCAGGTGTAGGTTTATAAATGGGAAAGACGAGCGGTTTCTGCTGCCAGCCGGCGTAAAATCAGAGAGGAAAGAGTGAGAGAACCTGAGAAAGTGAGTGAATGAATTTCTCAAAGAAATCAGAGAGAGAGAGAAAGAGAGAAAAAGAGAGAGATTAATAGTAATACTAGTATAGTATAATAGTAATTAAATAGGTAGATAGAAGAGTAGCAGTAATTAAAAAATGTGTATAAATTAAGGGAAGTGACTTTTGGCACTGCGCAGAAGAAATTTTGTCTGAAACAAGGTCGCGAAAGATCCGGGCTGGCGGAAATTGGAGACTTTGCGTAGTTTCGTTTCGGTTCTCTTTTCTTCTTCTTTATTTTACATTTATGTCCCTACCTCCTATTTTATCACACATTTCAGATTCTTCACACTTGTCTTACATGCGGCTTTCCTACTTGGACTGCCATAGTGGGTCGGATTTTCATGTGGGCCTCCTCACATTCATTTCCAATTCAAATTTGCAGCCAACTTATTACTAGGGTTCCTTTCAAAAAAAAAAACTTATTACTAGGGTTATGAGGTAAAAAAAATCTTATTACTAGAGGATATACTTTCCAAAGGGTGAAAGCTTTTTTTTTTTTTTTTTTTTTTTGGAGGAACCAAAGGGTGAAGTTTGCGCCCAATATTCCAATGCACTGAGATAAGACACACCAAAAAAGGTAAAACACTGAGATAATCTAAGTTTCTCCTAAAATGGTGATGCACGTCAACTTTTAGCCATATGTCATCATTTTGACAAGTTTAATGTGCTGGAGCACTGATTTCAAGCAAAGTCACACTTTTCATATACGCATCTTTTTTTTCTTTTTTCTTTTTTATGAACTTCTAATATTTGCATCAACCTTCTCATAATATATCCATTTCAATATAACAATGAGATTTGCACATTACAAGAGAATATCCGCATAAAAGCAAAAGACAAATGTAATCGAAGTTTCTCCAAAAATGGTGACGCGCATCAACTTTTAGTCATGTGTCATCATTTTGATAGGACCAGTGTGTTGGAGCTCTAGTTCCAAGCCAAGTCCACTTCTTATATACATGTCTTTTCTTTTTAATGAATTTCCCATATATGCATCAAACGTCCCATAATATACCGATACTCATATAAATATGGGGTCTACGCATTACAAAAGATTATACATATAAAATGTCGTACATAGTGTACAAAACTCTCACATTTTTGTGAGGTCTGGAAGATGTTATGGTAAATAGTCTTTTCCCCAATTTTTTTTTTCTTTGAATGTTGGTTTCCAAACTCAAACCCACTACTTATTGCTATTGGTAGAAGGCACTTGCTATAATGCAAAGGTTCAACTCCAATTTAAATTAATTAGAATAATGGAAAAAATAAAAAGTTGAATTGTATAAATTTTTAAAAACAATGTAGTGAAGCAGTATTTAAATTTTCAAGTACATTGTTATACTTTTAACACTTTTACATTGATTTATTTTCTTTATTTTGAAAATTTGAAATACATGTTTAAACTTTAGATTAATCATTTGAATTGATTATTGGTTATGAAGAATAGTATGAGGGAAACTAAGTAAATTAACCTAGGTATGAATAATATATTATAGTTTATTTTTATATTACATTTTGTATGACTATTACATCATCATAAGTTTTATTTTTTTAGTTAATGTTGATAATATTCTCCAATTAATTTTGCTTACGAAATTTTCTTTTAATGTTGTCCCCTTTGCATAAAATAAAATACATATGAACCCCTTGTTGTGTATGCAACCCCCTGGTTGGAAGTACTTGACATAGTCAAGCGATGTTCTTGCATGGTTTAAAGAATTGGTATGGTCAAAGAACCAATTTTGATCTTGGTTCCGAGTTTTACCCAGTTTTAGGTGTTTTTATCATATCACACTAATGCTCGGTTTCCAATTGAACCAGTTGAACCATTCAATCCGGTCTAGTTTTAAAACTATGAATTCTTATACCTAGATTATAAATCTCCATATTTTAGCGTGATTTGAGGAGTTTCTTAGAATTTGATGGTAGGCTAATCTCTCCTAGTGAAAGCTTTTAACTTGAATATATACTACAGTCAATGCAGTATATATAGAATGGCTATGACAAAACTTTCGGTAAGTGTTTGGTGAAAGAGTAATACTATCAATCACACAATATTTTTCACAACTAATGACATAGTTTGTTATGATTGCATCAATCACTTTCAACTATTGTTGCAATAGATTGCGCAATAATTTACAAAAAAAAATAATTGGTATCCAATTCTTGCAACAATTAATTTAAGAAAAAAAAAAAAAAAAAACTACCATTTCAAGTTTTTTTTACTGGGTATCAAATTATTGGAATGATATATTTGTTTTAATTTATTGCAAAAAAAAATTTCCAATGCAACATTAGGGTGTCCATAGCATATATATATTATTGCAACAAATTAATGTTGAGGCAATAACATACAAATTTTTAGTTATTATTGCAACAACTTTTAACTTATAAATTCAATAACGTGTATGATATCACTATATTGATTTTTGTTGCATTATCACTTAATGTAATGGACATATTTTGGTGTAGAGTTTCTTCCGTAAATACACGTTGTTAGGTTAAATGAAGTTTGATTTTTATTGGCCTCATAATATTTTTCCACTTAAGTTTTTGAGACTTGATAATTTTACATGTTATTATTCTAATATATAACTGCGAATTGATTTTAAATTATACTTAACATTTAAATCCTCAAGTTGATTTTTTCCATGTCATATATTTTATTTGAAATGATTAAATAATTAGTTCCATATACAAACATAATAATAATAAATGCATATTAATAATTACTATAATTATCAAATTATGATATCATAGATTCATAATATTTTTCCACATAAGCTTCTAAGGCATCATAATTTTAATGTTATTATTATAAAATATATTTTTAAATTAAGATTAGTTTAAGTTACACCTTTTTTTTTATAAGAGTTTCAACATATGACGTCTGCTCCTGATGATAGCTTTTTATCATCAAACCAAGACATCAATCAGTTTTTAGTATAAGCGGGGATTGAACCCAGACCTCTTATACAACTATCAGAGACTTTACCAGTTGAGCTACACATTAGTGTTTAAGTTACACTTAGTGTAACTTCACAAGAGTAACACCATTTTTAAACTGTAAATTTATATAAGATCTAATGGTTAAAAAAAGTCAACAATCTATGTCATCATTAAAAATTTATTGCTTGCCGCACCATCTAAATTAATTCAAAAGTTTGAGAGAGAGAGAGACTTAAACACTAACGTGTATTTTTTTTTTAATTATGAAAATATTAGAATTAATCTGTAGAGAAGATAAGTTTCAATTAAAAACAATTTCTAATCACTAACACTAAGGTTACTAAAAAAAACACGTTTAAGATGCTATTGTTTCATTCCCTCTCTTTCTCTAAACACATTAAAGATTTTAAAAAATTCTAATTTTTTCATAATAAAAAAATCATGTTAAAGATGTGCCCCTTAATGACAAGGAATTTGGAAAGCAATAAATAATTGGAGAAAAAAATTGTATTTAATTAGGTAAGGATGTCATAAGTAATAAAATTTAATGATGCATTTTTTAACCATTAGATCTCTTTGAAATCTAAGTCCTAAGCAAGGTGTAACTCTAGGAAAATTACACCAAATTTAACTTGAACCCATCTCTTTTAAATTTATTTAAATTATGTTATACATTTATCCCTCAATTAGATTTTTGTAATGCCATGTTTTCTTTAAATAGTAGAATAGTTAATTCCATATGCAAATATAATCATCATAAATGTTTATTAATAATTATCATAATTATCAAATTTCAGTTCAATAAAATTTTGTCACAAAATTTTGAGATCGACCTTATAATTTTACATTTTACTATAATATATATATAATTTTCTATTCTATATTTAAACCATAAATTATAAAATTTTATTTATATCTAATTCTATTATACTTGCCTTTTTTTTTTTTTTAATCTTTTCTTCTACTTCTTTTTTCGATCAAAAGCAATCCTTGCAAGTTGCTAGACCAAGTCTTACACCTTTGCTTACTTGCTTGTACATCCTTTTGAAACGGCATGTGACACCACACGTGCAAGAGCCAGACAAAGGGAATGTGTACTGAGTAACGTATAAATAAATAAGATTTTAGCTCTAAGTACACGTGTCTTTAGATTATATATGCTCAAATTCATCAACATTTACTATATCAACAAAACACGTACGATCTTATTCCTCAACTATGAACAGCGTGCGATCTACGTTGAATAACTCTTGGCAATGTTCATTATCTTTTAGAGACAGAACTCACCATTATTGATGAAACTAATCCCCATATATTTCGCATTTAACATGAAAATTTTATATGATTTTATATGCAAATAAGATGCTAGTTACGTAATTATAGGTTTATGTAGGAAAAAAACTGATTCAATGCTCCAATGCATTAGATCCGTTGAGATGATAATATTCATCATCATCGTAAAAACTTCAGTATAATGGAATCATTGGACCCAAGTCAAATCTTAAAAGTTTATGTATATGAAAAAAAGATTAGTCTAATATTTCAATGCACTATATCTATTATGATGTTGATATACAAGTTTCAGTACAACCGAAACACTGGACCGGAGCCAAATCTTAAGTATATATAATTGTAGGTTTAGTAAAAAATTAAAAAATGTTGATGGTACGGGGGAGCAGATTCCCACAAATGGAGCCTATTCATCGTTCTTATCTTTGGCTTCTTCCTCCTTTGTTAAAGAATAAAGATATTTTTAGGAGCATAGACTCGTGTAATTAATCACTACTAGCTTTTGACCTTTGACTGGAAAGGCACGTGCACTCCATCTTTTAATTCGAATGCATCTCGATCATTTCGGTGACGCACGTGCATTCTCCTGTCCCGACATATATTAACATGATGGTGTGTTAAATGTTCGACTTTCTTTTCTTTATTTTTTTCCACTTTTTTCTTCTTTCCCTTGTCATTGCTATGATCAATAGAATAATTTCACTTTTGATGGTATGAACTGCGCATTTTGGGATTTTGTTTGACTGAGGTTCAAGCTGGCGTCCATTATATAAGTTATACAGTACATAGTAAAAGATCCATGACTCGACATTTCTCAATTTCACTTGATATGTAAACTTAGTGAAATAGTAAAATTACTTATTGTTGAACAAAGGTTTTAAGTTTGTTGTGGGCCTTTTTGTGGTTAAAGTGGGCTGGACTGCCTCCTGCGGTACTAGGCCTAAGTATTCTGAGTAAGGGAGTTGAGACCGGTCTAACTGCAACTCAATTTGGTCTGGCTTGTGCGCAAACTATGTCTTGTCTGCCGGGAACACGCTTACGGCGGGCAGAACTGTTTCAGATGGATTGCGGCAGATAGACATGATAATAACAAGATAAAATGAAGTACTTTGACATTTTTATTAAGGTAAACAGATAACCCTACTTAAGAAAAAAAAATAATCACAGTTTAACCACAATTATTTTATAAGAAAAGCAAGGAAAACATGGGGTATATATGAGTTGATTGAGAGAGGAAATAAATCAGATCAAGTCTGATCCGCAGGACCAAAACCAAAGAGGGAAGAACGCCTCTTCTCAAAATGAATAATCTCTCAGGAAGATCCTGCCGCGGAAATTAACCACTTTGAGGGAAGCAGACCTAAATGGTTGGTACACAAGAACACTTTTTGTTTCTGGCAGAGAGCAAAATTTTTAGAGAGAGAGAGGGAATCAACCTATTGGTGCATGCCTGCCGTTTTAACTCCCTATCTTTTCTTTCCTTCTTTTCTAATATTCCCCTTTCTTATCTTTTTCTTGATCCTTGTTTTTCTATTTCCTGGTTTTCAAGTTTTCAATATTGTGGTGTTTTGCGTCCTCTCCTTCCTGTACACGGCAAGGGTCTTTTTATAGTGTCTGTCGTGACCGGATTTTACTATTTTAGCCCTTAACCACCTTTGTCTGGTATGGGTGTACCTGCCGACCACCACTGGTCCGTCTGTGTGCCACTCACCATCGCCAGACAAAAGAAAGCTATTTTGTTTATTTGTCTATCGTGGCACTCTTTCCTGCTACGGTGTGGGTGTCTTCTCTCTCCCTATCCCTCATGGCATGCACCTAGTGGTTCCAGCTCAGCTTTACCCCTTTGGGTGGTATGTCATCCCAGCAAGACACTTCCCCCAAAAGAGCCCTAGCAGGAACCTCAAAATAGGTTTTCCCCTCTCCCCACCACAAAACCATGCCCTCTTACCTCTGACCCATAACCTCACCGTGTCCTGTATTGGCTGGGTACAGGCTGGTGAGGACTGGGCTTTGCGCGTGCCTCTTTTCCATGTATGTCCAAAATCTGCCTGCTGCCCATGCGTCTGCTGTGGTTGGCCTGCGTAGTCTACCGTCAGTTCTTGACTATTTTCTGTTTTCCCTTTCCTTTTATGGCTTGCCCTATGCGAGACTGGGCCTTGCTTGACGGTGGGCTTTGCTTTTTTCTTCAGCCCACGCTTTTCCCTGCTACCATCTCCTGTCATACCACTCTATCATTCCTACTGCGAAGTTGTTTTGCCTTAATCTGGCTGGGCCTCTTTGGGCCTGCCGTTTATTCTTCTCTTAATGACCCAGCAAGGCCATTGGTTCTTTTGTTACATCACCGGTGGGCTCCTGTGTCCCATTTGTTTTCCCTTGGGCGTCCCGGGCCCGTTTGCTTCCCTTGGGATTCCTTGACCCTTTTCTTAACTTTGCATCACCATGGGCTTTTACTGAATTCTTTGGGCTTCCCCGGCCCAATTACATTATTCCTCATCCTTGAGGTTCATGGGCTTTCCATCAACCCCTTACCTTCTTTGCTTTTATTACTTTGGGCCTGCTGTGGCCCATTCTCACTTTTCCACATCATATACTGCCCATGGTTTGTTTTTTCTTTCTTTCCAGGCTCCTTTAAGCCCATTTACCTCCTCGAGACCCATTTGTTTATCTCATGGGCCTGTGATCCATTATTCCTGCTGCTTGGGCTTAATGGGTTTTTTATCCATTTGCCAACTCTTTTCTGTCCGTGTTGCTGGGCTTCTCCCTTTCACTTGGGTTTCCGAAATGGCCATCAACAAAGTTCAAATTCCACTTACACAAAAATTTAATTGATATCTTAACTTGATAATAAGTAGCAATCACTAAAAAAAAAAATTACAAGTTTAAATCTTTCATAACTATCAAAAATGAGTCAAAATAGAGTTTATGAAGGATCATATAAGAAAAAACGTTTTATATCAGGAAATTAGACTCCTGCACACATACACACACAAATCAAACTTCCCAACCCTTCTTACATGAGAGTATGACTTAGGTGCCAAAGTTCGGGCCCATCCTTACCTACTCGTGGGGAATAAAAACTAGGGGGTCGTCTCTCTCTCTCTCTCTCTCTCTCTCTCTCTCTCTCTCTCTCTCTCTCTCTCTCTCTCTCTCTCTCTCTCTCTCTCTCTCTCTCTCTCTCTTAGGTTTTAACGTTTTTTAGCGTGTGAGAGTGTGTAATCCGATTAGATAAAACTAATGGTACTTGCGGGAGTGTGACCACGTGTATAGTCAATAGTGTATGGAGCCACAACCAATCAGATGAATTTCTTTAAAGTGTGATTGATCACCTAAAATTTAAATTGGTTTTACTTTTTTCCCCTTAAATATGGTTCTAAAGATCTTAGAATAGGTCAAATCAAGTCTTGAACAAGAAACACATACTTGAGTGTTTGGTTACGCAAGGGAAATATGTTAGACACCCTATGAAGCCCGACAGTATTTACTACATCATTTTGACTATCTCTTATTATATTGTGCAATGTAGTATAAATTGAATATTTGAATAGTTTAGGGGCATATGTCCTATAATATCATGTATGCATCAAGAATAATACATGAAACTTGATATTAGTTGTTAGTTTGGGGAAAATAAAACAATTTTGATTTCGAAAATCATTTTGGAAACTTGTTAACTGATGTTTAGGGTTGGATTTAGCCGATTAAGCTAGTAGAATCAAAAAGGTAAATCAAAATTTAAATTGGACCCAGATCATTAGAAAATTAAGATCCAAACTTGTAGCTACAATGAGAAGCCATTGGAGATGGTGCTATAGTTATTAGTATCGTACGATACGCGATACATATCGTATCGTATGATACATATTGTATGTAAAAAGTTCTGTATCGTAAGTACTCACGAATCGTACGATACAGTGTGCGTATTGTATGAATCATATCATACGATACATAGACAAATGCTTTAAAATGAGATTTTTTGTTAAAATTTGTACTTTTATTTTCATCTAACAAGTTGTTAAACTTGTTTTTAACACAAAATTATTAGGTTACTTAATTTAGCCTAATAAAATAACATATTCATAAGTTTTTTTTCCTCTCTTTTTCCTACAAAATTTGGACTACACAGTACACACTTACACTTCACTTTAAATTTTAAAAATTTAATTTTTATACCATGAATAAGATATTAATTGACAATATAATTATTTTTTATTTTTGTCATTATTGTTATAAGTCCAAGAAACTAAAATACTAAGAAGAAATGTTTTTTTTTTTTAATTATTAAAATAAAAAGAATAAGAAGAGATAGTAAATGTTAATGACGATGAATAAAATTTTAGGGTATGTTTGGTAGATTGTAATAGGCACTGTAATGTAATAGTTATTCCTATGGTTTAGCTATTTAGTAGTTTGATTATGTTTTTATTATAGGGAATAGTCATTCCTTATGAATAGCTATTCTTTAAAATAAGGAATAATTATTCATCTCTATAAGGGATGTAATAATTCTTCCTTAGTAGGTATAATAATTTCTACAATTAATATATTTCTAAATAAACAAACTTTTTCTATCTTTATCTCAAAAAATAAAAATAAAAATAAAAACAAAAACTTTCCATATGCACATAACAATTATGAAAATAAAAAATCATAAAAAATAACTAATCTCTCTTTCAAATTTAAAAAATATTATTTTTTAAGAAATATAATTATATGAGTAAGATATTTCTTAAAATATATCTTAAGTTTGATTTAAAATGCTTTCATTCCATTGTCTTCAAGATTTTATTATTGTGTTGTCATAAAACAAATGAATAGTAATAAGGATTACATTACAGTATTTTGTATTTCTTATAATATCTATTCTTATTCCTATATAATTACTGTTATAGTCTATCAAACGTGCCCTTAATGAAGAAATAAGTTTGCAAAAGGAGTAATTTGATTCACATCAAAATGGATGATAGTCCTTGATATTCATGGTGAAAAATGAAGTAGTTGGTTCAAGTTTTTCGTAGTTTATCTTTGGGGAGAATAATCCAATCGGGTATCGGCCCAGGCCTACAAGACCAGACAACTTTCCAACCTCTGTATTCCAAAGTCCTAATTCATGTATATTGGGCCAAGCTTGCTTCAAATTTGGACCCCGAATTCAAGCTCTACCATATTTTGTCCTTTTTGGGCCGAAAAATGAAAAACAAAAGGAAAATAGAAAAATATGGAGGTGCGGGGAATCGAACCCCGTGCCTCTCGCATGCGAAGCGAGCGCTCTACCATATGAGCTACACCCCCTTTTGTTTTAATCTACCATAAAGGTATTACAAGAATATAAACTGCGAACGATCAAAACGTGATAAACAGAAAAGCATTCAAAGTAGTACAAGCATAAAAGAAAAAAAAGACATTGTTGGAGTCAACAATCACGAATCTTGCATGAACCTCTACGATGGCTCACCAATCAATCACCACACGACACGACATCATGTAATGATTAATAAGCAAAATAGAGATGCCGTGACTGAATTGTTAAGAACTTTTGTGACCACTTGGGATCTTTACACATCTTGGGCTCTAGATAGATTGGGATCGTGATGGGGACCCATTTCATCTATAATTTCAATAATATTAGCAGCTTTCTCAAAAGATAGACAAGATGCATAAGAAGTACATAACAAATTTCTTTGATGTTGTAAAATTTTTTTTTTTGCTGAACTTTGATGTTGTAAAATAAAAGATTTGAATCAATCAATTTTCATATTTTAATAATAAGCCACGTTTTACAGCAGTACTCCAGCCTTGCTGTATTTGGCACACTAAAAAGAGGCAACAAGTAGCAGAATTTGTAGACTTGCTCTGCCAACAAAAACAGACAATCCTTTTGTGGCTCCGCCTACACTAGAAATTAATTAGTGTTTTAGTCTAATGATAAAATCAATTATAAAAAGCTGATGTTATAAGTATAAACTCTAAAATTTCAACTTATATAAAAAAAAAGACTATCCAAAATTTCCTTTGCCAACATTCTTTTATCCCCCAGTGAGTTTTAGTTGGGTTCAACGTGCATCGTGAGAAATAGAACTAGAAATTTGTTTTGGGGGGGTCAAAATTGGTACAAAATATTTTGTTCATTCAAGAATAAGAAATATAAATGGAACCAGAGGATTTAATTATTAGCTTTTTTAGAATCTTTTATTTTTAGGATTTTTTTGTCAATAAAAAATTATTTTATTTTTGTTTTGGAAGGGGAGCAACGGTTATGTATATGAAATTATGAATTAAGGGCCACTATATAGAAAGTTTTCAAATTAAAGAACTAGAGTTCAAGATAGCACACTTTATAATTATATTCAACTAACCCACCGCATGTCCTTAGCATAATGGTCACTCCCTAAGTATAAGTGCTTGTGGAGTGTGAGGAGTAAGGACCGAGATTTAAGTCTTCAGGAGAGAGTTTTATATACATATACACTTAGAGTATGCTATAGTAAAATTTCTATATTGTATATATATAAAAAAAAAATTATTAGGTAGTCGGGGAGTATACTCTCTCATTCTTACATGAGGGTGGGCTCCATGGTTCAGGAGAGAGTTTTACACACATATACACTTAGATTATGCTATAGTAAAATTTCTATATTGTATATATATAAATAAAATAAAATAAAAAAAATATTAGGGAGTCCGAGAGTATACTCTCTCATTCTTACATGAGGGTGGGCCCCATGGTGGATATGACTCACCCCAATATAAGAGAGAGGAAGTATACTCTAAGATTACCCAATAATAACCCAATCACCAACAATACATAAACCTGGCGTGAGTGAGTATGAATTTGATATCTTGTTCTTTTGGATAGGATGGACTTTGTAATTGACTGAAATGATATCTTTTTGATCCTTTTAGACTAAGGTATTATTTTATTTTGGTTCCTTAATTTTAAAAATTTTCATTATGGTCAATTAAGATTGATTGATACATGAGCAAGTATTCTTCTCACGCTAGGTGAGTATTCTTCTCTCTAGGGAGAGATTTTCTTCTCACACTGTGGGTGAGGACTAGGTTCTTCTCAGTGTTTGTCTGCAACTTGGTTCAAGATCAATGGGGTCTATCTAGTGTTTTCCATTTCACATGATGGATTCTGATTTTATAAATAAGTTGCAAAGGATAACTTTGACGGAAGAGGAGGGAGAAGTCATTAAGGTTGGGGTCTCATAGAGGGAAAGAGTGTTGGAAGAATGTTCACTAAGTTTGTTGGGAAGGTTTCTCATTACACGAGCTTTTAACCAGCATGTCGCCAAGGATTTGCTAAGGTCTGTGTGGAAGATGGGCTCGGATTTACGCATTGTTGACGTGGGGGATGATCTTTTTCAATTCAAATTTTCTATGGAGAGTCAGTTGAAGTGGGTGCTAGCAAATGGTCCGTGGAGTTTTGAGGATCACCCTCTGACATTACGAAGATGGGAGAGAGGTATGACAGCCACGTCGGTTAGTTTTATTTCAATGGCGATGTGGGTTCAAGTATGGGGTTTACCTTTTGATTTATTATTGGAAGAGATGGGCAGGGATATTGGCAGTGGCTTGGGTGAAGTACTGGACGTTGATTTGAAGGCGTTTTCGTCTAACCAAGCTCGCTTTATCAGAGTAAGGGTGGAGCTGCCGTTGGATAAACCATTACGTCGAGGAGGAGTTGTCGCAAGTCTTGAAGGAGATAAGGTTTGTATTGACTTCAAGTATGAACGTTTAGTAGGGCTTTGTTACCAGTGTGTTCGGATTGGTCATGAGGTAAGGGACTGCTCTGTTCAAAGGGCCCGAAAACAGGGGAGTCTTCCTTATGGGGAGTGGTTGAAGGCAAGGCATCGTAGAAATTATGGTTCTACAAACAAGGCGCGTCGTAGCCCGGGGTGGCGGAATGAGGATGACCAAGCTGATCAAGGGTATCAGAGTTCTTCACAAAGAAAGGAAAACGAGCAGGATTATCTAACAATTGGGTGTGAAAGTGGTTCAACACAGGCGGACAGGTCACCTGAAGGAGGTAAACTCGACGTTGCTCCGGCAAATGGTGGCGTCACAGTCGAGAAGGATGCAAATATGGCTGTGAAGAATCCCGTCCTGGGTTTTGAGGAGGTGGTTACGGAGACTGATCGTGCCATCCAAACCAATTTAGAATTTTTAATTTTAAAAACGTTTTCAATTGACTGTATGCCAGATAATAGCGTGATTTCCTCTGGCTTGATTGAGGTGGCAGTTATGGATGAGGATACTGTCATCCTTAATCGTGACTTAATGGGGAAACAAAGTGAGAAAATATCTCCACCGGTTTTTTAGGAATCAAGAATATCTCCATTGTTTTTCTCGGTTGGTTGTGGTAACGTGAAAGGAAACAAGAATAACAATAAGGGCCGGCCCAAAAGAAGTGGTCATAGAGATAGAGATAAAGGTGTAAGTCAATCCTTGCTTAGCCCAAAAGAAGTTGAGTCCGTGGAGAAGTCTACAATTGAAAGCCCGAAAACAATGATGAATTGGAAGAGGCTTACCACAAGACCTCAAACTTTTATCAATGCTTCAATTGCTGACATGGATCTTGGACATAAAAGGAAGCAAGCAGAAAATATGAATAAGGAGGCTACGGGTGTTAAGGGAGAAAAGAAACGTAGAACTGTGGAGAATGAGCAAGGTATTGTGTCAACCTTGGGATCGATGGAGGTTGCAAGGCAACCATGCCCGGCATGAAGATACTTCTAGGAAAAAAAAAAATCATGTTGAGGTCCATGTAAATCAAGAACGTGTCGTTTGGCATTTTTCCGGTTTTCAGGGCTTTCAAATTTTTTCTTTGTTTTCTTCTTTCTTTTTCTTTCTTTGTTTTTACAATGAAATCGTGTTTCTCTAGCGTATGCTAGTGATGCAAAAGAGAAAAAGAAGGGCATATGTCCCTATTTCTCTTCCCCATTGTATATATTTTTTTCAATTAATAAAGTCTACTATCGTTTCCTCTCAAAAAAAAAAAAAACCTCCTAGCCTCATAGAACCACCTCAATTCCTACAAGATTAACTTGTTTTTTCTTTGTCAGAGTACATGATGATGGAGAGTTGAGACATCTATCTCCCTTTTATGCTTTTAAAATGTACTTGCTGAAGATTGTCTTAGTCTTAGTATTAATATTTGAGATGTCAAAATAATATATAATTCCTCCGGATGGGTTGTCTACATAGTAGTTTATTATTCAAGGAGAAATTTGGATATTAACTTCGCAAATGTATAAATTAATGATAGGAGGGTTGTCTACATAGAAATTAACTGATTCTGGTTATATACTTCTAGGAATATAAGTATATATAACCCAATTTTCTTTCTACATTTTTGTCTAGTAGTTCAGTTCTAGGTTGATTTGGGTTTCTAGTTTCACTGCTTTTGTCTCAACTTATCAATTAAGAAATAATATGTCTACTTTTAATTTATTTAAGAACAGTAAAAGTCTACATAGAATCTTGTTAGGTGATTGATAAAAAAAAAAAATTGTTAGGTGTATAACCCCTTATACACCTAAATAATTAAATGAGTTTTTTTTTAAAAAAAAAAAAAATTAATAAAGATAAGTACGATTTCTAGTAATATGCATTTGTATAAGTGGTTGGAAAACTGTGTTTTGAGTTTAAAATGAGCGTTTAAAAAAGTTATGAGGAGTTGTAGTTGTAAAACAGAATTGTGAGTTTTAAAAACACTAATTTAATCTCCCAAAATGCCTAATCAAACAGATCCTAAAACTCTGAGCTACCATCCTAAAAGGAATATATGCATAGACTCCTATCATTAATTTATATATTTGCGAAGTTATTTTCCGAATTTCTCCTTGAATAATAAATTACTTGAGACAATGTCCATCGAGGAAGAAGAACTAAACATGAGAGTTATTATTATTATTTTAAGAATCAAAATTGCGAACTTTTACTCAAACTATGAAGTAAATTTTTTTACAAAGCTATTGTGAATGTTTAGTGCTATAGTTTCCATCCAGACTAGTAAAGGAAGTGTCGTTTTCACTCTTCAAGCCAAAGCATGAGCCACCCCATTACCTTGACGTCTTACGTAATCGAAACATACTTTTGCATAATATAAACACTTGATTTAATATGAATAATCAAGTGTCTCACATTATAGTGAGTAAAGATTTAAGTTATTTAAGTCTTTAAAGATTAAAACACTTCCCAATAAAAGTGTGAGAATTTCTCTTCAAGTGAATATATACAATTAAAATTGTAAAGGAACTAAGTTGTTTATAAATAGCTTAGGCTCAACAAGAAAAATAACTTCTTTATGCTTGTTTATTTACCAAATGAGACAAACTTAATCCTATGTTTCAATTATTAAAAAAATTCTAATAATCGAAAATCACATCCAGTAAAAAGTATTAAGTGAGACATTATCCTATGTTTGACAAATCTACCAGATGTTATTTACTATTCAATCCATAAACTTATTTTTTATGCATAATTTTATATTACAAAAACTTGAAATTTAAATACGTGATTGATGACATACCTATTAATCTTTAATTTTTTTAAAATTTTGCAATCATAGAGAATATAATAAGAAAATGTAATTCAATGGTGAATTTGTCAAAATTCACATCCAATAAAAAGATATTAAGTGAATTTGTAGTCTTAAGCTACAACTAAGTTTGTTGCCAAACTTTGTCCTTATATATATCATGACTATATTTAAGTATACATAATATTATAAGTTTATAATTATACAATTATAAAAATATAATTATGTAAATTTAAAATTGGATTGTCTAAGCTTATAAATAATTTCATATGATATCAAATTATTATTGTGGGGACCAGTTAGTCAAGAGGTATTATTAAAACTATACGAATTGAGCCTATGGCCCAATCTGAGGATATTAACCAATCCGAGGGTGGTCAAATAAGGTTATAATGGGAATGATATAAGAAGAAAAGTAAAGATAATACGTGATAAGTCCAACACACGTCCGAGGAGAAAAGTCATCTCAGAAACAGGGATCCAAGGTCAGTAAGAATGTCTTATTGTCCCAGACCTTCTTCAAGGTTGCATCACAACTAGGAGTTGGACGTTGGACAAGGGATGAGTAAAGGGAGGCAACAAATATCTTCAAAAACTGCTACCTTCACATTAAATGCCTCCCAACTAACTCTCTGGCCGCATTAATGTGGAGGTGATACCTGAACAGTGGCCAAGCAGCCTTACAGCTATTAACTGATGGTTCTGGGAGGTGTTGGATGGGACAAGAAGGAGTTCCTCGAATCTAACCTACACGTGTATGGTAGAGATGACACCAAGATCGTAGTATATAGCATGGGAAGATGGCCTAAAGAAAGGGGATCGGAAAAAAAATCAAGAGATCTTTGTAATAATACTGTGAACTCTTGTAACCTTGTTCATGTACAATACATTATAACATAAACTCCTCAGGCCGTGCCGAGGACAGATTTTCTTATCTCATTTGTGTTTAATAATCTTAAATCAACAACTTTTACTGTTTTTCTTCTGGAGTAGATCTAGTTCTTTCACCCACTCTCTATAAATTCATTATTTGAGCTTGTTGGGCTAAAACCCAATTTTATACTGGGTCTAATCCAAATTCAGTCCTTACAATTGGCGCCGTATGTGGGGAGAACTTGATCTGTTCTGAAAGAGATTCGGGTGCACCGTCTAAAATGGAAGAAGCAGGTCCACACCAGGCAGCGACAGGTCTACACCAGGTGGATGCTAATTTACACCAAGCAGAATCAAGGGGATCCTAATATAGCAATCCGCGTAGAAGCCTCGAACGGAGAGGAGATCGCGAGGGAAGTGTGCACACAACTCATACCAGTAAAGGTCAGTCTCGAGGGAAGAGCCGTGTTTCCCATGTAAAGAATGATAAAGACATGCAACGTGAAATCGATGAATTGAAGAGGGAATTGCGTCACGCTCAGCAAAGACATTCGTCGCCCAACTTCGAGCTGTCCTCTGAAGAGACAAATGGTGCTAGTTATAGACGGAGATCCAGAACTCTACCCAGCGAGACTTTCTCCTACGACGAGGAGTACCACCATAAACGAAGGTACAAGAGCCCGCCTCGCAAAGGCCTGGGGAACGATGCCATGAACAAGGCGCTGAGTCAAGTTTCTAAATCACCCTTCACATGAAACATAGAAGGTACGAGTCTTCCTCGGCGATTCCATCAACCCACGTTCACCATTTATAATGGTCGAACAGAACCTTTATTGCCAATACCATCAAGACCATGGACACACCACCTAGGATTGCAGAAATTTGTGGGACCATTTAGACCAGCTGGTCCGGGAAGGGAAGTTAAAGCAACTCCTGCATCATTCTAGTGGATGTGGAAGCCAAACGGGTTCGGAATTTCGGGGAGATGCTTCTTCAAGACTCCTTTTCGGCACAATAAATGTCATATTTGTTGCTCCAAGGAGGACCAAATCTTGTCCCTCCAGAGTAATGTCGGTATCCCGTTACCCAGTCGAGGAGTCTAGTTCAATGCCGAAGAGAGTCAAGGTGGGCATCCTATTGGTGTTGGGTTTTTCGGATGAGGACAAATTTGGAACTATATAGCCTCATGATAATGCTTTGGTGGTTACACTTAGAATTGGTGGGTACGATGTAAAAAGGATAATGATTGACCAAGGCAGCGGAACTGAGATAATGTATCCTGACCTATATAAAGGGCTAAATTTGAAACCTGAGAACCTAACAGCCTATAGTTCTCCTCTGGTAAGTTTTGAGGGTAAAATGGTTATTCCGAAAGGTCAGATCAGATTACCCGTGCAAACCGGCCCAAATGTGGTAGAGGTGGACTTCATTGTTGTAGATGCTTTCTCTCCATATACGGCCATTATGGGCAGACCCTGGCTTCATACCCTAGGAGCTGTCTCCTCCACTCTTCACCAAAAGGTGAAGTATCCTTCCGGAGGCCAAGTTTTGGAAATTGTAGGAAGTCAGTCCACAGCCAGACTATGCCTAGCAGCGGCCATCCAACATCGGCCTGAGACTGAAATCTCGGCCACTGCTGAGAACGACTTATAGCAATTAGAAACTCCAGTGTTGCCTTTTAATAAACCGGCCGATGAAGCGAAATGTGAAGATCTGGAAAAGGTAGTCCTTGGCGATGATCTGGAGAAGTTCTTTCAGGTTGAGGCTTAACTACCTCCACAGGAGAGGGAACAATTGGTTGAATTCCTTAGAAAAAATGTTAATGTATTCGCGTGGAGCGCGTATGAAGCCTCGAGTGTAGACCCAAGTTTTATTTGTCATCATTTGAATGTTAACCCTTCTATCACTCCGAAGAGACAACCACCTCGGCGTCCGTCCAAAGAGCACGCCGAAGCTGTCAGAAATGAGGTAACAAAGCTCAAACAGGCAGGGGCTATCAAGGAAGTTTTCTATCCACAGTGGTTAGCTAACACGGTGGTGGTGAAAAAGAAAACTGGGAAATGGCGTATGTGTGTGGACTTCACGGATCTCAATAAGGCTTGTCCCAAAGATCCTTTCCCTATGCCTCGGATAGATCAGTTGGTGGATGCGACGGTAGGCCATCCTCGAATGAGTTTTTTGGATGCCTTTCAAAGATATCACCAAATACCACTAGCATTGGATGATCAGAAAAAGACAGCTTTCGTTACTTCCACTGGAAACTATCACTATAAAGTGATGCCCTTTGGTTTGAAAAATGCGGGATCTACCTATCAACGGATGATGACTAAAATGTTCGAACCACAGTTAGGCAGGAACATCGAAGTCTATATTGATAATATGGTTGTAAAGAGTAAGGTAGTATCTGAGCATGTAGGAGACCTCACAAACATCTTTGAGATTCTGAGGAAACATAAGTTGCGTCTGAATGCGTCCAAGTGTTTGTTTGGTGTGGGTTCGGGAAAGTTTTTGGGTTACATGGTGACTCACCGGGGAATTGAGGTAAACCCAAATCAGATTAAGGCCATTAACGGCTTGCAAGCTCCTCGGAATCCCAAGGAGGTCCAAAAACTGATCGGGATGACTGCTGCTTTGAATCGATTTATATCCAGGTCAGCAGATAGGTAAAGATCCTTTTTCCTTTTGCTGCATAAGTGGAAAGGATTTGAATGGACCGAGGAGTGTGCTGTAGCATTTCAACAGCTTAAAGAATATCTATCTCAATCGCCCATCATGTCCAGTCCTAAGATGGATGAGGTTCTATTTGCCTACTTGGCGGTAGCCTTTCATGCGATAAGTTTTGTTTTGATACGAGTAGACAGTGGCATACAACGACTAGTCTACTACGTAAGCAAGTCACTTCACGAAGCCGAGGTGCGGTATTTACCACTAGAGAAGGTCATCTTGGCAGTAGTGCACGCTACACAAAAACTTCCCCATTATTTTCAGGCACACACCGTGGTTGTCCTAACTCAGTTTCTACTCAAATCAATACTTCGAAGCGCGGATTATACCGGGAGAATTGCCAAGTGGGGCACAATTCTAGGAGCTTTTGACGTCAAGTATATGCCTCGTACCTCTATAAAAGGCCAAGTTCTCGCTGACCTAGTAGCCGAGTTTGCTGAATTTCCTGAAGAAATAGATGTGAAGCAACATGGCATGGATGAAAAATCGGTTGGCCTAATCTCCACACAATACCCCTCATCCTGGAAAGTATATGTGGATGGGGCAGCAAACCAGTGGGGATCAGGAGTGGGGCTAGTTCTAGTATCTCCTAAAAAGATCACCATTGAAAAGTCATTGAGGTTGGGGTTCTCGGCTACAAATAACGAAGTGGAATATGAAGCTTTATTAATGGGAATGGCGATGGTACAGAAAATGGGTGGAAAGGCAGTAGAAATGTTCTCAGATTCAAGACTGGTCGTAGGCCAGGTAAAAGGGGAATTGGAAGCCCGGGATGCAAGGATGCAGGAGTATTTGAGCCAAGTTAGGCGTATACAAACAAAGTTTGAATTCTTCGACTTATCGCATATCCCTAGAAGTGGAAACACCCATGCAGATTCCTTGGCTACCCTTGCCACTTCCTTGGCACAAGATTTGCCCCGAGTAATACTTGTCGAAGACCTATGCACCCCTACCCTAATAGCGAAAGACTTGCTCCTGGTCCATCAAATCAAGGTAGGGCCGAGTTGGATGGATCCTATACTACTATTCCTTGAAAAGGATATATTGCTTGAGGAGAAGTCAGAAGTTGAGAAAGTACGAAGGAAAGCTCCTCGGTTTTTGACTGTCTGAGGACAAGAAGTTGTACAAACGTTCTTTTTCTGGTCCATATCTGCTTTGTGTATATCCCGAGTCATCAGAATTACTCCTAGAAGAGCTACATGAAGGAATTTGTGGAAGTCACACAGGAGGAAGATCTTTATCTCACCGAGCCATTACTCAAGGATACTGGTGGCTAGGCATGCAAAAGGAAGCACAAGAATATGTCAAAAAGTGCAATCAATGTCAGATATTCGCTCCTAACATCCATCAGCCTGGAGGAGTTTTTAATCCTCTTTCCAGCCCTTGGCCTTTTGCTTAATGGGGTTTGGATATTGTAGGTTCTTTCCTTAAGGCACTAGAAAATAAAAAGTATCTATTGGTCGGCACAGACTATTTCACCAAATGGGTCGAAGCTGAACCTTTGGCTAATATCAGAGATGTGGATGTCAAGAGGTTTATCTGGAAGAGTATCGTTACTCGATTCGGCATTCCACATACCCTCATCTCGGACAATGGCCTTCAATTTGATAGCAAAACTTTCAGGAAGTACTGTTGTGATCTCGGGATAAAGAATAGATATTCTACTCTAGCCTATCCATAAGGAAATGGGCAAGCTAAAGCTGTCAACAAGGCTATAGTGAGCGGACTTAAAAAAAGGCTAGATGATGCAAAGGGAAAATGGGTGGAGGAATTACCACATGTCCTTTGGACGTATTGAACAACACCTCGCCGGTCAACTGGAGAAACCCCCTTTTCAATGACGTACGGGGCCGAGGATGTAATTCCTCTGGAAACTGGCTTCCCAAAGCTGAGAACAAAGGCATTTACCTCGAACGGCAATGATGGGTTGCTGGAAAAAAGTCTAGACTTGATCGAA
The DNA here is from genome assembly GCA_028535165.1 of Quercus tomentella. Classification (NCBI taxonomy): domain Eukaryota; kingdom Viridiplantae; phylum Streptophyta; class Magnoliopsida; order Fagales; family Fagaceae; genus Quercus; species Quercus tomentella. Next base: position 17,698,592 of record JAPQVY010000001.1, read on the forward strand.
GAGTGAAGGGAGAATGCAATGGTCCAACTAGCCTACTACCAACATAAGCTCAAGCAAGGTTATGATATCAATGTAAAGCTAAGACCGTTAGCCCCAGGAGATTTGGTATTGAGAAAAGTTTTGGGGACTAATAAGAATCCAACCTGGGGAAAGTTAGGGCCTAATTGGGAAGGACCGTACCATATCACTTCGATGGCAGGAGTAGGTGCGTATTATCTGGAAGATCTAGATGAGAAAAATGTACTCCATCTTTGGAATGTAAACAATCTAAAGAGGTATTATTATTAATAAAAATAGTCCTGTTTAGTTTTTCTTTAATTTATTCCAATCATGTATCATGTGTTTCCCCATCTATTGAAGTATTAAACAGAAACTAAGTTATGTCAGGTTCCTCGGACCACAAACTTAGTGAAAATTAATACCCTTTGACATTTATTGAAATATTAAACAGAAACTAAGTTATGTCAGGTTCCTCGGACCACAAATTTAGTGAAAATTAATACCCCTTGAATTGAGTTATGACAAAATTATAAGCCAAAGTAAAGTCCATGAGCATCACTTAAAGCATTTTAAGGTACCCTGGACTTGGCTGTTATTTAAACGTTTGGATATTTTCTCTGAGTTGGAAACTTATTAGAATTGATAGATTAAAAATATGTCTTGATAGTACTGTGGATTTAATAGTCATAATTTACTCGGATTCTCAGTTAAAATATGTAAAACTATGTTTTCCCCCGTGTCAGCAACTTCGCTCTTTTATGGCATATGGTTATGTACGAACAAAAAATAGTCAAAGTGAAAATTGCATAAATAAAAGACAAAATAATAATAACCCATGTAAATTTGGAAAGGTAAAATGTACATCTCATTAAAACCTGTCTTAAAGAAAGGGAATTTCATTACAACAATTGTAACTACCCTATAAAAATAAAGAGTTATGGTTTTAATTTTATCTGGAGCTTGTTCTTGGAGGCCTTGTCAGCTGCTTCAGGAGGAATCACTTTCTCTTTTTCCTTGGGGACTTCTCCAGCAGGTATGGTAGTTGAAGTTAAAGCCTGCTCGAAACTTTGGGAAGCTGCCCCACCCTGTGGAACCTCTGCGGCCTTGTCCGAGGATGTATCTTTTGAAGCTTCAGGTTCTTTTGACTGCTCTTGTTGATTGGGAGGAAGAGGATCCTGAGGCTGGGCTTCCTTGGCCGGGACAGCAACTGTAGAGGCCGCCTCACCTTGAGTGGAAGCAAGATCCGAGGTTCGTATGGCTGGAGGGAAGTAAATGTTTTCTGGCTTTCTCAGCTCAGAGGAAGCCTTAACCCCGGCTCAGTTGAGAGCTTCCTCCTAAGTCTGAGCACAGTAGGCTCGACAGACGGCAAGGACCTTTGCCCGGAGGGTATCCTCGGTCTCGGCTACGCCGACATCGTAACCATGCTATTCAGCCTTTTCCCTAGCCTGCTCGGCCTCTATCTTTGCCTTCTCGGCCTCAGCTTTTAATTTTTCAGCCTGATCTTTGAGCCTCTAGGCTTCTTCCAATTGCTTCCTAAGGGCTGCCATTTGTTCCTTAGAAGCAGCCAACTGATCATTGGCCTCATGCAAGTGCTTCCTCTGATGCTCGGCCTGTCTTTGCGCGCTCTCCAGAGCCGAGTCAGCACTCCTCCTAGCCTTTTCCTCCTCAACCAGCTTGTTCCTTAAATCTTTATTACTTTGATCAGCGATGTTGAACGACTGCACAGCTGCTACGCGCCTTTTCTTCTCGTCATCCAGTTGCTGATAGCAGTTATTGGTTATCTCCTCAACCCTGAAAGTGGCTTGGACAGCTTAAAAGAAAAGGGTTAGTAACCTAACAAATGGCAATAAAAAAAAAAAGGGGATAGCATCATACCATGCCCAAATATCTTTTGAGGTTAAGGAAAACCTCGTTCTTCCTAATATTCCGCAGCTCGGCCATATCCTTAGGAAGTAACAGAGCCCCTCCAAGGCCGAGGCGACGTGGCACCCAATACCCCCGTTGAAATCCCTGAGTGATGCATTATCTCTCAAGGGTTCACCGCCAAGCATGGGTGCAGGAGGCCAAGCTTGAGGCTCTGGAGGCTGATTATCTCCCCTTTCCACGCCTCGCTGTGATGCCTGGCTAACCTTTTGCTGTTTTGCAGCTCGTTAGGCCTCATCTTCGTGAGTAGGACGAGACCTCCCGGTCCACCACGTTTTTGCCTTTCTGCTCTCTCTTCCTTTTCGGATCAACAAGTTCAGGTCTGGAAGGCAGAGATGACTGAGGAGGAGGAAAAGGAGATTTGGGAGGAGGAGGAGGAAGTTTGGGCTGGGTGGATTTCCCCGGTGCACCTCTTCCAGGTTGATCTTCTATTAATTCCATCAAACTCTTCTGGGGTTTCCTCTGGATACCCATTTCGTCTGATATACTCTCGGGGGATGAAGGCTGGTTGAACACTTCAAATTCGTCCGAGGAGTCTGATAAGTCTACGATCCCCTCTGAATTTTCTTCTTCTTCTTCTTTTTCTTCTTCCTCTTCCTCAAGAATGAGTTGGGATGAGGATGCTCCTATTGAAAGGGTGGCCACAAAGAGTGGTTGAGTACGGGGAGTACCTTCAGGAATGGGAATGCCCTCTGGAACAACGAATCCTTCGTAGGCAACACTAATACAGTGGAGCCAAGGATCGTTGGCTTTTATCACGTACTTAGGGGCTTGAAATGCGAGAGAAATGGGTGTGTACCCGAGAATCAGATGCGCCGCTCGCAGTTGACCGTCTGCTTCGTTTACGTATACCTCATACTGTAAAATTCTATCTAAGCTCTCTTTGTTGACTAAGCTGAGCTGAGGTTTAGTAGAATGCTTATCTGCAAAATCATTAAAATGGAAGAAATTTTGTCAGAAGTAGAGATATGGGGAAATAAAAGAGAAATAAAAGCTAAGACACATAAATCTACGGCTATATCCCCACCTGGTTTTCCCTCTTTAGTTGGACAGGGTAGGCCATCATGCCATTCCCCAGAAAAGATTAAAAAGTCTTCCTTTAAGCCTTTGTTTGATGTGGGAAGGCACTGAATTAACCTTACTACGGAATACCTTGACTTGAGGTAATATCCCTGTCCCGTCAGGTGGTGTAGATTGTATACCCAATTCACATCATGGTGGGTTAAATTTAGGTTTATTCTCTCGTTTAGAGCTTTTATACTCCCCAATACCCTAAACATATTTGGGGCGCACTGTGTGGGATATAGTCTAAAGAACCTAAGGTAGTTCCTAGTAATGGTACCCATGGGAATGGTCATGCCTCCCTCTATGAAAGCGATCATGGGGATGACCACCTCTCTTGTTTTCCTAGCATCTATCCATTCCCCCTGGGCAGCGTATCTCATGCCCATTGTTGGTGGGATTCTGTATTTAGCCCTAAACTTTTCCATACCCTCCTTGGACTCAACTAGACGCTTGAACTTACCCATTTTCTAAGAAATTTTGAAGAAAAATTAACAAGTTCGAAATGAAAACTAAGAGGGTTCAAGGGAACTTACAGGTTTGAAAAGAAGGTCCTCGGACAAATTTTTAGTATTTGTAAACGCATAGGGAGGTGAGAGAGAGTGACAGGTTCAGTGTATGAGCTCTAGGATTGTGTGATTGTTGAAAATAGGAAAAGGAATTGATTTGAAAAGCTATTTATAGTGGCACAGAAGTTACAAGCGGGAAAATTCCTGCTCGTAAAATCAGGAAAATCCTCCACCATTGGATTTACATCCTGCCGTTGAACGTGGGGGACAGGGGTGCCGCCAAAATTTAATGATGGCACGCTCTGGACGCCGAAGCGTCAGGAGCGTGCCTTGAGCAGGTAAAAAGGCATTTAGGAGATCGGGTAGTCAGAATAAAACCATAAATAGGATGGGCTGAGGATATCAAAATCCTTATTTCCTTCCGAGGAGTCGAAAAACAAGATTTTGAGGGGCTATTGTGGGGGCCAGTTAGTCAGGAGGTATTATTAAAACGGTACGAATTGGGCCTATGGCCCAATCCGAGGATATTAACCAATCCGAGGGTGGTCAAATAAGGTTATAATGGGAATAGTATAAGAAGAAAAGTAAAGATAGTACGTGATAAGTCCAACACATGTCCGAGGAGAAAAGTTATCTCGGAAACAGGGATCCGAGGTCAGTAAGAATGTCCTATCGTCCCAGACCTTCTTCAAGATTGCATCACAACTAGGAGTTGGACGTTGGACAAGGGATGAGTAAAGGGAGGCAACAAATATCTTCAAAATCTGCTACCTCCACATTAAATGCCTCCCAATTAACTCTCTGGCCGCATTAATGTGGAGGTGATACCTGAACAGTGGCCAAGCAGCCTTACAGCTACTAGCTGATAGTTCTGGGAGGTGTTGGATGGGACAAGAAGGAGTTCCTCGAATCAAACCTACACGTGTATGGTGGAGATGACACCAAGATCGTAGTATATAGCATGGGAAGATGGCCTAAAGAAGGGGGATCGGAAAAAAAATCAAGAGATCTTTGTAATAATATTGTGAACTCTTGTAACCTTGTTCATGTACAATACATTATAACATAAACTCCTCAGGCCGTGCCGATGACAGATTTTCTTATCTTATTTGTGTTTAATAATCTTAAATCAACAACTTTTACTGTTTTTCTTCTGGAGTAGATCTAGTTCTTTCACCCACTCTCTATAAATTCATTGTTTGGGCTTGTTGGGCTAAAACCCAATCTTATACTGGGTCCAATCCAAATTCAGTCCTTACAATTATTTTGTTATTTATTGATAAAATAAATAGTCTATTTTTGTAGTAAAATTCTATGCAACTTTTAATAATTCAATGTTGGGAAAATTGCAAATTACATTCCTAAAGTTTAGAAGTGTTTGAATTTTACACCTTGAAATTTCAAAATTTGAGTTTTATCTCTTATAGTTTTGGAGTGTTTGGATTTTGCACTCTGACACTTTAGAATTTAGATTTTACCATCTAAATTTTAAGGGTGTTTGGATTTTACACCATGAAGTTTCAAAATTTGGGGGTGTAAAATCCAAACACCCCCAAACTTTATAGGGTAAAATTCAAATTCTAAAATATCAGGATATAAAATCTAAACACCTCCAAACTTCAAAGGATAAAATCCAAATTTTGAAACTTGAGGATGTAAAATCCAAACACTTCTAAATTTTAGGGGTGTAATTTGCAATTTACCCTTCAATGTTAGTGAAGCCATTTTTTTTTTTTTAAAGTTTATAAATGAAAATCATTAGATTCAATTAACCCAAACAATTTAATTTCACCTCTAATTTAGTTATTAGCATAGATTTATAGCTAGGTAAACAATTTTAGTCGTAACTTAATATACATGAAAAAGTAATAAATTAATCAAATATTTCATAAACAAAATTTTGAGCTTGTTCAACAAAAAGAAAAGAAAAAAGAACCAAATTAACTTCGACATATAATTTAATTTGGTCCTAAGTTTGAACTTGACTTTGTATATATGAACAATCCTAAACATGTACTTCTAGTCCTGTCTTAGCTTGTTTACTTTAACAAGCCTGAAAATAGCTACTTATGCTAATCATCTCAATTTAGTCATTCAGCAATCAAAGGACATAAAACAAAGAACTTGGACCAAAGAGGGTTCATGAAAATACCAAGAAGATTCAAGGCTGAGACTGGCAAAGACATTCCATTTAGTAAGCGAGGATGAGGACCCAAACCAACCTTGCTTTTCTTGCTGGACCATACAAAAAAGTCCAACCGAGGCCGTCCTACTCCTCCTTTCTTAAACAAACATAAAAATCTCCCATGTCCCATTGAAATCTTTACAAGTACCTCTTTTTTTAGGAATTCAATCCACCGCTGCCAACTCTTCATCACTTTCCACAAAATTTACACATTTATTCCTTCCTTCAACACGTTTTACACTGATTTGCTTACCTCAACAACTTTTCAAGTCCTTTTCCGGTGCTGGGTCTTTCTGGAATTGTCTAAACTCAATGGATAATTAAGTCAGATTCTTCTTGTTTTTCCAGCAAATTTGAAGGGTCATAGTAAGTAACCAATGGATAATACTCCAGCAGAGAAGGTCTATGTTGCTGTTGGAAATGATCTACAAGATGGATTCAAGACCTTAGAGTGGACGCTTAGAAAATGGAGTTCTCATCCAATCTCCATCGTTATTCTCCATGTTACTAACAACATTTCCAAGGAATATGTTTACACCCCATGTAAGTTATTCAATTTGACTTTTAAGTTATGCTTTGCGTTTCAATTGGGTTTTACTAATTTCATGTTTATGTTTCAGTTGGCAAGCTTCCTGCTAGTGCTGTAAGTGAAGAAAAACTGGAAGTTTTAAAGAAGTTTGAGCAGAAAAAGATTGACAAGTTTCTTTCCCAGTACATAACTTTCTGTGGCAAGGTTCGGGTTTTTATGCTTCTGTAATGGTTGCTGAGATTTTTGGATCTTGTTGCTATATATTTACCTCCAGTTAATACTTCTCAGAAATCTTCCTTTTCTTTTTAGGTAAAGGCTGAGATATTGAAAGTCAAGAAAAATGATGAACCTAATCAAAAACTCATTCTTGATTTGATTTCTGAACTCCAAATAACCAAATTAGTCATGGGGTTTACATTCATGAAGTCCTCATCCTGGTATGTACTACTTCTATGTACTAATTAGATGAATTTGGTTGATTTAGATGACTTCAGTGGTTTAATTCAATCATACATCTTTGTATCTATAGGAAATCAAAGAGCACGATTAGTGGGTCATTCTACGTTTTTCAAAACAAGCCTGATTTTTGCGAGTTTTACATAATCTGTGGAGGAAAGCAAGTTTTCCTCAAAGGACAAAATGATGAAGGAATCATGGAAGATGATCAGGGAGTTGTGGTAGGAAAAGTGAAAGACAAAACTTCTATCAAAGATTGGATAGAAAAGATTTTCACTGATCCTTCAGCTCATTCTTCAAAAATGAATTCTCGTTTCTCACCCACTTCCTCAATGGATTTGGACACACGCAATTCACAAAATCAGTGGGAAACCCATGTCGGAGAAATTGAAAGTTATTTCCAGCTTTTGGTGTCTTCAGATTTGGATGAAGATAATAATCATGATCAAGACAACAATAGTCCAACGGAGTCAGATATGCCGGAATACACTGATTCTAATCTGGTAATTCTAAAATATCATTTTTTTATTTTTTATTTTTTTTTTATTTTGCAATATGTGGCTATAATTGCAACTATTTTTATTTTAAAAAAAAAAAAGTTCTTGTCCTAGATTGGACTTGGAGTGGTTGTAAAGAATATGATGTCTTAGTTCGACAAGTCCACTTCGCTTTTTTGCAGCGATGAAAATTTTACTCGGCTTATCCTTCTTTTGACTATACCAGCCATGTGATATTGATAGGATTTGGATGCTAGGGTACCACTGTCATTTTCAAATGTGTTACCTGTCCCTAAAAACTGGGGTCCCTGTTATGGTCTATTCTTTGATTTATTTTTTTTCTCTTATGAGCTAAACAACTAGTTCCATGTTTTTTTTTTTTTTGCCTTTTTGCGAAAAGTCAAGAAATTAAACTCTTACTACTTAATTAGCTGCTTTATCTTTATCATATCAAATCATGTGCTGCTGCTATATTATCTTCTTTGTATATATATGCAAAATATTAAATTTTTTTACTTAGAATTAGTAAATTTTTAATTACCTTTCCAATAAAAAAAGCAAATAATTTTCCTACATTATTGTCATGAATTATTCTTTTTCAATCTTGGATGATATTTGCCTACATTATTGTCATGAATGATTCTTTTACATTTTAGATTTTTATTTTTTTTTAATTTTGGTTGATAATTCGATAGTTACAACAATGGGATGGAGGGATTTGAATCTTGACCATTTTTATGGGAAACACTAGAGAGTGTTAGTTGAACTACAAAGCTTTTGGCTTTTTGGATGATATTTACAAATTCATGCTTTGTTCTTTGATGCCCCTTTGTTATGAGACTAAGAAACTTCTAAACCAAAATTAATATTTGAAGTCTCTTTCTCTCTCCTTTTATCCTCTCCCTTCTGGTCTTTACAGGAAACGTGTACTTTGTTTTCTTCATAATCATATAAATTATTTTTATTATTAGTTTCAACTTTCAATAGCATTTCATGGTTATACTGATTTTCTAATACTAAAAAAAATGGTACACTATCAGAGTCTCGCAGAAAAAATTGAATCTCTAAGAAGAAAAATTAGTGAAGCTCAGCAAACAGTCCAAATGAAGAGAGAAGAAGCTAAGGAAAACGTTGAAAGGCATTCAAAAGCTCAATGGATCCTTTCTTTATGCAGTCAGCGGGTAATATATAAGCTCTTAGGTTCCTATTTGACAAAGCATTTCTCTTTTCTTATTAACATCTTTCATGTTATGTAGACTGAAGAACTTGAAGGTTGGATAAAGGAAGAAGTTAAAATGCGAATGGAGATGGAGAAAGAATTAGAGGCCGAAAAAGAACACATGAGTGAAGTAGTAAACGACATTGAAGAAAGCAAGAGTAGGCTAGGTTCACTTGTAGAACTCCAAAACGAGCTCTCTAACAAGCTCCAAATTTCCACATTGGCAAAAACTCATGCCGAGGCTCAGCTAGAAAAGGCGGTAAGGACAAGGGGCGAGATGGTTAGGGACATCGAGGAATTGAGGAGACAGAGAGATGTGCTTAACAGGAGGATTGAGTTTTGCAGAGAAAAAGATGCAATTAGCATGGTTGCAAAAGTGAACGAATTGAGTTGTGGTTATAGGGAGTACACAATTGAAGAGATCAGATTAGCCACTCGTGAGTTTTCAGAGAGTTTGAGATTGAAATCTGGAGGAGATTGGAGCAATGTGTATAAAGGGCGCATGAAACATGGCACAGTTGCAATCAAAACACTCAACTCATCAACTGAACTATCAGACGAAGTTTTCCATGCTAAGGTAACATTCACTTCTTTTTAATACAATGTCTTATTCATGATTCATCTCTATGCCTAGAAATTGTCTTTTGTAGCTGTCATAACTTTCATTGGACTATGTCATAAAATTCAGCCAAAAAATAAAAAAGACTATGTCATAAAAAATAGTATTTTTTTCTCTATCCAGGTGTTTTGCATTCTTAAAATATAATGAAGAGTGCTTTCTCAAATGTAAAATAAACAGTGAACACCTCTTGAAATCGCTTACTTTTAGGCCAAAAATCTTTGGTTTTTGAAAGTATGAAGGACAAAATAGGAACATTTTCCACTAACCAAGCACACCCTTTTTTTTAGAGCTTATTTTAGGAACAACAAGCAGGATAACCGTGTACGTGTGACAGGCAAATTCATTATTCATTGTATAAAAAGAATACATTGTGAAAATAGATGCAAGAAATTTATAAATTGCATTAAAGAAAAATAAGAAAATATATAATAATATCTTCATTCTATATAATCCTTAAGTTTATTGGTTTCAACTCTCAAGCAATATAAAAAATATTGATCAAATACGATTAGTGCAAAAACAATTGATTTGAATCGATTGCTAAAATTTAATAAACTCTGGATAAGTTTTACATATTATTTGATATCTTTAAATATGGATTTACTTGTGGTGTTTGACTTAAATTGATTATAACTAAATATGATTTAAAAAAAATAGGCTAAAATGTTTTAGTATATTATTCACGACATTAAATGAAATATATATTGACTTGTTGCATTATTTTTGGGTAAGCAGACTTGTTCCCTTTTTTTCTTAAACTGATTGGAATTTGGGAAAATTATTTTACTCAAAAAAAATTTGGGAAAATTATAGTTGTTTACAGTTTTAATTATTTTTAATGTATTGACTTTTCTCAAAAAAAAAAAAAAAATTAGAATTAGTTGACCCACACACACATATATAAGCATTTAAAAAAAAAAAAAAAAACTTTCAAGCAATATTAAAATGGTTGACCAAATTCCAACTCACGCAAAAAGTTGATTACCTCAAATTTAATAAACACTTTATAATTTCTTCAAATATGTTAAATTAATATTAGTTTAGTACTTGCCTTAGATTTCTCTTCTTAGATATAATGGGATTTTAAATCTATTGCATCTATTATATGATGGTTACTTCTAAAAAAATTAATATGTAGGTTTTTTTCTCTCTCTCTTTTTTTTTTTTTTTTGGGGGGGGGGGGGGGGGGGTGGGTAGAGGGGATGTGAGCAACTCGTTCGTTTCCTTCTTTCTTAAATTAACTGGCTCTATTTTAGTTATTCACTAATAATGTATCTGTGTGATTCAAGGATCAAATGGAAATTATATGTAAATTAACAAATTAATATTATCATTGAAATTGAATAATGAAATCAAATAGCAGACAATGAAAATGAAAGAAATAAATCATTTTAAGTTGACAAAAACACATTGTGTAATATAAGCTTTTATTAAAAAATAAAAATAAAAAGATTATGACTGAAATAATTATAAATAAATAATGAACATTTTTTTTTTTCAACTTCTTCAAACTTTTGATAATAAAATTTTAATTGAAATGGTCTTTTAGGATGAATTTGAATACCGCTTATTTGCTGAAAATTGAAAACTTATTGCTGAAAATATTGTAGCAAAATAATTTTTAAAGGTGTGAATAGTATTGTGGAACCTAAATTTACCTAGAACTTGTGTTTTGCTGAGTTTGGTGGTACGTGAACAATACCCATGGGACCCACTAAAAAAACGCAAAATGCACTTGCCCAATCCAAACGCATGCTTAAACATCTAAATAATTTTATAGCTAGTTTTACCTGGAACAAACTATTTTCATAATAAAAGATTGTCTGCGCATGAGAAAATGACGTTCACTTAGCGCAACCACAATGTATAACATATAACTTTTATTATATAACATTGTTGCATTAGGAATATACTTGTATGATGCACAGATTAATTAAAAACCAAATGAAAGAAAATATTTCTGTAATTTAATTTAAACTAAACAATGAAATAAATTGTACAAATTAAAGAACAAAAAATAGTTTAAAGTGTTATGTGCCAAAAGCACATCATCTAACTCTGAGAATTATTTTATTTTGTTTTGCTAACGAAGGTGTCCAAAGTCCTTGGAGGGTTTGATTATTCCTTTAAGTGTGTATAGTCTCTCATTTCACAAACGCACACCAAATAATTACAGAGAGGAATTTCTTTGGAGACAACCTCAAGATATTAGGTAAAGGTTAACTTATAGATATCATGAGACTTTAGGAACCATTAAACCAACCCTTTAGGTTTGTGTAGGTTTAATATTTTATTAAAACCAAAAGTTATAATTTAAATTATACAACAATTTCAATAAATAATAAAACTTCTTTTAGACTTATTAAACTTTTGGTAATTGAATTTTTATCAAAACCATAATTTCAATTTCTTTAAAAAAGTATATTAAAAGTTTATATGTTCTTTTTGTGTATCACATAGCAAAAGCATGTCCCATTCCTACAACATATAATGCTTACCTTAAACTATACCATGCAAGCATGATATGTAATACCCAATTTCTATAATTTAAATAAAAAATATTTTAGATTATTAAAATTATGTATATTAAAAATGAAACTTTTTAAAAACAAAATTCTAGAAATTTTCTGTAATAGAATTTTAATTGGAGTAGCATTTTACTATTTTAAACTTATTAAAAATTTGGTAATAGAATTTCAGTTAAAGTAAATTATATTCATGTAAGAAATCAATATAATTTTTATTACAATAGAGTATTAGTAATTTTGAACTTAAAACATAACAATACTAAATTATTTATAGAGATGACCTTTTGAGAACTGACAGAGGCGGCTATTATTTATGCTTAAGATCAGATGACTTAGATATGGCCTTTTACATAAAACTGAGAAATGAGAATAAAAGGAAAAATAGTGTCTTACAAGATATTGTATTGTTATGACTAAAAATTTGTTACTTGAAGCCAAGCAATAAACTATACAGTAGAAATTTGTGTCATTTCCAACCGATTGCTGTTTGGTAGCATTTTATGACTCACCATGAATCTGCTTATTTTAACTATATCATAATATTTAATATTTTTATAAATATCTACCATCCCGAGGTCCTTAATGGCAGTATGATTTTATTGACCATGGATTAGCTATAGTTGATTTCTTGTGTTTTGTTGTAGATATGATATATGGGTCCTCATTCTTCCTTTTCTTTTTTCTTTATTTGTCTCTCTGTTGACCGATGCTATATATTTAGATTTCTCCAGTAATTAAGAAAGCATCAAAGATGGCAGTCTGTCAACAAATACATTCCAAATTACTGTTGTTGATTGAATTAACTCTGTTTAGGAATAGGTTATTACACCAATTTCATCATTTGTACTGTAGCGTTTGAAAATTTCGAATTGAATCAAATTAAAATTGGTGGATGATTACATTAATTGACTATAGATTAGTAACAACGATATTCAAACATGTCACAATCTTGGGTAGCAGCACTGTAGAGTAAGAATTTTGCACCTATCACTTTGGTAGAAAAATTCAAACCAATAATCAATAAAAAGGAATTCGCAAAGTCAAGCCGCAATTTTTGTTGTTTTTCTAAAAGATGTAACATAGTGGTCAGAGCTTACCGAAAGAATAATTCTTTCAGAGTTCTCCAAGATGAAACTTTGAAAAAAAGGGATCTTATTCAATGAATCAACAGGGCTGCAATGTTGAGGTCAATGATTAGAGATATACTGTATAAACATGTTTGATAACTAATAGTTTGCAGAGTGGTTCTCAGTAATAAGGATGAGACAGTATTATGAGACATTTCTCTCACGTGCATAGATATCTCATATTGTGAGGAAGTTGTTTCCTGACTTATCTTCTCTGTCTAGAGGACATCCATTTCGTCCAACTACTATTTATGGGATATAAATTTTATCTTATTATGGTAAATATATGATATTGATGTATGTTATCCATTTTTTATTTTAGAAAGTTTCTAGAAAATCTATACATTTTTTTTTCCTCTTCTATGATTTGTTAATTTGACTGAGATCGACTCCTTATGTGTAGGTGAATCTGCTTGGCCATATCCGACACCCACATTTGGTAGCCATGGTTGGTTTTTGTTTGGAGCTAAAATGCATGGTGTTTGAATACATGCACAATGGTAGCCTACGAGACATGTTATTTTCCTCCCATGGAAGTAGCTTTAGGACGAGAAGTCGGGCCCTTCGATGGCATGACCGGGTCCGTGTTGCGGTTCAAGTTTGCTCGGGCTTGAGCTTCCTTCACTTGATTCAGCCCAGGCCCATGGTTCATGGCCACCTTTCAACATCCAGTATCCTCCTCGATCGAAATCATGTTGCAAAGATCAGTGGGTATGAGTTCTCACAAGAAGACCGTGATGAATATGTATCCGATGTGGGATTGGACATACGGGCTTTTGGGGTTGTAATGTGTGAGCTACTGACTGGGAAAAATTGGGCTGGGCTTGTTGAGGAGGCAATGACATTGGATAAGGCAGCCCTGGTCCAGAATGTGGACGGAACTGCTGGAGATTGGCCTTTGGATTTGGCAGAGGAATTTGCGGGCTTAGCTTTGAGGTGTTTGTCCATTGATTGTGAGCCCAATACTGATTTGAACATTTCAAGGGTAATGGAAAATCTCAATAAAATTAAGTATAGGGCTGATGCTCTAATGGCAAGAGGTGGGCCTCAGGTAGTGAGTAATGACGATGATACAGACGATGTACCCAGAGTTTTCATTTGCCCCATATTTCAGGTTCGCCTCTTAACCCATTTTCCAAACCAATTTCAACATGTAGTACATATAGACTTAAGAACTTGGGACAATGTTTGGGCCTAACTCGGGCCCACTTTTCCTCTACAAGCACCGAAAATTTCACCAAAGATTTCACACACTCTCATGGTGTTGCCACTCACTTCAAAAGGACATAGCATAACTCATGACTCTAGGGATGGCAATTTTTCCCCGCCCCGCTTAACCCGCCCCTCCCCGCTTCGCCCCGCGTGGGTTTTCCCCGCCCCGCAAAGGCAGTGGGGTGGGGATGGGGCAAGATTTTAGCCCCGCACCACAGGGCGGGACGGGGATGGGTTTAGACTTTTTAGACCCACCCCGCCCCGCCCCTCCCCGTCCCCGCCCCGTCCCGCCCCGCATTACTAAGGGTTATAATTGTAAATTTTTCATACCCTAAAACCCTACTATTTAAATAAACATATTAATATTAGCATATTTTATTCTACCCAATATGATTCTCTGTCTTTATTTTGTTATGTGTTATACTATGAGATTTTTATTTTTTTATTATTTTTTATGATTGTCTTGTTAAACACTTGGATATATTATTCAATTTTTTCTAAAAATTGATTTGATTTGATGGAATAAATTTTTAATTTCAAGTATACTTTTATTAATGAAATAAGTTTCATTAAAAAAATTGTACTAGTTGTAGGGCAAATTAACAAAAAGTAGAGTTTTACGGTGTGGGGCGGGGCTTCGCGGGGCCCCAAGGGGCGAGGATGGGGTGAGAAAGTATTCCCCGTCATGCGGGGCGGGGCGGGGATGGGGCAAGACAAAACCATGCGGGGAGGAGACGAAGACCCCATCCTTCGGCCCCGCCCCGCCCCATTGCCATCCCTACGATGACTCTAACAATTCAATGCACTAAATCTGATAACGATACACTTTAGTGCATTGAATCCGATACGATACGGACACATGTTATCACATGTTCGCATATATTATCATGTGTTCGTATTGTGTCAAGTTTAGTGTATAGGAGTATTGGATCCAAGTCTTTATCCTTAAAAAAAATAAAATAAAATAATGAACTTAGTTGGTAAAGAGTAAAGACCCAAAGTAGGTAAAGAGTAAAAACCCAAAGTTGGAATTTTATTATTATTATTATGTCAAATTAGGAGGTTTGGTATTATGGATATTGGGAAAAATAAGAAAGTAATAATGTTTCAATCAACCCATATATCCATTGTATTTGATAAATGAGATCCATATATATTTGGGTGCAGGATATAATGAAGGACCCACATGTGGCAGCAGATGGATTTTCATATGAGCTAGAAGCCATAAGTGAATGGCTATCAACAGGGCATGATACTTCACCCATGACAAACTTGCGCCTCATTCACACCGACCTTACTCCTAATCGCACCCTTCGTTCCCTCATTCAGGATTGGCAAAATAAAACATCAAGAAGAGGTTCATCAGTACAATGATTTGTTTTGTATTTAATTTGTACAAACAAAGAGCAAATTGAGCTTTGTTCATTCTTTTCCACTTCTAATTTGGTCTATGACCTGAGGTTGTTCAAGAGAAAGAGTACGCGTGTTTAAGGCTTCACAGTGTAAGTAATTAACTTCTCAGATATAAAGTGTTACTCTGATTTACCAACTTTTTAAAGTCACTATTTTGATTGGTTTAAGTGTTAAGATGGACCATTGAGACCAATTTTCTTAGATTCAATGTAGAAACAAGAGGGAAACAAAACTTAAAAAGGGTACAAAAATAGCTCTTAGAAAGAATATTTTACAATTGCTATAATTTGGAATCATCCTTGTTTGTCTCAATTATATAAGCAATTTCACATTTTTATTGATTTGATAAAATAAGAAATTTCAAATTCCGTGTAGAAAAAAACTATTGCTATGTATGCTGAACTATCCAATTTCTTCATTTCAGCTATACTATATCTCCACTGTTTTCCCACCCCAAAGAAAAAAATCTAGGGAGTGATATTTAAGCAGAGAAATCTCCTAATAGTGGCTGCTAATCCTATTGTCTGCTAATCCTATTGTCTGCTAATCACACCCCCAAACATTTTGCCCAACGAAACCATTTGGCAACTCTTTTTGGAAGAGCATAGTCCGAGAGGAAATATGGGTCACTCGCAACTTCTTCAGGACGTGACCATATATACACCCCCCTCTCTTGCCGGCTGCCTGGGACAGTGTTGTCTAGTACAAATGCCACCAAGAACGTCACCACCATGTTCAAAGACATAAGTGCATTTATTGCAAAATCAAGCTGAAACATACCCAATGAAGATAATGACAGATTAGCTCTTCTTTATCATAAGGAACAAGGGTAACAAGAAATGACATTCAAAAATTCAAAAAGTGAATAATAGTCAAGAAAAGCTCCTATTTTCTTCCTTCAATCTAAGGTTACAGTGATTAGAGTTATGTCAATATATCTTTTACATACCTATTAGAAGGATTTTATCAGAAAATATTAGTTCACCATCTTTAACATCAAATTTATTTTGGCCAAAAATGCAGATTATTAGAATTGCTTTTCGTATTTCCTAATGTCTGAGTATTCCAATAATCAAGTCAGCATGAAATTGCTCATATCATGTTATATAAGCTCAGTTATTTAGATAACTTTATGACCTCAAAGTTTAAATAATCACTTTTGATCGAAGTTCCTCCCTTTTTTTCCTTTTGAATGGGAAGGGAAGCTGATTCAAATGACTACGCTTTAAATGAAGTTGTGCGCTTAAAACTATGTTAAGCAAAAGGTAAGAGCAACTTACTGTTTGACTCCCAGTGTGGGCAGGTCCATTTGATGCTGCTGCATAAGGAACGAAATAACTTGGCAGTATCAAGCTGGATTCAGGTTGATACTGTTGGAAATAGGCAGGGATAGATAACCCAAGGAACAATGAAATACCAACTATTGCAATGTTTCTAAAACTTGTTGTTTGACCGTACTGCAAAGTTGACAGACCCAATGCCACAATAAGGGCCCACATGAAGCACAGTACGGAAGCAGCCATTGCCAGTGGTATAGAAGCAAGAAGTGCACCCACTTTTCCTATCAAATAGAAGTAAAGAAATGAATGCAATTAATCCTAATTAAAGCTACAAAAGATTAGGATAAATGAAACTAACCTCCCTTGAGGTTTGGAGAAATGCCAAAACACCCTCCTTTTTTCTTAAATTACACTAGCCCGCGAGGTTATTACTTTATTTTGTTTTTCTTTATCATATAATCAGCTTGGTTAGTACACACTATTTGAAGTAATTTTGGATGAGATTTCAATTTCAAAAATGTGTATTTTGACTCAATTTATAATGACACAAATGGTTGTAGGGGATATATTAATACAATATCAAAAACTCAGTGGGTTGTCTTAATGAAAATAGGAGGTTTTTAATATTTCCCTTAACTTTGAGAGAGTTGAGTGTAATTTAACCAAAAGAAACAACTCATGGATGATAATAACCAAGTTACATTAGTCAACAAAGAGAATTAAAATATAGAATCCAACTAAGAATAAAGAAAACTCCTATACTTTCAGGTATCAAACCTGACAGATTGGCTTGGACTTAATCTGGACATATCATGACCATCTGTAGGCCTCATGAACATGCACATATAGAAGGATTTCAGTCTCAATATTGGGTTTTCTTAGATTTAGGATGCTTACCTACGAAGGAGAAGAGGATCAAGAAACCCGCACCAACTTCCACTACCCTTCTATTAGCCACCTTTGTCAAGTCAATGGTATGCACATTTTCTGTCAAGGTTGTTGATCCAGTTCCCGAACCCCAAAGTCCTGCCAATATACTGCATAAGCCCTCCAACGCAATTCCTCTGCTCACAATTCCTGGAGTTGGGGACTTTGAATTAATCTGCAAAGATGCGGAGTGATAGGTTCCAACCTGGTTTGGTTGTTGCACCACATCAGTATCAAAATAATAATTCCATCTCCATGTTTATTTAGTGCTCTTGCATGAAGAAATTAAAAAAAAAATACTCAAATAATAGTGCTTTTGCAAGCTCTAATTTTCTACTTTCTTCAACAGATGAAGTCACAAGAGTTTCATGACTACAGGAAGTCATGCCACATTTGGCACTTCCATAATTTCCATAAAAGAGATGGCTTAGCAATTCAAAACATAGCACTGTTCTCCTACAGTGAGAAAGCCCTCTGTAAAATGTGGCACTTCGTGCCTCATGGGCATGAATTGTGAGGACTGCAGGGGGGGAATACAACAACAACAACAACAACAAATATTTACTTATTTTGTGTGCACTGAATATAAGCAACCTACCGAATCCACTGATGCAACCAGTGACACTATGATCATTATCATGGAAGTCCTTAAATGGAAGATAGGGATACCCCATTGTAAAGGGTAGGGAACTCTGACCCACTCAGCAGTTCTCCATGCATTTGAAACATCAGTTCTGCAATGCTTCATAGTATATGCATGCTTTTTGCATGCATCTATTAAGACATTTGAACTGGGAATGTCAGGGCTGCAGCCTTTGTAATTGTAGGCTCCGCCAGCTGTCAAAAAGAAGGCATATATCCATATAATCATAACACTCAGGGGAACCTGCAATGATTGAGATATTTCAGTAAGATTAATTAATAATACCCACGTTCAACAAACAAAAAACATTTAAAGTACCTCATCAACTAAAGCTCAATCCAACTAAGCCCTAATGCCCCCTTAAATTGGGGTCGGCTATGGACCCTCATCAACTAAGGAAATATATAAGGTTTACAACAAGGCTTCTTGGAAGCATGGATGGATTAATTACGTTTTTATTACAGTATCTAAATTTATTGTTATGACACGGACCAACCTATCTTATAAAAGATAGAGAGTATGCAATGATTGATATTTAAAGCACATATACAAACTTGCTATAGATTTAAACCACCAATATATTCTGTATATAAAAACTAGGTATATATTTAAATCACTAATATATTCTCCCAACATGAGATATAATAGTGAAAGGTAAGAAGCATACCGCATAAATTCGAAATACACGATGCCCAAAGATGGATATTCCTCGAAGGTACTAAACAAACAACAAAAGTGCAACAGTAAATGATTTGAACACTTTACAAAAGCATTTAAATGAATTAAGAAGAAGTGAGCCCTTAACTTCTTCTATATGGTCGATATTTGGAACAATTTTGGCAAGTACTAAGGATAGAACTATAAAATATATAGACATACTTAACAGAATGATCTAAATCAGTTAAAAATCACTTACCAGGGCAAATATAAGAAGCAATACTATATGTGGAATACTGATTTCCACACAACTACCAGCCTGTGGAAACCCATAGCTAAAAAATGCTAAACCTACAGCAGCAACAGTTGGTGCAACCACAACTGGGTTAATCAACCTGCAAGTTATTGTTATATACATGAGCACACAAGGCAAGGTCCAAATTGCATGGATACTCGATCTGGCAGACCTTGAGTGTTGAAGTAAAATTTTAATTCTTAAATGGAAATTTGAAAAATTATTAATGCACCCTACAAAGAGAATGTAGTAGAAAGCTAATGATGCATTATTGATATTTTTTTCATCAAAATTTCTATTTACTACAACCACATGGCATCATATTAACTATGAAGAACCAAGATATCTTTCCATGTGAAAAGGAAGCTAAACGTGCAAGAATTTACATTCTAACAAGTGCTTTATTACATTGTCATAATCAGATAAGAAGAAAAGAAACCCAACCTAAGAAGCATGAAAACAGAACTTAGCAGTGGCAAAACTAAAACATTCAAAAAAGTCAATCAAAGTTTGCACAAGAATTTTTATGTGTGTGAACTTCATTTTACATAAGCATTAAAAATTGAGATGAGCACAAAAAAGATATCACAATTGGCCTTTTGATTTACCTCAAAAACAGGGACATCAAACCACTAAATCCCAAAATGCTCTGAAATATTGAACCAACAATTATTGCCCCTTGCAATTCCCTCATTATGTGCCTGAATTTCTGCAGTTATAAATAATGTATTGACACTAAAGGATGAGTTCATATCAAAATAAAGTGGCATCCTTTCAAGGACTAAAAAATCTCTGATTCGTTTGACATGCAAGAAAAATCATCAATGGATATGCAAAAATGATTTAACAGAAAAATCATCACAGTGATGCTAGCCATTCCCATCCAACCAAAATGTTTATCACTATCATGTAAATCTCCTATAACTGCAAAAGATTTATCAGGAATATAGAATGTTCAAGGTATTCCTGGAAAAGCTATATAAGCTTACATCTGATAGAATGAAATGTTGATTATTGTTATGAACTTACATGTTCAGTAAGAATTTAATACTCCTTAGTATTTATGATCACTAATGCTGGTGCCAGAGATACCATATCTGGCTGATTAGAATGAAAAGTTTATTAATTTTTATGAACTTACATGTTCTGTAAGATTTCGATACTCCTTTGCATTTATGATTACTAATGCTGGCGCCAGAAATACAAATGAGCTCCCTTGAACTAAAGGAAGTCTCGTGCCAAAGTAGGAGTGCAGTATTGTCGTAATACCAGAAACCAGCAGCACTGTTGAAATCACATTAGCAGTATCCTTCTGTTATAGTTCATGAAGAAAAAAAATTAGTAACTTCAACTTATTTAATTCCACTAGATGTTAGAGGGATAATAGTAGAGATTCTTACATCTGTTCCACCCATTGCTGGTACAATTATCAAGGGGATGAATATTAGTGAACCAGCCAAAGATAGATAGTGCTGGAGGCCATAATACATTAATGGTACTGCAGTTAAGCAACCAGATAAGAGTCAGGAAAAGGTACTCAACTCTAGCAAGTCACTCCAACAGGATTTGAAGAATGGCAATTCAAACCTTCCTAAGATGTTAAAAGGGAAATAACAGTTTTTTTTTTTTTTTTTTGGGGGGGGGGGGGGCAACATGCGAGAGAGAGAGAGAGAGAGGGATCCACAGGCTACATAGGAATTGCCAGAAATTGTTTTTTAACTTCTTAATTAGGTCTTTCTCTAAACTACATGATAAAGGCTTGAGCTACAATTCCCGTACAATTACAAATTTAGCTTGATCTAACAATTTTCAGCCTTGGCTCTAACAATTTAAAAATAAGATTTGATCTCCAAGCCAAATACAACAACAAGACTTAGTACCAAATTTTGTAGTCGGATATGAATCCTCAACAGGCTAATCAGGGTCCGCCACATTTATTCTTTTCACTTGGCATATAATTGGAGTGTATTTAATATATAGAGACTATTTCCATCAAATAATAGGAAAATTAAAATGACACTTGCCACAGAACTGGAGTGCAATTAGTCTCTAATTTGGATTCTTACTCTCAGCTTCTGCTGTTATATACTTATATAAGATAGGAATGGACACTTTAGCTGCCTCACTGCATTATTGTATCAAGTATTAAACATCAACCTTAACTATGTTAAATTACCGATTGTCCCAATAATTTAAGCTATTAAAATATGGTTAATTTAATCATTTAACCAAAACTTTTAACACTCACTCTCACGTGTGGGCCAAAACTACATTTTAATAGGTAAAGCCCAACACGTGAGAATTTAAATGGGTGGTAAAGTGAAGGAGACAATGATCAAATTCAGAATCTAATGCTCTGATACCAATTGTCCCAGTAGCTTAAACTATTAGGATATGGTTAATTTAACCATTTAACCAATATTTCTAAGAAACTGCAACTCCATATATACCACCCAAGCACAGCACCAACATAATTCAAAAAAAAAAAAAAAAAAAGGTGAAAACAATACTAAATTACTAACCAAAACCAGGATTCTCTCTGAGCCCACATTTCATTTCCGAAGGCAAGCGCCACCCTCCTCCATGAGCTTCTTCTTCAAGTTCTGGAAACACTTCGATTTTCGCCTCTCTTTCGGCTACTTCTTCCTCTTTCTTTGCCTCAGCAGCTGAAGGAGTAACTACTGGGACTTCATTTCCATTCCCATTCCCATTAACTCCATTCAAACCAACTTTCCTCTCATCTTCTCTATCCCCCAACAGAGGCTTATCCCGCTTCCTCCTCCTCTGATTCTCATTCTTCACAAGCGGTTCAATCTCAATCCCCTGGTTCGGCCTAGTCCGGCCCAGAACCGGGTCGATCTCGATTTTGGGAGACGACCCACCGTTTCTATGATCAAAACCTCTCTCCAAATCAAACCCAGCACTATCATTCTTGTCACTAGCACTAGCCCTGGTCTCTCCAGAGTAATCAGAGACAAAGCCAGTTCTTTTGGCCCAAGATCTCAGGTCATTCGGGTCGTGATCGGTTCTTGGCACAAAAGGCTCGATCTTTGGAAACATGGACCCAAGCCTGGAGGAAATGGAAGCACCCTTCACTCTCTCTGGCTTGTCTGGGAATTGTGAACTCGACCCAGCTTCCATTTTAGCGTTCTTTTTCATTTTTCTCAAATGGGTATTACCAGCTTTCCAAGAATTAAACCCAGTCCGTTACTTTCAACACACAGCAAAGCTATAAAGCATAAAAAAGAAAATTGTGTGTGAGGGAGAGAGTAGAAGCAAAGCAAAGAGTGAGGATTGGATAGGAAATGTGTAAGTGAGATTAGATTAGATTTATTAGCGCTATTATTATTACTAGTATTTGATAACCGAAACAGGAAAAGAGTTAGAAAGAGATATTATTATGGTAATGGGAGTGAAAGAAAGAGTGAGAGTGAGGCTTTTGAATTTTGAGTGTTACTTATTGTTGAAATGAGATCGTGAACCTTTTTGATTCTTTTGTCTTTGTCCTTGCCGCTCGCAAGTTGCTTTCAGTTTGGAGGTATGTTGAAATTACTGTAATGTCCCCTTTTCTTGCCCGTTGAGAGGATAAAATTAACAGCTGAAAGATGCCACAAACTTTTTCCTTTTTTTTTTTTTGTTTTTTTTTTGTTTGTGTTTAGCCACCCACTTTTTTTTTTCTTTTTAAATTTTGGCTTTTCTTAAAGAAGAAAAAAAGAAAAAGTTTACTTTTTAACAGGTTTGGAAGAAAAATTTTCAAGTGTATGTCTATTCAAGTATATTTTTAGCAGGTTTGGAAGAAAAATTTTCAAGTATATGTCTATTCAAGTATATGTTTAGTCTTATTACCTATTTAATAAATCATGTAATTTGTTTAAATAATACAAGTAGATGATTTTATGAATGAGAAATATTACCATAACATTTTCACAACAAATTTTAAGTGGTATATTGTTATTTGTTGTTATAAGTGGGTAAAAAAGTAATTTAAATGCTGCGTTCAAATTAGAATTAGTAGCAACTTACTACCTATAATTTGTTGTGAAAATATTATAAATGTAGTACTTTTCTTTATAAATTGCTACAAAATGGGTTGAATAAATACTCTTCCAAACTAGTTTAGACGAAAAAATAAATATCAAATAGAATAAATAAATTTAAGTTATATGAATTTCCCTCGCAAAAAGTTCATTTTCCCAAAAAATTAACAAATTATCCTTTTTTTTTATAAATAAAATAAAATGAGCTAACTCTTTTTTTCTCACATTTAACAAATAATTAAGTTCGAGAAGTACTAAATGGACACTTAAAAACATTTACTTTTCTAAGAGTTTTTTTTTAATTACTAATTGAATTGGGATAAAAATGTACACTTTTGTTCTATTTGATTGGAAGCTTATAGCTTCTTACGTTTTGCATTTTGTCTCACATTTTTCTCAAAAACATAAGAAAACTTGTTTTTTATTTGAATTTTTATCAATTTATGTCACTTTTAACAAATAAGATACAAGAAACTATGAAATAATTAAAACAAGAAATAGAAATCATTTCATTCTCTTCCCTTCCCTTCCCTTCCCTTGAAAGCTATTAAAAATCGTGATTCATATCATAAAATTGTAACAAAAAATGTAAACTATTTTAAATGTAGTCAATTTGAAATGTTTTGTTTTTCAATTTAAATGAAATGATGAATCTTCTATCTTTCAAGTTCCTACTTTTTATGTAAAGAAGAATGATCCTCGATTCGATCCGATCCATAAAGTTACTCTCCACCCATCCTATTATCAACCTTTTTACTCACTTCTCTTCATTTTTATATTCTAACCCCTCCTCTTAAACAAGCTGAATGGCCTAAAACCATATGGAAAGGTTTTCTTATATTTTAAGTTACTTTTTGTTAGAATTACTATGAAACTCATAGAGTGGATTCAGTACACAATATGAGTGTGAATACCGACAGCAAAACTAGTACAACTGAAGGGGAGGCACATTATTGGCACAGTTAATGGGTCCCAAGAGAATTGATTAGAAAAAGAAATTTCAAAGCCAGTTTCATTCTGTCATATTCACTTTGGACCTTCTAGCTTTAAAAAAAAATTACAAGATTGAAACGTAATTTAATACAATTGGCTTAAGGATTCATGCAATGCAAATGATTCAGTCTTGGACTAATGACTAATGAGAAATAAATGAGATGCTTGGTTGTCTTTGCCGACTTGTATAGCAATATATTATTAAGATGCTGATGATGAGGATTGAGGGACAAGTCTATGAGGTTGGTCATTGCTATCCATATAAATTACAAAGACAATAAAGTGGTTGAAAAATCACATTACGTACATCTCCATTGCTAGGGTCTCTTCAAGAAATTAAAGTTTTTTCGTCCTTTTTAACATTGACTCAACCTTGGAACGTTAGGAAAGTTTGAACTTTGGTGAGGAGTTCATATAAAATAAATAAACTTCCTTGCCGCCAACTCTTTTTATTTTTGGCCAATAATAAATAACGTCGGCTCACCTCTTTACTTTGGAAGTAAGTGTTGGGTCCAATGCAGCAGACTGGCTGAGATGTAAATATGTAGCAATTATTTATCACTTGTCCATACTGATGCATTGGACAGAAGCCGTGTACTTACTTTGGATAGGTTTTTTGAAAAAAAAAAAAAAAGTTTTCTCCAGATTGATATATTTGTTAGAGAGATGCTAGTCTACAACATTTTTACAACAAATCATAGGTGGTTAGTTGTTATTAGTTCAAATTTCAAACTAACGCTAAGATTACTTTTTTGCCCCAACAATAACAATTAGTAACAACTTGCCACTTAGGATTTGTTGTAAAAATGTTGTAGACATATCATTTTTCTATTTGTTATATCTATACTACTATTTAAGGGGCTTCCCCTAGTTAGATTTCTCATTTTTTTTAGTTTAAAAATGCCCTTACACCCCTATGTTTAAGCAATGCCAGCTCAATGGGTGAGCCAAATAGGCAACCGCCTAAGGCCCCTAATGAAAAAAGGCCCATAAATTTTTACCAATAGAGATATTCTTGTACCAATGGAAGTATTAATTAGCCCTAAATATTCACCAATAAATAAAAAGTAGTTTTTTATCAAAGAAAAACCAGTTAAAGAAAAATGTTTTCATTGGATGGATCAATCATTTAATCTCTCACACATAAATGTTAAAAGAACTCAATAATCTTACACTAGTAAATAAATTTATACTCAAATTTTATTTAGAGATATCAATTATATAACTTTATTAAAATTTTCAATCATAATTTTTTAGTATTTAGTTACTTCATTCAATAAATAGTGTTTATTTTGGTTGTATAGTCATTGAGTAATGCGATGGGTTCATTTTAATTTGTAATTTTTTTTTCTAAAAAAAATAGATTTTAAATGAAAAAAAACCAAAAGTTAAATAAATATTCAATTAACATTCAGAGCATAAGAATAGGCCTCACTTAAAGTAGTCGCCTTAGGCTCCACAATACCTTAATCCGCCCCTGTGTTTAAGTAGAGATAAAACTAAAGGACAATCCGGTAAAAATGCAACTCTAACTAGGGGTGTGCATGGGTCCGGTTGGGTCGGGTTGAGGGGATTTTTTGACCCAACCCATCACATAAGTCCAACCTAACCCAACCCAATCCACATGGGTTGGGTTGAGTCGGGTTGAACCCATAGGTTGAACAGTTTTTTTATTATTATTATTAAATTGAGTAGAAAAAAATATAAATATAAATATATTAAAAAAACCAAAAAATTAGTATCAATGTAACTCCTTAAAGGCAAACAACACTAATGACTAAACAACAATAGTAATTTACTAGAGTTTGTGTGAACTAATTGGCTTTTATATAGGATAGGAAGAGTTGGTTATTTTATAAATTTTATTAATTATATAATATATTTTAAATATATATATATTAAAGATATGGGTGGGTCGGGTTGGGTTTGACGGGTTTGAAATTTTATGATCCAAACCCAACTCGACCCACTATCAAAAAAATTTTTGTAACCCAACCCAACCCACCAAGGCCTAAAAACCGATCCAACCCGGCGGATTGGGTTGGGTTGGGTCAGTTTTGGTGGGTTGACGGGTTAGTTGCACACCCCTAACTTTAACTCCTACTAAAACATTGCCTAAAAAATAAGACCACTCTCCTGTTAATTTTTAAATTGCTTTATCTACTTATAAATTAGATTCTCAAAATAAAAAGTATATATATAAAATAAAAACACATAGTGTTTTTTTTTTGACTAAAAAAAAGCCTCGTCTCACGCGCTTCGAAGGCCAGTAACAATCTAATTATTTTATATATGTATCATAAGGCCTTGACTCAGCTTAGGCAATTCTTTGAGTTTCCTCTACATCTGAGACTTGCAACCTAGAATCGGACTTCCAGGGCATGAATGTCTCTTTGACAAATTGGTTCTTTGCCTTAATCATTACTACCCCATTACGCTAGTTGGTTGTCTTAAATTTGAAGCATCGCAATAATCTTACAAAAATACAAAGTTTTCTTTTCTAGTTTTCTTCCATCATTTCGCTTTTGATTTTTTTTCTCCCTTGGAATTAAAAAGAAAAGTAAATACCCAAAATGAGATCAAGGTTATACGAGCATAGCATAACTACGTTTCAAGCCCTTTAAATATAGAGCACTGTAATTTAATTGACATTTTGTAGTGTTTTCAACAAAGACGATCAGGATTCAAATCTTCATTCCCTATTGTTAAAATTATTAAATTTTAAAATATAGAAAAATAGTTTTTTAGTGCTCTTATAAAAAGTCCTAAACATCCACATTAATCAAAATCACTTTAGTGTTGGCTGAAAATATATATATTACAATTTACCTTTATAGTTTGGCCTTATCATAATTTAATCCATATACTTTTAGTTATTATTTTAATCTCCTAAAATTTGGATCATAATTAAATCAATAAGCTTCTTTCAAGAAACTTATCATTTTAGTAAACAACATACTTGATGATCCTCTAGACAAAATTTCAAATGTCTCTTAAAGTCATTTCAATTATGAATCAACTTTACTTGAGATTTTAAGAAATGACACTCCACTTAAATATTTTTCTTGAAGTTTGTGATGAACATAACAGACAAGTCCTTACTTTTTTTTTTTTTTTACCTTACTATCACAAAATATTCTATATTTTTTTTGTTATTCTTGCTTAAACAACTTTTATCATAACTATGGTTAAATGTAGCCATTGTGTTGTTGGTGGTAGTCAAACGAGCAGATGATGATGATTCTTCTTCCCACTTCCAAACTGTTTCTTTCTCACCTCCAAAGCTTGAACAGAAGACACCTTTGAAAGCCCATCAGCCACTCAACTTAGGAGCTGGTTACAAAATCACAACCTCTGTCTCCCTATGTAATGGCAAAAGGCAAAGATTGTGTGCTGTTGCCTTTTGGTCATTACATTGGTGCGCTTTGGGGTTATTATTGCTGGGTTTCTAGTTTGATAGCTTCTTCTTCATATAGTAGAAGTCCCATGCACCCCAATTTCTCAGGTCAGGTGACTCAGGTGGGCAATGGAAATTGGAGTTCAATATAATACGAAATATTACAAGAACTAAAAATAAAAAATAAATAAACGGAACAAATTTAATAACTGTATGTATAAATGGTTAATTTCAGTAATTAACACTGAATAATAAAAGCATTTAGAGGATTTGTTAAATAGTTGTCTAGCACTAAACAGTGTCATGTGCCTTGAGTCTCGACTACTAGTCCACTTAAAAGTTTCTGATGAACAAACAGAGAAAACAGAGGAGCAGTTGATGGATTCATACCCACCAAAATAATTCAGTTATGACATCTAAACTCTCGAATTGAACTTCCTAATAAATTCTTTATTTTCCCAAAACTTCAAAAAAAAAAATTTATAAACATTGTTTAAAAAACAAAAATGCATCATTTTGACCTACAGCAACTAAACTTCATTGGAGTGCCCTTTTCTGGAACATTTGCATGTCGTAGATTTTCCAAATTTAAGAACTAACGACTTTCACTGCTTCAAGCAAAGTCCAATTTAACAATGAATAAAGAAGAAGAATGTTTGCATCATTGTTTTCCTTAAATGTGAATAATTCTTTCTTCACAATTAGGAGTAATATCCCCTTAATCTTAAACTAATCACTGAGCCATGAGTATTACCTGAGTATGCTAAGTTGCTATAACCCTGTTTCCATTTCTAATACATAAAAATCAAGGCTTAAGACTAATTTCAGAATCAGTGAGAACTGCTAGCAGAATTTTCAATAAATTGAGATTCTTTTTTAGTAAGGAAATATTATTGAAAAAGATGAACACTACCCAGTTCACAAGATGTGTAGCTAGATGGCATCAAAAAACAAGAGAAGTTACAAAAACCAATACATTATAACAAAGTTGAGTAAGAGCGTAAAACAGCCATCCAGTCAAACAAAGTTCGCAAAAGGATCATCTTAAGATCCATCATAGTCCATTCAAGACCTTTGAAAGCTCTATTGTCTACACTCTCTCCAAATAGTCCACATACCATTCAGAGTTTAAACATTCCAAATGTCACACTTTCTATGTTTAGCAAATCAATAACTCTGTTGGGCATAACCCACTACACCCCAAACAAATATAGCACTAGAGACCACAACTCTCTAGCATGCCCACAATTGATCGATATCCTCCCATCCTTCTTAAACATAAATTGGAGAATTCTAGCAACACCAGAATCATTGATCACCTACTTTCACAAGAGGCTTGTTCTTTGAAATCAGGGATCCAACAAATGTATAAAGATTGACACATTAAAACACGATGGAAGCTTAACTTTCTATATAGTATTGTTTCAAATGACTCCCAGGATCAAATATAATCCAATCATTCACTATCATCCGATATTCCAAAACAAAAGTTCAAGAAATTTTAGATAAAAATTGAAATTGCAATATAACATTCAAGGTGAGAGCAAAGAACAAATTTTAAAAAACTCATACTTGTGCATGCCTGGTGTTACTAACCTAAAAAATCAAATCAAACCATTGAATTTATGTTCAGATTCAACAATGGCCACCAATAGAATGCCTAATAAATTAGAAAATTTCAATTGCACCAGCATCATCAAGCACCTACTATGTGAAAAGGCTACAAAGTAAAATATCATGGAATATTTACTTCAAACTTAGTCCCATGGTCCAATATAATCCAGTATGTTACTTTCAATCAAACCCCAAAATCATGAGGTCTCCCAACTACATACATTACATGGCATGACCCTTGTTTCCTTGAGCTTGATTTACAAGTTTTCCAGTGCAACACCAGTTTATATAGCATAACCCAAATTTCTTTCCAATAGCATACTACGGAAAGGCCTTCCAACATCCTTATACCCAGCCAATTCCTATATTATACAACACTATAATGAGAAAGTATCTCACAACTTCATAAATTTTGGAGCCTCTGCAAATAAAGTACAAATATTTAAAGCACTAATATCCATCTTCTAGATTAGGGAATTTCCCTGGCACAATTCCCTTCTACTGGTGCTGGTCTTGTTCCACAGAGAGATGCTTTGTGGCTCTATGCTTGATAATGGTGAAACTACAGTCACTGTTAAAGGTATAATGCTGGTAAGTTGGGAATTAGCTGTCAACTTTATTGCCTCAATTGATGAAGATTTCCAACTTAAATCATAGAAACCAGTGGTACAAGTTTGCATCTTCCCATATCTTTGACTTTTGTTCCACACACATTGTAATTAACTACAATAAAACCCCAATTGACAAAGATTGATGCATTCATTTAGTTTAACACTCCACCTAAAACCCAATGAACACAACCAAATTTCTCTTCAGCCAACATAACTGAATGGTGGCTATGCTGATATGCTCCCCAATTTTGTTTTGTTCTCTCAACTAATATTCTAAATTAGTTCCTTTACTCCTTACCTAACCATAACCTTCCCATCTTAATATATTGGAAGGTGAAACATCAATTTACAGAAAATTTTTGAATACTAGTAATTTCACATAAGCAACATGATTAATACACACAATAGTATCTACCATCCAGGGCAGTCCATATAGTATCAAGTGATAAATTACTGATTGTTCCAAAAGTTCAAGCTTCTAGAAAATAGTGAATTTAATCATTTTATCTAACACTCTATAGCATATGCGGCTATCTGATACTATTATAAATTACCAATTGTCCCAAAAATATAAGCTTTTAGAAAATGATGAATTTGATCATTTGATCCAACATTAAGCATATAGAACCTGAAAGAACATCAAATTTGCTCACTTTCCAATACTTTTCAGCTAAATTCGAACTCCTGGATTAACCAGAATCAGCAACTAAACAACACAAAACGAAATTTCTCTAAAATTCTGCACAGCATTGATAGTGAGTAACTATTTATAGAACTATGAAACCATTTCTTAGATAACATCACAAACAACATAGTCAAAGAAACAAAGAAACATGTATAGACAAGCGAATCTGATAAATGGGTTTTAAAGAAAAAAGATAGTATCACCGAGGAGAGGATGTTTTTGGTTAGTAAATTCTCTTCTTCTTTTTTTATGCGGGTA
The DNA here is from genome assembly GCA_028535165.1 of Quercus tomentella. Lineage (NCBI taxonomy): Eukaryota > Viridiplantae > Streptophyta > Magnoliopsida > Fagales > Fagaceae > Quercus > Quercus tomentella. The sequence continues at coordinate 17,729,271 of JAPQVY010000001.1, forward strand.
GAGATTTGAAGAGACGATCAACGTGTTCTTGTTGCTCACGGAATCGTCGTTTGAGGTAAGTCTCGAGGATCTCCATTACAGAGACGAAGCGCTTCATTTCTTCGAGCCGCTGGCTCAGCTCGGCTTCACGAGCCCTGGCGCGAGCCAGCCGAGCCTCAGTGTCGGCGAGCCGGTCCCTCAGATTGTCCACAACATCCTCCGCATTGTTGTTGTTTTCAGTCGCAGGTGGTTGTTGCCTAGTGGAGGAGCTTAGGCTGTCCCGAGAAAAAGCTTGGTGCTGACCGTAACACATCGTGAAAATCAAATCAAATCAAAATCAAAATCAAAGCAAAATATAGTAGGTGGGTTTTGATCAAACAATTCTGGTTTTGTGTTTGTGTGTCTCTCTCGGAAAGAAAAAGGGACAGAATTATTGTTGTCGATGTTTGCACTTTGCAGAGATGGGATTTGCTATTAGCTTTACAGAAATAAATGGTGATAAGGATTAATCTGGACCGTTGAAATATGGAGTTTTTATTTCGCTGCAACCAGGTTCTCTCTACCTGGTGGACGACCGGTCGTATGCTCATAGTCTATAACCTTTTTACTTTTTTTGCCAAATATTTATTGTCTTTTTTTTGAAGGAATATTTATTGTCCAAACTTTAGTTATATAGGACATTTTTTTAACTCGAGTTTAGAAGTGGAACTTGAGTTTCAAGCTCTAATTTGACATAATGTTTAGAATTTTTTTAAAATAAGTTTTTTTTTTTTTTTTTGAGAAACTTTTAAAATAAGTTTGGGTGAAGGTTTCTCAGTAATTTTTTTTGGGGTGCAAAAACATAATGTTTGGCAAAAAAAAAAAAAAAATTCCAGCATTTTTCTTACTTTTTAGCTGACAAAAAGCATCCCAGTTTCTCAACTTCTTAAACGACACAAATGAACCCATTGAGCTTTGAATAAGGGTCCAATCTTAAACATTATTTCAAATTTAAACAACATATTTAGATATTTTCTTTAAAATAAACTAGTCATTTTAACTACATTTTTTTTACTCTAAACTAATCTCATTTTATACTGTCCCTAAATTATCAAAAAGTACAATCAACCATCCAAATGAAAACTTTGTAGCATTTAACTTCCTGCCATTTGTTTTGTTGTTAAATCTAACCTAATTTTGCATTAAAAATTTAATTTACCCTTATATCGTTGTTTTTAGAAAATGGTAAATTAGTGTTTCAATACTTAATTTTGTCATACTTAACACTAAAATAGGCCTTAAGGGACATTGAAACAAAGTTATAACTTTTGGAGTTCAATTATACGTTTCGATAGTTCAGGTATTAAAGTGAAAAACAGGTATAGTTTGGGGAAAAAAAAGTAAATTTTCAAAAATAAATTTTGAATCATAAAGTTCTAAATAGCTCATTCTTTTGGATTTTTTTTTTTTTTTTAAAGCCAAATTTGAAACTCCATTTCACAAAATTGAGTTTCAAATAAAGCTCAACTTTACTAAATTCGAGTTATAAAAAATACAAACTAGTGTTTGATTTGACAATTTTTAATAAGTGAAATTGAGGGGTTGTTTAATAATATTGTTTAAATAACAGTTTTCAGTGTTTAAACATCGCAACATATATTTTTGTAAAACACTTTGTTGAGGACCAAAATTTCACAAGAAAACCCATTTCATGAAAAGTAAAGAAAGACCATGGGTCTTAATAAAAGAAGACTCAATTCATGAAGGTAAGAAAGACCATGAATGCCCAAAGTCCCAAAAAGAAGGAAAAAGAAAGGTATAATAATAATAACAAAGAAAAAAAGAAGAGGATCCCGGTCAAGCAAGAGGAAGGATCCCGGTTAGGCCAGAGGACATGCAGCGAGGATCTCAATCAGACTATAGGACATGCAGCAAGAAAAATCAACATCAAGACCTTATGTATGTTCAGATTTCCAGCAAAAAGGCCATTAAAAATCTAGTGAAAGAACTTGGCTAGGATACCCAGAGGTTGAAAAAGGCTCGGGATCCTCGGGACGTGTAGCAGTTAAAGTGGGATTAAGACAGCTCAAAAGGGGTACCACGAAATACAAGAAACGAAGAACAAATATATCCTTCTCAAGCACCCAGTGGTGCAGCAAAAAACCAGAAAGCTTGGAGAGTGACAATTCATGAACAAAAGGCTGGTACCTCGAGGAACCCAGAATGAAGAACTATAAGGGGAAGTGGCTGGGAAAACCTTCAACCCAGCAGGAATGGATTCCGCTCACTTGGGAAAAATGACAACAAGGAAGGACAGCCAAAAGCTAAGTCTAAAAAGTAAGAAGCCTTGAAAGAAGAGAGATTGAAGGTCAACTCTCCAAGGACACCCCGGAATGGAAAGTCAACAAGTGGCTTTTAGGGAAACAACACTAAAAGAGGAAAATTATGAGAAACAGGGAAAGAACCAGCCATCAAAATGGCTGGCATAACAGGGGCTCTGATACCTAAGGAGCCAAGAAGGGAGAATCAGTGGTACCTCGAATCTTAGAATGACACTATTCAGCAATAGAAAATCACAACAGAATCATTGAGAAAACTCTGTAAAAAACTCAAAGAAAGTAGGAGAATATCGCTCGGTATCCCAAAAACAGTCACTATAGAACATACTTTGATTCAAAGGGATTCAAACTTTGTAAGTCTTAGAGGCTTAGATAGCCATCTAAGTCTGTAATTTTTGAACTTATTTGGACCTTGTAACACGTCTTAGTGAGCACATTGTAATCTACAATTAAGAAAAATAATGAAATATTTCATACTGATTTAGGATTCTTAACAGTTATTTCGTGTGTTTCTTTATTACATTGTTTTCCTTTGCTGCTTTCTTGCTATTCAATAGATATATTCTTGCTTGCTAGTTTTCGTTTTACTCAACCAAAAGCTGAGTCTTTTTACCGGGGTCCTCACTTCAACTTGGGCCTTGGACACACTTAGCCTCCAAAGAAACATATGTCAAAACATGCACACATCAAATATCACTCTCTCCCATAAAAATCCTTCTCACCTAACTATCTTGGAAGGCAATGCCTAAGCAAAGCCACTTGGACTTGAGTTCCAAATCCCACAAGTCTTGTGCAAAAGCACTAAGTCTGTGAGAATTAGGGCCAGGATCCTCGTGGCTGAATCATTCTTATGAAATTCATTTACATATATGTATATGTATTAAAATGTATATCATAATCTAAGAAACTAACAATTATTTGAAGATATGTGTATTGTATAATGTGTTCTTATGTAGGACCTATAGAGGTAAGGGAAAGGACAAAACTCCATTGCATAATAAGCATGGAGAAAGATCGTGTAGTTCAGAGAATCAGCATTCTGGGTTCTTACAGGCCTAGTACCCCTGGGAACCACAACAGTACGCTCGAGGTACCAAGTGAAGGAACTTTTTTAAATGTTTACACAATAAAAAACAAGCCTTAAATACTCTATTTCAATCTCTTTCTCATTGTGAATATTATGAATAATTATTTTACTTGTTTCGTAAGAGTAAAAGGTCATTTTATGACACTAAAACACTTATAATGGTATTTTATTGCTTAGGAGGAATCGCATTTTGCCTTTAGGAGTTTTATGTGACTTGCGCATAATTTGGTTCATAATCAGCCCCCATTTAGTTGCGGTGAATAGGGGTGTCCACAGAACCCGTCCACTCGCCCAACCCGCCGGACCCGCCCGAACCCGAACCGCCACCACCCGAACCGACCAATCCGATGGTCGGCGGCGGGTCGCCACCCACAGAACCCGATCCCTTCGGGTCGGCCAGCGGGTTTCCTCCCCAAAAACCCGAGCCACCCGACCCGACCATAAAATCGACAAAATCCGGTGAGATTGAAAGGTTTTCCGACAAATAGCTACTTGAAATCCACCAGATCGGACGATATTTTTTATTTTCCGACGAAGATCTACTTGAAATCCACCAGATCCGGCGAGATCCGGTGAGATCTACTCCAGATTCGACAGATCCAGCCAAATATCGGCCAGATCTAGACCGATCCGGCGAAATATCGCACCGGCGGCGAAATATCGGAACTGGCGGCGAAACCCGAAACCGAACCGACACCAACCCGAAACCCGACGGACCCGAACCGGATGACCCGACCATTAAAACGGGTCGGTTTCGGTTTCGATTTTTACCCACCCGAAAAATTCGGGTCGGTTCCGGGTCAGGCACAAACCCGACCCAGCCCGACCCGTGGACACCCCTAGCGGTGAACCAAGCCCAGTCCACCAAAACAATAAGTAAAGGGCCCACACACACTTTTTAACCCACACGTATTTCTACAACACTTAAACAATGTTATTAAAAACCTCTTACGGGGAAGTTTTGTAAACTCGAGCTTGTCCTTTGTACCGTAAGCCAATAAAAACTTAAAGTCCTGTGAAAAAAGTAAAACTGTGAGATTGGTAAAAGTCAATTTTTACTCTGAAGTCCAAACTCGATTTCCACAAATGGACAAGGCTTTGATTTGCTACATTGCATACAGATTTGCTGGAGTTGCTGCATACAAGTTGGGTAGCAAAATATTAAAGTGACACATGTCTAGTGGTCACATGCAACGCACATGACCTGTTAATTCATTTGAGATGACAAACGGCGTTAACGTTTGCTCTCTTTCTTTCCTTCATCCAAAAACCAAGCCCAGATCCCTCTCTCTCTCTTCCTCCTCCTTTGTTATTCTCAAAACTTAGAAAACCCATAATCAACCCACCTGTGACCTACCCATATCAAACCCACAGCCCACCATGATAAACACGATTAGGTGGGTCGGCGGTGAGAGCATGTGGTAAGATAGAGTTGGAAGATGTGGGTTTTGATTTTGGACAGTACCCAGGCCTAAATGGAATCAAGGAACCTGGGCCCCCAAATAGTTTTGTAATTGTTGTTTGGTGGACTGGGCTTGGTTCACCATAGCTGTGTTGGGCTGATTACGAACCAAGTTGTGCACAAAACAAGAATCCTACAACACATACATATTTATACATGCAAATATATATATATATATATATATGCACACACACACACACACACACACACACACACACACACACACACATATATTGCAAAGCAAATGGCTAAGGAACAGTAAAGAAATAAAGAAAAAGCAAATAAGGACGTCAAGGATCCTCAGAAAATAAATGATATTTCATTATTTTAAGTTTAAATACATTTGGTCCTTCTTAGATATCTATTTGTAAGCTTCTAAGACTTGAAATATTTGAATCCCCTTGAATCCAAGTGTATCCTCTAGTGCCTATCTCAGGATCTCTCGCGATGTTTTCCCTATTTTCTCCTTTTTTGAATTTTAAAGAAGTCTTTCAAAGGCTTTTTTGGCTCTGATTAGTTATTACTGAATATTTTTTGCTGATGGCTTCATACCATTTTATAGTATCTTCCTAGGGTTTTTGGTGTACCATTGATTCACTCCATTTGCTGTCCTGGGTACCAGAACCAATGTTGTGTCAGCAACATTGGTGGCTGGTCTCTTCCTTATTTTCTCATTATATTCTCCTTTTAAGATTTCCCTTCAAAAAGTTCACAGCTGACCTTCCTCTTTTGGGGTGTGTATATATATATATATATATATATATGGGTCCTCGGAAAATAAATGATATTTCATTATTTTGAGTTTAAATACATTAGGTCCTTCTTTGATATCTATTTGCAGGTTTCTAAGACTTGTGAGGTTTGAATCCCCTTGAATCCAAGTGTATCATCTAGTGCCTATCTCAGGATCCCTCACGGTGTTTTCCATATTTTCTCCCTTTTTGAATTTTAAAGAAGTCTTTCAAAGACTCTTTTGGCTCTAATTAGTTATTGCTGAATATTTTTTGCTGATGGCTTCATCCCCTTTTATAATATCTTCCTAGGGTTTTTGGTGTACCATTGATTCTTTCCATTTGTTGTCCTAGGTACCAGAACCAATATTGTGTCAGCAACATTGGTGGCTGGTCCCTTCCTTATTTTCTCACTATATTCTCCTTTTGAGATTTCTCCTCAAAAAGTCCTCAGCTGACCTTCCAATTTTAGGGGATCCTAAAAGCTGACTTTCAATCCTCTCTTCCTAAAGCTTCTAGATGCTCCTTTTCAGACCCACCTTTTGGCTGCTTCTTCTTTTGTAATTTTCTCTAAATGGGTAGATTCCTCCCTGTTAAGCTTAAAGATCCTCAACTACCTTCCTTCATGGTTCACCCTCCTGCATTCCTCGAGGTACCAGACTTCTTTTTATAAAGTGTTGATTCCTAAGTCTACAGCCTTTTTTGAGCCATAGGTGGTTGATGGGACATGTCTATCTTCGTTCTTTGTGTCTATGAGCATACTCCCTTGAACTATCAAAGTCCCAGCTAATCATTTCCTGCATTTCCTAAGGATCTCATGGTTTTGGCAGTCCCAAGGTATCCTGGTCTAGTCCATTTCTGGGCTCCTTAGGAAAATCTCCTTACAAAGGTTGAGTTGAGCTTCCTTTTTCATTTTCCTTCATTTTCTAAGGCCCAAAGTTTGTCGTTCATGGGTTTGGGCATCCTCTTACTCATTTTAAGTGGGTTTTGGTTGGCGGATTGGGCTTTGCCTATCTTTAAGGGCCCCTTTAGTTTTAGATTTCAATACTTGTGATATTTTGAACCTCAACAGAAGATAAGATAGAATCTGATGATAGGGAAAAATGAGTTTTATGCTGTGTTTGGAAATTTGGAAGGAGAGGAAAGTAGAGGGGAGGAGAGTAGTAGGGAGGAGAGTAGAGAGAAATGGTTATTCTCCACATTATTTGGTTGTTTTTAAAATTAAGTAAGGGGAAAGGGGAAAGGGAATAGTTAGCATTTTCATAATTTGTAATTTTGTTAATATGGTAAGGGTAAATTTGGTAATTCATTTGGTTAAGCATTTTTATACTCTACTTTCCTTCCAAATTTCTCAAATTTGGAGAATTAAAAATGAGGGGTTAGAAGTAGTTAAAACCCCCTTCAAATCTCTTCTCCTCCTCTTTTAAAAAACATCAAAATAAGGTGATTTAATTTACTATTTGGATACCGCTTATTTTGGTGAAACTGAAAAATTATTACTGAAAGTACTATAGATAAAGGTAAAAGTTAGTTGAAATAGTACAGTAGAGCTCATGAATAGTGTCAAAAAGTACAGTAGGACCCATGAATAGTAGCAAAAATAAGCTGAATAGTGAAATAATTTTCATTTTTCATTCTAACCCAAACGCACACTAAGGGTCTGTTTGGGATTCGCTTATTTTGCTGAAACTGAAAACTTTTTACTGAAAATACTATAGATAAACGTAAAAGTTAGTTGAAATAGTACTGTGGGACCCATGAATAGTACTAAAAAGTGCAATGGGACCCATAAATAGTACCAAAAATAAACTGAATAGTAAAATAAGCTGACTTTTTAATTTGGAGCCAAATGCACACTAAGGCTGTGTTTGGTTCATGTAAAATATTTTCCGGAAAATATTTATTTTCGGAAAATGCTATTTTCGGGAAAGGAAAATATTTTCAAGTGTTTGGTTGCATTATGAAAATTGTTCTAGAAAATATTTTCATGTATTTGGTAACATTCTGAAAATGCTATTTTCCACCACCACACAACTGGAAAACCACCAAAACACCACCTCAACAACAACAACAAAATTAGAGATCAAAGGCTCGTGGGTTCGTGGGTCGATCAAAATCACACAGAAAATCAAAATCACACAGAGAGAGAGATCGGTTTGTGGCTCTGGGTCGAAGGCTCTGGTTCGAAAATCGGTTTGTGGCGCGAAGGCTCTGGGTCACCGGCGAAGTCGAAGGTTTGTGGGTCGAAGGCTCTGGGTTGAAGATCAGTTCGTGGGTTCGTAGATCGATGAAGTCGAAGGTGTGATCGGCGAAGTCGAAGGCGTGATCGGTTCGTAAATCGGTGGGTTCGTAGATCGGGGAAGTCTCTCTCTCTCTCTCTCTCTCTCTCTCTCTCTCTCTCTCTCTCTCTCTCTCTCTCTCTCTCTCTCTCTCTCTCTCTCTCTCTCTCTGCGTGTGAGTCCGGAAATGGTTTGAAGTGAAAATTTTCACTTCAAACCATTTACGGGTCAAAGCCTTCAAAACACCCGGTCAACTAAAAATAATTTCCAGAAAATTTATTTTCCATGTGCAAACTAAACACGAAATTTTCACTTCAAACCATTTACGGGTCAAAGCCTTCAAAACACCCGGTCAACTAAAAATAATTTCCAGAAAATTTATTTTCCATGTGCAAACTAAACACGAAAAAGCATTTTCGAAAGTGATTTGAAGCCAAAACAAACACAGCCTAAGCCGTTTGTAAGAGAAACGAGGAAACGTTTACGGAGAAATTTCACTCACAGCCTGAACACGTGTCACATTAAAGTATGCAGCAGCAGCAGCTCAGCTCCAGCAACTCTGTTTGCAGCGTCCACAACCGACAACTGTTATGAAGAAAAAATAAAATATTGTAGTAAGTAAACGACAGCGTTCCACAGAGAGATTTAAAAAAAACCCCAACATTCGCGAAAGTGATAGAAGAAGCCAGTAGCCTCTTTCTTTCTCTTCCACCGACTCTACCTTCTCCCCTTCTCTGCTCTCTATCTCTCTCTCTCTCTCTCAATTTCGTCGTCGCCGTCGCCGGTTCCACCGCCGCTTTAAACCTGTCGAAGATGCACTGTCCCTTGCCCTTTGTGTAAGTCTCTTTCAAAAATTGGCTCTCTCTCTCTCTCTCTCTCTCTCTCTCTATGTAATTCTTTGTGCGGGAGTTCTTGTATATGTATTTTCTTTATTTTGCAGCTCAGGTGTTTGATGATTTGCTTCTTTGATCTTTTCTTCTTTTTGGCTTTTGGGTTCTGTAGAAATTGCCTTTTGTGTGAGTTTGATTAGTATATATTTATTTATTTTTTAGTTTTCAAATCATGCTAGTTTGTTGCGAATTAATTGAATGGAACTTTTTGATGCTAAACCCATCTGAGAATTTTATCATGTGATTGATGACTGAACTCAAATAGGCTTGCTATTGCTATTGGAATGTAATGTCATATTAGTGTTGATGATTCTGAAAGTGAATAGAGGGTTAGAGGCTTAGCATTTTGTTTCATTGAAAGCTTAGAGGAAGTTTTAGCAAATAAATTTTGCTTAAATGCCCTTTAATTAGTGGCTGTTCCAGTTTATTAGTATGAAGATGTTTTGGTTTTGGAGGATTCATTATCTTCATTGGCAACAGTTAGTCTTGTCATTCTGGGGTATGAGAGTATCACAATATGTGCACGGCATATTGTAGCAAAGGATGCCATTTAGAGTGGATAGTTTCTTCTTCTTTTTTTTTTTCTTTTTTTTTTTTTCTTTTTGTAATCCCTTGGTTCAGTGTTGGGTAGATCCAATGTATGTTATATTTGACCTTTAATTTTTTTTTTAATAGGTGAATTTATTCACAATTGAATGACCTATTTTGATTGTTAATCTTTTAAGTTGAGCCATGTCTGTAACCGAGGGGATTGATCAATTTGAACAAATAGTTTCAAATGCCAGCTAAAGAACTAGGGGTAGGACTTCTGAAGTGTGGAATGATTTTGAAATATTACCTTTACATGATGATGGCTATTGAAGGGTCAAGTGTAGAAAATGTACTAACGTTTGTGGCAGATGGTGAGAATGGGACTAGTAATTTACACAGTCATGTTTAGAAATGTCACCAAGATATTGGTACTTTCCTGGTTTTGGGCTTTTCCTTTTAGTACTTTAATTTAAAGTTTTGGTCTTTCTATTTTGTCTGTGTTACAGTATTTTTGACACCTTGAAGTTTTTTGGAAGGAGCTTGATTATGTCAAGCAGCTGTGAATAGAACTGTGGTGATCGAGGATGTTGGCATTGCTGTTTGCTGCTTTATTTTGACTAGAATGCTTTGCTTGGTTCTTGCTAGTTATGTTCTGTTTTGTGTTATTAAAACATATGCTTTTGTCCAAAATTTTTGTCTTTAGGTCCTGAAAATCCCCATGCTTGGTGCTGATTCCTTACAACTCTAGATGACAATTTCTAAATTCTGTTTTTCTGTTTCACTGCTTAGTGCTCATTCCAAGAAACCCTTGATGCTGATTCTAAGGTTCTATTTCTTTGCGATCTTCTCTCTCTCTCTTTTTTTTTTTTTTTTTTTTTCAACCCTCGAGAGCTGATTGTCCTAGATCAAAGTGCTAGGTTTTTTTGTATCCATGTGCTTAGTGGCCTGGTGCCCCACTATGGCTCTATGTTCGTTGTATTACTTCTGTTTCTGTTTTGACTTGCATGCGGGAGAGGCGATTAGATAGGTCCCCATTTTTGTTATTTATTGTGTATAATAAGCGTTTATACTTGTCTACGTTGCTTCAGCTGTTGCTACTCTCTTGGGCCAATGCCACCAAAAGCTACCACCACCATGATATATAATGGTGGTCCTTGGGCCTAGAAAAATAAAAATTACCTTTTGTAGTGATAACTATCAGGTTTTTACTTGCTGCATAAGGTGTCAATACTGTGATCCAAAGTGGTCTGGGAAATTTTTTTGGCATTTAAGCAAAGCATACCAAAGCTCACCAAACTTTAAAATTGAGTCCTTTCTGTGAAGTTTAATGCATGAATGCCCTTTCTAGAGTTTGCTGGTGGATTTCTTTAGGTTAGATTTTGTTCAACCAACTATCTGGTGAAGGAAAGGAACAGATGAACATTATATCTGGCTAAAATACCATCTAATAATTTGCAATCATGCCAGTTATTTAATTATATGTAATATACTGGCCTAGAAGGTCGGTTGAGGGCATGTCTATTTCTATTAACTACATAAAAAAAGTGAATAGCCTTAGGAATAGTGTTTTTGGTTTGGTCAAGTTTTAGTATTTTAGTGAGTCTAAACAGTGCGTTTCATTTTCATCTTAAGAGACAAACACAGGTCCACAAGCACAACGCAGAGAGAGAGAGAGAGAGAGAGAGAGAGAGAGAGAGAGGGCTTCTCTGCATAGCAGAGAGTGGGTGAGTCAGTAAGGGAACAACATAGTCGATGAGGGGTGAAAGAGGATGGAAATGACAAGTATGGGTGTCTTCATGGTTTTGTATGGTCAGGTCAAGAGAAGTCAGGCAGAAACAGATCAAAAGGTGAGATAGAAAAAAAAAAATCTAAGATTTAGAGGAAGTGTAATTCAGGTATTTATGAGTTAGAATTATTATTTGGGTTTTGAGATTTTGATTTGCCATATTTTTTCATGGAAAATCAAATAATCTAGACTTTTAATCAACAAAAGCGCACTCTCTGTTTCCATTTGGGTAAAAAAACCCAGCATTTGGGGGAGCAAAAAGAGCCTTTAAAACCCAGCCACACTTACTCTATCAAAACTCACCTTTTCACAAAGGCAAAAGGCCGAGTTTTCAGCGAGAAACTCAGCAATGTCCACAATTATCAACTCAAATATATTGAGTTCTGATATAAACCCAAAGATATTGAATTCTAATATGAATGTAGAAATTTGACACATGAGAATATGTTTGTACAGAACAAATTTGATGCAATATTTGAAACTCATGTCTATGCTTATGAAATTATAGGTTTTCTTGTCTTCACTTAATTTGAGTGGTTGGTTAGAGATTCAAGTATAGTAAATTATGTGGGTGATAAATTATGTCTAATATAGTGTTTTTATTGAGTTTACTAGATGAGTTTATGGATTTATGCTGAGGTCATTGTATTATTGCAGAATTTGAGCAGCAAAATACCTAAAGGTGCAATTCGCTTAGGGGTGGTCAAGGTAACTTTTTCATAGATATCTTTTGATAAATTTCACTTCTGATGATGGTAGAAATATTATTAAGAATTATACCATATACATATCCATTCATAAATTTTGTTTAGTCTGTTTCCACCCTATTTTGGTTTCAGAGTTTTGCAACTAAGAATTTGGCACAATAACTTTTGGATTAAGAATTTATAAATTGAATTTAATAGGCTAACCAGCTAATAAAGCTTAAACTGTATGCCAGTAATTCAGCTATCATAGTGCAATAAGAAGTTACTCCTTGATGCGATGACTTTAGCATGTATTATAAATAACTTTAATGTTGTTACGCTTGCTAGCTGTTCCCTTTGTACAGTTTCATGTATTATAAATAAGGGTTGGATATAAAGATCAATTATATTTTCGCCATGATCAAGGAAAGAAATATTATTTCTATGTATGCATTTGCAGGCTGCTTTCTTTGGGCATGTGTTCATGTATCATAAATAATAATGATTTGAGTGTAGATACTAATTCAAATTTTGCACTTGCAGGCTTTTCCTTCAAAAGACTTATATATTGAATTAATTAGTGTAGACATAAATGCTAGAGCTTGGTTAGGGCCTTGAATGATAAATTCTGAGTTAAAATAAATTTTTTTTTTACATGGTTAATCTTAGTTTGTTAAGTTTAGATATTCGAAGCTGTTGTATTGCGTTTGTTGTCGTTGTAGTTTTCATGTTCGTTGTCCTTGGATATACTCATTTTGTTATCTTGTTCTTTTTTATTACTTTTCTTGCTTAAAAGGGTGTTCATCAAAAACTAAGCTAAACATTGTAGCTAGACGCATCAATTGTAACATAAAGAAGAAAGTATAACAAAATTTTTATTGTGAATGGTTGAAGACTTGTAGGTATTTGATGAAGGGCATCAATTGTAGCATGTGGCATCATTTGTTTCAAAATTTTAATTCAGTTGCTTATTGTTGGAAACTTGGAAGATAATGTTTGTTATTATTCTTAGAACTTATTAGCCTTTAGTAAATAATTTCTAACTATTAGAAATCATAGTAATATAGATATTCATTGGTTCAATAGCTATTTTAAGTTTGCGTGCAATCAAAATTGTTATATTAATGAGATTAGCATTTTATGAAATATATTTTTTAGTACTTGGTTTTATGCTTCTTCAAATAAAAGCTCTATTTTAACTTTTTTCACTAAAGGGGTTGCATGTGCCTCCTAAACTAGTAATGGAAAATAAGTCTATAAATGCAGAAACTATACTAAACCAAAATCAGGAAAAAGAGAACTAAATGGATAACATTGATTCATTTATTTCCTCAATAACAGTGATCTAAATAAACAAATTGTAACATACATGAAAAGAAAAGGAAAAAAAAAAATTTGCCTTATTGATCTACCCATTAGGAAAAGAAAAAAATGCTATTCGTCACTAATCAAGTGTTATTGTTTGGGGATATTTTGGTAATTTTTGACATTTTAGTGTTTTTTGGGTAATTTTGGACATTCTAGGGGCATATTGGTAATTTTGGAGGTCAAGAGGGTATTTGGGCCATTTTGGTAGTTCTAGAGGCATTTGGGTTAGGTTAAATGGGTGTATTACTAAATTAAATGGGCTTGGTAGGTAATGGGTATTTAATTTATATATAAACGGTTATAAATGAGTAATTATGTACCGACCCATTTATAATCCAACCCAAAACCCGCCCGTTTGCCACCACTAGGATAGCAAAGCTTCTTTTTCAGGTAAATATGAAATTTTACTTTCTTTTGTTGGGTTAAGATAGCTTGACCTCGGTTAATTAATTCAATTACCCAAGTTGATTAATTAGGTTCAATTGTATGCAAATCGTAGAGGCACCAACAAATCACCAAAAATACTAAATGTAGCGGAAAATAAATTGACAGTTTGACACGGTGATTTGTTGACAAATGGGGAAAACCTTACAAGACAAAAATCTTACCAGGTGGTTTTAAGGTCACCACTCCCAAGAATCCACTAATCAACAATCAAACAGTTACAAGTATAACGAATCTTACCAACTATCCTGGCCTATCCCAAAATACCAACCTACAGTTGAACCTTCGCTCCAATACCCAATTGGACTTGATCTTATAGTAGTCTTCTTTCCCTTGATGCATAAACCTCCAATTTGTGACTAACTCTTTGCACGGATCCCGGTATGTGACTAACTCAAGCAACTTGAATGGTTGTTGTTGACTGCAAAGTTCTTTACTTCATTAATAATGAAAATCAAGATGCACTTTGGTTACAAAACCCAATGGCTTACAAAATGCAGTAGCTTCTTACAGAGAAAAATAAGTCTCTTGGTCTCTATAGCTGTATCAGTATATGACGACTTTTAAAATAAGCCTTATATATGTCTAGGGTTGTGAGAAAAGAAATCCTACACATAAGGTTGGGCCGGATTTCAGATTTGGAAATTTTGATATCATAATTCTCGATAGATCGAGCTGGTGTCGAGCTATCTATTGAGCTTCGAATTAAGTCTCGATAGCAGTGTCGAGCTATCTGTCGAGAATTAATGAGCAGCTTTTTTTCACTTGTTTCTTGGACCAATCTTCATGTCTTTAATACTTGACTTGAATAACATGTTTCTTGAAGTACTAAATCCATCTTTAGATCTACCCAATTACAAGTAAAGTGCATTTTGTCAAGCGATTAGCCAATTACAAAAAATATGACCCTAACATCATTTGTTGTTTGCTTGTTGAGGAATTGGTTTTATTTACTAGCTTTAGGCTTTTTTTGGTTACTAAGATAATTTAGAAAATGAAGAATATATTCTCTTCTTGAGTTACTTGTATTCGTTTTTAAGTATAGAGTGTAAACCAACGTGAACATTATATACTTTTTATGCAATAAATCTTTGATTACCTATATATAAAAAAGGAAATGAAGAATATAGAGTTTGTTTGAGTTTCCCACTTTCCTTGCTGTTCAATTTTTACACATTGAATATTTGGACTTAATAATTTAGCTAAAAAATTGAGCACGGCCATGTTTATTTCATATCTTTGAAGAAATGCATGGTTTATAATTTAAATTCCCGGAGACAGAAATCAATTTAAATATGGAAGGATGTTTACAAAAATTGTTTATTTACTTTATAGCTGAATTTTCAATGATTTTATTTATGTCTCCAAGAACTTTGGATAGAAGTGATACAATGTGATAGATAAGCAAAATAGATTTCATTTATGCAATCTGGGATTGTTTGAGTTGTATCTAACATTACATTCACCATGCTTATGTTGTTAAGTACTTTCTGAATGCAAATATGTATTAGTAATTGCAGTGGCAGGTACATTTTCCCTCTCAATTGATCTCATATTTTTTGTGATCTTAGTTCAGCATTTGTGATTTTTTCCCCTTTTGTGGCCACTACTTAAATATATTTCATTTTGTTGAATTAGTGTGTGTTTTGTCTGAATGTGATCTTTAGCACAAACTGATTATAAACCATGGTTGATATGCTTTCATTGTGATTTGCTTCAACTATATGCGGTATGCTTGCTGCTCATGAGTTTTTATTTGTATTTTATTTTTGTGTGCGTGTGTTTGATTCTTTATTTGATTCTGAAATTTAGTACATTGCACCTAGACTTTGGGTTTTAGTTGTATCATTTGGAACAGATCCTTATTTATATCATTTGTGATTCATAGGGACATCAATCCAGAAGAAGAAATAACTAGTAGCAACCTGTACAAAGAACTAAGAAATCCGTGAGCCGGAGACCATGGCTGGATTTCCTGAATCCGACCTTGCATTCTCAGACATGTTCTCCCAAAAGAACTCAAGGCTCCCAGACGACACCGTTTTCTACGCCATATTCCCTGACTTAACTCTAAATTCCAATCCCACCCCTACCTCTGAACCTTCACTCTCCTCCTCTCTCCAATCCCTCCACCTCCAAATCCTCCAAACCGTATCTCCCTTCACAACTGACTACCTATGGCAGCATGAGTCCTTCACTCTCTCCCTCTCTTCCCTCCCTAAACCCTCATGCCTCTGCTCCTCCCATCTCCCTCACCTCCATGGCAAGCTCCGCTTTGGTGACAATCTTGATGATGAGTGGTTCACCCTCTTCCTCCTCTTCAAAATCTCTACCACCTTCCCTTCCCTCTCTATTCGAGTATGGGACACTGACGGTGAGTTTCTCCTCATTGAAGCCGCTTTCCACCTCCCACGCTGGCTCAACCCTGAGAACAGTCTCAACCGCGTCTTCATTCGCCAAGTTCATATCCATATCGTACCCAAAGACCGCCTTTCGAGCCCTAACTTATCTGATTCGTTGAGATTCATAATCAATCACAGTGAGGAATCGCGAGCATCTGAGTCGATTCAGTCCGCAGTGAAGAAACGGATATTGGATTATCCCGAGAGAGCTCAAAGGAATATGCATCAAGTTAGGGTTAGGGTTCCGGTGTCGGTGGCACAAGTATTGAAACACGAGCCTTGCTTGATTTCGTTGGCGGTGGAGGGTTTCTATGATCGAGACATCGATTCCATGAAGTACGCGGCAAAAATGGAAAAGTTCTTACCTAAAGGGAGAGAGGAAGAATTGGTTTGTGTGGCAGTGAAGATATCAAGGGCAATGTATGCACAATTGGTTCAACAGGCCTTTCAAGCGCCGAAGAATTATCCAATGCCAAATAGGAGTGATAAAGTGGCATATGGAGAGGCCGAATTGGGACTGAAAATCACATGCGGGTTAGAGATGATGTACCAGCTAAGAAAGCGAGAGGGTTTGGAAGGGAAGGGACGCACTTGGGAGGCCTATAAGGAGAGTTTGGAGAGGAGTGGATACTTTCAAGGACTGCTTCCAGGGTCTAAAGAGTACCAGAGGTTAATGCACAATGCTGAAGAGTATTACCAGAACAGTTCTTTGTTTTCGAGGACCAGGTATATAATAGTCATCAAGATATATTCAAAATCATAATGCTTCACTTACATAATTAGTGATTTCAAATATTCTGCACATGTTTCACTGTTTTTTATGCGGACCAATACATAGGAGTGATAAATATTTTCTCTTTCATCAAATTGTTCACTGTAAGGTTTTTATTTTTACCATTAGTGACTATTGCAAATGTATAAATTTTTGTCACAGTGAAATGTTGAGTGCTCCAGTGAAACGAATCGATGAGATTCTTGCTTTACCACATTCACCTGATGAATTTAGTGGTCAGGAAGTTCCTCCTTCTGATGATGATTCCTGGCTTTACAATGGAGAGGACGAGTTAAACTCTGCACTTCTTGAGAGACAAAAGGAGATGGACCTCTATAATTCAAAACATAAAAAGAAACAGAATGGCCAGGACGATACGGGTCCTTCGTCCAGTTCTAATGTTGATGAGGTTGGTCTTGGTGATATAGCTAAGACCATGCAGGATTTTGTCCATAAGGTGTCAAGCTACAAGGGAGCTGAGGTTCCTGAAAACAGGTTAGTGTACCTTTGTATGCGTGCGTGTATTTATGTGTTATACCTTTGTATTCATCTCATTCATTCATAAATTTATTCGCACATTTTACATTTTAGTTCTCATAAATGTGCACGCCGATGTGCATACATTTTCATAGGCATCCTGGCTGTTTTATTTTTGGTGGGTGGTGGGGGAGGAGGAATAGTTGTAAATATAAAAGATTCAGCCATGGGTGCATAATTCAACTCCTTTCCTTTCTTTACTGTATGCACACATGAATTCAGGTTAAATAACACTAACTAATCTGCATATCAATTAGTTAGCTGTGATTTTTTCATTCTTCTAGCTAATCTTGTAGCTTTTGACATGGTTATTTTCCCAATTTTCCCACTGAAGCCTCTGCCAATTTTAATTTTCGGTTTGAAGCCCATGCAATTCCTTGTATGCTCAAGCTCAACCTCGCTGATGTGGTTTTGAGTGAGCTGATCTGGGTTCTTTTTTGTCTTCTCACTGTCCTAAGTTGAACATTCTTGAGTTAGGAAACATTACTGTACACTTTTTGTGTTGAATGAAATATTTGGAGTAGGTTCTAGTTAGCATAACTAGTAAAGTGTCTTGTCGTCAAATAGAGACCTGAGTTTGAATCCGGCCCAATTACAAAAGAAACTAATTGGAGTCTTGGCTAAATGATAAAGAGAAATCACTATAGAGAGGATGTCATAAAGTCCAATTCTGTGGTTTTTTTTTTTTTTTTAAAGAGTGAAATATTTGAAGGATAGAGACTTCAATTTTACCAATTGAATTTAAATGTGTTTTGTTAACTGTCTCTTGAAGGAACCTAAAAGAAGTGGACCTTGATGTTGACCGTTTCATTAAAGACATGGAGTCAGTAATGAAGCGTCAAGGTTTTGAAGATGTGGGCAGTAATGTTGATATAGAAGATGGTTCATCATCGGACTTTGATTTGGGTAAGTCATACATAATCTTTATTCACTAGAAAAATTTTTGTTGTATAAATTGTTTATATTAATGATTTTCATGATAGCCAGGAAAACTTTTATCGTCTCTCTTTGTTTGTCAGTTCTTTATGATTTACTCATATACATTATTTTTTACAATAATTCTCTTCTGAAGAACGTAATTTTTTTTTTTAATAATATTTGTTACTTGGCTTATTGAATCTGCTTGACCTCTCTTTTCACCCCTTCTTCTTTGTGTGCGTGTCTATGTGTTGGATTATGTGCCAATTACATAAAGTAAATAAATGTAACAAATCCTAGACATTAATTGATTAGGCCTTAGGCCCAACTAATAGCAGGCTCCATCCATAAGGCCACTGGTTGGACCGTCTTTTTTTTGCATCTATGTAATTGGAGGCATTTATCTTGTGTCCACACCATGGAACCTCTTCCTCTCATAATGCATAGTAATAGATGGAGGGTAAGGTCATGGATTCAAAACTTGTTGGGTGCTTATGTAACTTGACAACAAAGGAAAATATTTGTTGAAAATTTGCTCACCATAAGTGACTGATGCCTCTAATCTTAGTATGCCTAAGTTTTTTACTCAACATTTGAGCAGGTCATTAAATTATGAAAGGTTCACATTTCATTTCTGTTTTGTTGGGGGGTGCTTATGATTACATTGATGATATATATAGATGAGTCTGAAGATGAGAGTGATATAGCGGTCACATTGCATTTCTGGTTTGTTGGGGGGTGCTTATGATTACATTGATGATATTTATAGATGAGTCTGAAGATGAGAGTGATATAGCGGAACCTTCTGAGGATAATGAGGAAGAAAAGGATACTTTCATGCATTCCTATTCTGATGCTATGAATGAAGAGTTGAAGCCCACCAGCATTGCAAAAAGTTTTGTTCGTGCGAATGAGCAAGCAACAAAGAAGGATGAGGTACATTTCTCATTCTTGCTATAAGAAAGTATACTACTGAGTTTTTTTCAATCATAAATAGTCTTTCTACCTTTTCAAACTGTTTTCATGGCCTATTTGGGAGAAAAATATAATACCTTTTTTTTGGAAGGTCCTTTGTGTGTTTAGAATATTGTGTTGATTTTGATCTGGCAGTTTTCTTTTCCTGGTAATTTACTTTCCTGTGGCCAAGATGTTGTGGAAATAATTTAGAATCTAATTATTTCCATCAATTGGTTGTACATGAACCAATAAATTCAACTTGTTTAATTATTGGTTGAAGCAAAAACATTTCTATAATTTCTGTAATAAGTGTCCGGTTTGCTTAGATATGCACTATTCTATTTATGCTTGCATGTGAGATTCCCTTCTTGTTCTTATTTCAATTTGTGTTCTGCTCAAATGATGAATTTGATTTAATGTTAATGCATGCAGGGAACATCAAATGCCACAGAAGATATGGATGAGGATTTCACTCCTGTGGATGTAGATGTGAACCTTGTAAAGAGCTTTCTTGATTCCTTTTCTTCCCAACAAGGGCTTCCCGGACCTGCTTCCAATTTGCTTGGGCTCATGGGTGTACAGCTCCCACATGATGACAAGAAGAAGGGCAAATGATTCTATGTGGATGGATCCTTTCTAGTTTTGTACCTATACTATCTACAGGGCCGGCCCAAGATAGTTGGAGACCTTAGGCGAAAATTTTATAGGGGCCTTTTTATATTTCACTTAAATAATATTTAGTTTATTTTTTTATTATATATTTTTATTTCAATTTATTATTAATTCTTACTTATTATATAGGTTTTACAAACTGACATATCACTAATGAAAAAAATTATTTAAACATTTATTTATTATATTGTTTAAGTGACGCCGATCATATTCATGTCACATCAATTTGTAAGTTTTTTGTCGTAAAATTTGTATTAGTTTTATCATTTTTCATTCACTTAATGGTGACTGGGTTGTATTTAAAATGCTAAATTTATTACAAATTTGATTACAAAAAGCTTATAAACTGATGTGACAATTAGGTGACATTTCAACAACAGAATCAATTGAGTGTTGAATTACTCGCACATCAATTTATAGGACCTATGTGTGTGTTTGCCTAGCATTGAAATTATAGGAGAAATTATACTCTACCAACCTAAATTATGCACTAGATTACACTTTACACCATAAACTATCTGATTGCATACTTTGCATCTTAAACTATCACACTTTGCACTTTGGGGTTATTTTTGCTGTTATATTTAACAGAATCTTGTTGCATGTGACAAATACATGCTTCTTGCTTAGATAGAATAAAGTTAAAAGACTGAAACACCATTCTTCAAAATTAATTTTAAAAAAACCCAAAATTTTCCACATCTCCCTTTGTCTAAAATTATTATCCCAGGACCTATTATAACAATAGAGGAAGGGGTGGCAGGGGGGTAGGCAATCTTATAACAACCATAGTTCAGCTGTTTAAGGTGGCCATGCCCCAGTCGATGTTGGGGTTCGTTCATAACATATTCAATCATTAGAGATTCATAAAGTGTTTGTTACTAGCTTTTCTAGGTGGGTGGTGAAAATGTTTTTTCCCAAAACATATCTTTAATTTGGTTGCTATTGATGAATTCACCATTTCGAACCGTCTTTTTTCAACTTCTTTTTATTAAAAATTGCAATGCTTGGACTTATTTAAGTCTTGGCTTTTATTTTTTGGGTGTGGTTGCTTGGCAGTTGACCATACCTGATGATAAGCACTTGAGATCTTAGACGAGCAGTGCTTCAACCTTAACCTTTGATGTTGAGAATCTATGGAATGATGAATACGAAGTTTGGGGATTTAGGGTTTACAATATATTGAATTTGGGGAAAAGGATGGCAGGCACGTAAGACAGAGAGAGATGTGGAAAAATTTGGGTTTTGTTTTAATTAATTTTGAAGAAGAGTGTTTTAGTCATTTAACTTTGTTTCACCTAAGCAAGAAGCATGTGCTTGTTACATGGAGCAAAATTCTGTTAAATATAATAGCAAAAATAACACCGGGTGCAAAGTGTGATAAGTATAATAGTTTAGGGTGCAAAGTGTGTAGTCAGATAGTTTAGGGTGCAAAGTGTAATCTAGTGCATAATTTAGGGTAGTAAAGTGTAATTTTCTCGAAATTATATTTAAGCTGCATTTTGCCTTTTTTTGGGGTCACACGACACTGTTCATGGACCACTAAACTCAGTAAAATGTAGATTTCTAGGTAAATTTGGGTCCCATAGCACTATTCACACATTTAAAAATTATTTTGCTACAGTGTTTTCAACAATAAGCGGTATCCAAACTAACCCGTAATCAAACTAGTAATATATTAGCATAACTCTAATATTTTAGGGCTTCTTAAGAGTGGAAAAAAAAAAGTATACGTAACTCACATTTTTTATTTTTTCCTTAATTACCAAAAAAAAAAAAAAAAAAAAACCTTACTGCCCCATACTTGGGGGCCTTCTATGTTAGGGAGCCTTAGGCTATGGCCTAGGCCAAGGGCCGGCCTTGACTACCTACTGTCGAATATAGTTCATGATTACATATGCTTTAGCAAATTACACCCCTAAAGTTTGGTGGCATTTGGATTTTATACTCTAAAATTTTAGAATTTGGATTTTACCCCCTAAAATTTAGGGGTGTTTGGATTTTACATCTCAACGTTTTAGAATTTGGATTTTATCCTCTAAATTTTAGAGGTTTTTGGATTTTACTCCCTAAAGTTTAGAAGTGTTTAGATTTTATACCCTAAATTTTCATAATTTGTGGATGTAAAATTCAAACACTTCCAAACTTTAGGAGGTAAAATCTAAATTCTGAAACGTCAGGGTGTAAAATCCAAACATCCCAAACTTCAGAGGATAAAATTCAAATTTTGAAATTTTAAGTTGTTAAATTCAAACACTCCCAAATTTTAAGAGTGCAATTTACAATTTATCTTAGATGTTTCGTATGCATCAAGGCTTGTACATGACTATTTGGTAAGAGTATAAAAACATTTTTACCACGCCAATGGCCCTTGGCTATTGGCTCCTTTACCCTTGTGGCGGATAAACCTTTGGGGATTGATCCCTATAGAATTTTCTTATATGTAAAGTATGTTTTAGATATTTATTGATTTAGTTTATTAAAGTAATGGTTTTATTAACAAATGCTCTAAACGCATAGGCTTAAGAATTATAAATATATAATTATGAGTTGTAATATACATATTTTTAAAAGAAAAATACACTCGCCAATAATTCATTATTGATTTTTGTTTAAAATAAAAAGATAGGAGTTTGAAATAATTTATTAATTTATTTAAAATTTATTATTCTTACTTTTTGAAATGCAAAATTAATATCACCATAGACAAAATGGGTTCACATGATACATGTCAAATTATCAATTAGTTTGATAGCCGATAACTTATAATAATTGACAAAGTAAAAAAAAAAAAAAAAACTATTCATCCCTACGTGTGTTACAGTTTGTACAGTGGGTGAGTGGTTTTAGTGTCTTGCGGAAGTTAGTGTTAGTGTGTGGAGCCGTGGCCTGTGGGCCATGTGGCTGTGTGTGCTGCTATGTGCAGTGTGTTGTCAGCTATGCGTGTAGTGTTTAGTGATGTGAACCATGTGCATGTCAGCTGTTGCAGTGTACCGATTAAAGAAATTTGAAATATTGAGTAAAAAGGCTACATTTATCACAAACCATTACTCTCATTTCATGTCTTCCATTTCGGAGAGAGAGAGAGAGCGAGAGAGAGAGAGAGGTTACCTCAGATGAAGCTCAAGCCTCAAGCTGTTATGCCCACACACAGTGCACCGTCCACCAGTGTGAAACTATTGCAAAGAATGAAAGAAAGCTTATAAAAAAAGATCAAGATGAAGAAATGTGAGAATATAGATGGAGAGACAAAGAGATTAGAGATTTTTTTCTTTTGTTTTTTTTTTTTCTTTGGTTTTAGAAATTTATAATTTCTATTTTAACATATTTCAAGACATTTTCGTTGTATTATTAATGTATGGTATTAATTTCAAGATATTTCGAGTTCAAGTCTGACTACACTTCCTAAATGGAAATTTGATTAGTTTCCATTTTCTTTAAACCTATTTGGTCCAAAAATTTCACCACGCATTCTTATCTGGTCTGGGTTTAGATATATGTAAAAGATAGGGCCAGAATTTGGTTTATGTATATATTAATTGAAACAGGACGATGGAAAAGCTATGTAAATTATATTCACTTTTTCATTAATACTTATGTTGTTGCATGGTAAATTTAGGGAACATAATAATTTGCAGAATTTGTAGTCCCTGCTGTATATTAGTTTATATTTTGGGAAAAAATTTTGACACACTCGTTTGGCAGTATTTATCATTTGGATTTCTTAATTTCTAATAATTCTCAGTTCTGGTAATGTTTCAGAAATTGAACGATGCAGAGAGCATGGTTGTCAAAATCGCGATCTGGATCGTAGGACCGCACGATTTTACGACTTCACCTCACCAAAATGTTTAGGATTGCACTAGGATAGTAAAAATGGTAGGATCACCAAAATGTTTAGGATTGCACTAGGATAGTAAAAATGGTAGGATCATATGTAGGATCATATGGGATCCTACCAATCCTACAAAAAACAAAAATTTTTGGTTTTTTTTTTTTTTTTTTTTTTTTTTATGGGATAAATTTTTTGTTTTGATGAAACTTTTTATTTTATTTTTATAAAATTATGTTAAGTTAATCAAATTTTTTCTAGTTTCTAGTTCACTTGTAATCAAAATGAACGAATGCTTCATTATCTCTAAATGAAGAATTTGATGTTGGTTTTGCTGCCTTTTAAGCTATAATGTTGTTAAAATTGTTTGATCAATATACTAATTTGTGTTTTAATATTACTAAAATATTTTTTATATATAATTTTATCAATTATGCTAGTATTTGTATATTGATTGATTGATTTTTTTGAGCGTGTTCTTTAATTGTTGCTGAGTGGTATAACTTGAATAATTGAGTGTGAAATTGTATCTTGATGTCTTTTGCAGCTCTACTATACAAATATATAATGTTTACATAAATGATGAAATGGATGATGATGATTAGGAATTTAGGACAGTGGTTATAAGAATCTTAGAACGAGAATAATTAAATGTTCACTTCACCTTAATATTCATCTTACTTTTGGATTTCATATTGTAGTTAGCTAGTTTTCATTTGCTAACTTATTTTGAATTTCAAACTTGGAACTTAGAATTTAGAAAATATTTTCCATATGTTTTGATAAATATTTTGGTATTTGGTTGCTAATTAAACATTTATTGAACTTTTTAGATACATTGAGTCAAAACTTAAATATATTTGTTTCGTTAATATAGACTTAGTGATGTATGACATGCAAATTACATCATATGATGTAAATCTTAGTTTTTTTATGGATGAATTTATAATTTACGTGATTATTTAATATACAAAGTCATTATCAATGTGTTTTTTGCTTTAAATATGAAAATATGTAGGATCTTACGATTCACGATCTGATCCGATTCCACGATCTACGATTCCACCTACCTTCGACGATATTACATAGAATCCCGATTTTGACAACTTTGGCTGAGAGACTATATGTAGTTAGAGAAGCAACTTGTCATGGCTTCATGTTGGAACAGAAAGTTGAAAGGAACACAATAGGATCCTGAGAACTCGTACATGATTGATGGAGGGGCTTAGGCTCACAGGACCGAGAATGGCCCATGTGACCAAGGCCCAGCACAATAGGGATAGGATTAGTCCATTAAGAAAATAGGCAAGAGTCAAAGGATACTGTTTAGGGTACACTGTATTGTGTTCGGGTCGAGTTGGGCCTAATACTAACCAGCAAGCTAAAGGGAAGTCAGAAAAGGGACAATCAACTTAAGGTCGGTAACTGTACAATGTCAGTGTCTTTGGGGAATCCGCTACCGAGCACTATTTGGTGTCTATAACAAGTTTCAAGAGAATCTTCTGAAGTTGTGAGGATTCCTTGAGATTCTGATGGACGTGGAAATATGTGCAAAGTGGGAAGATAGTAATAATGATAACCCCACTAATAAGAGACTATAAAAAGGAGAAGAAGGTCAACAGTAAAGGGAATTTTTTTGGGGAAAAAATAGAGAGGGGCGGAGATTAAGAAAAAGAGGAACCCTAATAGAGAGAGAGAGAGAGAGAGAGAGAGAGAGAGAGAGAGAGAGAGAGAGAGAGAGAGAGAGAGAGAGAGAGAGAGAGGAAAACAATGGGGATAGAGGGAGGAATGTTTAGCTTGGATTGTCCAAGTAAAGTTTAGAGCTCAATTGGTAGGATTGAGATAAAGCCCACTTATAAATTAATTAGGCCCAAATACTACAAACTGTAGGAGGTTTGGGTACCACGATTGACTTTAGCACTTTCTAGAAATTTCTTAATTAGAACAATGTCCACTTTAAGGAGTACTCAAATTGTGGTCAAACAATATCAGATTGGGAGTTTTTCTTAATTCTTTTGGAGGTCATCTCAGTGGTTAATGCTTCTTTTCTTGAGGGCTTTGCTCGTAGGGTCGTTGGCTTGCAAACTTCTCTATTGTTTAGGTGATTAAATTTGCAAAATGTCATGAACCATAGTTTGTATTATTTTACAATGTAGGTTCAAAGTGGATACTTCCTCAAAAAAACAAGAAGAAATTGAAAGTATGTAAAAATCATTTTATAAGTAGAAATTGACATTGGCCCTGGTTAGTGGTGGGTATATTTGAGTCTGGTGTTCAAGTTTGATGTGGATTGTTCTAGAGGGTTTATATAATGATTGAACAAAAACGTTCCTAGAATGCCTCTAGTGATGCTTTCGTTATATTTAATCTGTGGTTTGGGCATGACTGCTTCTTGAGTTGCTCGTTTATATGTTAAATATATTTTTTCTAATATAAGTGATGGATTTGCTTATATTTACTTCGCCATTCAAAATATCTAATTTGGTTCATTTCGGTTCACTTTTATCCATTTGATCTATTTCATGATGCTTTGGGAGAAGAGGTTTGTGTAGAAAAGTCTACATTAAGATAGTTAAAAAAAAAAAATTGAATAATGAATTTTTTTTTAGATTTTTCAAAAAAATTAATAATTGGTTATTTTAAAATTTTGAATATATGAAATTAAAATTTTCCCTAAAATAAATTATCTAAATAATATAAATATGCATATAATAATAAATTATTTACGATTAAGTTATTATGGTATCAAGACCTACTTCATAGGATTGTGACATAAGTAAAACATAAAATTTGTAGTAGATTTTGTTATACATGTAAGATTCCATTAGCTCTTAGAGCATCTACAGCAGTGGAGCTAAATTTTTAGTTTTTTAGCTACACAAAAAGTCACTTTATCTATTTTACCTTCTCACATCTTACAGCAGTGGAGCTATTTTAGCTTTTAATATAATAAAATAATATAAACACTACAATAAGATAATATTTCATTCAACCACCAACACACCACCACAACCACCATCAAACACATAAAAATCAATGCACAACCACAACCCTGTCGTGCCCATCAAAACCAGTGAAGAAGAACAAAAAAAGAAAGCAAAAAACTCAACACAGCCAAACCGAAACACATGCCTGAAAGAAAAACCCAGCCCGAGACACAAACCCGAAACATAAGCCCAGCCCGAAACACAAACCCAAAACACAAGCACAGCTCGAAACACAAGCATAGCCCGAAACATAAAGCCGAAACACAAACACAGCCTGAAACACCGAAAATAGAGAAAAGAGGCCGAAATGGGTCAGGTCGGCGGTTGAGCGTGGGTCGACAGCGATAGGTCTGTGGTGGCTGGGCTCGTGCAGATCGGTGATGGGTCTGTGGAGGAAGAAAGAAGGGTCTGTGGAGGAAGAAAGAAGAGATGGAGATCTAACCAAAAAAAGAAAAAGAAAAAGAAAGAAGAGATGGAGACGCAGTGAGGAGAGGGACACGAAGAAAGGAGAATGAAAGTAAGAAAGAATAAAAAATAAAAAAAGTAATGTGAACACAATAATTTTTTTTTTATATTTTTTTTTAGCTTTCAGCTACAATGTACAACCATTTATAGCTGTGCACGGTAGCAATGAAGGTAAAAATTTTACGTTTAGCTCCACTGCTGTAGTGTGGATTTTTGTGTTTTGGTGTAGCTAAAATAGCTATTTAGCTATACTGCTGTGAGTGCTCTTATAAAAATAAAAATAAAAATAAAATCCATTAGTGTGACACACTTCTTTTTCTCTTCTCCACACAGGCACATCAAATAAAAAAAAAAATTAATAACCTATGCCAGGATGAAATCTCAAATTTTTTTTCCAAATAACATTAAATATCAAAAAATTTAGTTAGTTGTCACGTTTCAAAACAATGTTGAAAACTAACATCTTGAGTGTTTAAAACTTGAGTTCCAAGATAAAACTCGAGTTTTTAAGTCTTGATTTGTAATTGGGGGAAGCTGATGTGGAAGAAAATCCATGTGGAACTTGAGTTTTTAAGACTCGAGTTTCACTTCTTCTTCATCGCGTTCTTCTGAGTTCTGTCCCAGCGTTCTTCTTTGTGCAGATCTGAAGACCACCCAGTGTTCAATCAGATCGTTCCTGTTCTTCGTCAAATCGTTAAAGACCACCTAGCGTTCAATCAGATCGTTCCTGTTCTTCGTTATATCGTTCGTCTCTGTTCACCCAGCGTTCGTCTCTGTTCTTCGTCAGATCGTTCCTCTGTTCGTCAGAGCCTTTGTTCTTCGTTGTCAGATCGTTCTTCCTATTCTTCAGGTTTGTTGTTCTTTAAATACCAAAATCGAGTCTTAGAGACTTAGTTTTGCTTTTTAGAACTCGAGTCTATAAGACTCGAGATCTATCTGGCATCATATTTCCAACTCACCAAGTGAAAATCGAGTCTTTAATCCTTGAGTTTTAGACTGAAATCGAGTTCATAAAACTCGAGATGCTAGTTTGCAATTTTCTTTCAACCACATGTTAACTTATGATATTCTCTCTTCTCACACTGTCAGTCTACAAATTCCCTCATGAAATCTCAGTTGTTGTTGTTGTTGTTTTTTTTTTTTTTTTTTTTTCTCTATCGACAACATGGTAAGATACTTCACTTTGAAGTGGGCCATACCTTTTTTTTTTTAAGCCACACACACATTTTGCGTAGTCATCACTCACCCCATAGACCACGACTTCTTCTAGACTTCTTCTACCAAGTGAAAATCGAGTTTTTAATCCTTGAGTTTTAGACTGAAATCGAGTTTATAAAACTCAAGATGCTAGTTTGCAATTTTCTTTCAACCACATGTTAACCTATGATACTCTCTTCTCACATTGTGAGTCTGCAAATTCGGTCATGAAATCTCAGTTGTTGTTGTTGTTGTTATTGTTATTTTTTTTCCTTTTTTGTCTCTATCGACAACATGGTAAGATACTTCACTTTGAACCACATGTTTTTTTTTTTAAGCCACGCACACATTTTGCGTAGTCATCACTCAGCCCATAGACCACGACTTCTTCTAGACTTCTTCTACCAATCAAATCCAAATGGGTTCCACAAAATAATGGAGAATCCAACGGCTCTAGCAATTTTACTGGCATTTCGGAATTGTCTGTTTCCAACCATTAGTGTACTTCTCATTCTTCTCTCTTTTACAGCACAGTCCAAGTATGCACCCATTGGTCAAAGCCGAAACAGTATTTCCCCAGATAATAATATACTAAAACAAATAGAGAGTCTGTCTCTTTTTAGATTGAAAACTGATCAGATAGCCACGATAAAAAGAGAGAGAGAAAATGGTTTCGTCAACGATGGAGTTGTTGAAGGAGGAGCTTCCAGTGAATCAAGAATCTCTGGTTTTGTCTGAGGAAGTCAAGACTGGCCTCGTCCTTGTCGATATCGTTAATGGCTTTTGCACCGTCGGCTCTGGCAATTTGGTAATTTACAGGCTTTGATTTCAATCATGACAACAACAATACAGTCAAGTCAGTCCCAAACATCAAATGATACCTCGTTCTTAATTTCATTAACAACCCTTTTTTGAGTTCGCTTTGTCTTGTCGAGATGTTCAATATCATGAGAAAACTAATACTACATGCGTTGTTTAGATCTTCTTGTCGTTTTTCGGGTTTCTTGTTTCTGTTGGAAAATTACAATTCCTATAGTTTGGTTTTTTTTTTAAAGAAAAAAGAAAAAGAAAAAGAAAGAATTTTTTTTTAACCCAAGAAGACAGTAAAAAGAATAAGTAGAAGAACAATCTTTACTTTTACTGGCCATTTATATATTTTTCCTGTGTTTATATCTATGGTGGGATGGTTTTACATTCTTAATATTTGACTTGGTACTCGTAGGATGTATTATGCGAATATAATTGTATGGAATTGAATTTTTGTATAGGCTCCAACACAACCTGATGAACAAATTTCTGGGATGGTGGATGAGTCTGTGAAACTTGCCAGAGTTTTCTGTGAGAAGAAATGGCCTATTTTTGCTTTCCTTGATTCTCATCACCCAGATATTCCTGAACCTCCATATCCACCTCATTGTATAGCCGGAACAAATGAGTCCAAACTGGTTCCTGGTACTTGATTTTCTCTCTCTTTTTTTCCCATCCCTATCATTAGCTATTATACTTTTCCTGTTTTAGCTGAACATATTTGCATTGCCTTCAACGGTTTACGAATATCCTTACTCATTTTGCTTTCTTACTATAATCTGCAGCCCTGCAATGGTTAGAGAATGAACCAAATGCAACACTTAGATGCAAAGATTGCATTGATGGGTTTCTCGGTTCAATTGAAAAAGATGGCTCCAATTTGTTTATAGATTGGGTGAGAAATAACCAGATAAAAAAGGTAGGCTTTTCCTGTTCCCACAAAAAGATCATCTGCTTTGATTGAATAGTTTGAATGATTATTAAAGGGAATTTGTGGTGTGTATATGAGCTGTAATACTTTCAATTAATAGTGCGACGATCAAACTAATTTTGTAACTTTTCTTGTTTGTTGAGATTTTGGTGGTAGGGATATGCACCGATGTATGTGTGCTGGATTTTGTGTGTTCAACATTGTCTGCAAGAAATCGGGGCTTACTTGTTCCTTTGGAGGATGTGATTGTGTATTCAAATGGATGTGCCACTTTTGATCTTCCGATTCATGTTGCCAATACAATGAAGGATGCTATTGCTCATCCACAGGTAGTTTGACTTATATAATTATCTTTTGGCTTGCAGTAAACTTTTGAGTTTCTTTTAAATCCTTATAACTATTCAAATTTGCATTTGGAGGACCTAGTTACTTGGATCTCAGAGTAAATGTTTGCTGTTAGGCCTAGGAATTTCTGTATGTTTAGTAAAGCACTTACATAAAAAGACAATCTAATCTATATATTCAGTGAGGAAGGAAATAATAGTTTTATAAAGAAACAAGTTGCTGCATGACATATATTTTATTCACAGCTGATCCCAAGCCAAAAAAAGAATGGGGGTTGCAGTAGATTGATACCCAACATATAATTTAGTCACTTTATTATAAATGAATCACTACAAATACAAGTTGGGATGTCCCCTAATATATTTGACCAACCTTGATTAGTTTGTAGAGGATCCATAGCCTATCTCAATGTTTTGGGACTAAGGTGTGGTTGTCTTTATTGTTGTTATGTACAACTATTTCTGAATCTATGTGTATTGTTATCTTTCTTTTCATTGCTTAAATATAGAATGCAAACAGGAGCTTGAAATTCTCCAAACTGTTATAATGGTTATCTTGGTCTGTAAGTAAACTATCCAATAAATGATAGTTAAACCATGCAGTTTGATGCAATTGATGAAGTTAAACCTGGATATTATCATGCCTGAGTTGTTGAACCTTCTTTGCAATTGATCATATTCTTGTTGCTTTGCCACCAAATAGGGGAAAAAAAAGATGGTTATATTGATTTTATTGTTTTGAGATTCTACATACAACCTTTGCAACACTAGTAAACTAAATTACAAGTGCTGGAGAGCTGTTCAGATAAGCTTGCATCAAGGGTTGGCATCAAGTTCTCTCCCTACCTCCGTGTTTACTCTAAAATGTGGTTCCTTTGATACAAGTAGCTTTATTTTTGTTCTGTCGATGAGAATTATAGTAGGGCTATTTCTAGGCACAACCATGAGGAGATGCTATAGATCAAAATATTTTTGATAGGCAGGGGGACATGTTTGAGATTGAACACAAGATAATATTAGCTGTTAGAATAATAGTAAAAATTGGTTTCTTTGGATTGCTAGTCAGAAAAAAGATAGATTTTGATGGAGATGACTACTATGGACCCGCCTGAAGTGTCGTAGTGGTTAGAAGAATATGTTATTAAAGAATTATTTCAAAATAGACGTTTCTTCCTTTTGTGGTTGAACTTTGCAATCTCTTGTTCAGTCTGGGTAACAATAATGTAGAGGTGCATAATTTCGAGTGATTTAGATTCAATTGTCAGTTTCAAAACTTAAACCTGACCTGCTTATGTATTTTATGAGATCCTTCTTGATTATCGTTTTGTTTGTCATGGCAGGAGCTTATGCATCACATAGGGCTTTACATTGCCAAGGGAAGGGGAGCCAAGGTGGTATCAGAAGTATCATTTGGTGCATGAGAGAGTCATGATGTTGACATGAAATTGTATAGATCTAAGGGTTTGTTTGGATACCGTTTATTACTGAAAACTTATTGTTGAAAATACTGTAGCAAAATAATTTTTAAAGGTGTGAATAATGCTGTGGGATCTAAATTTATCTAGAAATCTGCGTTTTGCTGAGTTTGGTGGTCTATAAACAATGCCATGAGACCCCAAAAAAACGCAAAACACAACTTAAATATAATTTCAATGCTAGGCAAGTGCACACTAAGTTTTTCATTTGGAATGATTTCCAACAATATTTCCTTAATAATTAACATTAAACTAAATAGAAAATTCCTCTCAAAAATAGCATTTGGTGAAGCCATCAATTCCTCAATGCATGTAAATTGTTATTTTTAACTTTGTGGCCTTAAACAAGTGGGGGGAAAAATCGAACTATTATTTCCTACTCATTTTTGACAATTAGTTAGTGCATGATGCATCGCCTCTAATGACAGCTTTATTTCCTACTCATTTTACTTTAAAAAAAAAAACTAAGTATCTATAAATAGATTAGTGACGGTTCATATCCTGTTAATTTTAGTATTTTACTACAAAAGAAACAATATCCTTCACTCAAATTTTATCGTATATATCCAAAAAAAAATTCAAGAAATATATACTTAATTTGATCAAATAAGAAAAAGCTTGACTCGAGCTTCTTCATGAATTTTTTTTTCCTCTTTTGGCTTAGATGTATTTCTTATGTTATAAAAGAAACGGTATGTTGCATGTACTCATACAAGAAATTTAAATCACACGAAAAGTATTTGATAAATAATATATGTGATCAACATACTTGGTTTTAGTTGTTTCTAGAATTAATAACTAGAAGGAATTTGTTTTAGTAGTTTCTCCCAAAAAAAAAATCAACGAAACTTTGTGGGAAGGCTTCCTTAATTACTATTTGCTACTCAACGAAACTTCTTTTTCTTATTTGATCGATTTAAGTAATGTGATATTTTTCTACCAAGTTTTAAAAATTACTCACTTATTAACCTCAATAAGAGAAATCAACCTCGGAAAATTAAAATTTTGCTTAAAATTCCATCTCAAAATTCCTTATCCAAAAAATACATAGAAGGAATGTTCTCTATCGTTTTGATGTTACAGACTAAACATGTAAAGCACGCATAAAGCCTGCTCTCACCGATTCCAAATCAAAAGAAACAAAGAAATCCTTTATCTATTGTCAATAATACTCATAAAATTAAAAGGAAAGAAAAAGAACTTCTCAAACAAATATAAACGAATTAGAACAATTTACACATTGTGTTCTGCTCTCATACCAGGGTACTTCTTATTCATTGCTGGGGTCATGCAGGAAAAGATTGATGGCTTTTGTTTCTTTTGTTTCACACCAAAGATAAATGACCGCAAAGGAACCCGGTTCCTACTATTCTCTGTGTGTCTCAGCAGAGGATTTGATTGCTTCCTTGATCCAGCAAGCCCGAATTCCTCGTTCAACTTTGCCAAAGTCCTCTCAAGTTCAAGTTGGAGTGTAGTCACATGATCCAAACCTGCTTGCAATTCATCTGCAACCCTGTTATTCTCTTGTTTCATGTTCAATACCTCACCTTGGAACTTTGCAGCTTGATAGCTTGTAAACTTGAACTCGTCTTCTTCTGCGCTTTCCTTCAAAGCTGTTGTTATTTCTTCTTGAATGTTGCACAAAGATGAAAATCTGCAATGTAGTTCATCTTTGAGTACTGCACTTTGCTCCAGCCACAAAATTAGTTCAGTCTGTATTTCTCTCATGTGTTTGTAGATTGGCCGTGCATCTGATTTCAGAGAATATCTTGCTGAACTTGCCTCTAGCTTCTTTCCTTTCTCCTCAAGCTTCAATATCTCAGCTTGTAAATCTTGGATTCCAGTCTCGAATTTCTGTATCTGATGGAATGAGGTGCTGAATTTTAACCAGAAATCCAAGTTCTCCTCTAGCAGTTCGTCAATGTTCATTCGGAGTTTTTCTTCAACTGCTGACATAGTTTCAGGAGGTTGGTCAAGTAGAGTCAACTTGAAGTTGTCTTTCTCTCTTACCAGAGTTGTTAAACCAGTTCCTGCTTTAGGATCAAAACTTAGATCATCCAACAAATTAGCCTTCTGTGGGAAGTCTGAGGCTTTGGAGTCTTCTGAATCCTTATTTTCATCCAAACATTTCAGCAGAAGGTTTACTTTCTGACGTAATGATTTAATCTCTTCATCCTTCATTGCATTAGAACTCTTTAATTCCTTTAGCTGCATCGACGTGTCAAAACTGTTGTCTTGTGATTTCTTCTCCACTTCACTAAGCTTTTTCTTCACATCCTTGTAACTGCGGAGAGTTGTGGTGTACTCTGTTAGAAGCATTTTTTCTCTTTCTTCCAAGCCATTCAAGAACATTTTCTTCCAGTCTGGTTCATCCTCTTGGCCGTTTTCCTGTTCCTTTGGTTTAACAGTAAGAAGATTATCCACAGTCTGTGATGAAGTCTGTTTGTCATTTTTGTGCTGCGATATCAAGTCCTGACCTTTCACTGATAGATTATCCGGGTCATTATTTGCCCCAGATTGATACACATCTTCATCTTCAGCAGAAGTACTAAGAGCATTGTCAGCTTTTGCAGAACCCTCATCAGGATTCAATGGATCATCTTTGTGCTGCGATATCAAGTCCTGACCTTTCACTGATAGATTATCA
Source organism: Quercus tomentella (assembly GCA_028535165.1). NCBI lineage: Eukaryota > Viridiplantae > Streptophyta > Magnoliopsida > Fagales > Fagaceae > Quercus > Quercus tomentella. The sequence continues at coordinate 17,763,775 of JAPQVY010000001.1, forward strand.
GGGTCATTATTTGCCTTGGAGTGATATCCATCTTCATTTTCAGCAGAAGTACTGAGAGCATTGTCAGATTTTGCAGAACCCTCACTAGGATTCAATGGATTCTCTTGTTCTATCAACCCATTTTGCAATCTTATTTCAGCTGGAGATCCCTCTTCTGTTTGTAATGGACCTGCAACATTGAGCTCTTCATCTGGCTTCAAATCCTGCAGTTTCTTGGAACCATCATGAGGATTCAGTGCTTCTATTAGTGCTTCAGACTCTTTCTGCAATTTGACTTCACTTAGAAATTCCTTTTCCTTTTGTGATGGACCTGTCAACTCAAGCTCCTCATCAGGCTTCACGCTTTGCAATTTCTCAGTAAGGTGATTGAGATTTAAACGTGCTTCAGTGAAATGTGTCTGGAGATTGTTATTCTGGTTTTCAAAACTACAGTCTAGGTCCTGAACTGTGTGAAGCTTTTCTTCCATTTCCTTCAGCTTGTAGCTCAAATTGTTTGAACCATCAATAAGCATTGCCTTATCATCTTCCAAATTTCGAATTTGTGCTTGAAGTTCATCAGTTTCTGTTCTTAATCTCTTTACAAGAACAGTCTGTGATGAAACCGCAGTTTCTAAGCTAACCACTTTATTCACAAGCTCATCTATCTTCTCTGCCATCTCTGTCACAGTGAGAGATGCATTGGACCCAACCTCAAAGTGTTCCTTGATCTTCTCACGTAACACCTCCAATTCTTTTCTCTCTTGTGTCACACTGCTGACTTCTTGGTCTAAGCTTGTTAACTCTTCTATTTTCATAGACCTATCTCTGGCATGTGGCTTTTGCTGACTAGTCTGATCACCATGAAACGCACCTTTGAGACTCTCAAACTTCTCCCTGGCATCCTTTATCCTTTGGGACTCAACTCTTGCTTCCTTAGTGGATTTCTCCTGTTTCTCCTGCAACTGAGCCAATGTCTCTACGCATGATTTTAAAGCTGCTTCTGCCATCAATTTCCGAGCCTCATCATCTTCGATAACCATGCCCTCACCGAATTCATCTTGCAAACTGAAAACTCTCTCTTGCATTTCCTTAATCTGATTCTCAATTTCCCAGTATTTTGCTAGCCCATTCTCATAAGAGCTCTTTACAAACTCTTTCTCCGTTTGTAGAGTCAGAATTTGTTTCTGAATTTTGTCGATCTCTTGAAGTGCCTCGGCTTTGTTCAAACCAGATTTAGCAACCGTAGTAGTAGTAGTAGCTGCAGTTTTGAATGTCTTCCTATGTTGCAATTTCTTTGTAGCTGACGTAACGATGCTCTTTATATCTTTGGTTGGAACCTTTGGAACAACTGGAATATTTGATTTTGGAACCTCTGGAGTCTTTTTTTGGAATCTTGGAGTGGTATCTTCTTCTTCTTCAGCCATTGCAAACTCAACCTGTTCTGGAAAAACAGAAGCAATGGTGGTGTTGGCATTTTGTAGCTCTGTTGATATGTGGTCGTACCTTTCAGCTAGAGCTCTATAAGCTCGATATGATTCTTCCACAAAGTGTATGATCTCTGGCCTCTTTTTGTAGTACATTTCTGCTCTCTTGGCAAAGGAGTCTCCATCCTCTTCGATGAGTTTAAGCACGATTTGCACCTGTTCCCCCATATCTGCAATTCCATAAAATTTATTAGCTCATCAGGCACACAAACTATTTTGATACTGTGAATGTTAGAACATTTTGTTCGCAGATGAAGGTGTTTCAATTTCTACATCAATTTCAGCTTTCATTGTAGTGGAAACAATATTCTACCAATTCATTTATAACATTAAAAGTTTTAAACAAAAAAATAAAATTCAGTTTGTCTATTTTAAGGATAAGAAGTCACATCTAAGTAGTATCAATGTAGTAGCTATGTAAAACCCTCGCACGTTTGTTTGAATTTCATAAACTTTATACTCCAATAAACAACAGGAACAACAATGGTAGGATGCAGAGTGATCAAATGTTGTACAAAGGAATATAGGGAGTGGATTCAGATTTCAGATTGATCCAAAGGTTGGAGATCCGGATTGAATCAGAGCCGAGGCATGTAAATGTTCAATCCAAATCTTATGAATAGAGACTTTAATTTACAGCAAACCTTAATTAATTTCCAGACCCTTTTTTAGTTGGCATATGACAAACTTAGATATGTATCCGGTAGATCATGAACAAAAGATCTCACCCTCCACAACAAAAGATCTCACCCTCCACCTTACTCTTACAAGCGAAGAAGGTGCCATTTCACATAGAGGTCATCAGTGGCAATTAAATTCCAGACCAATAAAATGAACACCATGTCTAACATAAACACCTAAACACTTTTTTTGAGATGATTCCCAGAAAAGAACCTTAATCGAATTATGAATATGGCAGTAACATGGGAATCCAGATTCAATGTATCAGTTATCAAAAACCCATGTCACTGCAGATAACATTTTTTCCACTGCATTATACAAGAATTCAATGCTCAAACTACAATGCCACCTCAAACCAAAAAAAAAAAAAAAAAACCAAATATGAATTCTTTCTAAGGAATATTACATAATTTTGAAGGAAAAAAAAAGGTACCTTGAAGGTTTTGCTCCAGCCATTTTGATTGCTTAGTCCTGATATGGCTTGCCCACCACCATGAATATGCATTGCTTGCAGCTCTCTGTAACATTTTTCTTTTTCTGGATATTCTTCTTCTTCTTCTCTCTCTTTGTATATTTGTGTATCTCTCTATGCAAGAAGAGAACACATGAAACCAAATACAGATGAAAAAAAAAATGAAAAAAAAGAAGAAGAAAAGAAAGGTTTAGATTTATAAAGACAGAGAGAAGGTGGGGAAGAAAAGAGAGAGAGGAAAAATATATGATGGAAGGGAATATGTCAACAGAACACAACACAGCTTTGTGTGTTTTCAAGTTTTTAGTAGTTTAAAAGTTATGGGATCATGGAGGGGAGCAAACTTCGCTCGCTTTTATTGTTAACTCTGTTTCAAACCAAAATTAAGAATTTGCCAAAAAGGCCCCAAGCCTCACCCAATCACTCACTCACACGTTGCATGTCATGGTTGGCACTGACACAATGAAGGGGTACCTTTCTTTTCTTTCCATTTTTCTCTTTACGCTTTTTAAGCTAACTTTACTTCTTTTTTATTTTGTGTTAAATTTCCGTGCAAAAGTTGTTCAAGTAAAGTAACCTATCAATATCATCATTTCACACCGGCCACAGATTTTAAATTCTTAATATTATGTCCAAAATTCTATAATTTTTTTTAAAAAATAAAATAAAAATTATGCCCACATGACATCCCAGAGTTACCTGTGTTGTTACCTTTATGAAATACGAAAATTTTTTATGTAATATAATTTTTTTTTGTTTAAAATTTGATAATTATTATATATAGAATGATTTAAATATAGAATAGGAATCTAAATTTAATTAATATATCTAAATTACAATAATGACCTAAAATTGTGAGTCAAATTGGTTCGATTTTATATAGATTAGAAATGATACTTACCTTGCTCTAAAAAAGAAGAAGAAATGATAGTTACAAACTTTTTCAAAGCATATAATTTTGCAACAGGTAAGTCAGTCATTTTTTGTGTAAATTCTTCCTCTCTTTTTTGATGATCTGGAGGACCCTATTTTATTTCTGTACAATTGGAGGAATACATTTCTCTGTTTTGATTTTTTTTTTTTTTTTTTTCCCTTCTTCTAAAATAGAATCCAAAATCTCTGTACCACTAGATGAAGATGCCATTGATGAGATTGACTCTTTTAATTGATAAAGGTTATCAAAACCAAGGTTCTATCCTAATGCTTGCTCGGTGCTCTTTAAACCTACATGTCATTAATAGGGACCTTGTTCTAAGCATATGGTTGAGTGATTACTTATTAGTGATAGCTACCAGCAGACAAGGGAAGTAATTGCTTAGAGAATCCTACGTGAACGTGATGTTGTCCATTTCAACTTCAATTGCACTCTTTCGAGGACCCAAATATGAGAAAGGAAGCTAAGGGTCGGTCAGTGTTTAAATATATGTTTTTAGTTTTTAAATAATATTACACGTATTTTTATATATTTTTTCATCTAAATGTATTTCTAAAAAACCTGAAAATTGTTGTTTAAATATATGTACCAAACGGGCCCTAAATTTCTAAATTGAAATATTAAGTATGACTATTTTTGGTGTAGGTGAAATTTGAACCACTTCAACTTATAGTGCCTATTTCATAGTGATTGCTCTCTATCATTAGATAAAAATATTAATTTTCTTTAGAGTAATCTAAAATTGAATTATAAATCTCTTACTTATTGTTAAAAATCTTTACCAAATAAATTAACTAGAAGAACGTTGCTACATTTTTTGACGGTAGGAAATGGACTACAAGAAATGACAAAACTTCTTAATTTGATGCAGAGGATGATAGACCTCGAAATGGTCCTACATGATGAGAATAGACAGATCATTAAATTAATGTTCCATTTACAATTTTATTTCGGGAACCCAGACAGATATTTTCTAAAATATATCATTATTTTATCTCACTGACATCCTATGTTATAAAACAAATCAATAATCTCCTTACAAGTAACATCCGTTAAAATCATGGAGTAGAAAAATGTTGCTTATTTTCGACACTGTATATTATCAATCAAATATCTGGGTTCTGAAGATTAGCATCTCTGATCCTCACCCAGACTTTGGAATCTTCTAAATAATTGAGATAATAGCTCAACAACCAAATCAAAAAGAGAGAGAGATCCATATTTAAATTTCCTAACCACACTCATATCACAACCGTGAATATATTAGTAGATGTCACGTCCTTAAGATATAAAAAATGAATTAATGAGAGGAGAGTTTTGTACACCTAGTGGAATGGTTAAATGACATGGATGAGAATTATGGGGCATTGATGAAGACCATTTGGCTGCATTAAATATGATTGTTCAAGTTGAGATATAAATACAGCTAGCTGTTTGCCGAAGGAAATGGATAAAGTAAAGAGTACTACAAAAAAACTGAGCACAGAACATGGTATTAACCATCAGGGGACCCGAGCATGTACTATCACATATCCTGCCCACTAAAATTAGTAACAAAGGACGCTATAGAATCTTTTGGTTTTTTTTTTTTTTTTTTTTTTTTGATTCATGAATCTTATGGTTTTTTTTTTTTGGAACAGGAAAGAAATTTGAGTGATTAATCACATTCAGCTTACAAACAAGAAACAACATAAGCCACATATGATGCCTGAATGGACTCAAGGACCTTATCAGTGCACAAATTAAACAGCAACCAACAGCACAAGTGGTCCTATGTACTTTTCTAGACTCACTAACAACTTTGCATCTAACTATCAATTTTGGCTGTGCCTTTACAATGGGAACATTGGGAAGTAGGAAAGAAATAGTCAGAGACACAGGAAATTATGTCCACCAAGTCTTTTTGCGTGTGTGTGTGTAACACTCAAAATGTATTGACTTTCCCTACCATTAGCAAGGATCAGAGTTTTTTTTTTGGCAAAGGTTCAGACGCATTAAAGTCTTTTTTGAGTTTGTGTGGAAAGAGAAGATCAACATGAATGCAGGTCTTCAAAATTAAATCATGAAAATTGCATTATAAGATAGAGCTAAATGGCAAAACGGAGGGGGAAAAAGACCAAGCCAATCTCAAGGCTTTTATTTTATTTTTTTAGAAGTCCTTCAAAGTACTAACAAAAAAATGGTTCAAGGATGGAAACACAACAAATGTAGATCAGTAGATCATTCAAAATTTTGAAGTACTACTAAGTGGCAGAGAACAAGAAACCCCATCTTAGATAGAGTTGTAAATGAACCAAACCATTCATAAACAGCTTGAGTTTGACTCAATAAAAAGCTCGTTCATGTTTATTTGTTCGTAAACAAGCCAAATTTAAGCTTTAGTTTTGGACTTGTTTAATAAACGAGCTGAGTCCGAGTAAAAAATATTGTTCATGAACAAGTTCGTGAACACCAAGACTCGATACAAAAATAACAAAATAAGTTGAATGTAGACCTATTTATGAGTTTGGTAATAAAATTGATACGAGCTTGACAAGTAAATTCATATCATTCTAAGACTTTAATTAATTATAAGTTGAGACCACTCATCCAAACTAAATAGGGTAGATAATAAACTTGATATAGGCTTGATATTATACTTGTGTTGGATCTCAAGCTCAAAAGCATGATATTGAACTTAAATTTGGGCTTGATATTGAGCTCGAGCTTGGCTTGACTAATGAATCAAGCCAAGCTCAAGTTTTTATACTTTATAACGAGCTCAAGCTTGAACATTATTTTTAGGCTCATTAAACTCAAGCCAAACTTGAACATTCTACTTTTGCTGTCGAGCCAAGCTTGAACATTCACTACTCGAAAAAGCTCAGCTCGTTTACAACCCTAAATTCTTAGACGAGAAAAAGAGGATGCAATGAGATATCAACAGGCTGGCCCTCGATCAACTAAGAGTAGAATTATTTACAGTACTAGCGAGTTAAAGCATAAATATATTTCACATATTCACAAAAGCTTGATAGTCACCAGGTTTGGGATATTCTTCATTGCCTATATTTACAATAAAAGAAAATATCTCCATTATACTTCAAGTTTTCTCCTAGTCCTTGAATCTCAGTGAATGCAGGTGCAACAAACCAATGGAAAGATGAATTACAGAACATGAAATGTGCTGGAATGCATCTGTTGGAGCCTTTTTTCCAGTCCATGTGAGATAGATATTCCGCTCTCTTAACTGGATAATTTAGGTTCAAGTTCAATCGGTTACTAATCTGCACTTCTACACAAGATGCTGAGAGCCTAACAGGATCTTTTCTGCTCTAATCATTGCTTCTTTTTTCTTTTCTTCTCTTTTTATAAACAAAATTTGGTACTGGAACAGGTCAGATTCTTCAAACGATCAAAGAATGAAGAACGCAAAAAGGGCCACTCCAAGAAGGATCAGCTATTTCTAGATATTGAAGTTCTGAGGAGAAGAAAGCCATTGTGCCATACCGTTCGTGCCCTCTGCATAATCAATAAATTTGCAGTGATAAACTCAGCATAAATAACTTGGGGCATTTATCAATGTAAATGCAATACATGTGGAACATTCAAATATACAATTCAAGAAAAAAAGGGGGGGATGGGGAAAAAAGATTTTTTTTTTTTTTTTGAGAAACGGAAAAAAAGGAATTGACATCAACAATTTGCAGAACATTTTTTTCAAGAATCAAAGCTATGTGTCTACTAGTTCACTAATCTGGGAGCTATGCAAGAGCCCAAATCAGTTAAATTGAGCTCAAACAACAACTGAAAATAAGAAGTATGACATCTATGACCGGTTTAGCCTTATTTAGGAATTACTATGACTTACTGGTGATAAAAGTTTGGCCGCTAATGAATGGCTGAACTCCAGGACTGGGAAGACAGCTTACATAAGGGACGTGACAATTTGAAGTAAAGCTATTCTCTATAACCCTATAAGGAGTTGCAAGATTGTATGAAGTAAATTTATTTATGTAATCTCCAATTCTGGTTAACAATTTAATAAATGTTGTTCTTCATTTCCCTCTCTTTTCTTCCTTCTTTAATTTTTTAAGAATTCACAGGATCCCAGAGAAGCTGATCCTCTCTAATGCCCCTGGCCCCTAAGATGTGTGCACCAAGTGATGGAGGTCATCATGGTTAATAAACATCTGTAGAAAGAAGCTACTAGATATCTCCAGAGGTTGTTATAGTTAATCTAGTTTAGAGTCTAAAACACCTCATTGCTCCTTGGACAGTACTAATCTACTGTTTTGATGCCATTAAAACTAAGGTTCAAAATGAGTTGAAGTCTGTTATATAAAACAGAGGAGGGGACCAATTTTAACCACTACTTAGAGTTCAAAAAAGCTAGTGCAGCATAGGAGCATAACAAGCACAACAAAATAAGAGAATGAAAAGCAGCAAATGTAAAACTAAAGGCAAAAACAATAGCTCTTACCAGGAGAAAACTCATCTGCAAGGTTCTTGATAGCACTCAAAAGCTGGTTGTTTGCACCTTCCACCACCTTCTTGCAACCAGGTCTATAGCTTGGAACCAACACGGCTAAACCATCATTACTGTCAAAATCAGGTCCATGAGGCTCAAACCACCCAATGGACCAGTCTGGGTCATCAGATTCTGACCCCGACAAACAAACACCATCAGATGGCACCAACTCAGCATCAAACTCCCTATCAATTATGCTCTCTTCCCTACTCTGCCATTTCCCCTTAACCTCAATTCTCCTCTCTTCCCTACTAGGCCATTTCCTCTTAACCTTCCTTTGAGAAGAGGCTATCTTGGTTGAAGGAAATTTTACAGTATCAGGCTCCCACAAACCAAATCCCCACTCAAATGAAGAATTCATGGAAGACCCATTTGAGACAGGCTCTTTCTCATTCCCACCCCACAACCGCCAAGGGAAACCAGTAAAAGAGAAAGCCATAATTCGAATTCAGAATTCACAAGAAATCTTTAAAAATCAAAATTTTTGGATGAATCAACGAGTTCTGTTTTGAGGGAAAATGAAGAGGAATCCACAGACAATTGGGGAGCACAAGAGTTGGAACTTGGAAGTGGTTCCTGCCTGTTGCAGTAACCACTATATTAGGAATTGATCAAATCCATCAATACAATATAGATCAAACAAATTAAGATATAATCAAATCCAATTCAATCTCAAAAACAAAATAATCCCATTAATCTCAATAATTCATTAAGAAAAGCCAGAGCTTGAAAAAGCTAATAGCAAGATTAAATGGGTTCAAAAGTTCCCATCTTTGTTCTCCATATATTACAACAATTACCACCAAAATTGAAGAGTCATCTTATAATTATGAAGACACAAAAAAATTAAAAAATTTCTAGTCCAATGAATTTAGTCAGGATCATGACCCTTCTTCTCCAATCAAGTCAGCAAAGACTTTCCATAAAGGGAAACCTCTGAAATGAAGCTCCTAGCTTAATCAACCCCCCAAAAATATCACAATGGACCAACCAAGATTACCTTTTTTCCAAGACAAATAAGTACTTCAACTAACACAAAAAAACATGAAGCTCAATTCTTGGAAACTAGTAATTTTGTCTTCATTTACAAATCAAATTCTTTAATCCCACCTCGGGATGATAACCAATTACTCAGTCTTCTTAACAATAATGATAACAAATCAGCTCAAAAAATCTAATTATCCAAAGAAAGATAAAGAAGAAATACTTCCAAAAAAAAAAAAAATCAACCTTGAGAACAAAACTGTGATTTCAAAGTGTCAAAATGGTCCCATGGTCCCTCACATCACTGTGAAAAAACACAAAATCCGAAACCTCTCACCGGAAAAACCGAAACTTTTGAGTATAAAATAACAGTTAAAACAAAGGTTCTCCGGAAAGAGTTAGAAATGAAAGATCGGTGAAATCACAGTGATAAAAAAGAAAAAGTGGGGTTTCGAAACCCTTCTCTCTCTCCCTCTCTCTCTCTCTCTACACCCTGTCTCTGCAAAGCTAACTGAAAGAGAGACTGAGCAAAGCTCGTCTTTACCGTACTTTACAAGACTTCTCGTTTTTAATGTATGTGACTATGTTTTATGTTTTTGTTTTTTTTTTTTTTTTATGTTTTTGTTTCTTCTTATCTTAGTATTATTTATTTATTTTAGAGCTGTGGATATTTTGATTTAGGATCAAGGTCATTGAAACATGCGGTTCTGATTGTACGATGGGTGGGGACGGTCTTGCTGTGCACCTTCAATCATTGAATAAAAGTTAAAGCCTGGACCTGGTGGAGTCTACAACTTGAAAGTTGGGAAATGATTAACAAAATCAACGAGCAAATCTCCTGCGTTGATTTCATGACAAGTGGGGCATCACTACCGTCCAAATTTGCTAGCTTGTCTTTTTTCCACCTCCCAATCATTGCGTGTATGTGCGGTTCACCTCACTCACACGTGTGGATTATTATTAGGTTATAGATATACAATTGATACAAGTATAAAACCTATGGTTTTTACTTTTTATTTTTTTTTTTTTTTTTTTATAATAAATTTTTTATAGCGGTCTAGCATCTTAGGGAAATACATATATGAAAATGACCCAGATAAAGTTTGGCCTTTTGAATTATTAATTTGGGGCAATAAAAACAATAGAGTTATTATTATTAATGGCATATAAAACAAAAGAGTGTTGAATGATTGAATTCGATCCGGGGCTTTTTGCTTTTCTCCTCTAATAATAAAGGTTGCATAATAATGTTCTATGTATTTGGTGTTATTTTAAATATTTTTAAGTCCTTTTTTTTTTTTTTTTTTTTTTTTTTTTTTTTTTTTTTGGTTGCCTACCACAGTATCCAGGGCTTCGCCCCGACTAATCTGTTGGTCGACCCGCGTCGCACACCTGGCCTGGTGGGTGAGTCTCCCAACGGGGATTTTCTGCATACACAAGCGCTCGAACCCGAGAGCCCCTCAAACTTGCTTAAGCGATACCAAGCTGCTTACCACTTGGACCAACCCCCGTTGGTAAATATTTTTAAGTCCTAGTCATATGGTAAAAAATCAGTTTTGCACTTTGTTAAAAGAAGAGAGGAAAGAGATATTAACATAGAAAATTTATGTGATTTGAGTATAAGCTTATGCTCACTTCAAAAGGGAAACGTTTAATAATTCATTATATGAAAAATTAGGATTACAATAGTATTTAACTTTATATAACAGGATTCTACTTGGTACAAATTCTTCGAATACCGTTATATTGTTCCTTTGATTAGTGGCCAATAATCAAATATAGGATAACTCCAACATTTATATTAGGGGTGTAATCTTTGAGAGTGATTACTTAATAAGGAAAAAAAAATCCAATTTCATAAAAGAGAGATGCTAAAATATAATAATTATTTTTTTGGGTCTAAACCCATATGCTTTCTCTTCTTGTTTTTTGTTTGGGAATTTTCTCATATAAAGCAATATTTTCCATTGAAAAATTATCATCATTAGTAGATTTCGAAAGTTATTTTAGGATTTTTTGGGTTTTGTCAAAATCATGGGTTTTGTGATCAGCGAGAGCAGTAAGACTATAAGAATAAGGTGGCTAAAAGGTTATGTGAGAAATGGTCCTAATAGATTTGAATTATAATTAGCACAGAGGGGTATCTAAATTAAAACTTGGAACTCCAACTTTTTAAATCTTAGGAATTGGTAATACCACTTACAAATGCAATCAACAGTTCCCATATCTTATTTTCATTGAACAATTAATGCATTCAACTTCTTGTGAATATTGCAATTTGTTCAATTGAAGCATTAATTAACGTACTTCCATCAACCATATTCATTTTTTAGGCTTTTAAGGCATTTGCTCATGTAATCTGCAATCACAATTTCCCTTGTGTTATCTTCAACCAACAAGGACACTTACCCCATAACTTGTTTCATAGGTTTGTCTTGGCAATTCATTGTTTTCTTATTGAAAACCTCTTTAGATTATACATATGGTAGAATTCTAACTTTCGAAGGTAAAAAAGTTTTGTGCTATACAATTAACATGTTGGTGCAAGACTCTCCTATCTCCATGATCTATATAGCTAGTGCTATGCACCTTATCATATTTGTGCGCTTCTAAACCACTTTTTCACTTTAAATGGTCGTCTGACCATAGAATCATGCTAGTGGAAAACTTTTGTCACTGCTTTATTTGGGTGGGAACAGAAACACAAGTATAATCTAAACTAGCTCTAGCTAGAGATTTTTTTCATTTTTTTTTTTGGGTAACATCCAAGAGATTGTTGTTTCCTTGTCATGTTGTATATATAACTAAACACAACAGAGAGCGAGAGAGTCAAACACTTTCTCAATGAAAAAGAACAGCAGAAAACATAACAAAAAATAAACTAAATGAAGTATAATTTAATTGCAATACTCAGATAAGAAACCCCCCAAAAAAGATGAAAGGAATTGAAAAAGAAAAACCTGCAGTGCCTAGTACTAGTGTTAATCATAAGGAAATTTCAGGTAAGAGAAATTAGCATGTGATGCAGTCAATGTCATTAACAAAGAAAAGGCAGGTAGGACCTTCAAAATTATGTACTATATATCAATGGTTTTTCCTCAATGGTTTTCACATCCCACCATTTAGTTGTTTTTAAAAGTAATACTTAGATTATCATTCAAATAGAATTTGATTATTGAAAATTGATTTCATTGGTCAAGATATTTTTGATTTTCTTAGTTTCAATAGTTTCTGAAGAGAATAACCATTGCTTGACGGATACGGAAGAAGAGAATATTGGGAAGAGACAGGTGTTGTTGACGTAGCACGCGTGGAAAATATGCAAAAGCAAATAAACAAAATCATCATGCATCTTTCTCAAAGTCTGTAAAAAAAAAAACATATGGGATTATGATCTGCAAGAGCACTAGAGCAGTAAGACTAATAATAGGTTAACGTTACGTGAGAAATGGTCTTAAAAGATTTTTAATTATAATTAGCAGGAGGTATCTAAAACTTGCTACTCTTTTTTTTTTTTTTTTTTTTTTTTGTTAATGAAAGTGTTCAAAATTCTTCAAGTAGTTGTAGCTGACCATTCTCCAAATGCCTGTAGTCTTCATTCGACACGTATACCAAGTAATCACCTGAAAGAATATTTTTGAAAGTTAGAATGGCCCTAGGATGTTGACTAAAAATTTTAAACTCAATACTTAATATATTATGACGCTTTAGTAATCACATAAAAGCATATTTTTCAAAATTGGAATGGCCTTAAAGAGGTTGACTAAAAATTTTAAACCCAATACTTCATATATTATGAGGCTTTATAAATTATTAGAGCAAGGTAAACCAACCCTTTAAGGGTTATGTCTTATTTTCATTCAACAATCAACTATGCATTCAACTTCTCATGAATTGAAAAAAAAAAAAAAAACCTTTTCCTGAATATTGCAATTCATTTAAAACTGAATCATTGATGAACATCCATAACCCATTTTCATTTTTTGGGTCTTGAATGATACTCACCCTGTAACTTGTTTCTTGGGTTTGTCTAGGTATTTCATTGCTTTTTTAATTGAGCACCTCCTCAGATTATAATATGGTGGAATTTATATTAAGGTACAAAAGTTTAGAACTTAGAAGGAAAATTTTTTTGGGCTAACAATTAAAATCTTGATGCTAAACCTCAGATTATTAATGATATAAGGACAATGTTAACAAAAAAACAAAACCTGCAGTGCCTAGTGCTAATCATAAAGAAATTTCTTTTTCTTTTCTCCTGACGGAATCTTATGGAAATTTAACGTAAAAGAAATTAGCATGTGGAGAAAAAAAAAACACGTGGAGCAGTCATTTCCAAAGAGAAGGCTGGTTGGAGTAGGACCTTTCAAATTATGTACATTTACATTATATTAATTGTTTTCCTCAAGTGAAAGTTATTTCCACGCTTGAAATAGTTTTCTCTGTTCCGGGCCATCACGTAAAGCAAATTCCACCGGACTTTCATATACTAAGCTTGCCATTTTAAAAAAAAAAAAAATTATTGTAAGCCTTATTGTTATTATTCTTTCTTCTTAAAAAATATAATTATTATTATTATTTTTATGAATAGAATAACCAATACTTGACGAATAAGGAAGAAGGGAATATTGGGAGGGGAGTGAGGACTGAGGAGAGACAGGTGTCAAAATAACACGCGTGGAAAAAATGCACAGCAAAAAAAAAAAAAAAAAGAAAAGAAGAAGAAGCATGCATCTTGCCTTTACCATTTTCAAAGTGCCCTTTCTAAGTTCTTTTCTTTTTCTTTTTCTCTGTTTGGAGTCTCTTTGGCTTTAATCATGCTTTTACTATATTTCTTTGCGGAAATAAGCACAATCATGACTAAAATGCAATACATTGGTGGGTTCCAGCTAACTCAATTGGTAAAGTTTTTTTATGATTGAATAAGAGATTTGTAATTCGATCCTTGCTTACATAAAAAACAGATTGGTGTCTTAGTCTGATGATAAAGAGCTATCATCAGGAGCGAACGATATAGGTTGAAACTCTCTCAAAAAAAAAGAAAAAGAAGAAGAAGAAGAAGAATATAAGTACATTGAAGTTCTAAAAAAAAAATTTGGTGCTCAAAAAGAAAAAATAATCATTTAAATAAATAAAATATTGTACGAATATTATCAAAATTATCTTATTAATATTATCAAACAAAAATTTATCTTACTAATTAATATTCCACTTAAAAATCTAACAAAATTTTACTTAAATTAATTCAATACAAACATATATAGTAAGTCACTTGACGCAAGGATGGTGTGATACATGTAATGTGTAAGTTTTACTATATAAAAACTATGATAAAATTTTATTTTAAAATTTCTTGAAATTTTTGGTAATTGAATTTTAATTTGAGTAAAATTTTAAATTTCTTGAAACCTAGATAATAACATTTTACCTAAAATAAACTATCATAGCAATTAATAAGATAAAATTTTTCATAAAAAATAATAAGATAATCTATTTTAAAAATGAATCAGTCTAATCACTTGTCTAAGAGATGATTTTTTTTGTTAGTTTTAATTGTTTAAATGACAAGTTTTTGTAGTTTAAAACTATGCATAAAATATAAGCTTATAAACCATAAAGTAAATAATATCTTATTGACATAAAATTGACATGTGTATTAAAAACATAAAGAACACGCAATTCAATAGTTATATTTTCAAAATATGTAGTAATATTTATTTTATTGAGTAAGGTTATAACTTTAGGTTACAGCAAATTTTGTAACTAAATTTTATCCTTTTTTTATTTTATAATTCAATAGTTACAATTTACAACAATGGAAGTTGTGGAGGTCAAAAACAACCAACACACAAACAATGGGGGTGATATTTGATCTACACAAATAATTTCTAAAAGATGGGAAGTAATCCACAATGAGAGGTTTAAGCAATAAGTTAAAAATGAAAGATGACTAAATCAAGCTCTCATATACCCGGGGGGGGGGGGGGGGGGGGGGACAATGTTCTCAAGGAACATGGATGGGATTCAAAGATTAAAAACTATATACAATAACTCTCTAGTTTATCTTTCTCTCTCTTGTTCTTACCTAGACTTTCTCTCTCTAAATTTCTGAACCCTCTCTTCTGCTGCCCCTCCTCTCCTTTTATAGCCATCTTCCCTATTCCCCTCTCTCTCCAACTAGATTGCCCCCAACTAGATTTGGGGGATACTTGTCCTATCAACCCCTACTCTGCCATATTTTGATCATGAAGGAGGACTTTTTAGGGGTGTTTTCACTATTTAAGCTAGTCACCTAGCATTTAATGTGGCTAACATTAGGTGAGGGACCTCATTAATGTAGAGGTGATTGTTTCATTGGGTTCTAAGTTTTTTGGCGAAAAACACATTTTGGTCCCTACATTTTCACACGATTCCTACTTTGGTCCCTAAATTTTATTTTTACCGCTTTTAGTCCCTGTTTAGAAAAACACCTTCTGTTTTAGTCCTTTCCGTCAGTGCCGTTAGGGCACTGACCTACGTGGCAAACGGAATTATTAAAATAATAATAAAAAATTTTATTTTGTCATTAAAAAATGCCAAGTCAGTATTTAAATTTTAAAAAATAATTTATTAAATTTAACTAAATAAAAAAAATAAAAAACAGAAATAAAAATAAAAAATCACATTTATCAAGATTGAAGTGTGTCTTGAGCAAGAACAACAAGAACACTAACCCAGATTTAAGTACACAAACCCAGAACACAAGAACACAAAATTAAAATTCAAAAATCTCAAACCCAAAAAATAAGAACATCAAATTAAACTTGAACAAAAAATTAAACATAAAAACAAACACAAAACACATACCCAAAAAATTAAAATAAAACCAGCACAACACAACACTTCCACGATGTCCAGATCCATTATTTGTCTTTGTTTTTCTTCCAACACAACACAACATTTCCAGATCTTTCTTTTCAGATCCATGACTCTCTCTTTCTCTCTCAAATACCAACACCTTAATGTTCAGCATATGGTACGGGGGGATTTCGTGTCGCCGACGACTGCAACGGTGCCAGAATCTGAAGCTTCTCTTCAAGTCGCCTCGGTGAAACTTGGGTTTCTCGGTGAGTTGGATGGGGACCACCCAAGGACCGATGGGAGTACTATGACTCACTTTTCTTCGGCGGGAAGCCAGTTTAGTGAAGGATCAGACCCCCACGGCTCATCCGAGAAGTCTTTGATGGTGTTTCCGGGCATCGACGAGATGGGTGGTGTCCTTACAAGGTTCGATGGGTGCGGTGGTTAGGGTGGGGCTGTCGATGGTCTTTCAGTGGACCTTAAATCAAGCGGGGCTGAGGTGGGTTGTATGGGTTTTAGTGTGATGGTCGCTGATGATCCAGCGGAGGACTTCCCAAACTCCGGGGATGTCTTTTCCTCCGGTGGGCAACCTGTCAATGGCAAACCCTCTTCTTCCCCATCTTTATTGGTTTCTGGATTTTTCGATATGTTCCGATACCACCAGTTGCTGGGTAAAAATTGTGTTCTTGTGTTTTGGGTTTGTGTACTTAAATCTGGGTTAGTGTTCTTATTGTTCTTGCTCAAGACACACTTCAATCTTGATAAATGTGATTTTTTTATTTTTATTTCTGTTTTTTATTTTTTTTATTTAGTTAAATTTAATAAATTATTTTTTTAAATTTAAATGCTGACTTGGCATTTTTTAATGACAAAATAAAATTTTTTATTATTATTTTAATAATTCTGTTTGCCACGTAGGTCAGTGCCCTAACGGCACTGACGGAAAGGACTAAAACAGAAGGCGTTTTTCTAAACAGGGACTAAAAGCGGTAAAAATAAAATTTAGGGACCAAAGTAGAAATCGTGCGAAAATGTAGGGACCAAAATGTGTTTTTCGCCAGGTTTTTTATGCCGTGTCTCTCAGGGTGAGCTAGGAAGTTAGAGGATCCTGATCCGAGAAGGGAGGTGTTATCCAAGGTCCCTTCACCATCTCGGGGAGAAGGTTCTATCTGTCACCTCGGTTATGAGCCTCGAGAAAGGAAGTTAGCTCGAATTTCCCCGACAGTAGGCCCAAATGGCTTCCTCCTACTTAGCAAGTCATTTTACTTATTACCATACTTTGGGCTGGGCCCGTCCCTTAAATTAGTTTCTTGGGCTTTGGTCCTCGGACTAAGTTTACATTCATCCCCCCACAGAAGTGAAGACATTTAAACTCAATAAGGTACCAGTGTAATTACAAAGTTCTTAATTTATTTTCCAATATTTTATTTAAAACCAAAAGTCAAGTTATAACCTATCTCTTTATTTTATTTTTTATTCTTGTCATTACTAAGCCTTGAAGTGTTTTCTCTAGGCGGACGATAGTTACCATTGATCCAGGGAAGGTCCAAACTTAGTCCTATTTCTTAGGGGTGTCTACGGGTCAGTCCGGGTCGGGTTTATGCCCAACCCGCGACCGACCTGATGACATCGGGTTTCCGACGAGAAGACCCGTCGCCGACCGCAAAAACCCACGGGTCAAGTCAAATCGGACCTGGTTGGTCAGCGGTCGGGTCGGTCGAAGCTAAAAATATGCTACCGAAGGTTCAAATCGGCGGCAGCTACATGATTTTTTAGCCGGATCTTCACCAGATTTGAGCAAAACCACTCGATCTGAGCAAAATAACACCATATCTTTGTTGGATTTGAGGAAAACCCACCAGATCTTAGCAAAAAATTACCAGATTTTCGTTGGATTTGAGAAAAACTCACCAAATTTTTGCCGTATTTGAGCGAAACCCAGTAAATCGTAGCTTGATATGAGCGAAAATGAGGAGATCTGAGAGAAAATCAGTATGTTTTCGCCGGATTGAAGGTAGATTTAGCCTTTAGCCGGTCGGATCGGGTGACTCGGTTTTTGGAGAAGGAGATCCGCCATCCGACTCGTCAGCATCGGTTTTGAACCTCTGAGACCCGCCGCCGACCACCTCTCTCCTCGGGTCGGACGGTTTCAGTTCGGGTAGCTCCGAATCGGACGAGTTTTGCGAGTCACGGGTGGGTGTGGACAACCCTACTATTTCATTTCTCATTCCTCTCTATTGGTGTTGAGGGGAAAAAATCTTATTCCACTTCAAATCATTTCCCATTTAATTATGATTTATGAATGAATTGTTTAAGTGCTCCAATACAATAATTCGTGTCCTCAAATCATCCCAGCATATTGTATATCAGTCCAATGTATCACCTTGGTATCGTATGTATTAGTGTCCAATAAAGCTCTTTTTCTAGCTTTTTTTTTTTTCCCGTGGCACAAAAGTAGCTTTTCACAAGAATAAAAAATTATCAACCAACAATTAATGCTCAACATACAAACTTCTTTCTCTATATTCAAGACATTCATTTTCCTTTCTTCTTTGTATTTCTCTCTATTAGGACTATAAATTTCATACAATATATTTTTTTTAATCTTTCTTTTTGGATCATCCCGGCACTAAATAAGTCTAATGTTGGTATTTTATAGTAGCTATTCAAATAGAATCATTAGCTTGCTAAGTTTAGTAGGATTTGTTTTATGGAATGATCTAAAAGCAAGGTGAACTTTGCAGTTTGCACAAAACTACCCCCCAAAAAAAAGTTAAAAAAACAAGGTGATCTGAGATGGTTTTTTTATAATCAAAACAATGGTGCAAGGTTGATCAAAAGGTTAACTTAGGAATAAAAAGAGGTTAATCACTAGGTTGCTCAGTGTTTCTCAACAATCAAAGTGGAAATTGTTCGAATAGTCTCCTGGTTTTTTTTTTTTTTTTTTTTTTTTTTTTTCAGGGAGTGTTGTTGATCACTACTCACCCATGATTAGTCAAATGTTCTCAGCGTTCGTTTGGCTACCAACAACAACAAAAAATTCTCTTTGTTTTTTTAAAATATAATTTATCAAAACTAGTTTTTGGAAAATAAGTTAACTTTTATTAAAAGCTATAAAAAAATAAAAAAAAAAAAACTATATCTTTTGTAGTATTATACTTAGAGGAAAAAAAAAATGGTTTTGTTGCCAAACAGACTCTAAAGAATTGTGGATACGAATACCCGGATTTAGCCCCATAAAATTATTAAAAGAAAAAAAGTGATCAAAATGCCAAGCTTTGTATTAGAAGTTGCCATTTGTTAGCAATCAATTAATCAAATATTATTTTATCAAAAAAAAAAGAAAATTAATCAAATATTAGAACAGAACTTGCCATTTGAGAGCCCAACCCAACTCAACCACAATTGGGCCAAATTAAAGCAAAATTTCATTCACCTTAGCCCAACCCAAGCTCGATTCCTAACGGCTAGTAAATGGTGGATCCAAGACTAACGTCGTTAATGATAACGCTCTCTAACTGTCAATCTTCGTCAAATACAATTTCAAATCCAAAATAAGGCCCCCTCTCTCTCTAACGGCTCTCTTCTCTGAAACCACTTTTTCTCTCTTTTCTTTCTCTCTTTCTTTCTTTCTTTCTTTCGGACTCACATTCTCTCTCATAAATCTCATTCTTCACCAAGAACCAGAAAATCCCAAAGAAACCAATCAGCGTTAACTCATCGTATGATGTCGAATCTATAATCTCACAACCAGGTACTCTTCTGGGTCTCCCTTCGTTTTTCTTGAAACTTGTTTGTTTGCTTAGGAAAAGAAAAATGAAATCTTGGGATTTCACTTTCACCAATTTCCTTTCTTTTGGTAACCAAAGACGGTGTATTGGTGGTTTCTTTAATTATATTATTCGCATTTGAAGTTTTGGGTGATTTTCTTTTGGTATTTTCTTGGCATGTGAAAGTCAGTCTTTGGATCATTTACTTTATACACGCATCAAGGATTTTTGCATAAATTTGTGTATTTTATATGTGGGTTTAGTTGATTTTTTGTGTTAGTCTCTGTTTGATTCACTAGAAAATCTCAGGATTTCCATAGATTAATTTTCTTTATATTCTTTTTGTTCTCAAATTACTAATTACTCAACTAGGCCATAGATCATAGTTTTCTGGTTCTTGATGATGCAAAAATGAAGAACCAAATTGTTTGTTTCATTCAAATTCTGCAACTCGTGGATGTGAAATATTCAATATGAAATTCCATACTTTCTGCTAGTTATGAAATCTCCAAAATAAAAAGATTTAAACTTTATTTTCCTTCTTAATTATCGCAGATTAATTTAGAAATTTTTTGTGCCTTTTCTTTTTCTTGGAGTTTGTTTGTACCACCTACATTATGTGTCTCCCACTGATGTAAAAGCAATGCATAATTAAAAGACAAATGTTTGGACAAACAATTCTGCTCATTCCAAACTTTTCTCATTTAGTGAAGCTTTAACTTTAATAAAAGGTTAATGTCAGCTCTCCCATTCTTTCGGAAGTATACAAATGTTCCACATGTTGTTAAACAAAATTTTTGTGGAATTTTAAGAATTGTAGATTTTTTTTTTAATAAAAAAATGAAAATATAAAAAGAGCTAATTAGTTGAGGTTGGGCCTTGGTTTACAAGGGTCTTTCACCTAAAGCGACAAGTCATGAGTTCAAATTCAGAAGTCGGCCTCTCCCAAACTCCCTAAACGTGGGAGCTTTGTGGATTAGAAATGACTTTTAAAAAGAGCCAATTAGTATAGAGCAAATTTTATTTTGTCCACTTTTCATTCTTCTGTCAAGATTATATTGAAAAAATTCAATGATTTTTGAATGCACAAGTTCATATTTTCCATTCTAAATCTGTCACTTGAGCTGTATTTATTTGTACAAAACTATTTACTTTCATGTTTTTTTGCCTTTGAATAATGGGATATGCAATACTATCTTGGGAATTGTATGATAAACTTTAGAAGGATTTAAGTACTGAGAAGATGCAATCTATTATCAAAATTATAGAATAAACTTTAGGAACACCGGTTGTGTTTGTGCTTAATGTTATATATTTTGTTCACAATCAGTCCAAGCCCAGAAAAATAGAGGGCTGCAGTAGGTTGAGACTTCGAGAGCCAGTATAAAATTTAGTCATTGTGAATAGAATAAACTTTAGGAGTGACACTTGTATAATGGATGTTCCTGTGTCATACAATAGCTGATAAGAAAATTGAGGAATTCATTTGACAATTATGACTCGTGAAGTTTCTGGTATAGTTAGAATTCTGATTCACATTTATGACTTAATGTTGTCTCTTCTGGTTACATGATGTTCTTCTGTATCTACCTAATGGAGTCATGGTACTCAAATCCACTTCAACTTATTTTCTTAGTTTGTTTTTTGCTTGCAATCAGGCAAATTTCGGGATTTTATTGCTGTGAAATAAAGAAAATGGACAGGGCTTATGAGGAGCTACATGATGCTAAAGCTGAGATTGAGAAGCTCAAGGCAGAATACAAAAGCAAAGCAGAATTGTGTGAGAACTTGAAGAAAGCCCACAATGAACAACTCATCAAACTACAGGAGGCAAGTCTGAAAATTGAGAAGCAATCTCAAGAATTAAATGACAAGACACAAGAAATCTCTGAGGTTAAGCAAATGTGTGAGGAACTTAAATGCAGTTTCAATGAAAAAGAGTTTATCATTAAACGTCTGAGTGCTGCAAATGATAAGCATCGAGCT
Organism: Quercus tomentella; assembly: GCA_028535165.1. NCBI lineage: Eukaryota > Viridiplantae > Streptophyta > Magnoliopsida > Fagales > Fagaceae > Quercus > Quercus tomentella. The sequence goes on from JAPQVY010000001.1 coordinate 17,785,415, forward strand.
GATTATGATGAGAAGTGCCTTAAATGGGAAAAAGAAAACAGAGATTTGATGTTAGCTTTAGATGAGGCCAATGAGAAGATCATGGATCAAGAGCAAAGCATTCGGGCACATAAGGAAGAGATTGAAGGCCTCAAAGGGTGTCTATCAGTTTCTCAGAAGAAGTGTTCAGAAGCAGAGAAAAGAGCTAAAGCATCTAAAGAACTGAGCGTAAGAGATGATATGTTGCTCAATCTAGAGGATGAGAACAGGAAGCTTAAAGATCAGCTAAAATGGAAAAAGGAGCATTTTGCACATCTAGAAGAAGCACATGAAAAGCTACGAAATCAGTTCAGGGCAAGTAAGAAGGAATGGGAGCAGGAGAAATCTTCATTGTTTGATGAGATTTGCTCTCTACAGACAAGCTTAGATTCTCAAACCAGAATCTCAGAAGATCTGAAAAACAAGCTACAAATGTGTAACCAAGCCCTGGCTCATGAAGAAAGCCGGAGGAAATATCTGGAAGTTCAAGTTTCTGAATTCCAGACACGGTTTGAGAATGCTTTTACAGAGTGCCAGGATGCAAAATCACTACTGGACTGCCTCACTACTGACAGGGACAATGAAATTTCAGCGCTAAGGCATTCGCTGGGCACAAAAGAGACCTTTTATAAAGAAATGAAATATCAAGCGAGGAAACTAGAGCAAGAAAATAAGGAGTTGCGGATATCCCTCCGAGAACTTCAGGAAGCTCAAATACAAGAATCAGGAGCTTCCTCTTCTCTAGCTAAGCTACGAAACAAGCTCAAAAGTTTGGAGCAGATGCATAGAGAGTGTACTCCAAATCTTAGGGCTAAAGAAGCTGAGTTGAGTTCTCAACTGGAAAAACTGGGGGCAGAGCTGAATGACTGTCGGTCTGAGTTGGAGAATAAAGATGCTGCAATAAAAGAGCTTAGGATGGAGTTTGAAGCTTGTCAGTCCTTGGCTATGCAGTTGAAGCTGGAGAATGAGGAGCTAAAACTAGGAATTTATGAGGCTCAACTGGAAAAACTGGGGGCAGAGCTGAATGACTGCCGGTCTGAGTTGGAGAATAAAGATGCTGCAATAAAAGAGCTTATGATGGAGTTTGAAGGTTGTCAGTCCTTGGCTATGCAGTTGAAGCTGGAGAATGAGGAGCTAAAACTAGGAATTTCTGAGGCTCAATTGAAGCTTGCAAATGAAAAGGCTAAAATGGATGTACGTGACAAAGAGAGAGAAGAGAGTATTTCTCTATTGATGAAGCAGCTGGAGATGACGAATGCTGCCCTTTCTGAGGCTCAATTGAAGCTTGCAAAGGAAAAGGCTGAACTGATTGTAAGTGACAAAGAGAGAGAGGATAATGTTTCTTTATTGATGAAGCAGTTGGAGATGAAGAATGCCGCTCTGGTTAGAGCCCAGATAGATATCAGAGAAGAACGTGAGAAGGCAGAATCATCATTGAGGAAGGTTGAATCCTTGGAAGTCATTGAAGAGCAGCAGCTTTTAATGCAGAAAGAACTTGAGAGTTACAGGGAGATGAAGAATACCGCTTTGGTTAGAGCCCAGACAGATATCATAGAAGAACGCGAGAAGGCAGAATCGTTATTGAGGAGGGTTGAGTCCTTGGAATTCATTGAAGAGCAGCAGCTTATAATGCAGAAAGAACTTGAGAGGTACAGGGAAATGCTTGAGGAATCGTCCAGGTGTCAAATTCTCTTGAAAGAACAAGTTTTGCAGATTGAGAGCAGCTCAAAGGAGAAACTTACAGAAGTTTGTGATGCCTTAGAGAGAGCAAATACTGAATTAGCTGAGAAAATATGTGAAGAAAATGAAATTGAATTTGAATTGCAGATTTGGAAATCAAATGCAGAACATTTGAAAGGTGAACTTGAAGAAAATCATGAAGTGCGGAAAGAGCTAGAAGCTTCTCTTCTGGCACAAATAGATGTCGGGGAAACAATCAAGCAAGAGAAAAATGGCCTCATACAGATGTTAGAAGAGAAAGAAGTAAGAATGGATAATCTCCAGCAACAGATTTTGTTACAGGAACAAGAGCTCAAAAAAAGGGAAGCAGAAGCTGCTAGTTTTGCAGGAATGGAAACAGCAATGTCCTTCGAGTCAGAGAAAACGAGTTTTTTCCAAACTATGACAGAGAAGGACAAGATTCTAGAGCAACTCGAGAAAGAGGTTGGGTGGCTGGAGCAAGAATCATTGAGAAGAGAACTTGAAAGTGCTATTCTCTCACAAATTGTTGCAGAGAGAACATTTGAGCATGAGAAAGAGAATATTATCCACCTCCTAGACGAGAAAAACCAGAGAATAGATGATCTCATGCAGTTTGTGAAGTCATTGGAACAAAAGTTTAATAGCTCATTAGTCTCTTTTTCTTCACAGCTTGCTGAGAAGCAGGCAGAGATTAATTTGGTCCATGAAGCTTGGGAGAGGATTGCTGCAGCTGAGATTTTGGCTCTACTAGAAGTTGAAGAGAAGAAGTTGATGGTTGAGGAACTTGAAGATGATATCCGTAATATACAACAGAAATTGGAATTGCAGGAAAGATCTTTATGTCATTCAAGACAGCAGGCACTGGAAATTGAAGCTGAACTGGATGCAAAACAATTGGAAATGAAGAATTTGACTACTCAAATGGAGACAAAGCTGCAAACTTCAGATGCCTTCATTAATGAGCTTAAGAGCGAAAAAAGAAGTTTACTTGAAGATGTCATGAAATTGTCGTCGGATAGAGAAAACTTATTGGGTTTTATTGCGGGCCTGAGTGACAGGATTAGTGAGTTGTCTGCTGCAGACTCACAAATGATGGGTGTTTTGAGCAATATGGTGCACTCTTTTGACAATAACAGTTCAGGGATGGTTCTGAAGGAGGATGATGAGCTATTGCAGTCTGCAAAAGAGAACTTGAATATTCAATCGTCTCCTTCAACAAAGAAATATGAAGCCATTTCTGATGCAAGACCACCATTTAGAGAGCGCAACAACTAGCTGCAAAGAAGCTATATAATATATAGCTTGTTTGACACAGTATTGCTTCCTCATACATATGTTTTCGGTTAAGGCGTGGTCCATGATAAAGCTTTGATTCCTTTTAGCTTCTTTGTATATGACTAATTTGTGCATGTATAAGCATTTTGTTCTTGCATTGACAAATTACCACGAATTCAGATTTGTTTATTTGAAGGACCAGAATGTTTCTATAACTTGTAACTCAAACCTACTATTAACAGAAGTTGCTTTTACTTACATGACTGTGTGTATTTCCAATGAATCTTCAATTCTCTTTCAGGGTAATGTATGCTTTGGTAAACATGTCTGCAAATTGTTGAAAATTTCTTCTTATTCCTTTTCGGAGAAAAGAGTATTACTTTTTTTCCCCAAATGCAGCTCAAAAATAGTTTAGAACAGTATATATTGATAATAGTTTTCATCAGTTTAGTGGTAATATTATTATAGTACTAATGTAATGCAAACATGGGATAGATGGCAGCATATAGTTAACTTGTAAAAACTGAAGATAGGCATACTCTCAGCTAATTGTTTGTGCGAGAGTACTAATATTCTTCAGACACGAGTCTATATAGGAACTTGCAAAGCATTAACTTGATCAATTTCTCATTTCTCAGCTAGATGGCTACAAAATAATCGTTTGATGGTATGAATAAATAATGTAGCAAAACAATACTTCTATTGTAATGGTTTGAGTTGATAACAATACATTCTCTCCCCTGCAGGCTGCAGTGCTCAGCTTTACACCACTATAAAGGTCATGAATGACTCTGAGAAAGAGGGTGATTCAATTCTGTAAGTCCCTGCCAGATGAACTTGACTTCTGAGAGAATTCTGATAATCCCTGCCTCAAAGCTCCAAGGTTTACCTCACTACCAACTAATATGCTTGTTACACCCATTTTTGATACCTGTAACTATAAATAACATTACAGGTTTCAGATTATTCATTGAAAGTTCTGATACCTAACAAGAGACATGGAATGATTTTCTCCTCAATTACTTGAGTAGCACGAGAGGCATTAAAAATTTACAGGAACCCAAGATGCTTCACATGCATAAATAAGGAACAAGGAAAACAGTTTTGAAAAATAAAGCGGTGAACAAGCTTTGCCGCTTCAATGTTCCTATCCTCATCATCAAAGAGAAGCATAGAAGTGAAAGGTACCCCGGTCCTTCTATGAATTCTCTGGAAATGCTCTGTTTTGTGAGTCCAAGTCCAACTGAAAAAAATTTCCTGCATGATAATAATAATAAAATTAAAATAAATAAATAAATAAAAAGACAACGCAGGATGCTGCCCAAAGGATTCATCTAATCAAACAATATCTTAACAAAGACTGTTGACATATAATCATTCATTCATTCAACTCTAAAAACTTTTTCCTTTTCCCACCTGATGATTGCTTTTGGCTTTTAGATGGGGTGGCTATGCCTTATTTATTGGTTGTTTGCTCAGGATCACATAGAGTTTCATGCAAAAACTTCCATAAATTATGTTGGTTTGCTTTTGAAATTGGTTTGATTATTGCCTGAAATCTGGCACACTAACAAATGCTCAACTAGATTGCCAAAAAAAAAAAAAAAATTCATGATATGTAAATTACTATATTTGGGCTCTCATGTTTATATTAGTGAGTGTTGAGGAATTTAGAATTTACTTCTCAATTTTTATTATATTTCTTACTCTATATTGTAAGATTCATTTTTTAGTGTTCCTTTGGGATCCTGCAATTTCTGGTAATTTATTTGCATAGTATTTATCAAAAGATATATAGTTTTTGGTAATTTTTATGTTAAATGTGTGACAAAAAAAAAACACTAAAAGCTTGCTTATTTCCCAAAAAAGAAGAAGCTAAAAACTAGACTTCCAAATAGACACTTAGTGGGACTTGATCCAGAAGGCATCTATTCCTAGAGGCTAGAATCTTAATCCCACACAAGAACAAGACATGGGTGGCTTCAGCTAAGAGTGAGGCTTTTTTCCCTTTATCATTTGTAGAAATTTATATTATTAAGTAATATTACAAATTTAGGTCACCTTTTTTTGTTTTTTTTTTTTTTTTGATGGGAACCTTTTTTTGTTTTTATTGGTATGATAATTCAACTTTGGGCAACCCTACCGCCAAATTTTAAATTTATAAAACATGTGGTGGTTCGTTGTATAGAATTATAGGCAGATTATCCTTTACCGTAACTTGCTTTGTAACGTTACTTTCATTGAATTTATCATTTTTTGGCTTATTAGTGGAATAATGTCAAAGTTGACATAAAATCCAAATAGATCTTAAATTGGAGTTTAATTTTTGTGCCATGTGTTCCATCCAATCTATATAATAACATTTATTATTGTTATGCTCTTTTTGAAGGATCCGGATCCTCTCCATTTCCCTTTGAAATGGAGAGTGTCCAGTTCACAGACAGGATTTGTTTGGAAACTATCAAGGGTCAAAAACTTGCCACGTCAATTAAAATGTTAAAAACTTAACTCAACAAATTCAAACTCTAGTTAAACCAAGGTTAACTCAACATATTCTTTTCTCTCACTAGCCCATCTGAATTTTCAAAGTTCAAACTCTCATCTCCAAGGATTTTCTCTCTCCATCCCACGGCCCTCATCGTCGCCGGTGCCACCAGCCATTGTGCCAAGCCACCGTTGTTGCGCGAGCTATGTCTAACACCAACCTAGCATCATCGGAAAGTGCCGCCCACCTGCAGGCATAGGCACTACCCAGTAAGTTTTCTCTCTCTGCCTGGTTTCATCCGCCAGAAGTTGCTTTGTGATAGTGCTTTCTTGGGGTTTTTGATTTTCTTTTGAATTGGGATTAGTTTATACGCTTAAAATTTTTATATATTATCTCTGTGTGTGTGTTTTATTCTGTGGTTATTAGAATGTTTGGTTTCATTTTTTTGGTTTGTGGGTGTTTTTTTTGGTCTCATTGTTATGTAAATGTTTGTGCTTTTGCATGGATTTTGATTTTATTTTTAATTGTTCACTTTACTATGAAAGGTTTTAGGGAATGTATTGTGAATGTCTCTTTGTTTTCCCTGTCATGCCACTCATTGCAGAATTGGGTGTGTGTAAATTGTCCTTTGTAGGAATGGAATGCACATAATTGTATTTTGATGATGAATTGTAAAAGAAAACATTCAACCTATGCCTAGATTTTTGTTTACTGGCTGCTAGCTGCTGATATACACTAGCTTTTAGGGTGAGGCAAATGAATTTTCGATTTTCAAAAATCTAAACTGTTGAGAACCCTTTTGTGGTTGGTATTTGAACTTTAAAGCTCTTATAGGAAGAATAATTGAATTTTCTGACTGTTTTTTGTGCCTCTCTTTTTGTAGATTGGTTCTTGTGTTGGCCTTTTGGTTATCCATTTGGAAAGTCTGCATAATTTTTTGGACAGGTTCTGTTATTGGTTTCTCTATAATTCTGAAGGATTGAGATTTGTTAATATTGTTTGTAGGTTTCATTGATCCTAATTATCAGTAATTTGGAAGGGCCTTTGGAGCTATGATACATCCCAAAGCTTTGATACCAAAAAAACTTACATAACAAAGAAGCATCATACATTCATACCAAGAGATGGGGCAAGTTGTTTAACACGAGGCAAGTCAAAGTGATCAAGCTAAGATTGAAAATTGTAGACTTTGGATGGAATGTATAATCAAGAAGCAAGAGGTGGAATGTATAGTCAAGCAATAAGCACACCAATTGTAGAAGTTTCATGTTATTATAATCAAAGTGTTATTTCAATGGAATTCTTGTTATGTGATCAAAGTGTATATTTTAATAAAATTTGTTCATTTTTTTTATTAAATTCTCTTATTGTCTACTCTATTGGATTGAATTTTGATTGTAATGTCAAGTAACTTATAGGGGTGCAACCCAAGTACACAGATTAGGTGAGCAATGTAAAAGAAAGTGATTAACTGGCTCCCTTACCAATTTGCAATGCAAGTACACAGAGTTCACATGAATGTGCATTTAACCAAAAACCAAGCGATTTGCATTTTGGCCTTAAATTGCTTTGCACATGTGTACTTGCCTTAGAAGTTTAAATAGTACTTTATTGCAAAATAGATTGCACTATACATTATATTCACTGATGGCAACTAGATTACAATAAAGCAAGATGTCAACTAGATTGCTTTATTGCAAAATACATTATATTCACTATCTACACAAACTGAACACTATCTACAGCAAAGAGGGAAACTGATCCACTCCTAATACATCCGAAACCTTCTGCAAAAAACAACAACTATGCAAAAACACAAACAGTAATTATGCAGAAACACAAACAGTAATTATGCAGAAATTACAAACAGTCTTTATGCAGAAACACAAACAATAATTATGCAGAAACACAAACAGTAATTATGCAGAAATTACAAACAGTCTTTATGCAGAAACACAAACAGTAATTATGCAGAAATTATAAACAGTAATTATGTAGAAACACAAACAGTAATTATGTAGAAAAACATAAAAAAATTTGCAGCAACAAATAATTATGCAGAAATTAACACCATGCGGAGATACATCAAACATGCAGATCACTGTCAGTTGATAACAAAAGGAAATCTATGGATTATCATAACTTCAATCTTAAAGTAAGAAAATTACAAAACTAGAACACTTGGTCACAAATGTGACTAAGTTTGAACATTTGAATGTGACCAAATGTGACTAAGTTTTGGACCATCAAAACTCCAATCCTAAATTAGGAAAATTACAAAACAATAGCACTTAATCTTAACATGTGTCATAGATTATAAAACATGATCCTAAACTAGAAAAATGGCTTGAATTTATGAACCATCTCATTCCATCCATTTGTAACACTTTCTTGAGTCAAGGGTCCTCCACTTGCAACACTTCATTGAGTTAAGAGACCTCTGCACCATTAATTTTGTTGTTGGAGCCTACAACACTTGATACTCTTTAAATGTGATGCTAATGCAACACTTGCTGATAAGCCTCCCTGATGTGATGCAGAACTTGTAGAAGTTGACTACAAAAAAACCAATTACACATTATACATATCACAAGCTTAGCATTAAAATTATCAAATCATGCATCTAAATTATTATTAATATCAAAGTAAAATATATAATTGTAAATATTTTTACCATTAAAAGTTGTGTAAAACTAGTAATATTTCCAGAAGAGATATTCTCAGTTTTCTTTTGTGCTATGACGTCATGTGCATATATTTCCTGTAAAAATTGTACTAGTTTAGCAACAATAATAGTATACTATATTAATGTGTAAAAATAAAATAGAATGGTGAAAAAAAGGATAATTTAGAAGATTACCTCCTACACTTTTCTTTTATTTGTTTGCTTCTTTGATGCGCCTTCCTTGGTTTCAGCATCTTTTTTATCCATGATTTCATCCTACGTTTTTTATTACGATAAATCTCCCTTTTCTTTATCCCTTTTGGTACAATCGCAATCGAAGCACATAATTATTCTTCTTTGCCTGTAAAATCGGTAGAAGGCCTAATGATGTCTTTTTCTACATTAGCTTTGCAATTCCTAAGGTCACAAAGTTTTTTTTTTCAAATCTGCAATTGCTAAGCTTAGAATATTATGGCCTTCTTTAGTTTCACATGCCTCATTCACCAATTGAATATATTTTGGACATAAATCTCGATACCAATCTACATATTCCAGTCGAATATCCGGCTTAATGTTATATGTTGTGCAATTTTTTCCAATTCCATCTTTTGCATCTCTTCTCCACCTCTTCATGATATATCTATTAGGAATCAACTTAATATCCAATACATTAAGAACTTTCAAACCATGCCTACATAAAATACCAAATGACTCAAACTTTCTGCAACTACAAGATAGAGTCTCATCTAATGGATTCCACATGACTTCATATTTTCCATATTGATTGAAAACTCCAACCACATAACTATGTGTTTGACTCACATTATGTTCTAGGATGGAAAGTGTCATTACCTCTTCAACTTCTGTCTGAAATAAATCAAACAACGTAGGTGTGTACACTATTGCTACATGGTTAAGCATAGGAGAGCTTTGAGTTTCAATCTTGAAAATTTATGTCTAGAGTTGTATTCTGCTTCTAACTCCTTATCCCGCTTTTGATTGACAACTCTTTCAAAATGAGTGAAAAACTCTACTATATTGAGATCAGTACGCAAGCAATCCTTCAAGTCAGTATTGAAACTCTCACTAAGCTGGGTTGTCTTCATTCTTGTAGTGAAAGTTCTCTTAACATATAATTGGGCCCATTTTTCCTTCAATTTAAATAGATCAATTAGCCATTTATTTTCACGAATATCGTACTTATCCAACATTTCATTCCAAGCTGTAAGAAACTCATCTTCACCATCATACTCATAGATACATGCTAAGAAATCATCGTTAAATTGAAACTCATTTTTGAGTAAATGACCCAAGTGTTTCTCAGCATTCTGCCACATATGCCAACTACACAATGCATGATATGTCTTAGGCATGACTACTTTTATTGCAGCTGACATTGCTGCATCTTGATCTGTGAAAATAGTGATTGGCTTCTTTTCAGACATTGCTTCTAAGAATGTCTCAAATAACCATACAAAAGATTCAATTGTTTCATCATATAAAAGTACACCTTCAAATATAACAGTTTCTCTATGGTGATTGAGACCCAAAAATACTCCAAGTGGTCTTGCATCTCTATTTGTACTATACGTTGTATCAAACGTTATTACATCACCGAAGTGGCTATAGTCAATGATCATTCTTGCATCGGCCCAAAAGATATTAGTAATCAACTCTTCACAGTCCAATTGAGTAACGAAATAATATGAAGGATTTTCCTTAAGTTGACAACTGAAATATCTTCCCAAGCTAGCAGCTTCCCCATGCTCCATGTCTCTCTGTCACTTAGTGCGTAAATAGTTTTTATGATCTTGCTTGGTAAAACCAAGATTATCATATCCACCAACTTGCTTACTAAGAAGCTCATAAGATTGCTTTAATCTTAATCCCGATTAATGTGCCAAATCAATTTCAATAGCATGAGTTGCAGCCACTTTCCGTTGTAATGGCATCATTTGCACAGTTGATGGGAGGTGGAGATAGTGGTTATGCTCAGCAATAAATTCAGTCACCACATATTTTTTACTATCTCGATTAAGTACAATAACCAAACATGCTTCACAACCATATCTTGTTTCTACTCGTGGATTCTTTATATTATGATCTCTCTTGTCTTTGCCTCGAACTCCCTCCTTCGCGCACACAAATCTCCTAGAAGTAACCACTCCAGTCTTTTTACATTTATTTACATACTCTTTTCTAGTACTAAAACCAGCCTTTCTGCCATATTCATTATAAAATCATATGCAATTTCATCTGCCTCAAACTCCATCCCTTTAAATGGGGTAGATTCCATGGGCACATTAGAAGGAACATGTATTCCCATCATTATCCCTAGAAAAAATTGACCATAAATTTATCATAACTTTCACCTATCATTTGTTTTCAAAACAGAGATAATGTAAAAAAATGAGACAGAGTAAAAATGAAAGAGTCATTGGAAGCAAGGGAAAATTTGGCTGCTGAATGAGCAGTAGAGTTACGGCATCTACTAATCCAACTAAAATTGCAAGAAACAAAAGACATAGCCAAGTCTTGAATGTCAGCAATCAAATGGGAAATAGACCAGGCAGAATAGGGACCATTGGTGTGGATAGACCAGGCAATCAAATATGCCATATATTAATAAAGATTCAATCTTTATCTCAAAAAAATAAAAAAAATAAGATATTCCAAGAATCATCCAGCCATTATAAAGATTCAATCTTTATCCAAAAATTAAAAATAAAAGTTCAGATAGACTCTAACTTGCATCCAGCCATTAAAACAACAATATACAACAATATAAATGCAGAAAAATGAGATGGACTCCAAGAATCATCCAGCCATTATAAAGATTCAATCTTTATCTCAAAAAATTAAAAATAAAAATTCAGATAGACTCTAACTTGCATCTAGCCACCAAAACAACAATATAAACTCACCAAGACAATAATATAAATGCAGAAAAATGATCAAACATCAAATAAGATAAGCATAAACAAATTTTACAGATATACCTCTGTTTTGGCAAGATAGAAACAGAGATGTGCTCTGAACTTGTTCTCTGAACCTTCTGTGAAACTTTTTTTCTTTGGTTAAAATTTGTGAAGCTTTGAACGTGCACAGATATGCCTCTGTTTCACTTTTCCCTCCTAAAAGGTTTTTTTTGTCCGGTTGAGTTAAACAACCCTCTAGTTTAAGTGTTTAACCACAGTTAAGTGTGTGTTTACATTTTAATTGACGTGGCACATTTTTTACCCTTGATAGTTTTCAAACAAATCCTGTCCGTGAACTGAACACTCTCCATTTCAAAGGGAAATGGAGAGGATCTGGATCCCTTTTTGAGGCATATTAATGTATCATTAATCCATTTTAGTTTACTTCGATTTATTTTGAACTAATTAGGTCTTAAATTGATTCTTTTTATAGGAAATATTGTTCGTAGAGTATTGAATTATTTTCTTTTATTTCATTTATTCCAAATTGTTTGTTCACCTTAGAAAATTAAACTTTCCCCAAATATCATTTAATGCACTTAAAAAAAATTAAAATTATAGTATAAAATATTTAAAGATCACTAATTTCCAAAATTACTAACGGTGAAAGCACTTTGTTAGGTCGACACTAACATTAAATATGGGACAAGGCTTAGGTACAGTACTTAGGTGCTGTTCCTTAGGTTTCCCTCTTAAGATTCTGCCATGTGAATTTTTTCTTATGGAATGGAAGTATATTTTTTAGTTAAATAACCACATGGCTGAATCTTAAAAGAAGAACCTAAGGAACAACCCCTAAGATACTATACCTAAGTTTTGTCCTTAAATATGATACCCTCATGAATATGAATCAATAAAATAAATGAAAAGACAATATCATATTTTCAATTAAATTTATCTTTTTTTTTTCAAATAAACCGAAGGATATATTGGAAAGTTATGAAAAAGAATCTATTGACTTTTTAAAATAGATAAATATTTTAGGGCAGCTGATAACGGAATAGTGAACAAACAAAATGGGATTGAGAGAGTAATTGTTTAAAATGAAAAATTTCAGCACAATAAATCACAATAAAGTCAAGTGCCTGTTCGTATTTTCAAAAGACTATAATTTTGCACATAGTTTTTAATTTGAGATGAATATTTATTTTGTTTTATATAATTTTTTGATATTTATTTGTTAAAAAAAGAAAAAAGATTAGCAAAATTTGTCAGGTGAAACCGTGAAAGTCAAAATTTTAAAGGGCTTTTTTTTGTGCTTGTTTGTCAATTTGAGGTGATTTTTTTTTTAATTCAGTTAACATTTTGATACAAATACATGTTAATCTCAAATTTAAGAATTTAAATATTTATTCTCTAAAAAAAGAATTTAAATATTTAATGAAGATGTTTTTCTTAAATTTTTTATTGAACACATTTGATAGATGAAACAATTGATTGTATTTTGTACATTCTGCTTTAAATATTTGTTTGAAGAAGCACATCTCTTTTTATTTTTCATCAAATGTGCAGAATCTTAGACGAAACTGTGATTTGGATCTATTTATATTCATCTCTTCTTAGTTATATTGATTAAATATCCAAATATAGGAAGCTATTATGGGTTTTACCTACTCTAATTATCTCAGACTAAACACAATACATGACAGCTTCCTACCTAAAGGCTAATTCTATTAGGTAAAATTGTTTGTTTTTTTTTATTAGGTAAAATTGTTTGTTAAAATCTATAAATCGCAACTAGTTTTTTTTAATGTTTTTAATAAAAACTTCAAATTCTCCCTTCCCAAGTATCTCTCCAGTCGAAAAATTGTAAAACTTCATTGGGGATGTTAATGTCATAGGCAATGCAAGACCTAAACAAAAAGTCCAGAATTACACATTTTGACACAACTTAAACATGTAGCAAGTATTGTATTACTTTTCATCAAGTATCAATGATGGTATGTGTGTAAATAATGTAATCCAATCACACATTGACATATGTGCAAGTTGTGTCAAAGTGTATGTCCATAAAAGAACCGAGACCCAAGTCAAATAAATACCTCTTTTGATACTACTGCACCACTTAAAACCCTCGATATTGCATTATGGGGTGAGACCATCTAGGTACTAGTAGAGCTTGCCACACATATTGACATATGTACAAATTATGTCAAAGTGTGTGTTCATAGAAGAATCGAGACCCAAGTCAAATAAATTTCTCTTTCGATGCCACTACACCACTTAAAACCCCTGATATTGTGTTATTTGGTGAGCCCATTTGGATATTAGTAGGGCTTGCTAATTTCGAACCCATGAACTCTCTTATCATATATGTGTGTCCAATGGAAGACTTGAGACCCAAGTCAAATAAATCTTTCTCACGTGTCAAAAAACAATGGTCTAAAATGAACAACCTTTTTTTTTTTTTGTTGAGAATCAACAACTTTCATCCTTGTCCACCAAACATTTTATTTTTATTTTCATTTTTTTCTGTAAGTTCCAAGGTTCCAGCTAGGAAACACGTATTGGCCCATTGAAAACTAGATGCCACATGTCCAGAAATACACCTTCCCTTTGGCTTTGGCGAATATCCCAATTTTTTCTTCTTCTTATTTTATTGACTAGCATTTATTTTTGCTAAAAAACACTTTCCAGTCTTTTACAGTATTTGTACGTATAGCACAACAGGGAAAAATCAAAAACATTTTCTTTTTTCTCTTTCAATAAAAAAGTCTCAATTTTTCAGAATCCGAGGCTCTAATAAATCCTGGGATTTTCGGATTTTTGTTCGTCACGAGGTAATTTCGAAGTTGAAGAATTTTTTAAGGTTGTTATTCATAGAATAGAGAAAAGTTTGTAGCATGGTTTCAATTTTTTTAAATTTGACATAGCAACAATATGTACAGAGCTTCCCCTCTTATTCTAATTTTGGCGGCGAGTATGAACTTTGAACTTTGAACTATGAACTATGAAGCTGATTTCGTTTTCTATTTATTTAAGTTTTTAGTTAATTTCCTGCTACTTTGGCTAGTTATATTTTGAATAGATTCGCATGCTTGTTTTTGTTGCTGTCTTTGAGAATTAGAATTGGGAAAAGCAGTATTGAATATACCAACCAACCCCATTTTCTTCGATTGAGGGAATTTGGGTGTCCTTTTAAATGGTGGGTTTTAATTTGTTTACTGTATGCATATTTGATTTGTGAGCTCTCATAGAAATTAGCTTTTCTAGGGATTTTTTTAAGTGTCCTTATTAATTAGGAGTTGTGTATGTGTTTTTAATTTTAAATTTAGTGTCTTTTTTCCTGAATTGATGCAATGAATGGATTTGAAAGTGTTTTCAACACAATTTTGTGCTACTATTTGATGCATATGCATTGACTTTTTCAACATCAGTGTACTTTTTCTATGCATATTTTTTCATTTTCTGGTTATTGAACATCGATATAGTTTGAAGCCAATTAGCCCAACCTAGCTCAAATGGCATTTTCTTGTCTCAAAAGCGTGGGTGGCAAGGATAAAGGTTGAGGTCATGGGTTCAAAATTCTCTGGGTGTGTGTTAACTGTTAACTTACCAATATATATATATATATATATAAAAGGATATCAATGTGTTAGAGTATTTGGCATGACTATACTGTTTTAACCTTTTGATGCCTACTGAAACAGTAAAACTTTTCATTTGCTAGGTTTTTGAGTTGTGAGGTGGTTGGTCTTTCTGGATTCTGTCCTGTTGATCAATATCAATATCCATCTGCGGTTAGAGGCTAAACAGAAGTGATAAGCCTTATGATCTTAGGCTACTAGTCTTGCCTTCTGGCTGATTGATTTCAATTCAATAATGGCTCTTGCTGCTTCTTTGCAATTGTCCTATGGATTGGGGCTCTGCAAGAACCAGGGGTGCAATAAACGATATAAGGTACCTTTTTTTTTCCAATTAGTCTAGTGACACAAAATATTTCAGTACTTTTTCACAAACTGCTAAGATGACATTTTATGACTGCTGCATCATAAAAGTGATGTGAGTGGTGGGTGGACCGGTGTGAAAGCGAAGTTGCTCCAATCACAACTTGCCACCTTAACTAGTTGTGAAAAAAGTCGTGTCCCAAGAATTTCTCATATTATTCCGTTCCCTTTTTTGTTCAGCAACTATGTTTTTATCCCTGTTCTGAATTTATTTGTTTGTTTACAGAGTGTAACGGGAAGAGGCAAGTTACATTTATTAAGTTCTTCTCTTTCATCACGTGTATCGGTATGTTTTTTGGTTTAGAACTTTAGAACTGCTCCTTTTTGCCCCCTCCAATATTGTTTTCCTTTGAATGTAACCTGAAGTGTGCTGAAGCATTTAGATGTCAGTATTTAAGTATCATTATCATCTAAAACAAGGAAAAACAATTGCATGTTCAGCATCAATTATGCATCATTTACATTATTAGATGCTTGACTTTACTTAATAGCTAATCTGGAAATCAGTGGGGCTAATTGGGGTGACTGGTATCATGATCATATGCTAACTTTAAATGCTATTCTTCTTCTGTGAATGTTAAACCTGATATTTACCATATTACCACTCAAGTTGGTACTTCCATTTCATAATTTGAAGTTTTAGAACTCTTGCTATTCTTATAAGCTCTAACTTATTGATGGCATATGGGTTTATTTACTGTTAAGGGTTAATGACTTAGGTCTAGTATAGTGTTTCTTACTGTATGTTTAACTCCCTGCCATAAATTAACTAATTAGTTTCTTTTTGCCTTAATCTACAACAACCACCAAGCCTTAATCTCAAAACTTTGGGGTCAGCTATGGATCTATAATAGACTAACCTCTACACCTGAGCGTTGATGTATCACGTTGTTGCTTCAAGGGAACACCCTAACTAATCCTTGCTCACTTTTCATTGCATCTAGGGTCTGATGCGGTGCTTCATTAGTAGGGGATGCCACAACTTGTATCTATAATGGATCCATTCATAATAAAATTACTGAATTTTACGCTAGCCAACTAGCTGTCAACGTATTACAACCCTCATTTTTCTGAGCTTTGAACCAATTGTGAACAAAATATATGACATTAAGCATAGATATTGATGCATGTGTAACTTCTTCTTCTTCCTTTTTCCACTAGGTAAATTGGGGAGGGGGTTTCAAACCCCAATGCCCAGGCACCCTAAGAGGTGATGGTACCACTGGGTCCCTTGAACCCCATGGGTGCATGTGTAACTTACCAAAAAAAAAGAAAAAAAAGAGTTTCTCTTTGCCTTAGTTTCCCATTTTGAAGTTATTGTACTTTGTTAGGCAATACGTCCTTGCTGTTTTTGTTTTGTTTGTTACATGGTAGCTTCAATCTGTTAGGCAATGGATAGAATAGAAACCCCATATTCTTTATATAAACGCAGCGATTTAGACATTTTTGTCTTGCAAAATTTGAAATTCTAATCACCTCCTAGTTGTTGCTTTTCCACCCTTAAGGTAGTTGCCTAGAAGTATTGTTCTAATTGATGGTATTGCATTGATGAATTCATAAATAAATGAAACAACTTTAAATATATATTTTCTGTGACAGTATCAGCAACAGGAATCTTGGAGTTTTCGCCTTTTGGACAATGCATACAGGCCAATACATTCTTTACCTAACAGATGCAATACTTTTAACTGTCATTCTTTTCTAAGACCAGGCCAACCATTTGAACTTCCTAGTATGAAGACAGCCACCACGGCATTGACAAGGTAATTTTTTCTTTGATTGACTAATATTTGATTCAATAATCATATTTAAGGAACATTTGAATTCAATGAGTTTCTGCCTTTAGAATTTAGTTTTCTATTGATTCTATTTCGTTTTCTACCAATTCTTGTCATAAACCTTATTGGTTACTTCAAACTATGTGAACCATTAGTTTAAAATGCACTCAAAGGTAGGGCATTCACATTGCACAAGAAATTCTGTACCAGAAATTTTTTTATCTCCAATTATAGCCCTTTCTGGGATGAAAATATATCTTTTCTCCTCTTTTTTTTGATAAGTGTAAAATATATCTTTTCTCTTATTTGTAGGTTCAGTTTAATTAGGATTTCCCATAATATTATATGGACCTCTTGCAATAATGTGGATATAAAGAAACTACTCAAATATTTAAGCTAAAGTATGAAAAGCTAGATGGATATTGTGTTTGATTATAATTTTATTTTTGATTTTGAGTGTAACCTTTTTTAAAAGTTAATATTTTCTGCTTTCTATTCAGGTAGTCTGTATAAAATATGTGTTATGTTTCCACCTGGAGTATGTGAAATCATAAATTGTCTTGTCATCCCCAATACTCTTTATGTTTGTTATTTTATCACTTTGTTCTTGTTATGTAGAAATCATTTAATTTTTTGTATTATGCAGATCATATAATGTTTTACAAGGTAGTCCACTTGTACTTAAGTTGGTTCCGGCAGCTTGTATTATTATATTTGCTGTATGGGGCATTGGGCCAATTTTGCGTGAGAGCAGAAACATACTTCCTCATGTATGTTTTTTATTTTTAAGTTTTCCTTTTCATGTCATTTACCATAATGTGATTGATGTTTTGCCTTATGTTTCCAAATTGAGCAAAGTTTATATTATTGAATTTTCTAATATATCCTGCAGAAGAATGATAGTAGCTGGAAAAAGAGTAGAACATATCATGTTATGACATCTTATCTACAACCTTTGCTGCTATGGACTGGAGCAACGCTCATTTGCAGGTGAATCCATCATGATATAATTGAACTAGAAGTTTTAAATTCTTATCCTTGAAAACAGATTTTTATTTTGCAGATTTACTGATCACAGTTCTGTTTCTTGCAGAGCACTAGATCCGGTAGTTTTACCTACAGAAGCTAGCCAGGTTGTTAAGCAACGTCTTTTGATTTTTGTAAGATCGTTGTCAACTGTGCTTGCCTTTGCCTACTGTTTATCAAGGTGGGTGTACTTTCTATATTTTTCTTGGTCTTTTGAAAAGCTTGATGAGTTCACTCGAACTTGTTTAATAAACTTAAACAACCATTGAGCTGCAGGTGGGGTTTTTGGCACTTATATTAAGGTTGAACAGTGAACTGGAATCACCATTACTTGAAATATATAATGGTTAAGCAGTTTACATATCCTCATGTTCTTTTTAGTGAAGATATCTTTGTGCTTCTTTTGAAGTTGCATCAAATTTTGCCACAATTTGATAACTATTGCTGCTTCGTTGGAGCCACTAATCATTAGCTTTTGATAATGTTTTCGCAGTTATGGTGCTTACTGACAGTTACTTTCATGACAACTAAATTTAATTATGTTTCTTTGTGCAGCATGATTCAACAAGCACAGAAATTCTTTATTGAGACTAATGACTCTGGTGACACAAGAAGTGTAAGTGTCAATGCTATATGGTACCACTTCTTGCTTTGGTTATGTAATTAGATATATTTGTAATATAGCAGTACCTTGAAGGGAAATCTTCAACGGTCAGCTGGTGATATTAATTAAGAATCCAAACTCTAAGCCATCACTGCATATCCTCATTTCTCCCTATTTTTATTTTTGTTTGACTGCTTGAGTTTATTAGAATTGCTAATGGAGATGCATGTCCTACAATCAAAATTACTTGCTTTTGGACAGATGGGATTCCAATTTGCGGGAAAAGCTGTATACTCTGCAGTATGGGTTGCAGCTATCTCATTGTTCATGGAGTTGCTGGGTTTCTCTACCCAGAAATGGCTTACTGCTGGAGGTCTTGGGACTGTCTTGTTGACTCTTGCCGGTCGTGAGGTACAACCTTAGTTATTTTTTTCATTTAATTATTGTTACTAATCTGTATTAATCTATTTTTGAAAAAAATTAACATCTTTTTTGCTTATTCTATCTAGATATTCACAAATTTCCTTTCAAGTGCTATAATTCATGCAACTCGGCCTTTTGTTGTGAATGAATGGATTCAAACAAAGATTGAAGGCTATGAAGTTTCTGGTACTGTTGAGGTTGGTATTTGAATGTTGAAGATCACCCTAAAGAACAAGAGGCTATAAAGAAATGGACTAAGTGAAAATTTTATATCTATGTGCAGATTCTGTTTTTTTTATTTCCTTTTCTTTTTTTATATTATTAATGAGTACACAAAAAAGCATAAAGTGTATGAATGCACTCGTTACTTATATAATTTGAAACAGAATAATTTATTCACAGGTTTTTCTTCTATGGATTTTGATCAATTTTATTCCCTACAGCATGTGGGTTGGTGGTCACCTACAATTGTGAGAGGTGAAGATCGTGAAGCTGTTCACATTCCAAACCATAAGTTTACAGTGAATGTTGTGAGAAATCTCACTCAAAAATCTCATTGGCGTATCAAAACACATCTAGCCATTAGTCACTTGGACGTCAATAAGATTAATGTGAGGAATAAATCTAGATTATCTATCCTTTAATATGTATTAAAGTTTCTTTTTTCTGCCATGAATTCTTACTTGAATTTTCCTCTCTGATTGGTTGATTTGACTGCCTCTCTCTGTGTAGAATATTGTTGCTGACATGCGTAAAGTTTTGGCCAAGAATCCTCAAGTTGAGCAGCAGAGGTTACACAGAAGAGTGTTCCTGGACAATATTAATCCTGAAAATCAGGCTCTATTGGTTAGTGCTAAAAATCTTTTTTACAATTGATAATTTCATTCTTCTTCTTCTTTTTATATAAAAAAACTCTTTATTATCTTTTGAGTAACCAATTCTTTATTAAAACAGCTTTATTAAAAATATGATCGTAGTAATTGAATTATTTGTGTAGTCAAGTGTGTGTGTATTTAGTTCTTTAAGTCTAGGTTCCATTAATAAGGGAAAGGCACCTGTGTTCACTATGTTAGTTTGGATGCATTTTGAAGTCATACCACTGCCATTGGATTGTGATGAGAACGTGCACTTGAGAATATTAATGGTTGGTTTTATAGTTCTATTTCTTTGGATTATATTTCAAATTATCATGTTAGCTTTACATGTTATACTGTCTTATAATTTAGATAGTTTATGGGCAATTTACATTTTGAAATTTGAACCCTGAATTTTAAACCATCATTCCTCTCCCAAAATCCATCGCTATCAAAACCACATCTCCATGCCCCATCCATGGCTTTCCCACATCCCAATCTGGCCACCGCTGAACCCCTTTCACCCATTCACCCCAAAGCCAAGCCATAAACCACCATTGCATTGTTTCACCACCAGTACCCACCACCAGAAAACCCACTACCCTTACCACCTATTTAAAGCAATATACCCAGCTACACCCACTCACAAAACCAACCAAATCCAGCCAAACCCAACTACACCACGTTCTCCAAACCCATCTCAACTGCCACCATTGCTATTTAACCCAACATGGCTTAAACCCAATCAACCCAAATCACCTTCAGGCCACCGTTGTCCAATAGCAATCCTCCACCACCCCACAACAACCTAGAAACTAATAGGAATAAGGGTAAACATCTTTTTTTTTTAATGATTTTTATAGGGGTAATTACACTTTACCCACCTATGGTTTGCTTCAAATTTAATTTACCCACCTGTGGTTTCATTTTTGACACTTTACCTACCTGTTGTTTATTCTGTTACTACTCCATAACCCACCTCCTTATCTGACGTTACTCTAACACGTTTTGTATCAAAATCCAAACACAAAACAGATCAAACAGTTCTCTCCCCCAAAACACACTCTCTCTCACGCTTGCTCACCCACTTGAGATCTTAGACCCGTTTATGAGATTACTAGGCACCACCCAAGAGGTTCTTTCCTTTGGCTATTTTGCTAAGATAGTCTGGTGGATAAGAAGTGAAGCCTAAGTTTTCAGTTGTGATTGAAGAAAAAACAAAAGTGCAAACGTCATTAGCAAACAAGTAAAATACATTGACGTAAGAGAGTGAGAGTTTTTTGAGAATTAATCATATGTACCAGTGAAGTCTGAGGCAAGCTTTCCATTGCAGAACCTCCCGTTGGTTTGTGTTTCACAAAGTCTCTCCCATAAGGAAGGAAATTTGATTTTATAATGGTCTTTAGGTCGTTGTTGTTACCCACATCAACAACAGAGTTCCCAATATGATCAATGCAGTAACCAGAGGCTGCCCATTTGCCACAAAGAGCAATAGAACCAGAAAAAGAAAGGAAGCCAAGAAAGAACTTAAGAAGCCCATTATTATAGTCACCGATGTGGCCGACTTGGACGGTGTGAGTGTTGAGAATCTTGATAGTGCTTGGGTCATGAGTATTGAGAGGCTCGCGAACCAAACCCACCATTTCTCAACTGCTTATAGTGCCTAAGTAGTATTGGATTCCAACTATATTAACGATTATGAAACCCACCATGAAAGTCTCTGGCAGAGGCTGTGACGGTGGAAAGTCCCGCAGAAGTGAAAACTCATCTGGGTCTTGCCACTGTTCTAGACTCAAGAAAAGTGATATCGGGTCCGCTTCGTCTACCATGAAAAACACAGACAAAGATCTAAGATCTCAAGTGGGTGAACAAGCGTGAGAGAGTGTTTTGGGGGGAGAGGAGTGTTTAATCTGTTTTGTGTTTTGATTTTGATACAAAACATGTTAGAGTAATGTCAAATAGGGAGGTGGGTTACGGAGTAGTAACGGAATAAATCACAGGTGGGTGTAAAGTGTCAAAAATGAAACCACAAGTAGGTAAGTTAAATTTGAGACAAACCACAAGTAGGTAAGTTAAATTTGAGACAAACCACAGGTGAGTAAAGTGTAATTACCCCATTTTTTTTAAGTATTAGGTGTCAAACTCTTTACTAAAATTTGGGCGTTTTGTGTGTTTATGAACAGCATTAGAGGAAAAATAGATGGATGAGAAAATTGAAACATTTTCAAAAATCACGGTTTTAATTGAAACTTTTTAAAATTTAAGGTTTAATTTGAAATCAACCCTTTATTTAGTGAAAACTCATCAGGGTTTAAATGTGATTTTTCCTTAGTTTATTTAGTGTTTGCCGTGAGATTTACTTTATAGTTTATGGTATTGGTAGGTAATATCATTTCTCATACTGTGTTTTAATGTTTAGTATCTCAACGGCCAAGAGCCTTGTAGCTCAACAAGCACTGTGTAGTATTTCCAACATTGATGTTCAGGGTCAAATCCCACCCACCCCATTGTTGTAACTATTGAATTATATGTATATGTTGTCTCAACTGTGTCTTATGTCCACTTTATAAGATTGACAATTACATTTATGGGAGAAAAAAGAAACAACTCAGTAACAATGGGCTTTAAATTTTTAATACTAAAATGCTCTAGTATCAGCTTTCTACACACATGCATATTTATATATTTGAAAAAATAATTTGTGTTATATGCTCACAGATCTTGGTATCCTGTTTTGTGAAGACTTCACATCATGAAGAGTATCTATGTGTTAAGGTAAGAGAATTTTTCTCTAGTATTGTCTGACCTGTGGAGAATTTGGATTGACTTGTAGGATATGAGAAATGCTAGGGACACACCCAATTACACACCCATTCCTCAACATGCTTAAGTGTCACCTTGTGATTAGTGCACTTAAATTTTTTTTCCCAGAAAATACCGTGGTGGTCCATGTGTAAGTATTGAAACCCAATCACAGATTGACACCAAAGCGGGTTGTGAAATTTAGTGTGGGTTCGGGTGTGTCCATAGGCAGACTTGTTGGATATATTGTGAAATTGGGTTTGGGTGTGGCCGTAGGTGGACTCGTTGGAGATCAGTGTGTATCTGGATCCATCATGCAATGGTAATATTTAGTAATGCAAGGAAACTGACAAATCATTAAAAAGAATTTAAAACCTGTTGGCAATTATGAGTTTTATGCTTAGGAGTTATCTTCTTCCTCCCTCCTTTTTGTTCTATTACCAATGAGCTTTTGCTTGGCACTACAAAAATTCTTGTTTGAAGAGTTCGGAAGTTGAGTCTGATGCATGCTTTTTTCATTGTTGTATGAGGTGCGGTTCAATCTATAATGTTAGTGTAATAAAAGTGGCTGGGGCTTCTGCACTTTATAGTTTATAACTTTTGGGTGCATGAACACGTTGAAGTATGGTAAATTATGTCTGATTTTTGGGTGAGAAGTAATAAAGAAGCCTAGAGTGTCTTCCCTTCTTGGATTCCGCTTTGCATACTTCCTTTGTACTAGGGTTGTGGCCCTTTTTGGGTTCTTTTAATAAATTTCATTTACTTAAAAAAAAAAAAAAAAAAAAAGCTTTAAAGGGTATCTTCTTTGGGATAGGCAAGTAATCAAACACTATGTTTGGAAGGAAAGGGGAGGTGCTAGAGAACTGTTCCGTTGTTTAAATGAGAGGATAATAGGAAGAAAAGAGGAGGGATGAGTCCCTCTGAGCCACAAAAACTAATCCCTCTAAAGTTAAATGCATAGGGTAGGAGGAGAGTTGGTATTTTAAGAATGATGTGAGAAATTATATTTTTTTACCTCACATACCATGCAAATTAGGGTGTGACTCTAATAAAAATATATCTTTCTTTTGGCTGGGGAGCTGGAGGTAGTATCTTTACACTCCCTTTTCACCATCTCCTTCCAATCCACCAAACCAGATGAGGAAAAGATGGTCTCCTACCCTTTTCCATTTATCCTTCCCAATCTGCGTATCCTGTCCATATTTTCAATTCCTCTTAAAAAATAAGTGTAAAGATCCTGAAGGAAATGGTCGTTATTGCTGTATATAAAATGGAACTAATTCAGACTTATTTTTCTTAGAGAATTGACCTCATTGCAAGTCTAATGTTGTTTGAAAAAACAACCATAATTAAAAATAAATAAATATATATATATAAATTCTAATGTTGTTTATAAAAACAGGAAGCTATATTGTTGGATCTCCTTAGAGTCATCAGCCATCACCGGGCTAGACTTGCTACACCAATCCGTACAGTGCAGAAAATATATAGCGATGCCGAGTTGGACAATTTTCCGTCTGCAGATACAATATTAAACCATGGTGGAGTGGCACCTAACCGTCCATTGCTAATGATCGAACCCCCTTACAGAATTAATGGAGAAGATAAGGCAAAAACTCAAAATCGTTCAGTGCGCACAGGTGGTGAACAAGATGGAAAGACCAATATACGACCAACATCTGACACCAAGGGCGATGCTAAGGTTGGAGTAACATCAGTTTCTGACTCCAAATCCAGAGAGAGACCAACTTCTGATACCAAGGTAGATACCAAGATTGGAGAGACACCAAATCCTGACACCAAGGAGGACCGCAAGGCTGTAGCAGCATCAGTTTCAGATCCTAAAGGGCGTGAAAAGGCAACAGGAAAATTTTCAAAACCTGTCTCAACTTCTAAGATAGCAGAAATGTCATTCTCTGACACCAAAGGGATGGGTTCAGTATCTGTTAATTCAACCCAAAAGGTCCCTGATGTTAAGCAAACTAAGAGTGCAGGGAAAACTAACAATCCATCAGTTTCCTCATCAGAAAGTAGTGTTGAGAAAGTAAGCAGAATTCCAACAAATCAATCTAGACAGGAAGGTGAACGGATGCCAACACCAGTTGTGCAACCCCAAACATCAAGGCCTGTGTTGGAAGATAATATAGTACTTGGTGTCGCTTTGGAGGGCTCTAAAAGAACCCTTCCTATTGATGAAGGAATGGATTCCCCTCCCAGTCCTGCAGAAGGAAAGGAAATGGCTGCAAGCCGGAATGGAAATGGGTCTCCTACTCCTGATAAGGATAAGAAAGATGGTCAGTTTCCAACTGCTCCTAGTTCAACATCTGGCAATCAGTAAGATCAACTATTTTGGTTAAGATGTCTTGTGTCTTCTTACTAACTTTCCTCCATAACTACACCATCAAAGCTGTATTTTTTCAAGCTGAAATGTACACTGTATATGTTCCTTATTTTTTACTTCACGTATATTGTCATGATCAATTGTAGCATCCATCATTGGAAATTGAGCTATACATAAAATGGAAATGTACCTTTCTGCCAGAGTTGAATGGTGTTTGATAACTGATCAACTTGACTAAAGACCATGCAAGGCTAATCCTGTTTTGTTTATAGAATTGCAGATACGATAATACACAGTCCAAGATACATCTTTTATTGTGAAAATTGGATTTGGAACTTATCAAGTTCTGCAAAAAGCTTAGAATTGAACATATTCATACAAAGTGTTCATTTTAATTTATAAAACTACAAAGCAGCAGTGTGATATAATCACCTAGGAATATATCTTGTTCTACTGCTACAAGCCTACAATCACTACCATTATATTTCATATTCATAATCTTCCATTTGATATGGGAAAATAAATTTTCTTCTTTGATACTGCAAGCCATTTTTACAAGGTAACGTGATTTTTTTTCTTGCACTATATGATCTCCGCTCTAGGAGGTCATTGCAATTTCAAGATCAATCTTCCATGCAGATTTTTGAGTTATCTCGGTCAAGCAAAGGAGAAGAATCAAAGCTCTCCACCAATGAATGGTACATAAATATGTAGCCATTTCAAGTATATATTTATGACAAGTAAAAACTTGAGCTTACATACTGCAGATGAATTGGAATGGTAAACTGATTAATCATAAAATTGTCTATCTTGAAAAGTGTTGTCCAGTAACTTTAATCATTCAGAAGAAATTTATGATTACAAACTCATCCTTAACATCACTCCTCCCATCCTTAATAACCACCATGAACGTATACTGCAATCATTACATGAACAGACCTATGAATAGGAGATGGGATTGTGACTTATTTGCCATTATATTACTTGCTAGAAGCCACAATAATAGTTGAAGTGATAAATCATAAAATAGAGACAGCTCACATCCTTAATTAAATAAATCAACTGTGGCATATGCAATCAGGAGCAGGATATGTATATATGGACTGCTTTGGTTTTCTTAATCTGATCTGCCCTTGTCTGTTTTCATGCCCTTCTAACACTGACTGCTGGAAATCTGACCAACTCATGCTTTTATTTAGGAATAGTTGGCCCAACAATGCCATATTCGGCCTTATAGTTTTCAGGTTTTCATAAGTTCGATGTCCCACCTGTAAAAATCACAAAATGTCATTGTCTTATGGATTCTGCAGTGCAGAATACTGAATAAGAATATATGGCACATTAAATTTGTAAAAAATTCTCTTAAACTTTTGATAAAGTCAGAAAATTATTGCAAGAGAACACCTTGAATAACTTTTGGCGCATGTTTTTTCAACTTCAATTCAATGGCTTCAGTTAATGACAATGAAATTCTGTGTTTTACAAATGAATCTACTAAAGTTTAGCAAAAGCAATCTGAAGAACTAGCAAGAAAAAAAATAGTGTAGATACCGTGGCAAATTTCCGTCCTAACGAGTTCTTAATGGTTAAATGATTAAATTCTTTCTTTCCAAACAACTAAAACTTTTAGAACAAATGGTAATTTATTATGGTATTAGAGCTTGTCCTAAGATGTAAGGAGGAGGTTAGAATAATGATTTAATTTACCATTTCCTAACACCTTAAAATTTTGGAACAAGTGGTAATTTATAATTATAAAGTTTCCTAATTGATCTGATGTCTAAAAAATTGCCATATCCCAATTTCTCGCTCATATCATAAAGTGGTGCATCAAAGACCAACCATTGGATGGGAACATTATAGAATTTTATCTTCAACAAGCTAACTGGATGGGCCACTTTAACTGAATGTTTAGATCTATGATGACACCAGGTAGAAATACTCACCAATGCATTGTGCATATTTCCTGGAGAAGCAGATATAAAGATGTTGCTGTGCATACTAACATAGTAATCAACTGCAGCTAACAAGGATGCCTTTCCTTTAATCTGGGCCCGATCCGCTTTGGAAGTTAAGCTCTTTTTGTCTTCCATCAGTGGGAACAACTTTTTCAAAGTTGAAATCCTAGCTTCTCCACCAAATACCTTGTGAAACATAACCATTTCACAGATCAAAACTCTGGGAGCAAAAAGATATATTTCACTTCTCAAAAAGTGGCGTAGACAAGAAAATAGTTGAGACATGATAAACCTTGTGGGAGGCAAGATAGAGCCTAGTATTGTTGTCAAAGCCCAAAGCTGCAAGAAGCAATCCAATCTCTTCTGGAGTCAAGGGGCAACGACCCTGATTCCTCAACTCTTCATTCGTGAACTGGGAGTTAAGGACCCTTCCCTGCCAAATTGCTTGTCTATACTTGGCTAGAGCCTTCTTTTCAGCTTTGCCCCCACCAAAGTCACAGGCTGAATGGGCTGCCATATCCTGCATAATGACATGGTTAATGAACAAGAACATGGAATCAAGGTTTAAAAACTTTATAAACTAAACTCAAAAATTCTGGACAATTCAAAAGATCATAAAACCGATGATGTGGATTTCCTCAAATGACAACAATGACTCAATCACTGAGGTAGCTCTGTAAGACTAAATTAATTTATTAATTAATTTGGTGGCCCACATGATGAGGCACATGTGATAAGTTAGAGGTTTAATGGGATATAAAGACATATCCATTAGTGTCTTATCTGATTGGTCAATTAGAAAAGTGGTTTCCTAACTCCAACTTTCATGGTAAGGTGGAGATTAAAGTAAACTAGGAAACTAGTCCTCTCTCTATCCATTAAGGTATTCAATTTTGCCCATCATAGACTGAATCTTACTGAACTAAACGTATACAGCAAAAGGGTGAAGAAAGAGAAACCAATCCTACAGAGAATTATTATTATTCAAAGGATCTCAAGAGAATTGCGTCAATGGATCTAGGTAAGTCTCATGACTATTTTATTGTGTTTTATATCAGTGTGAAATCCATGATAGTTCTAGATCCTAAAGTTAAAGTAGTTGTTGAATGCTTAACAATATAAAGAATTTTAAGTTTACAAGCTCAACCCAATGATGTACAGATTGGATGTCTTCAGATATTTGACCCAAAACATTTTAACAGTCACAAAAGGCATAAAATGTTGGCTTGTTTGATGGCTTGAACAGTGTTATTATCATTCTTTAATCATAATGCACTATGAAGTGCCTATTAGGGCTGTACACAAAGCCAACCAAACCAACAAAAAATGGCCAAGCCAACAGCTTCTGCTGGTGGTTGGCAGCATTTATTTTCCAAAATGATAAGCTCATCTGGTGATCGGAAAAAAGTTTTGAAAACCGCCTATAAACCACACCAACTGACCCTTCTCCAGCTCTCCCTTAATTTCCTCAAATCCCCCCCCCCCCCCACCTCCACAGTAAACCACAATTTGATGTGCATTTTAAGAACTAAAACTATGCAATTCATTGGTGAGATTTTCAAATTTTTAATTCAAAAAAAAGTTTTAAGTTGTTAGGTGGTGTAATATTAAGGAAGAGTTACATTGGGGGTAACTTTTTTTTGATAGGAACATTGGGGGTAGCTTTAAGCAATGTTACATGATTTAATAACTTTCTATACTAGATTAATATATTGAAAGTGGATTATATGCTCTCTATGTCCTTAACATGCTTGCCAAATTTTGTGTTAATTGGATGTTATTTATTATTCTATCCATAAACTCATTTTTTATGCATAACTTTGGAATGAAAAAACTTGAAATTAAAATTTTGATAGATGACATAGTTACTAATCTTTTGATCATTTTGAAATTTTGCAAACATGGGGGTATAAGAAGAAAATATATTACAACAATGGATTTGTCAAAATTCACATCAAGAAAAAATAAAATAAAATAAAAAATTGAGTGGTGTAACATTGCTTAAAATTACATAACCCAACCCATATTTATATATATATATATATATATATATATAGAGAGAGAGAGAGAGAGAGAGAAATGGCATACTTTGTCAAATCGAAGGTGTAGCACCACAAAATTCCCTGCCCCCACTGTGCTCTCCTGCAGGTCGCTGGTGCCAAGTGCTCCATTTTTACCCAAAGGGTTTCGGAGACGGTTGACAAGAGCATCACCAAGCTGTCTAATATGAGGAACAAAAGCTAATGCTTGGAAGTTAACTTTACAACGTAGCTGTTGGATGTCCATAGGCAAGTTGTCGAAAGCCAAACGATGAGAGAATGGGGCAATTGCAGCAATTCCATAACTGAAACGTACAAACGTCACTCAAATTTCAGAACACAATATGATTTAGAGATAAGGCCAAATCCAGAAAACAATTAAAAGCCCATATCTAAGCAATGTCATTGCATTATTGAAGGGTACAAATTGAATCTAACTACTTGGGTAGCATCCACTTGGTTTCTTTTTTATAACTTGTCTGGAAACAAATAAAAACAATACCAGAGCATTCACAGACAATAAACTAGACAACCTTCTTCCATTCTTCATCAAGTAGAAAGTTACTTCATACACATAAACGAACAAGTGGCAACCATCTAAGATTATTAAATTAGAATTTATAAAGATTGTAGTAAGATTTTCATGTAGTTTGCATCAGAGCTGCCGTGGGAATGGCATTCTAGTGTATGGGAGACCTCTGAACTAGAAAAATGATAGGTAGTTTCCGAAGGCCATTCATTCTATGTAAATGTTACATACGTAGATGTTAAAATACTTAATCAAAAGCAGGCAGCTTTGTCCTTCGTCTCATATTCAAAATACAATTTCAGGTAATATAAATCAAGTAGTGTGTCTACTCTGGAATAAGAGGACTACTATTTGGCCTATGGAAGATTTAGCTGTTCTAACAATAAGCATGAAGAAACTTGGATGTAACATTTTATAATCTTTATTCATCAAAAAAAATACATTTTATAATCTTTGACCAGAAATTCTATTTAAATATTTCCATCATTTAAAGAAATAGAGTTATATCAAATACCCAAAATCATTTATTGTGATATTTTTCTATCAGATACTCTATATCTGCTTGAACCTTAGGTGCACTGAATTTAACATCTAAAAATTACATTAAGTCATTAGATTCTAGATCTTCCATCAAAATAATGCATCTCAGTTCACAAATAAATTATGTGGTTTATGGAAAAAGATAGAGTCTTTGAGCCTATAATTAGCCGTGGATGTGATACTTTTATACATTTGAACCCTGTAATCAACAAAAATGCTTACAACCAGAGGATTTAAAGAAAAATTCAGCAATAAATCTAACAAGAGGATTAGGAAACTACCAACCTCTGTAATACAGGCAATACGTTATCTAGATACCAGTTGGCCGATGCATGAACCGGTGCTGTCTTAATCCTAGTAGCTCGGATTGCTGTTGCATAATACTCCCTTGTGCTCCAGGAGAATTCATTAGGCAGCTCTTTAACTATAGAAATATCATCCTTCAATACATTAATAAAGTGATCCACATCAAATATATCCATGAATGAGCTGCAAAGGAAAAAATTATGCAACTTCATTAATAAGCCTCTCCCAAAATCCATAAGATAAAGAAATGAGAAAAACCAAAACAAAATGGTTCTTGCTAGTACCTTGAATCTTGCCAAACAGGATTCACTTCAAGATGTGGGATAACAAGTGTCGCATTCAATATTTTAGCAACCGCAACTGCATCACATATCTTTAAAAGACACAAAATAATACTTAGCTTCTGATACTACTTTTTGAAACAGACAAGTTACTTCAAATTCTGATAAACTTATTGTTATCCATGATCTCTAGTCACCTCTAAACATATAATTAAATGTTCGAGAAAATCTTTTGGTACATACCCCCATTCTCTGCTGGTTCAAGCCTCCATCAAGAAATACCTGAATATAACCTTCAGATTTCTCTGGTAATGCTGCATGAAAGAAAGGGCCAATAGTGAAAAAAAAAAAAAAAAAAAACTAGATCATGATTAATGAAAAACAATACATGAGGTCACACACACACTGTCTCTATACTTCATACAGCACACAGCAGATTGAACGCAAAGTAAACTTCTTAAGGTTACTCTATTCCTGATCACTTACAAGGGGTTTTTGGAGGTTCAACACAAGGTCTCCATCCTTGGTTGGCCAAAGGAATCCAGAGATCTGAATGCTGAGAATTTGTCTGATGAAAAGAATAAAATGTTTACCATGAAGAGGATTTTACAAAGAGAACTATAAATGTACTTAAAAAGCATGTTTACAGCTGAACTCTTACAGTTTCGCGTTGTAAAGCACTCTTGAGAATACGTGAGTGCCTTGGTTTTGGAGCATTCCATTCCTGTAAACACGATTATTTCATAAAACAATAAATTTATGACCCCAAAAGAGCAATTTATAGGCACGGTGCCATGTTAAAAACAGGCTGATTGTGTATGGGTTTACGCCATCCTTGGATTTGTATATCACAGAAGTAGCATAAATATTTATAGTACATAGAAGAGGCATAACAAATTACAAGAAAAGAGAGATATCAATTCATGGTATTATAACAAAATCAATAATATAATTTATTGAGTACAAGAAAAACGTTTTTCTTTCTCAGTCTAAGTGATAATTTAAGAAAAGAAAAGGCAAAATTTTGTGATACCAATACATTTAAAAATTGATTAGTGATTACCCTGAATGAATGTTCTTTCTTTGAATTTTATAAACCAAGAATTCAAATATTGAGTTTTATGCATAAATGCCAACATCAGTGAGAGTTTTGTGTGGAGAGAAGATAACTTCATATATATATATGGATGAATTTTCTTAACAAACTAATATCATTGTTATTAATAGTCAAATTACTATTTAGCGCAATTGTTATTAACTGTTATATCTTTTAACTTCAATAACCATTCAGAAATTTGCACCTTGTAGATATTAAAAAATTTGACCCCAAAAAAAAAATCTCTGAAATCAGCAAATGGTCAGTACTAATCTTTCCAAACTTTCAATCATTGATGTGAAACTCATTAGCTCATCATTCAGGGTTTCCAACAATGTAAACCACAGACCTTTCTTGCTTCGATCCTTTCCTTTTTAGGTGAATATTCATAATAACAACATATCATTTAATTTAAATACAAATAATCTGTAAACTTCCTAAGGCCAGATGGGAAGTCCTTATATATCATAGATTCTCAGTTGGTTGGCAATCTGAGTAGAATCAACCGGTTCAAGTCAACAAATCCAAAAACTTCCTAGCCAAATTTAACTTTATCTTCTCTTATTTATGACTTATTTCAACGTCATCCACTTAAAAATATAACAACCACCCAATCATTCTATTCACTTTTTGGCATAAATTAAACTCACTCCCTATTAATCCAAAAGAGTTCATCCATACCCTTTTCTGAACATTACACACCCAGTAAACATTTTTTAGGGATTATAGAATAAAGATAGCTTTCCCGGGAAACTTTCAATGACCCATTTACTGTCACATTAAGAAGCTAAGACTACAAAAGAAAAATTATTTCAATAAATAGTACTTTGCTTTTGTTTTTGTTAAAGAACAAAAAAAAAGGGTCTTAAAATAAAGAAAAACATGATGATGAATGATCCAAAGAGTGTGAACTTACCGTGAACATGGAAGGCGAGGCATGGCCCAATGGGCTGAAGAAACTAGTCAAGAACACTGGAAAAATCAGAACAAAAAGTCCAGCCAGTGCTCCTCCTCTTCCTCTATGAGGCTGACACTGGAGCAGAAGCCTCATCATCCCAACTGGGTTTTTGCTTTGCTGTGGAAAAAAGCACCCTTTACCCTCTCTACAAAGTCACAGAACTTATAAATGTGGTTGTATCTAATCTAAAGTGAAGAAGCTTAGCTATAAATTATAAAGCCATTAATAGTTTCTGTGTCTTGTCTGTCTCAGTCTGATAGAGAGAGTAAATGGTTCACTCTAGAAACCGGGACACGTCCTTCTCAAAAAAAAAAAATCCGGGACACGTGGACACTTCTTGGAAACGAATATGGGGTGTGTGTAAGTGTAATAACTGTGTCTTTTGTAAATGGGACCCAATGGATAAAAGAGAAAATGGGAATGAGGTTTTTCTTTTCCTGCTTTTGTTCTATAATTTGTACGTTTTTTTTTTTTTTTTTGAGATAATATAATTTGTACGTTAGAAAAGGAATCCGACAGTGCCGCTTTCTGTGAGTCACAGACCATTTTGGGAACAAAGTAAAAAAACAAAGGTTGACAGATTTGACCGTTGGAATGGGTGAAAGGTGTGTGTAAAACTGCGAACTTTATTGGATTCACCTTTATATATTTCTTGAACTACCGACACTACAGCAACCTTTATTGAGATATCATTCTCCATGGGCCTCTCCTCCGCGCAAATTGGGAATAATGTTTGGTTACGTTGGGCTAAAAATTAAATATAAGAACGGTGAACAACAGGCCACAAAGGAAGAGTAAGCTTTCACAGTTATACTATACTTTTATCCTTATTCCTTCCTTTTTAAAACAAAATAAACTAAAGAACCTATCAAAAAATTAAATAAATAAATAAACTAAAGAAATTAAGTTATACCAAACTCCACTTGAGTGAATTATGGAACAAGATTCTTTAAAGTTAGTTGGTAAGCACTAGCATTGGAGGGGTTAAGGGTCACCAAATAGTCCATGGCCCATGGCCCAACCCAGTAGCCCAACTACTCACCGGGCTAATGGACGGCTCGGCCCGTTGTTATTGAGGCCCATGGGTAGCCCACTAGCCTAGTGGGTCAAGTCTTGGACTAGTTTTTATGCCCATAGGCGCCCCATGGGCTAACCTAGTAGCCTAGCCTATTGGCCCAACCCATTGCCCAGCCTAATTACTCAGAATTCTAGCAACTTAATTTACTAAATATATATTTTTCTAGTAATTTAGCAACTTTGAATTAACCATTTGAAATTTTTTTTATTAAAAGATAAAAAAAAAAAAAAAACATTTAAAACCTTAATAAAAACAATTAAATAGGTTTCCATCAACAAAACAAAAAATTAAATAGATTTGACTATAAAAAAAAATTAATTATGAATTAAATTCTTTGATTCTTTCCTTTATAAAAATAGATTAATTATTCCCTTATAAAAAAAAATTGATTCTTTCCTTATAAAAAAAATATTAAAATAAGATACTAACACAAGCACATAAGTAGCCCATTAGGCCCAACCCGATAGCCCAGCCGGCTAAAAACAAAATGGGCATTGCTCATGGGTAGGGTCATGGGCCAGGGTTTTCTCTTTTGGCCCAATCTAACCCAACCCATTAAGTAGTTAATAGCCCACTATACCAGCACATTGTGCCCATGGATCAAGTAAAACTGGGCCGGGATGTAAACACCCCCTAATTGCTATTTTACATCCTAAGACACCCAAAACACACTCTATCAAGATTTGTAAATTAAAAAAAAAAAATTGCAACCTATGAACAGTTATATGCAACCTTACTATTCATAGATTGTAAAGAAAAAAAACATTATTTTAATCTTGTAGTTGTGTGAAGAGAAAAAGAGAGTGGGAGGAAATAGAGAGAGAATAGTACTTTTTATTATTTTATTAGGTAGTTTATATATATATATATATTTTTTTTTTTTTTTTGAGAAACGGTAGTTTATTTTATTTTATTGAGTTGTATGTAAAAATAAAATTTGGAATGTAAGGTGAGTTGTAAAATGGGTGGGTAAAATAAATAAGGGAAATGCTAACGAATGCCCTTAGGGCAATGGTTAATAATCCATTTAAATAAAGTTTTTATGGAAAAAAAAAAAAACAATTAATGTTTTGACAGCTTTTTCTATTTCCCATAAAAGTGGTGTTAAAACTTTCCTAAGATAGATTGTTAACCATTACCCTAAGGGCACCCATTAGTATAACCCAATAAATAAAGTAGTATTTAAGGATACAAAATTTTTTTTTTTTTTTTTTTTTGGCATTCCCGGATAGCGCTCTAAGTATTTTATAGTTAAAATAATAGATCTTTAACATTTCTTACCGATAGTGCCTCCTCATTTGCAATGTTTGCCTCTATGCAAATATAGTTCTTTAGGCCGGCTCTAGACTTATGCCATTTATGCCCTAGCCTAAAGTTCCTAATTGTCCCAAACTTTTATGATAATAAGTGGGCTATTTAATATTTTCCCAACTCCAAGGAGAAAAATAAATCTAATTAATTGTGAATTTACGGATTTACATTATCGAT
Organism: Quercus tomentella; assembly: GCA_028535165.1. NCBI lineage: Eukaryota > Viridiplantae > Streptophyta > Magnoliopsida > Fagales > Fagaceae > Quercus > Quercus tomentella. Next base: position 17,820,585 of record JAPQVY010000001.1, read on the forward strand.
CAATTTCCCCTAACATTGTAAAACTTTTAATTTTTGTAAACCAATCTCCTAAGTAGTAGACAATAAACATTAGCCATCTAAGCTCTCACATAACCATACACCAAACAATCTCTCTCTCTCTCTCTCTCTCTCTCTCTCTCTCTCTCTCTCTCTCTCATTAAAAATAACAAAGTTTGACAACAAACTTAGTTGTAGCCTAAGGCTACAACTCAACTCAATATCATTTTTTTTTTAATATGAATTTCAAAAAAATCACTATTGGATCACATTTTCTTTTTATATCTTATATACTCGCAAAAAATTTTCAAAGATAAAAAATTAATAACTATGTTATCAATCAAATGATTTACTTTCAATTTTTTGTGATCTAAAAAATTATGAATAAAAAATAATTTTATGAATCGAATAGTAAATAATATCCAATTGACACGAAATTTAACATGCGTTAAGAACATAAAAAGCATGCAATCCAACAATTAGATTTTCAAAATATATATAGACATATTAATTTTTTTAGCGGGAGCCAAGTGTGTAGCCAAACTTTTTCCAATTAAAAATTAGAATATAACACTCCTAATCATAAATCTCCTTACTCAAGATAAAGTAAACCTCGCTTAAATAATACAATGAATCATACAATTTAATACATAAAAATTGTCTAATGAACCGCCACATGCACTTAAAAAAAATGTCACATAATTAATTAGAATAATCTACTCCATCTTAAAGCAAAAATCATTGTATGAATACATCATATAAAGGGTTGCAAGAGAATTCGATATGCCAAATTCCATCAAAATTATAATCAAATGAAAGCACGACAGATGGCCAGTTTATCTCTCACATCTATCGTTATCAAAGAGAAGTTCTTTACTTACGATGCCTGTGGCGGCGAGAAATGATCATCTTAACCATCACACTCCATTTGTTTTGAAGAAAAATGTTTTCAGATATTTGGTATGACAAGTAAAAATTTTCAAAGTAAACCACCAAAATCGACAGTTTAGCTACAAAGCCGCTGGTGCGGTAGTTCAGTGATTGGACTGCTAATACCAGTGGTTGGAATGGCAGTTTTGATTATTAGACCTTCGACATTGGTCACTAGTGACCGGACCTCCAAAATAGTGGCTCTAGCAACCGCCTCCGGAGCGGTGTCTTCGGTGAACTGATGGCTAGAATGGCAACTTTGATTATCAAACCTTTAGGAATCGCAAGAACTGGTAGACAAAATAGTGTCTTTGGCAGCCATTGTAAAAGTAGTGTCTCCAGTGACCGAACTATAGCACCGATGGCCGAAACAACAACTTCGGTATTAGACCTTTAGCACCAATTATTGGAGCGGCGGCACCGGCTACCTCGATGACCTAACCACCAAATAGGGTTTTGGGTGAAATTGCCACAACATGGGCATTCTTTTTAGCAAGAATTATTGTAGTAGGATAATGGCTAGGAGGATTTGAAAGGCATTATGAAATTAAGATTTCCAAGGTTTAGCCCATGCTTAGCTCAAGACCCCACTACTTGCCATATTTGGTTTGGTATTGCTATCACACATGACTTCAAAATTCCACTACTGCACTCGAGGTGCTTCCCTTTAAGGTAGAACACTTCCCTACCAATGCCTTTTTCATCCCACATCTTCTGTAGATCACTTAGCCCCTCTACACCATAGAAAATTATTAGGTACTCCCGGAGTATCATAAATGCGTACTCCCTCCTCTCACGTGAATGGTGGGTCCCACCATGAATTTAATTAGCGAGACCCACCATTCATGTGAGAGGAGGGAGTACGCATTTATGGTACTCTGGGAGTACACAATAATTTTCCCTACATCATATGTTTTTGTACAATGTTTTACCAAAATTTAAAAAAAAAAAAAAAAAAAAAAAAAAAAAAACGTTTTACAACTTTTTATAAAGGGTTTTACAATTAACAAAAAATATTTTACAAATTTGACTACATTTTACATGCAAACAAACACCTAAAAAAAGAACCATTTAAAAAATTATTTTACTTCAAAATAAATGGAACCTTAATATTAAAATGTCTACCCCTTAGAATTACAGAAGTGAAGAAGATAATAAATTGGAGCGGAGAGAGAATGGAGTCCGGGCTGGGCCCTCACCCTTTTAAAATCCGTTGGGTGTTGGACTGTTGGGAGTTGGAGGTTGCGACTTGCAACAACACAACACAAATGCAATTCAAAAACACACAAAACAACCCAAGAAGATAGAAAAGAAAGACACGTTTTTCAATTTTCAGTTTATAGATGAGATCCAATCCAAGTAGTTGAGCTACTCACCTATACCTCTTTAATTCTATGATTTTTTTAAAAACCTCTTCAATTCTTGTTTTTTAGGGGTAAGTACTAAATACTAAATAAACAAACTTCTTCAATTCCCTTCTCTTCTCTCTCTTTCTAACACTACCAATAATAAATAGTACCGCTTCTTCAATTTCCTTAAATTTTCAGACTTCAAACAACCCATCTCTCTCTTCTCTCTATCTCTCTAATGGCGGGTTTTTTGTCTCTCCTCCGGCGCATTTACCTCTCTGTCTACAATTGGGCCGTCTTCGTTGGATGGTATTTCCCAAAAATTTCCTCAGATCTCTCACACCCGTTTCCTTCTATCTGTTTCTCTTTTATATATAAATTTCATGTGTGTAATTGGAAATTGTGCAGGTTTCAAGTATTGTACCTTGCTGTGAAGACAGTGAGAGAGTCAGGGCATCAACACGTCTACTCTGCCGTTGAAAGACCCCTTCAGCTTGCTCAAACCGCCGCCATCTTGGAGGTTCTGTTCTACTATTTTAATTATTACTTTCCCAATTCAAATAGTCTCAGATTCACTCACTTCTGGTTTGCACATGTTTAAGTTTCTTAACTTCTTTTGGTCGTTGTTGTTTCGGATTCCCCGGTGAAACAGATTTTTCATAGTCTAGTAGGTGAGTTTTGTTTTGTTTTGTTCTGTTCATCAATAATGTTCCCTAAAGATCATGTTTTTATTTTAAACCAAAACCAAAACCAATACTTTTTTGTTTTTGTTGTTACCAAATTTTTAAAAAAACAGGTCTGGTGAGATCTCCAGTATCAGCAACATTGCCACAGATAGCTTCAAGGTTGTATTTGACTTGGTTCATCTTGTGGAGTTTCCCTCAGGTTTGAATCAATGAATGAATGAATGCATTTCTTTTGTAATACCCAACTGTCAAAATATTGTTTTTATTATTTTAGACTATATGTGATATGTAGTTTATGATTTTGGCAGACTCAGACTCACATACTTGTGACCTCCCTAGTCATCAGCTGGTCCATCACGGAGGCAAGTGTTACATGATTTTCAGTTTTATTCCAACTGCATTCTTGGGTTCCTGTTTTGTTCTGTTTTTATGTATGTGTCAAACTGTTACCAATAAAAGGATTAGTGGTAAAGTGGTACAAATTTCTAAACACCACCTATATGAAAAAATTACTGTACCATTAGTGGTGACGTGGTACAAATAAAACCCCACCTATATGAAAAAATTACTGAGCATTGAACCCTATAAATATGTATTGCTGAGTTTGAATATCTGGGTTTTGTTTAGCACTTTAAAATTAGGAGAAGAAACTACAGTGATTTAGAATGAAGAAAATTCCAATCTTTCGTAAAATTTTATTTTTATAGCTAGGTGATGTGCAAGTAAAACTTGTAGACTAGAATCAAAATAGCATGACGGGGTTTTTATGTTGAATCAAATCTCAACTTTTGTTGGTTGATGCTGCAGTCTGATATTGAATGTATAGTGTAAGCCTGGTGTTCAATTTTCTTTATTGGAGCATATGGTATTATAGAAAGAATACTAGAAACCTTTTTTTCTTTGGTTACTGCAGATTATTCGGTATTCTTTCTTTGGGCTGAAGGAGGCGCTTGGTTTTGCACCTTCATGGCTCTTGTGGCTCAGGTATAGACTATGTAATTTATGCCAATTGGACGGAAAGGGAGTGATTGCTTTGTTTCATTAAAATATTATATATGACATGCAGGTATAGCACCTTTTTGTTGTTGTATCCAACTGGCATCACTAGTGAAGTCGGTCTAATATATGTTGCCCTGCCATTCATCAAGGTAACAATTTTAATGATGCAGAAAAGAAAGACTTCGTTTGCTAATGCATATGTTTCGGTAGAACTATATACCTCTTAAACTGAATTATCTGATATCTACAACAACTTTAAATTACTAGTTCATGTATATATCAAAATGAAGTTGTCCTAGTGAAGTGTTATTTAATTGTGTATTAATTAAACGCTGCAAAGTGTCAGTGAAATCAATTAGCTCCTTGCATCATCTATTTTGTGAAGCTAAAAAGTATCTCTTAATGGTGAAACTGCTGCAACAGTTGATTGTGTCTGTAGAACTTTTTACATATTTCACGGTCTCTTTCTGGCCCCATATTCAGGACTTTTATGACTTATGAGAGTATGAGAGTTTCGATCAAATGCAGACCCCCTCCAGAAAAAGAAAAAGAAAAGAGAAGAAGCAATCTCCTAGCCTGTTAGATATGCATTCCACAGTTCCATTTGGGTTATATAGCACAATTTAATGGATTGTTTGACAATCTTTTGACAAGCATTGACCTGGTTTTAAATGGGCTGATTTCATCATTTCTGTCATTCATTTTTAAAAGTAGGACACACACAAAGAATGGTCGACATGACGAAAAAAAGATTGGAGTTGGGCTGGGAAAACTAAGTTTGGTGACTTTTTGCTGATTATCTTCTGCTCTCTGCTTACAATGCTTTGAAAGGCATTTTCATTTCAACAATTAACTTGCAATTTCAATAAAACTATTTGTTAAGAATGTGTTCACTGAACAAATTGAGGTGCTTGCAGGAATCTGAAAAGTATTGTATAAGGATGCCAAACAAATGGAACTTCTCTTTTGATTTCTTCTATGCTGCAATTCTTGTGCTCGGAATCTATGTACCAGGCATGAACTCAGCATTCTTCTTTGAAAGATAATAACTCATTATCTAGTTGGCTAATTTCATTTGTTTGCAAACTTCTTAATTGATGAAATGACATTTTATATTGCAGGCAGTCCTCACTTGTATGGGTATATGCTTGGACAGAGGAAGAAAGCTCTCTCAAAGTCCAAGAAGGAGTAGAATGGCAGAAAGTTCTTTTAATGTCCTTGTGGGTGTGAAATGGAATTCTATTTATAAAAATGCTGTTTTTAGCTAGAATAATTTTTGGTTTAGTGTTCTCAAATTAAAGAAAAGAAGAAAATTGCCTTGTGTTGATTCAGAATCTATTATCAAATTGATGATTTTCTAACTTGGGTTCCATGAGTACCGCAAAGCTCAACATGAATTTGTCTTTGCCTAATCTTTTTCCGCAAATCTCAGCATGAATTTGTCTTTACTTAATCTTTTTAAGAAACAAATCCAGTGACCATAAGTCTATATATAACATAGTGTTCACGATTTTATTGCAAAACATGTTTATAATCAAGAATCTTGGTGATTTTGTATGGCTATTTTTGAATGTAACATTGAAGTATTACAAAACTTTCCTTCATTTCTTACTTTATCTCCGATGAAGAAAAAATTGGGGAGGGGAAATAATAACATAATCAGATGTAATAAAGACTATCTCCAGTTTGGTAACAACAATATGCCTCCAGGATAATATAACAACTTAGGTACCAATAACTGGTGTTTACAATTCAATTTTTAAACACGCCAAAAGCCTTGTAGTTCAATCCTAACTCAATACATCGCACTCTTAGCGTGATGGTCATTCCACAAGTATAAGTGCTTGTGAGGTGAGGCAAAAGTCGGGGTTCAAGTCCTCAGGAAGAAACTTTACACACATATACACTTAGATTAGATTAACTAACTGAGATTCTGTACGCTGTGCGGTACAATATATTATTAGTTTTCTCCAATATTTCAATAATTTTTGCCAAAAATCTTGTAGTTTGACTAGTTATTACCTCATAATATTTCCATCAGAGACATCAAGGTTTAAATTCCCACCCCCAACTATCGATGCATAAAATATAAAAATAAAACATTTCAATAATTTTCCTAGTAAAAAATTACACTATTTGGTTATTTTATAGACAAAATAGAAAAACACTAAGAGTAGTGTAGTATATTGATCATCCTATATATGTGTTTACAAATTGAAAATTGCATGATATAGTGGCTAATATTGATAGGCATGTTTCATGCCTACTAAAAAAATGTAAATATCTTTCAATTATTATTATTATTATTTTTTACATTTTTGATTGTGTGTTACTAAATTTATTTTTATTTTTCCTTTTTGTTGGACATTGTTTCAATTGTTGTAAAACAACTCAATTTGAGTAAGAATACTATATTTCAAATAAATTATTTCTCACATACAAAAAAAAAAAAAAAAACTCATATAAATCTTGGAAAAATGATATTAAAATCTCATTATACTTAAAATAATTAATATAACAAAATAAACATATTTAATCTATTAGTAAATAACTGAAAGGGGTTAGGGAAGTTAAAAGGTGAAGATTAATTTTAGTGAATTTATAAATATTTAATTTTTATGGCTTTGTATCAATTGTTGTCAAAGAAAATAAACATGAGAAAGAATGTCATATTTTAAATTTATTATTTTTATTCCAATTAAAAATTATTTCTTATACAGAGTTTATAAAAATAATCATAAAAATTTATTTAATATAAACAATTAATGCACAATTATAGGTAATTAATATATACATTTACTCTATTGGTTAATTCAATGAACTAATACTTTGATATAAATGCAAACGTTATTGAAGTAAAAATCTAAGAGCAACCGCATCAATCAATGCAAAAATTTTGTCTATTTTGCAAAAAAAAAAAAAAAACCTACTTTTTCTATTTTATACACCCATTTTTACAAAACACCTACATCAGTTTGTCTACTATACCATCTATTTTATTTAAATAATCATTTTCCTCACTTTTTTTATTATTTATCTCAACTCTCTCTCTCTCTCTCTCCATTCACAGTCTGAAACTCTCTCTCTCTCCATTCACGGTCACAAGCAACGATTTAAGCACCGATCCACCACAATTGAAACTCACCGATCCACAAGCACCAATCCACCACGGTTGAAACTCGCCAATCCACAAGCACTAATCCGCCACAAACACCGATCCACAAAGAATTGTTCTAGTCGGCCCAAACATTCCGATCTCCTCCACAAGCACCAAGAGTCGACTTCTAAGCACCAACCCACAGCCATAAGTTCATAAAAATGCTCTCTTTGTCCTTGTTAGTGTGTTCGTGTATGGGTGTGTTTGATTTTTGGTTGATTTTTGGTTGATTTTGCGGTGTTGGGTCTGTGTTGATTTTGTGGTGCTAGGTCTGTTGGTGTGTCCGTGTGTGTGGGTGTGTTTGTGTGTATCAGAGGAAGAAGAAGATGATGAGGCAGAGAAGATGCCTGAGTTGGTTTTGCACAGTTATTGTAGCACTTTTTGTATATATGCACAATTTTGCAAGCACATGTGGATGTTTTTTTAGTTAAAATGTGTAAAATTAACCACTTTTTGTATTTTGCATAATTTTGCAACCTCTATGCGATTACTCTAAATAAAGAGAATTTCATGAAATGCGCCACATGGTACAACCTCATGCTCTCCAACATGAGGTTTCCACGTTTAATTATTTTTTGAAAATTTGACTATTATTGACACATGGCAAAAAGATTGACATGTATAAATAATTATTTGACATGTAAAAAATTTTTTCCATATAGATGAAGAAAGATTCAAAAGATGATATGTGTTATTGTTTTAAGCATTTTTAAAAGAACATGCGTCACCGTTTTGTGTATCCACCAGTTTTAGAGATCCAACTTTTATAATATATTATTATAGATTGATTGATTGATTTGGCTAGAGTAGAATTTTATATATCTCAAAAAAAAAAAAAAAAACACTAATACACCCGCCAACCTCATTTCCTCACAGTATTACCTAAGGATTGACAATGGTGATCTTGTATCATCCTTCTTGTAAAATTCACTTGAAATGAAAATTCATAGTGCTTCAAAGATTTAAATCCTTTTTTTTAACCACCCTGTCATATTGTTCAAACATAATTGAAATTTATAGCAACGGGAAAAAAGATAAGCCTTAATAAGGTAACACCTGTAAAAATAAAAAGGAGTAATGCATAGGAAGAAAATATACAAATCCAAATTTTCCAAATAAAATTTTAAATTTAAGTATTATAAATTTTCTTGTATTTGTTAAATAAACCTTTAAATTTGTTTTTTAATAATTTCATAGTTGGAGGATTTGAACCCGAGATGTTTTCGTTGGAAACATTAGAAGGTGTCAACCTCTTATCAAAATCATGTCTTTACTTATGGGGTAAGTGTGTGTTGATACCCATTTTCGCAACACATTTTCTACAAGCCCAACTCAATCGAGCCCGGCCTTATTATGGGCCTAATTCGTGTATTATACTTTATTTTATTCTTTTAAGCATGACCCAAGCCCATGCAACGACATATTGGGGAAATTGAGGAAGTGTGATTCGGAGGGTATGGGTCAATTCTTTTTTGAGGTGGCAAAATCAATCCAAACCAATTTGCTCATCCAAACCCACCCACTTAAATAAGACCCAAACCCACCTAATTATTAATTGGGTTAAATGAGTATTAACCTAATTAACGTTAATGTTTATTAGGTTTTAACTGGGTACCCAATTATGACCCAAGTATCATTTTTACAAATCACCCAACTCTAATATACCCCAAAACCACTAAAAATGACCAAAATACCCCATAAACCTAAAAAATGACTAAAATACCCCCCCTAAACCTTAAAATTACAAAATACCCTCTGAAAACTTAAAAAATGACCAAAATACCCCTCGAAATCTAAAAAATAACCAAAATACCTCCAAAACTAAAAAATAACCGATAAACCCCCAAAACCTAAAAAATGACCAAAATAGCCCCTAAACCTAGAAAATGACAAAAGACCCCCGAAATCTAAAAATTTACCAAAATACCCTCGAAACCTAAAAATGACCAAAATAACCCCGAAACCTAAAAATTGACCAAAATACCCCCTTAAACCTAAAAAATGACCAAAATACCCCTGAAACCTTGAAATTACCAAAATACCCCCCTAAAACCTATAAAATGACTGAAATACTCCCTAAACCTAAAAAATGATCAAATTACCCTCTAAACCTAAAAATTGACTAAAATACCCCTTAAACCTAAAAATGATCGAAATACTCTCAAAACCTAAAAGTTAGACGAAATACCCCCGAAACCTAAAAATGACCAAAATAACCCCTAAACCTAAAAAATATCAAAGTACCCTTAAAACCTAAAAATTGACCAAAATACCCCGAAACCTATAAAATGACAAAAATGCCCCTTAAACCTATAAGATGATAAAAATACACCCTAAACCTAAAAAATGACTAAATCCCCCCTAAAACTAAAAAAAGACCAAAATAGCCCCAATACATAAAAAATAAATAAATAAATAAAAAAAAAACCAATATACCCCCTAAACCTAAAAAATAACTAAAATACCCCTAAACCTAAAAAATGACTAAAAGACCTCCAAAACCTATAAAATTACCGAAATATCCCCCAAAATCTAAAAATTAACGAAACACCCCTAAAACCAAAAAAATTAGTGACATTCCCTTGAAACCTACAAAATGACTAAAATACTCTTAGTAGCTTTAATTTGACAAAAATACCCTCGAAACATCCAAAATACCCCAAATATCTATTTTGGTAATTTTAGAGGCTTCGGGTGCATTTTGTTCATCTTATAGGATTAGTGGTATTTTGGTCATTTTAGATATTTTGAGGGGTATTTTGGTCGTTTTAGAGGTTTAGAGCTATTTTGGTAATTTTAGAGGTTTTACGGTACATTTTGGTAATTTTAGAGGTTTCGAGTTATTTGTGGTCATTTTAGAGTTTTTGGGTGTATTTGAGTCATTTTAAAGGTTTAGGGGTATTTTAATCATTTTATAGGTGTAAGGACTCAATTTGTGACGATCCCAAATGATATGGGCTTCGCACGTTAAAGAGGCCCAAACAATATAATTTGTAGAGCGTGGGTTTGAAAGGCTAGGCCTTGGTCATCGGACGGTGGTTAGTCGTAGCGTTCATACAAGAGTAAATCGTGTTCGCTCGAGGAATCATTTTCCTCGATGCGGACTGGGAGGCACTGGTTTTTGGCCTTTTTTCCCAGCCACTTTCCCGAATTGCTTACTTCTCCTTGTATACTAGCTTGTATCTCTTATCCAACGTCCACGTGTAGGTTCGACTTTCCAGGACTGATACTTGTCCCATCAGCCCATACCCAAAGTGGTTGGGGGTGGTTGTAAAAGCTGAAGAGCATGGTTCTGTCAGGTGCAGAGTATTCAATGGCAGTAATGACAGCTTTTCCTTTGTCCTGGGTCGCCATACTGTCCAGCGATCCTTTTTCTATCAACATGGATATTTTAGATTTTTTTCCCAAAACTATGCCTGTACCGTTCTTGCCCTTTCTTTCAGGAGGACCCCGGTAATGCCGAGGACAAAATCATCCTCGGCTACGACAGAATCATCCTCGGCTACGTCCCTCCTCGGCTCGGGCCTTGGGCCCCAATGTAAAAATGGGCCAGGGCCACAAAATATTGGGCCCCACAATAGGTTTGAGGGTATTTCAGCCATTTTTTAGGTTTAAGGTGTATTTTGGTCATTTTTTAGGTTTAAGGGGTATTTTGGTCATTTTTTTAGGTTTCAGGGGTATATTGGTCATTTTATAGGTTTTGGGGGGTATTTCGATAATTTTTTAAAGGTTTCGAGGGTATTTTGGTCATTTTTTTTAGGTTTATGAGGTATTTTCAGTTAATTTTTAGGTTTAGGGGGTATTTTGGTCGTGTTTTAGGTTTCAGGGCTATTTCGGTAATTTTTTAGGTTTAGGGGGAATTTTGGTCATTTTTTAGGTTTTGGGGATATTTCGATCAATTCTTAGGTTTAGGGGTTATTTTGGTCATTTTTAGGTTTTAGGAGGTATTTTGGTCATTTTTTAGGTTTTGGGGGTATTTCGATCAATTTTTAGGTTTAAGGGTTATTTTGGTCATTTTTAGATTTTGGGGGATATTTCGGTAATTTTTAGGTTTTTGGGGGTATTTTAGTGGTTTTTTCAGGAGTATTTTGGTCAATTTGTAGGTTTCGAGTGTATTTTGGTCAATTTTTAGGTTTTGGGGGTATTTCTATCAATTTTTAGGTTTAGGGGTTATTTTGGTCATTTTTATGTTTCGGGGTGTATTTTGGTCATTTTTTAGGTTTAGGGGGTATTTTGGTCATTTTTAGGTTTCGGGGGTATTTTAGTAATTTTTGGTGGTTTTTGTTCATATTTGTAGGGATGGCAATTTCTGCCCGACTCACGGATACCCGACCCTAATGGGCTGGGTTTTACTTGGCCCAATAAAAAATAGGGTCAGGTTTGGGTTTTTTTTTTTTTAACCCGAAGAGGATCCGGGTCGAGTTTGGGTTTTTACAAAAACCTGGCACGACCTGGTTTTATATATATATATATATATATATAGTTACTAAAATACCCTCACATATATATATATAGTTATAACCCTAAAATTTTTTGCTCACAACCTTACCTCACACTCACAATCTCACCGTCGGTTCCTCTTCACTTCTCTTTTCCCAACGTGTTGCTGCCATTGCCACCACCATTGTTAGCCACTCTTTCCTCTTGTTCCAAATAGTTGTTACTGTATTAGTCAGCACAAGCATCTCTATGTCCTTCACCAATCTCCGTCAGCTGCTAATCTCTAAAGTTCTCTATATTTCATTGTTCTTTTTTTTTTTTTTTTTTGATGGTATATATTTCTTTGTTCTTAAGCTTTATTTCCAAGGATATGACATAAAAATATTTAAATCTATTTGATTAGTCTTCAAATATTTGAATGATTTTAGGTATATTTAGATCTTTTTTAAAAAAGATTTTGCAAAGCCCAAAATCAATCTCTGTGGGATCATCGGATTTTTTTTTTTTTTTTTTTTTGCAAAAATCTTTGTTGGGTTTCTTACACCTAATCTCAGACTACTCCTATTAACAGAAAGGATTTGTAGTCAATGATCCATAATTGAGAGAGAGTGTTCTATACTTCTCTTCAATTTTTTTTTTTTAATTTTTTTTTTTATTTTATATTAACGTACTCGGTCTGTTCTGTAGCTAAATCAAACATCTTTGATTTCTCTTTGCATTTGCCAAAGTATCTGAAAGGGGTTTAGTGAGTCTCTTTGCATTTTTTTTTTTTTCCGGTTGGGCCTTGATTTGGGCTATGGATTGGGCCCAAATCAAGCTGGGGTTAACGGGGCCCGCGGGCAGGTCCGGGCCCCAAATAAAATACCCGTTTAATAAACGGGTCGGGTTCGAGTATAAAAAAACCTGGCCCGTTGCCATTCCTACATATTTGGTCTTTTTTAAGGTTTAGGGGGTATTTGGGTAATTTTAAAGGATTTTAAAAGTAGTTTGGTCATTTTCAAGTTTTAGGGGCATTTTGGTAATTTTGATTATTGGGTAATTGAGTGGGTTGGGGTTTACCCATAATAATTGGGTTGGGTTGGGTTGGGTTTGGGTTAGAAGTAATTAGTTAAATGAGCAATAAATGAGTTTTATGTACCCCAATCCCACCCATTTGACACCCCTAGTTCTTTCAGACCTTTTGCATGAGGTCAGCCCATGCGTGCTACCAAGTGGGGAAGGGACACTGGTAACACCTTAAGTTCATAGAGGAGGTCTTATGCCCAAAATTTTCACCTCAAAAGAGTTTTTATGCTCTAGCTAATTGTGGCCTAACTTTTCTACTCTACACTTTTTTGCCTAAAACACATAGCTGACCCTAAGTGGCTAACCTTGTCTGCTACAGCAACCAAATGCAGCCTTCAAAGACCTGCCATGTTTAGGAAACATTAGCCCATAAATTTAGGCTATTTCATTTCTCAAATTATGCAAAAAGCAAGCCAACCCTTTTAACCAATTAAAGCAAATCTGACCATAACCTCTTTTATTGAACAAAAAAAAAAAACCAATCACTTTAAGTAGCATAAACACAATACAAAAGGGCCCAATCAGATTCAAAAGCAACCAACCCTGTTTTACCCTGAGAATTGAAACTTTAAAGCAAAAGGTCAATTAGCCAGCAATGATTCTCACAATTTTGAAGCTTGAGGGTGGAAATATGGGTATAAAGGAATCATGGACGGAGCTAGAGTTTGACTTGGGGGGCAATGCCCCCCCCCCCCCCCCCCCACCCCAATTTTTTTATAAAATTTTTAAAAAAATATTACTAGTATATACATGGGTTTTTATTTTAGCAATTTTGTTATATAAAATTACACTTTGCTCCCTTAACATTATCATTGATTCTTTTAAGAATAATGTTATAACCACAAACTTTTCTACAAAATTTTTACAAATCGTTGAGATAGCAAATTTTATTGGTTAGCATTTGGCCCACCACATACACCACTTTTTTTACTTACCAATAATCATTCATCACATCAGTAATTTCAAAAAATTTGTAACTCTACCATTTCTTTCCATTTAAAGACCATAATAAAAAATCAATAGATCTAAAATCTAAAACAAAATATACAAGCCCAACAAAATTAGTCCAACAAAAAAATTACCAATAATAAAGCTAAAAAAATTAAGTCCAATCAACCAATTCTACCAAAATAATTTTGTCTTTATCCAATAGTAGTCGTACGCATCAAAGATTTATAAAAATAAAAATAATAAATAAATAAATAAATAAAACTTAAGAGGCCTAAAACCCACCACCAAAGAAACCCACAACCATAATCCAAGAAACCCACATTCAAATCAATCACCACCACCAAACCCACGACCAAACCCACACCCAAACCCACCACCAAATCCAAGAAAATCACCAACCAAATCCAAGAAACCCACACCCAAAATTAGTCACCACCACCAAATCCAAGAAACCCATACTACAAGAAAAATGCCTATTAGCAACCAAGAATTTTTTACGGACCCAAAAAGCCCTCTCAAAAAATCTTATTTGTGATGGCAAAATAAAGCCTTCGCAAATACTTGGTAAAATGTGAAATATTTGTGACCAATAAAAAAAACTGTTGCAATTATCTGTTATAGCCGTCACAAATACTAATATTTTGGAAGGAAATTTTCCCTCCATATTATTTGCGAGGGACAATTAAAAATCTCTCGCAAAAAGTATATTATTTGTGACGGTTAAAAAAAACCGTCACTAATACTAAATTATTTGAGTGGGTTAGCATCGACCTTCACAAATAATCATTAAAATGTCAAGATTTTTGGAGGAAAATGTTCCCACCAAATTATTTCCGAGGGACAATAAAAATCCCTTGAAAAAAGTTTATTTTTTGTGTGGGTTAAATATATCCCTTACTAATACTAAATTATTTGCGAGGGCCACGATTGACCTTCGCAAAAAATCAATAAAATATTAATTTTTTTTGGAGATAAAAGTTATTCTAAAATTCAAAAAAATTTATATAAAAAAAAAAAGCAGAAAGAAACGCATAAACATATAGCACTTTGTATTCTTTAGATGAATCATTTGTTTACGGTCTTAAAAAAAACCTTTTATATAAATCTTATATAAGAAAGGTTTGTCCTTATTTTCTAAACAATTGTACCCAAAAAAAAATGATAGCACTTTCAACTTCAAAATGGTAGCCTAAAATTCAAGAATTTTAGCCTTTTGTACTCTCTCTCTCTCAAAAGTGAATAAAAATTTATTCCCATTAAAATAATGCATAAAAGATGAGTTCATAGATCAAATGGTAAATTACATCCGATTGGCATGAAAATTGGCATGCATGTTAAGAACATATAAAACACGTAATCCAATGGTTGGATTTTCAAAATATGAATTCAATAATAAGTTATTGGGTGGTGTAACATTTTTTAGAATTACGTCAGGTGTAACTTGAACCCAACCCTAGATTTCTTAATTTGATGTGAATTTTGACAAATCTACTGGAAGATTATATTATCTTTCCATATTTTTCATGCTTACAAAATTTCAAGGTGATCAAATATCAATAGTGATGTTATCAATCAATTATTTAAATTCAAGTTTTTGTAGTTTAAAATAATGCATAAAAGATGAGTTTATAGATCAAATGGTAAATTACATCCGATTGACATGAAAATTGGCATGCATGTTAAGAACATATAAAGCATGTAATCCAACGGTTAGATTTTCAAAATATGAATTCAATAATAAGTTATTGGGTGGTGTAACATTTTTTAGAATTACGTTAGGTGTAACTTGAACTCAGCTTTATATTTCTTAATTCGATGTGAATTTTGATAAATTTACCGTTATATTACATTATCTTCGTATATTTTTCATGCTTACAAAATTTCAAGGTGATCAAAAATCAATAGTCATGTCATCAATCAATTGTCTAGATTCAAGTTTTAGTAGTTTAAAATATTGCATAAAAGACGAGTTTATAAATCAAATGGTAAATTACATCCGATTGGCATGAAAATTGGCACGCATGTTAAGACCATATAGAACATGTAATCCAACGGTTGGATTTTCAAAATATGAATTCAATAATAAGTTATTGGGTGGTGTAACATTTTTTAGAAATATGTTAGGTGTAACATGAACCCAACCCTATATTTCTTAATTCGATGTGAAATTTGACAAATCTGCCGTTAGATTACATTATCTTCGTATATTTTTCATGCTTACAAAATTTCAAGGTGATCAAATATCAATAGTGATGTTATCAATCAATTGTTTAAATTCAAGTTTTTGTAGTTTAAAATAATGCATAAAAGATGTGTTTATAGATTAAATGGTAAATTATATCCAATTGGCATGAAAATTGGCATGCATGTTAAGAACATATAAAACATGTAATCCAACAGTTGTATTTTCAAAATATGAATTCAATAATAAGTTATTGGGTGGTGTAACATTTTTTAGAATTACGTTAGGTGTAATTTGAATTCAACCCTATATTTCTTAATTCGATGTGAATTTTGACAAATCTACCGTTAGATTACATTATCTTCGTATATTTTTCATGCTTACAAAATTTCAAGGTGATCAAAGATTAATAGTCATGTCATCGATCAATAGTCACATCATTAATCAATTGTCTAGATTCAAGTTTTAGTAGTTTAAAATAATGCATAAAAGATGAGTTTATAGATTAAATGGTAAATTACATCCGATTGGCATGAAAATTGGCATACATGTTAAGACCATATAGAACATGTAATCCAATAGTTAGATTTTTAAAATATGAATTCAATAATAAGTTATTGGGTGGTGTAACATTTTTTAGAATTACATCAGGTGTAACTTGAACCCAACCCTATATTTCTTAATTCGATGTGAATTTTGGTAAATCTACCGTTAGATTACATTATCTTCATATATTTTTCATGCTTACAAAATTTCAAGGTGATCAAATATCAATAGTGGTGTTATCAATCAATTGTCTAGATTCAAGTTTTAGTAGTATAAAATAATGCATAAAATATGAGTTTATAGATCAAATGGTAAATTACATCCGATTGACATGAAAATTGGCATGCATGTTAAGACCATATAGAACACATAATCCAATGGTTGGATTTTCAAAATATGAATTCAATAATAAGTTATTAGGTGGTGTAACATTTTTTAGAATTACGTAAGGTGTAACTTGAACCCAACCTTATATTTATTAATTCGATGTGAATTTTGACAAATCTACCGTTAGATTACATTATCTTTGTATATTTTTATACTTACAAAATTTCAAGGTGATCAAAGATCAATAGTCATGTCATCAATCAATTGTCTAGATTTAAGTTTTAGTAGTTTAAAATAATGTATAAAATATGAGTTTATAGATTAAATGGTAAATTACATCCGATTGGCATGCATGTTAAGACCATATAGAACATGTAATCCAACGGTTAGATTCTCAAAATATGAATTTAGTAATAAGTTATTGGGTAGCGTAACATTTTTTAGAGTTACGTCAGGTGTAACTCGAACCCAATTCTATATTTCTTAATTCGATGTGAATTTTGACAAATCTAGGTGTATAATGAATATTATACATTTGTGAGTGAATTTTTTTTTAACACTCTTTGGTTTTTTTGTAATTAAAAAAATATAATAATCTCAAATTATAATAAATTCAAATTATTAACTTTTACCTCTCCGATACTAGTTCAGAGATAATGACGTTTTATAGAAGTGCCACAATAGAATCATTTGAAACGTCGCAATAGTCCAAAGGTCCCTTGGGAACCGCTGCAATAATATTAAATTTCAGCAATATTTTTTTCCCCTTTCCCGCATAGAATTTCGTTTTTCCCACCCACTTAAAATTTTTTCAGCACTCCCTCAAAACCTCACTCACTCTCTCACAACGAAATTCTCTCTTTTTCCTTTCTCCTTTTCTCTCTCTCTCTCTCTCTCTCTCTCTCTCTCTCTCACGGCCCAGCCATCAACAGCAACACCAACAACACGATACTTAGAACGAGACCGGACCCCTTTTTGATAGTCTGCAAGTGCTTTAGCGTCATAACCGCTCTCACTGCCATTCTCTGCATTGCCGTCAACGTCCTCTCCGCCATTCGATCCTTCAAGGACCGATCTGATGTACTCTCTCACTCTTTCTCACTCTCTTTTGTATGTGAGAGATTTTTATTTATTTTTTTTGAATTTGTAGATATTCGATGGAATATTTCGGTGTTACGCGGTTCTCATTGCTTGCTTTGTGGTTCTTGCTGAGACCGAATGGAAATTCGTTATGAAGTTCTGGAAGGTCATTCTTTCTTCACTTTTGATTTTCAATTTTCAATTTCCATTTTATATGTTTAAGAATGATTGATAGAGGTAAAAGAAGACTACATTTAATTATTATTATTATTTTTTTTTACAAGTAGTTTATTTGAAAGGAATGTTAAGATTTACAGTTTTTTTTTTTTTTTTAAAGGTCTGTCCTGAGTAGCATGATAGATGACCTTAACAAAGTAAGAGACTATGTGGGTTTTATTCTTCATCATCAGTACATCTTCATGGCTCGGCTTTCGGGATATCTCATTTGAGACGGTATAGTTAATTGTCTTGTCTGGTGTGGTGTGGTTACTCTTCGCAAATGTCATAGGAATTGAGTACTTGGTCATGGAAGGAACCATTTGAATTTAGTTTTTCCCGCGAGGTTTATTTGGGATCCGCTTATAGTTAGTTCCCTTCTCTCTCTCACGATCTCCTTCACCCCGATCTGCCCTCCTCTCTCTCTGATTTGATTTTTATTTATTTTTGGTTTCAGGCGGATTCCACTGAAGAGTTCGAGCCAGTGTTCGATACACTCGAGTTCAGCCTCTCAATTTCATGTCCCTCGACGGTATTTTATCACTCTTAACTCTTACCCTCTGTTTGGTTGCTAAGAAAATTTTAGGATTTTTGCCAGGACATTGAAATTTTTTTATACTTTTCTATACTGTTCAGGAGGATTAAATTGAAGCAAATCGAACCGTGATATTTGAAGTTTAAATTCTCTATTTTCAAACGAGTTTTCTACTAGCTTATTGTTGCTCCTGTAGATGATGATGATACTGCATTCCCAGCTTTGATTTTTGTGAAATTTGGGTTTGGAATTGGTGAAAGGCACACCACAAATCCACTCAAAAGTCATGTAACTTTTAAGGGAGGGTGGGGCAAGTTATATTACACACAATACACTATCATCGTTGGAAATACTTAGGAGTGTAAATTAAGTTACAAGACTCGTGATAAATGCGTGATCAATTGTATTAAATTTAATTGTTATCAAAAAAGATAAAATTATTTATGCTTAATTGATCAATGCAATTGCAACCATGTGTTGAATTTAGGCCAAAATATTGTTCTTGTGATCTTGTCTCTAATTTTTACATGAATTTTTATTTTTGTCCATAAATTTTAAAAATTTAATGAATTTATTTATTTTTTATTTTCAGTAATTTAGAGATGAAAATGAACTTTTGAAATTGATGTTGCTTATGGATGAAAAAAATTGTGTTTTTTTTTTTAAGTTTAGAGACGTAGGACAAAATTTATGCAAATTTTAGGATTGAAAACAATATTTTTAGATTGAATTTAATCATGCTTCGCACCTAAAGAATTGTATTGTATTTAAGTTTTGTCTATTATCTTTGAATTTTTTTTACGTACTTTGTTTTAATATGTTGTCAAAATACTCAACTTTGTTGCTATAGAAACTCAATTTGAGCAATATTTCAAATTTCTTTTTTAAATATCTTATAAAAATAATTATTGAAAATTAGTTGTGGGGGGTACAAAACCGAGAAGCCCATATCAATGTCTACGTTGGGCCCAAGGCCCTATCCGAGGAAGGATCCTCCTCGGCCAAAGGAAGGGCCCTCCTCAGCCAAAATCATAGCCGAGGACAAAAGGAGCGACTCGGTCCTGATGATGACACCCTAGGTCATTCCAATGAACAGGAAAAGTACTAGAACGACAAAAAACAAAGGAAAGGCTGTCATTCCTGCAATTAAGTACTCTGCACCTGACAGAGCCATACTTTTCAGCCTTTACAACCACTCCCAACCACTTTGGGTATGGGCTGATTGGACAAGTATCAACCCTATGAATCTCAACCTACACGTGGACATTCAAGGGAGAGTAGAAGCTAGTATAAAAGGAGGAAGAGGCAATCCAGAAAAAGGGGGGGACTCCCCCGAAGCCCAAGAGCAGGAGTCACCCAAATTGCGCCAAAGAGAAAATCTCCTTGAATAAGCTCATATTCATCTCTGCGCAACCGCCATGACCACCATGACTAACAATTGCCCGCCCGCTAAGGCCTAGCTTTTCAGCCCACTCTCTACAAATTTATTGTGTGGACCGTCAACGTTGAGCCCAGTCCAGTTTTGGGACCAACACTTTTTCAGTCCCTACATTAGTTTATATAAATAATTATTGCAACACTTATAAATAATTAATGAGATGGGTTTAAGTTGTATCTACCTTTTTTTGTTTTTTAAGAGATGGTTTCAACCTATAATATTCACTTATGATGATTGTTCTTTATCATTAGACCTAGACACTAATTGAGTTTTTTGGTGTAGGCAGGGATTAAACTCTAATTAATCTCATATTTTAGAACATTGATTTCTATGAAATTTAATTGTGAAAAAATAATAATGTCCTTGGATCAACTCTCTCTAAGTGTTACCACCTTGAGAGTCATGAGTTTCAAATCAAATTCCCAACTGTCTTGTGCTCCCAAGTCTCACTGCAGTCATTATTTTTTTGGAGTCTCAAAATTTATTGAGGTACATGATTTATTGGTCAGTTTCACATCAACATAATAAACAAATTCCTAATTAATTTTTAGTGATACTATAATTAGTACAAATTTTACTATATATATGTCTAGATACTATATACTAAAAATTGAACTTTGAAGTTATGATTGTACCAAGTGACTACATCAAATTTGCAGCAATTTTTTAGATAAAAATTACAGTTTATTTGTTTTTATCAACTTCTTTTGATAAAGTAACAATATAAGTGTTACTTCCCAAATAATAATAATAACAATAAGTGTTTTAATAAAACATACAACTATATTTTGTTAATATCAACTTTTTTTTTTTTCTGATAAACATGCATCTTATTTCATAATAGCCCATTGAAATGTTGTTCGGGTAGTTAATAATTGTTAGAGACCAATAAAATTATGATTTCTCGCGTTTTTATATAAAGAATTCACACTTTTTGCAATGGTCTTGCTCAAGTGAGGGGTTCCCAAGTGCCCATCCAGCAAGCTCAAACTACCAACATCACCACCACCATCACCATCAATAATGCAGCTACCTTCATCACCACCAGTTAAAGGCAAAACAGAGCATAAACGACATGATGGACTAAACGGCAATGGGAAGGATAAAGAAAAGAAGAAAACGACAGAAGGAAGCTTAGTTATAGCACATGCCAGAAAGAAGAAGAAGTCCATAACAGCTGTCAAGCACTGATTGGAGAAAACAGGTGTCATGCCGTGATTGGTTATGCAGTTAGAAGTTTGTTAATTTGTTATTTTGGGCGGGAAGTGCAGCCCCTTTTTTCAGTGTACATAAATAGGTAGTTTGTTAATTATTTGTAATCAATTTTCATTTCTGTAAACACTGAATCAATGAGAAATTTCTAGTTTCTTCAAGAACCTTCTTTCTTTACATGGTATCAGAGCATTTTCCTTCTGCCTCAGAAAATTTTCCTTTTTTGTTTCTCAGTTCCCAAACAAAGTTTGTTGAGCCTTTTGTTTCTTGATCATGGCTTCTGATTCCACAAACAACACTCAATCACAGACTGGAAATTCAATACCTTCTTCCAGTACAGTAATGGCAGATGAATTTGCGAACAATCCATTTTTCCTTCCAGCAAATGAGAATCCTGGTCTTGTTCTCACTTCACAGCCTTTGACTGGTCCAGAAAACTATATGAGTTGGGCACGGTTAGTGTTCTTGGCTTTGAGTTCCAGAAACTTGGCTTTGAGCTCCAGAAACAAATTTGGCTTCGTGAATGGATCAATTCCTGAGCCAAATCCATCTTCTCCATTGTTCAATTCTTGGAGTAGATGCAACACCACAGTGCTTTCGTGGTTAACGAATTCTCTTAGCATGGAGCTTAAAGCAAGTGTCATTTACATCAACATTGCGAAGGAACTATGGATTGATCTTAATGATAGGCTTTCTCAAGGCAATACTCCACGGCTTTTTGAGCTTCAAAAGGAAATTTCACACCTTTCACAGGGATCATTCTCGGTGAGCTCCTATTTCACAAAGTTCAAGACCTTGTGGGATGAATTTGCCAATTATCAACCTTTCACAGTTTGTACCTGTGCTTGAACTTGTGGTTCCAAGACTTCTCAATTGGAAGCTCAGCACAAGGAGCATGTATTTCATTTTTTGATGGGATTGAATGATAGCCATGGCAATGTGAGTAGTCAAATTTTGCTAATTGAGCCTTTTCCCTCTCTTAGTAAGGTATGTTATTTGATCTTACAAGAGGAAAAACGAAGGAGCATTGGTTATGGCTTCCACATAGTTCAGTCCTCAGATGCTGTGGCTATGTATGCTAATAACAGCAGAGGTTTTCATGCCAATCAAGGTCATAATCATGGAGGAAAAGGAAATAACTCCAAGAAAAACAGACCAGTATGCACTTACTGTGGTCTCTCTAGTCACGTAGCAGATAAATGCTATAAGTTTCATGGATATCCTCCAGGCTATAAGCCAAAAGGAGGTAACAAAGTCATGGCAAATCAAGTTTCTGCAATTTTGCCCTCAAGAGTCTATGGTTCAAATGGTTTTCCTTCGGCACTGAGTGTTGGTTTACCTACTGCTGGTGTTTTACCTAATGTCAATGCTCAATTTGACATGATTCCTACTTCACAGAATTTTCTTAGTCATGCTTTTGGGGGTTCTTATTCACAAGTTAGTCCACAAGCTTACTTGTCTCAATGCCCTCTTTCTCAGACCCAATGTGAGCAATTCCTCAACTTTCTGAAGACTTATATGGCTCTTGGATCAAGCAATAGTGCACAGACTAGTCATCAAGTTGCTTCTATCATGGCAACAACCTCTTCCATTCCATAACCATCACCTTCTACTTTCACTTTACCTTCTTGTTCTTCAAAATTTTCAGGTAATCCCTATTGGATTCCACCCAATTTCTCTCATTCCATCTTTTCTACTCAAGTTGTTGATAAGCATGCCTATAAATCTGATACTTGGATTCTTGATACTGGTGCAACTGATCATATGGTGCACTCAGTCACTCAATTCACTGAAATTACTTCTATAGTCCAAACCTGTGTCTTTTTACCAAATGGGGAACAAGCTTTAGTTACACATGTAGGCACTGTGCAAGTTACTTCTACACTCACTCTCACTGGTGTTTTATGTATTCCTTCTTTTAGCTTTAATCTGATTTCAGTTAGCAAACTCACCAAGAATCTTTCTTGCTATCTTATTTTTCTTGGTGATTGCTGTTTTATTCAGGACCTTGCTCAAGGGAGCATGATTGGTCTGGGTAAGGAATACAATGGCTTGTATTTGCTACAAGATTCAGATTCTAGACCAACTGCTTCTGCTCTTATTGCTGCTGTCAGTCACATTTCTTCTTCAGATTTGTGGCACATTAGATTAGTTCATCCATCTTATTCAAAACTTGATTTGTTGAAGCAAGTTGTACATACTGATGTTTCAAATAAAACACCTTGCTGTGATGTTTGTCATTTTTCAAAGCAAAAGAGACTTTCTTTTACTCTTAGTACTAATGTATCTTCTAAGCCTTTTGAATTGATTCATTGTGATCTCTGGGGTCCCTTTGCAACTAGTACTATTGATGGTTTTAAGTATTTTCTAACTATTGTAGATGATTACAGTAGATGCACATGAGTTTACCTTCTTAAACATAAATCTGAAACTCTTAAGTGTTTTTACCTTAGTTTGCAATTATGGTGAATACTCAATTTAATAGCAAATTTCAGACTATTAAGAGTGATAATGGTACTGAATTTTTCTTAAAGGATTTCTTTCACTCCAATGGGATTTTGCATCAATTAGCATGTGTTGATACTCCTCAACAAAATGCAATTGTTGAGAGAAAGCATCAACACATTCTTAATGTTGCAAGAGCTTTGATATTTCCATCCAAAGTTCCTTTGTGCTTTTGGGGGGATTGTGTTTTGACTGCAGTTCACTTGATTAACAGAATTCCCATAAAATCACTAGGAAATAAGAGTCCTTATAAAATGCTTTTTCACTCTCCACCTTCCTATCATCATCTCAAATGCTTTGGCTGTTTGTGTTTTGTTTCTACATTGCCTCACAATAGAAATAAATTTGCATCTAGGGTCAAAAAGTGTGTTTTCTTAGGCTACCCCTATGGCATTAAATGTTACAAGGTATTGGATCTGAATCCAATTCGATGTACATTTCTAGAGATGTTATTTTTTATGAACATATCTTTCCCTATGTCACTTCATCTCAGCCCTCAACTTCTTACTTAGATGATTTTGTCTTCCCCCATTGTACCTCAAACTATACAGAACCTTCCTTACCTTCTTTTCCCAATATTCCTACTAATATCAGTACTGCTGTACCAAATACTACTCCTGCCATTTCTGCAGGCCCTATTGACACTACTGCAATTTCTGCTGACCCTATTGTCTCCATTGACATCAATTCCTAATCTAAACCCATCATTTCTAATTCACTTAATTCATCTTCATCTAGTCCTTCCTTACTTGTCTTAAGAAGATCAACTAGACCTCATAATCTTCCACCCTACCTTTTAGACTATGCCTGCCAATCTGTCAGCACTAAGCCTGGTTCTGGTTTTCCCTATGATGTTTTAGCTAGTTTGGATTATTCTCATCTTGGCCCTGCCTTTCACTCTTTTGTTATGGCAGTCACCAATACTCCTCCAGAACCTGTCTCTTTCCATCAGGCAATTCAATTTCCTGAATGGAGGACTACCATGGACAAAGAGATTGAGGCTTTGGATATCAATGACACTTGGACTTTAACCCCTTTGCCACCAAGTAAGACTCCAATTGGTTGTAAATGGGTTTATAGAATTAAGTATCTTCCTGATGGTACTATTGAGAGGTATAAGGCACGTTTAGTTGCTAAGGGGTTCACACAGAAACTTGGTTTGGACTATTCAGAGACCTTTTCCCCAGTCTCTTAATCAGTTTCAGTTAGGATTGTTTTTTCTTTAGCTGCTGTGAAAGGGTGGTTTCTCCATCAAATGGATGTTAATAATGCATTCTTGCATGGTGATTTAATTAAGGACATTTACATGTGTCTACCACCTGGCTTTCACAGCAAGGGGGAGAAGAATTTAGTTTGTAAGTTGAATAAAAGTCTCTATGGCCTTAAGCAAGCTTCGAGGCAATGGTTTGATAAATTTTCAAACACTATTATGCAGATGGGGTTTGTACAGTCTAAGTCAAACCATTCTTTGTTCACTCACACTCAAGGGTCTTCTTTCACAGTGTTATTAGTTTATGTGGATGATATATTACTCACTGGGAATAACCTTGATTGTGTTGCTGGTTTGAAGAAGCTGCTTGATGACAGGTTTGGTTTGAAAGACCTTGGTTCACTAAGATATTTCTTAGGACTTGAGGTAACAAGAACTGATGAAGGTATAAGTTTAGACCAAAGAAAATATGCCCTAGAGATCCTAAAGGACACTACTTTTATTGGTTCTAAACCTGTAAAGTTTCCAATAGAGCAAAATTTGAGATTGTCCAAGTATGAAGGCAAGCCACTTATAGAATCGGGTCTGTACAGGAGATTAATTGGAAGGCTGATGTATTTGACTCTAACAAGACCTATGTTGTGCATAGGTTAAGTCAGTTTGTCTCACGGCCAAGGGAACCTCACTTATTTGCAGCCCATAGAGTACTTCAATACATAAAAGGGTCACTAGGGAAAGGGATTTTCTTTCCTAGCAAGTCTGATTTGCATATTAAATCTTTTTGTGATGCAAATTGGGCTGGATGCCCTGACACAAGAAGATCATTGACAGGCTATGCTGTTTATCTAGGAGAATCATTGATATCATGTAGATCAAAGAAACAAGGAGTAGTCTCAAGGTCTTCAGTAGAAGCTAAGTACAGAGTAATGGCTACTGTGGCATGTGAGATAACTTGGGTGTTGCAATTGCTCAAGGATTTGAAAGTTGAACATTCTAAACCAGCCATGTTGTTCTGTGACAATCAAGCAGCACTGTATATAGCTGCTAATCCAGTCTTCCATGAGAGGACCAAGCACATTGAAGTGAACTGCCATTTGGTTCGAGATAAGATCTTAGAAGGAATGATTAAAACATTTCATGTAGTAACAAATGCTCAAGTGGCTAACTTTTTCACCAAAGCTTTAGGCTATAATTCCTTTGCAAGATTATCTGAGAAGTTAGGATTAAAAGACATTTGTGCCAAAGCAAATGAAGGAATCATCTTCAGTTCAAGTCACTGAGTTTGCAACTCATGACTTGAAGGGGAGTGTTAAAGGCAAAATAGAGCATAAACGACATGATAGACTAAACGGCAATGGGAAGAATAAAGAAAAGAAGAAAACGACAGGAGGAAGCTTAGTTATAGCACGTGCCAGAAAGAAGAATAAGTCCATAACAGCTGTCAAGCACTGATTGGAGAGAACAGGTGTCATGTCGTGATTGGTTGTGCAGTTAGAAGTTTGTTAATTTGTTACTTTGGGCGGGAAATGCAACCCCTGTTTTCAGAGTATATAAATAGTAGACATGGCAAAACAGGTCAGAATTTTCTGACACGACCCGACCCGAACCCGATTTTTTTGACCCGAAACAAAAACGGGTTGACCCGTGACCCGACCCGTGTTTTTTGCGGGTCAACCCGACCCAACCCGCGACCCGAACCCGAACCCGAACCCGAACCATTTTTTTAAAACTTTTTTTTTTTGGGTAAAAAAAATAGTGAAATCAAGACAATATTGGTTTAATTGTTTATTGTGAGTTTTAAGGAAACAATTGATACATTTACATAACTGCATGCAAATTAATTGAAAAATAAATGGTTGAACATTCTGTAGTGAGTAAAGATTTTTAGATATCAAATAGCAAAGTACATGCCAAGATAATCTGGTTATAGTAAAGTTAAAAACAGATTTAAAATTGTAGATATGTGTGAGACACATTCACAAGTGTGAAAATAGTAAAGCCAAAGTATCAAATTAGTATAAATTATGAATGCTTAGATCTATTTTTTAACAATTTATGTTCAAAATAAACGGCTTTTCAAAATAAATTATGATATTTCCTAGAGTGTGTACTGTTTAGCAATGATATGATCTTCATGAAAAAGACTAGATATAAATAAGTAAGCAATCAAACTTTAATGTATATCTCAAATTGAAATAGAGTGTCAACCACAATTGATAATAGATTATAAAATTAATTTTTAAAATTGTAACTTTCTTATATATTTTTATTCTTTATCAAATGAGTTATCCAATAAGTCATTTGTAATTTTTTTTTTGGAATGTTGATATTGTGTAAAAATAAAACTTGTATATTTGTTTTACTTATCTTTGTGTTGTTTTGTTTTAGATAGCAATGTTAGGATTTGTATAATTTTAAAATTATTGAATAAGTATTAATAAGTTTAACTGAATTTATTCTTGATATAAGTAGTGAATTCAAAATAATGCATTTTACATCAAGTAATATGTTGCATAACTATCCAAATGGCAAATACATATTGTTTTCTTTATAAAAAAAATAAAAAAATAAAAAATTTCATATGAAAAATACGGGTCAACCCGACCCGCAACCCGATTTCAACCCGCTTAAAATGACCCGTTTTTGACCCGTGACCCATTTGACCCGATTGACCCGACCCGAACCCGACCCGCCCGTTTTGCCATGTCTAATAAATAGGTAGTTTGTTAATTATTTGTAATCCATTTTCATTTCTATAAACACTGAATCAATGAGAAATTTCTAATTTCTTCAAGAACCTTCTTTCTTTACACCACCATTGCCATTTTCATATTCACTCATTATATTAATTATTCAATCTTCTCATTATTATTTTTTGTGAAACTTCACTCAAATGTTTTCATCCAAATTATAGAAATATATATTGATAAATTTGAAATTTCCATATTTAAATCTCATTATTTTTAAAAGTACAAAAATTAGGTACAATTCCTTATTTGCAATACATTATTTTTCTCAATAAAAATCAAATGCATAATTACGGTTAATTTAATTTTCTCAAAATATAACACTATTTGTGCTTCAATGACCAATGCGTTTAAAATTAAATTAAAAACTAAATTACACCTAGAAAATTGCATCTAAATTTTGCAAGAATTTCAAATTTTCTAAGGTAATTTAAATTTATGCCCAAATACATTCTAATAACGCATACACAACATAATCTCTTGTTCAGAATAAAGGGCAAGGTTTGCTGGAACGACACTTCATATGTCATAAGAACTGTTACACCCCTTACCATCCCAAACTTTAAGGACTAGGCTGTGATACTATACCATGCTTGTGGCAACAAAGCAGTCCGTACTGCGGAGGAGAGACTCTTATGTAATTCATAGCTTCAATATGAAAATATTTGAACAATGAACATCTAGGTTCTCATCGTTCTTCAACAATAATGGTACTCATCATTCAAGTACCATTAACAAAGCATGGGTTGGATATAATTCCTTTGATACAAGTAAAATGGACCTGCATTTGTATTGATCAGATATTTGTTTTGCTTCGTAAGCTCCTCCAAACGTTCACCCAGGGTAGGGTAGCCTGCAACAATTAGATGCAAGAAAGTCATTAAAGTAGCATACATGTGGAGAAGGAAGATAACATATAAGGAATATGCTTAAGTATTTTTAAGGAAAAAAAAAAGTCGAGAATGGCTAGTTTTGTAAATAAGCTTCAACGTGCAAGCTATGTTTGGAAATATTGGTACAATTATTTTCATGATTATCCCCAAGAAAATTAAACACTGCCTTTTCTCTAAGTAAATCTTGCCCAAGACTCGTTGCTCACAAAGCTCAAGGCAGAATATAAAATGGAAATAATAAATTTTGTGATCCTGAAGCTTATGCACGCAGACATACCTGCTACATGAGGTTTTTTCACTCAAAAGTAAATTCACTGAGCAGCCAAATTCACAACAAAATTCTGGCTCTATCATTTACATATATTAAAATTTCCATTTAGGAAGTGTAGTCAGGCTTGGACTTGATTTAATTTGGGCTGTTAGTGCAAAGATTGATTGGTTGTCAGTGTGCTTATTAAGTGTGCTGAACTCACCCTAACTTGAGGGATGTATCTGAGCTGTCATAGTCATGAGGGGCACCAGTTGAGTTGCAGACATTAGTGACAGACTCTGATGACTGGCCTTCCTCAGCAATCAGATTCTCTGACTCAGTGCCAATGTGTCTTCGGCCATTAGATATATCTACCACCTTAGTCAAACATATCACTTTCAATTAGCAATCGAAGAAGAAAAGGAAGAAGAAGAAGGGAGAGAGAGATTCCATACTTGCTGTCTCAATCGCTCATTCTCTTCCATCAATTGCATCCCCTGTATGATTCATGAATTCAAATAAAAATATGACAAGAAGATATCAGGCATGTAAGTACAGAAGTTTAACAATCTAGATAATCATGGAATATTCTTACAATTACGTGCATATTCTATCAGAATTGCTTTTTGCTTATGTGCATGCCCATGTCAAACCGTAAGTACAAGGGTCTGCAACTTAATTATATTTCAAGCCTAGAGTACTCTAGCCTGTACCTCCCAGATGCTATGATGTCTTTAGGATAGTTCACCAAAAGAAAAAGATTCAGCTGCAGGAACTAATCAGCTCGACAAAACGTAGAAAACTATTTAACATACAAACGAGATGTGCATTAATTTATTGTTTATGCCTAAATTTTTCTACATAGAGAAAATGTGTGATAGAAAAGTTACAAATTATACAAAGGACAAAGATCTTATTAACATTTTTTTTTTGTGGTTGAGCTATACCTAATACGCATGGTACACCACTTTGCATGCATGAACTGTTTTTCCATTTCTTTTTCTTTTTTTTATTCCTTTCTTTGTTTTCTTTTTATAATGGAGAACTTTTGAAGGGTTTTCACAGTGCAATAAGAAAGATAATTCATTTTCCTTTATTTATGGTGAACCAGAACTCCTCCACTTGTCTAACAATTTTGAAAAAGTTTAGTTTCTAACCTTTCTTTGAAGATCATTTATCTCTTTCATAATCTTCTCACCCTGAAATGCATAGAGAGTTCAATTATACCAAGAGACAAGCTAGAGTCAAGCCCATGATTATACCAAAAAGACTATTAAATAAAATAAGCATAGACCTTTCTTTCTATCACACGGCTCAATCCAGATTCCAGTGACCTCTCTAGCTGCTGCAGTTCTTCTACATTTAATCCTTGAAGCTCCTCTCCTCTCATCTGCCTATTTTATACAGAATATAACGCCTCCATATATATGAATGTATAGCATCACTATTTTCAGATTTTGTTTTTGAAGACTTATACCTCAGCTGATGGCTTTTCTCTGCAATTTCCTTGCTCAATCTGGAGTAGTTACTGTTCTCTACTAGCTACAGTACACATTTGATTATATATTTAGTACGTAAACGAAAAATAATGATACAATGGTCAGAAATGTAAGTTAAATGTTTTTGTCAAGTATATAGAGTTATATTGTAGCTTTCAAAAACAAGATAAGTATTCATCTTCTAAATATTTAAAGACCATAAAATAATTATGAAAGCAATTAGCAACTGAGAGTACTTGGGGAATTATATTTGACAAAATTTCATTTATCCCAAAATCTTAAACTCACGTATAGAGCACATAGGTTTTTTAATGGAAGGTGAAGTTGAGGCACGATTCAAACTCATGACCACCTATTCTGATATCATAACTAAAATAACACCCATCCAAAAGTTTAGGTGATTAAAAATAATAAACTTAATCATTTAACTATTATAAGATGGAAGTTTAGGATTCGATCCTCCTAAATAGAGGGGTTGGGGTAGGTTTAAAAGGAACTGAGGGGGAGGGTTGTTCACTCAAAAAGAGGTACCATCCAGAGATATTATGCACAATAAATGAATTTCTTGATTCACAATCTTTTCGACAAAGTCCATAAATAAAGGCTTTAATAATCAGGGTCAAAGTCATTTAATACTCCCTCCGTCCCAATTTGTTTGTCCTGTTTGAAAAGTCAAACTTTTTAAGGGAACATCATTTATTGTCTTGTCTAATAAGTTTACAAAACTACCCTTAAATAAATTTATTAGCTTTTTTTTTTTTTTTTTAAAGAGTTATTCTTAACGAGGCAACTTAAAAGGTGCCCAATTAGATTGATTTTTTAAATATTTGTTAGTTTTCCATTTCAAATAGTTTTGAAAATAAAGTAGGGTTATAATAGAAACATTAGTAAATTAATAACTTTTACTTTTAGAAACAGAACAATATTTTGAAACATCCCCAAATGGAATAGAGGACAAACAAACTGGGACAGAGGGAGTAACACATTCTGTACTTCAAATGCTTTACCATAAAGATAGATATATAAACACTAAAACAACTGACCTGCAACTCAAGAGATGGTTGATCCAGTTTCTCAAGGTTCTTTGAGTGCAAATTATGTCTCTCTAGTATTTCCTTCATGCTTCAAAAGTATACAAAGTCACTTGTGTGAATGCAGTCGAGTCCCAAACAAAAAAGTATAAATGCTTTTGCATTCGTTGAGTGTTGAATGCATTAATAGAAATTACAATCATTAATTAAAGATTTAAAAATGCTTTTGGTCCTTGACCATTAGGGGTGGTTTCATTTTAATTCTCATACCACCCCAAAAATTGAGGACCAAGAGCATGTTTAAGCCTTTATTAAAATATAGCCTTGGCAGTTTCAAAAAAAAAATACATATATATAGCCTTGGCTGAAAGTTCAGGTTTGGAATCTGTGAGAAATTCTTTACTGCTCCACCCAGGTTGCTAATGAGTAAGAAGGAAAAACAATTTTACATAAAGAATGTCATTTGAATTAAAACTCGTTCAAACCAGTCAGGGCCAACTCAAGGTATTGTAGAATCTAAGACGACAACTTTAAGTGAGGTCTATTCTTATACTTTGAAGTTTGAATATTAATAGAATATTTATTTAACTTTTGGTTTTTTATTCAATTTAAAATCTATTTTTTTAGAAAAAATTACAAATTAAAACGAACCCATCACATTATTCAATAACTATACAACTAAAATAAACACTATTTATTGAATGAAGTAACCAAACACTAAAAAATTATGATTGAAAATTTTAATAAAGTTATATATTTGATATTTCTAAATAGAATTTGAGTATAAATTTATTTACTAGTGTAAGATTAATGAGTTTTTTTAACATTTATGTGTGAGAGATTAAATGATTGACCCATCCAATGAAAATATTTTTCTTTAGCTGATTTTTCTTTAATAAAAAACAACTATTTTTTATTTATTGATGAATATTTAGAGCTTAATTAATACTTCTATTGGTACATGAATATCTCTATTGGTAAAAATTTACGAGCCTTTTTTCATTGGGGGACCTTGCCTATTTGGCTCACCTATTGAGCTGGCACTGAAACCAGTAAGAAGTATCTTTGAAGCTCGAATCATGATACAAAAACCAACTGATGTAGGACAAAACCAAAATTCATCATCAAAATGATTTCTCTTCGTAAGAGTACATTATTGTACTTACTTTAAAAAATAATAATAAATAGCAAATTATTTTGCTACTAAGAAAAGACGTCTGATGATAACTATTTATTATCAAACCAAAACACCAATCGGTTTTTGGTGTAGGTGGGTATTGAACCCCAGATCTTTTATTAAACCATCAGAGGAGAAATTATTAGATCCACTGGAAGGATTGCTAATGTGGTCCTCCCAACCAATTAACTAGTCATTTATGCAAATGTATGAGACAAATTCCTTAGTAGCACAAAAATTAAAAATTAAAAACCACCAGATGATGTCACATTTGCATAAATTGCAGTGTTTTATTGGTTAAAAAGACTAAGATGACCACATTAGCAATCCTCCCAGTGGACTTAATAATTTCTTTCGTCAAAGACTTAACCAATTAAGCTAACTAGAACCCACTAAATGGCTTCACTCTAGAGCATTAAATTAAATTTAGAGTGAATCAAATATACTACTACGACCTATAATAAAAATACAATTAACTCCAAAATTAAATCAAGCTATATTAAAGTAAATATTTTCTTGCATCATTAGCAAGATGAGTTTTCACAGCCGAACTAATAATACAAATTTTAAAAACAAAAAAAAATGTCAATCTAGTCAAAAAATTCATTTTTAATGATGGGAATTAATGATTATCATTAAAGGGGACCGTTTTCACAATGGAAAGGAACTAAAAACCACCGAAGACTGATACTCAGAGAACGAAAAACCAATAAACAAAGTAAAACATTAAATCCAAGCATCATTGCTTATATTTGCACAATGTAATAGATAACAAGCATCACCAGTTGTTTTAGCTAAAATAGCAAACGTAATTAATCAAATACCACACTTCTCTTCATGCTAAACCATTATCAAAACAAACACGATCTTTCCCTCATTTAAGAATTAACCTTGAACTGTCTCATCACCATTAGGGGATATTTGTGGCCTTTACAAAGTACCGATGCCTAAGAAAAGATTTATATCATGCAAAATTCTAGCTAAATCATATGATGGATTTACAAGTCTACAGTTCTTATGCTTGTTAAAGATTCAAAGAAACCATTAAGGTATGTTTGAAATAAAGGGAGACGAGAGTATAGCAGACTAGAAGATGGCTAGAATAACTCAACTTTAGCGCATTAAAGCATTAGCAGCAGTGAAGCTAAATAGCTATAAAACACAAAAATGCATGTTAGAATAGCGGAGCCATAGCTAAAAATTTTTAGCTTCTTGCTACAGTGCACAACTATTTATGGCTGTTCACTGTAGCAAGAAGCTAAAAAAATATATATATATTTTATTAAACTTCTCTCTCCTCTCATTAAAAAAATATTTTCTCTTTTTCTTTCTTTCTCTCTCTCCGGCATCCCTCATCTCCTCTCTGCTTCGCCGGCCAACTCCCCGGCGGTGGTGCTCATAAAATCCATATAAAAACCCATCAAATCAGACACCTAGCCACCAGAAAAATACCGGATTGGACCACTGCCACCAAAGCAACGCCGATCCACCAAACCCACATCACAAAACACCACAAAACACAAACCCACAGAGATAGAGTAGAGAGAAAGATCAAAGCATCGCCAGTCCAAATTCCATACAACCACCACAAAACACAAACCCACGTCACAAATCACAAACCCATTGCAGATTGGTTAGAGTAGAGAGAAAGATCACAAACCCATGGCACAACCCACAAACCCGCACCGGCAAGGAGGCGAGAGCTTCGAAGAGTTCGTCTCTGGCCACGGCACACATTGTTGTTAAAAGCGCGCTTAAGCGCAGAGCCCTTGGGGCTTTTTCCCTCTAAAGCGAAGCGCCCTCACAAAAGCGCGCTTTTTTGAGCTTTTTTATTAAGCGCAAAGCGTGCTTTTTTGAGTTTTTTGTAAATTTTTTTTTTAATAAAATCCTGATTTGATTTTTAGCCATTAGATCTAAATATGTTTGATATAAGCCATTGATTTAATATATAAAAACCAATAGTGTGGTGGGCTACCATACACTTAAGCCTATCTCTTTAGATATTTTTAAACTTTTAACCACAACCACACAAACAAACACTAAATCAGACTCTCACAAAGATAACATTACTTAACATTCTAGTACTTTTTAGCCTTTGCCTTCTTGGTTCTATACTTCTATTTTGATTCAACCATGTTTTGTAATCATGGCCATCAAATATAATGGTTGCATATATTTTGTAAAGCACAATAGAATTATATAAAAGTTATATAAATTATATAAAATGTTTTATTGTAATTTATATGATTAATTGATCACTTGATTGTTGTATTGATCATTAATAATTTTTTTTAATTTATTAAATTTTTTTTTTTTAAATGTGCGCTTCACATCGATCAGGTGCGCGCTTGCGCTTTGCGCTTCGCACCTAGGCTCCAGGAGGCCTTTGCGCTTAAGTGCGCTCAACGCTTTTAAAAACACTGACGGCACAACCCACAAACCCGCGCCAGCACAACCCACAGGATCCTCGAGAGCTTCGACGATTTCGTCTCTGGAGCCGACAAGGAAGGTTTCAGGATGGTGATGGGTGGGAAGGAGAGAGCGGCAACAAGATAGAGAGAAGTAAGAGTGGAGACTGGAGAAGAGAGAAATGAGAAGTTGTTTTTGACAGTGGAGAGTGAGGCACGGCACGCACAAAGATAGAGAGAGAAATAAAATTTTTTTCCTTTTTTGAGAAAGAGAGAAATAAATTAATAAAATAATGTAGTAAATATATTATTTTATTATAACGTTTATATTATTTTAATGTATTGAAAGCTAAAATAGATCTACTGCTACTGGATATTTTGTAAAGTGATATTTTGTAAAGTGAGTAAGTAAAATAGATAAAGTAACTTTTTGTAGTGTCAAATAGTTAAATTTTTAACTCCACTGCTATGGATGCTCTTAGTCATCTTCTCTTCTCATCTCCTCTCTCCTATATTCCCTCCATCCAAACAAATGTTTAATTCTCGTAAACCAAGCATTTCAAGATGCAAATGTTCTGACATAACAACATGGTCATCGATAACAAGTTCTCTTATTAAAGCGTTGTTCTTCTAGTAAACTATGTAGTAACCGATTATTCCAGTCTCACTTGTCCACTTGCTCAAACATGGAGAGGCACAAGGGAATGCACTAACTGCAATTAGTTCTATAATTTCCTTTTGCCCACACTTTTGTCCTTTTTGGACCACATCAAATCAAAGTGTAGAGGAAAAGGACGAGGGAAAAAGATGGCAACACAAATCCTTTTTAACATTTTCATACTAAAGAATTTATTTAAAGATTCCCATATAGCTTCTACAAAAGCTGAGATGAAAGTCGCTTGAGTATATTTACCATAAATCTCCTACTAAAACCAACCTTTTCTTTAGCAATATTACTTCAATCCACAAGTCTATTGAACTGCACTCTTATTCAATAACACCTATCTTATCAAGTCAATCAGACCCCAGTTTAGAGTCCCAACAAGAACAACATCCAAGTTAAAGTCCCTGTTAATAATTCATTTTTTGTTTAAATAAAAACTAGAGTTTTATTATTCTCATTGACGTGGTCTTCTTAAGTTCTTTAACTCATTCTACCAAAGATTAATGTAAGAAACATTCTAAGATATAAACCGCCAACCCAAAGAGAAGGCCTCTAAAACTATCATCCTTGTCCAAGACAAAAGCATTTAAGTTGCAGACCCTTCACTACCCCAATAGTTTAATACCTTTTTCTCTTTCTTAACAAATAAATAAAAAGTACAGCTTTATTACTTCCATTGACGTGGGGGTTCTTAGTTCTGACCTCCCATTCTTCCAGGAATTTTAGCATGAAACAATCTAACACACAAACTGTTAAACCAAAGAGGACTAAAACTATTACCATTAAAGTGTCAAAGTTTCTGTATTTTATCATGTGTGCACAACGAGAGAGAGAGAGAGAGAGAGACACCTTGAGCTGGAGTACTCAAAGAGCTTTCCAGTAGAAGAAAAGATAATGAGAGCAACATCAGCATCACAAAGCACAGATAGCTCCTCAGCTTTCTTAAAAAGCCCTCTTCGCCTCTTCGAGAAAGTGACTTGCCTAGCTGTGGAGTTGTCAATCTTCTTGATCTGAATCTTCTCTCTCGCCATTCTTCTTCTTCTCCTCCAACTTTTACCTAGAAGAAAGCTTTACCGTATATACCAAAAAGGAAACAAAAAAAAAGACTTAGTGTAAGAATCTCCTTTTTTTTAGTTTCACACTTTCAAAGACATGGAATAAACCAGAATATAATCAACAAAACCCACCACAAAAGGCAAGGTAGTTGCTATATATAGAGCGCTTGTGTGAGGCAAAAGCAAAGGTTAAACTGCTAGTAAAGTTGCCAAATTTAGCCTAGAATCTGAGCACTAACCCTAGTTTGATGAAAGCAGAGAGAAACCCATCTCAGATCCAGAAGAGGAGTGCTAAAAATTTCCACCAATTACAGGAACATTAAAGAGGACGAGGGAGGAGATTGGTTGTGATGAAATTATTGCTTAAACTTACCAGTTTTGGGGTTGGTTTCGGTAATGGTGCTGTTGTTCCGTCTGGAAGACTTCTACTGAGCTCTGAAAAGTCGCCAATGAGAGATGGAGAGAGAGAGAGTGTATTCAAAATTGTGAAAACGAAAGTACCTTTTTCTGGTGAAGCAATGTCTTTGCTCTTACTCACCTATTTGGCCTTTCTTGCTGTAAAAGGTTAAGAAGGAATTGTTATAGAAAATAGAAATGATGACAGAGAAGGGCACGAGTGATATTTAGACAATTTTAGGGGCTTCACTAACTTTTTCAAATATTTGCAACATAAATAGATCTTTTCCTATTATGGAAGCGTATTTTTTTTTTTATGAACTATTATAGCAAGGTGTTTGAATTATAAATAGCGGTTATTTTCATGAAAACATCAAAACATTTTTTTAATACAAAATATAAATTTTACTCTAATCTAATCTAAGTATATATACATGTGAAGTTTCCTCTGAAAACTTGAACCATAGTCCTTATCTCTCACATCTCACAAGTACTTATACTTGTAGAATGACTATCGCACCAATAGTATGTGGTACTGAATTTGGTAACTAAGTTTTTTTTTTTTTTAAGAAAGGTATTTTGAGTGTTTTTGATATACATGTGGGTGAAAAAATATATTAAAATGTATGTAAATATGTTTAAAATGTAAAAAATGTGTGTTGAATAGGGTTACCAAACATGCCCCAAAATACTTAAAAAACTTTCTTCCATTGTCTTATGGCCCTTATTAAATAACGTGGCTGTTTTTTATTATCTTTTTAAAGAGAGGGTTGCAAATTGCAATAAATAAAGTCATAAACTAATCGCCTATGCTAAGAAGTAAGAAGTACCAATTGAAACTCAGCAAAAAAAAAGAAGTACCAATTGAAAAGTACAAGCATTTATAGAAAAAATTTAAAAAAATAGTTGAAAAGTACAAGCTTGGTAAAATAGTTGAAAAGTACAAGCTTGGTGGTCTAAGGGTCCGTTCGGATACAGCTGAAAACTGAAAACTGAAACTGAAAACTGAAAAACACTGTAGCGAAATAATTTTTAAATGTGTGAATAGTATCGTGGGACCCATTTTTAATGAAAAAGTTGCTGAAAAGTGAAATTTGTGGGTCCGTGAACAGTACACGATGTGCTGTGATTGGTCCAAAAAAATTTGAAAAGTCAAAGTTTGCGGCTACTGTTCATTGAACAGTGCATGAACAGTAGCCGCAACACTCAAAACGCTCAAAAACGCGTGAAAAAAAAAAAAAAAAAAAAAAAAAAACCAAGCAAAACGCAAACGCAGAAGTTTTCATCCCAATCCAAACGCATTCTTAGACTGGGTTTGGATCCAGCTTTTACGTTTGCGTTTACGTTTTCTTCACTTTTTTTTTCCCCTGCTGCTGCGCACTCGTTTAGGGGACAACGGCTACTGTTCATGTGAACAGTAGCCGGCAATTGTTGACTTTTCAGCCTTTTTATCAGTTTTGTGGGTCCGTGAACAGTGTACGGGACCCACAAATCTCACTTTTGAGTAACTTTTTCATTAAAACTGGGTCCCACAATACTATTCACACGTTTAAAAATTATTTTGCTACAGTATTTTCAGTTTTCAGTTTCAGCAAAATAAGTTCTATCCAAACAGACCCTAAGTCTTTATTTTTTTACTCACCTGGTGGTCTAAGGGTCTGTTTGGATAGAACTTATTTTGCTGAAACTGAAAAATGAAAATACTGTAGCAAAATAATTTTTAAACGTGTGAATAGTATTATGAGACCCAGTTTTAATGAAAAAGTTACTCAAAAGTGAGATTTGTGGATCCCATACACTGTTCACGGATCCACAAAACTGATAAAAAGGCTGAAAAGTCAACAATTGCTGGCTACTGTTTACATGAACAGTAGCCGTTGTCCCCTAAACAAGTATGCAGCAGCAGGGGGAAAAAAAAAAGTGAAGAAAACGTAAACGCAAACGTGAAAGCTGGATCCAAACCCAGCCTTAAGTCGACATTAAGAATTTAAGATAGTAGCATAGTGCATCGTTTGGTATCCGTAATTTTCGGATAACTTATTTGTTAAATATTAATAAAAAGAGAAATGCTACGTCTACAATATTTTTACAACAAATCACAGATGATTAGTTATTATTGGTTCAAATTTGAAACTAACACTAAGATTACTTTTTTGCTCTAACAATAACAACCAGTAACAACCTGCCACTTAGAATTTGTTGTAAAAATGTTATAAAAATGTTGTAAACATATCATTTCTCTAATAAAAATATATAATTTTTTTGTAGTTTTTTATGCTAAAGGTAAAATGTGCGACAAAAAGATGAAATTTAACTTATGTTCTGGTTAGATACTGCTTATTTTCTGAAAATTGAAAACTTATTATTGAAAACACTATAACAAAATAATTTTTAAAACACAAAACACTGTAGTAGTAAGTGATTGCTGCATTTTTCATGGGTTCAGTGGTCCATGAACACTACCGTGGGACCCAAAAAAAAAAAGCAAAACACAACTTAATTCCTAGGCAAATGCATCGTTTATTTAAAAAAAAAAAAATTGCCAAACTATTTGCATAATATTTACATAAAAATAAATTAGTTACTTTTAAATGTTAGGGTCATGTTAATAGGTACTTTTCGGACAATTGTTAATAAACTATAATAGGAAAGTTTTAATATCACTTTCATATGAAATATAAAAAGTTGTCAACAAAATTAATAATTTTATCATTTTCTTATAAAATGTTTTTAAAAATAGTTTCTAAACTAATGTTTTTAAGGTATTCATTAGTATTTTCTCATACATTAAATATGTCGTAAAAAAAAGGTTAAAGCTAACTTTGTTAAATATTTAAAACTTGAAAAACAAAATGTGTTACAATTACACTACATACCATTCTTAGAGCATTCACAACATTCACAACGGGAAATGCCATCATATTCTATTTTATCATCCCAAAAAACTACTTTATTAATTATTCCATACTATTTTATAACACACCCAACATTCCAAAATTCTATTTTTTCTCATTTTATTTAAATATTCTTTTTTATTCATTTTTTTACTATTTCTCTTTTTCTCTTCCTTTTCCTCTCTTTCTCCCTTAACCTCTAGCACCGGACACAACAGATAAAACCAAAACAATTCAACACACAGTCACCCCCATAGCCACCACGATGCCACCACCAACACACAATCACCTCCACATATCCCAGCACCACCCACCAGACCATCAAACCAAAACAAAATCACATTTAAAAAAAAAAAAAAACTCATCAAAGCATCAGTTAAAACCAAGCCAAAACCCCACATATCCCAGCAAACCCATTTAAAAAAAATCACCATTGGAGCCACCATCGAAGCTACCAACAAAGCCACGCACACGGCACACATCACAACACGGTCTTTGATCTCCGCTGATCCAAACCCAAGCCACCACAATGTCCACCGATCCAAACTCACGCACACATCACAACACACACCCAGCTCCAGTCACGCCCAGATCAACCGAGAAACCCACCAATCTCCACCGATCCAAACCCACGCACACATCACAACACACATCCGACTCTGGTCATGCCAAGATCAACCCAGAAACCCATTGAGAAACCCACCACCCAACAAATACCAAATTAGAACAATCACTTACCCAAACCACAACTTACCGATTTGTTTTCCGTTTCACTCAATGGAGATATCTCACAATCCACACCAATCTAAGCTCCATGCCAATCTGAAAGTGAAAACCGTTTGGTTCTCCAAAAAAAAAAAAAAACAAAGCTCCGATTTGAGAATGAGGAAGGATAAAGAGATTGAGACAGAGAGGGTGGGAAGAAAGTGAGTGAGGGAGGCTGAGATGAGAAGGAAGTGAGAGACAGAGAAAGATAGAGATGGCCAAAATAGGGAATTAGGCCCATTTTTCAAACAATATAATTAGTAGGCACGGTTTCAAAAGTATATATTTTACTAACATCTCGAGTCTTAAAAACTCGATTTTGGGCTATAAATCGGTTTTCATGGTCTGATCACGTTTGATGTGGCATTTTTTCTATGTGGCGTCCACCTAGAAATCGAGTCTTAGAGACTCGATTTATAAACCCTTTACAAAACAAATAAAATGTTTTAAGCATACCAACCTTTACACCTCTCATCTCATCAGAGAAAAAAAAAATTAAAAAAAAACCCAGAAACAGAGATCAGATCGGCATGGGACCATGGGCAGGTTTCAAGTCGGCGTGGGTGGCTTCAGACTAGCGTGGGTGGCTTCAGCTCGGTGTGGGCCGTGTGTGGTCATGGGGCGTGGGTGGCCGTCGGTGGTCGTCAGTGCTTGTGGCTAGCCGTGGGTCGGGTTCAGATCGCGTCGAAGATCAAGATCGGAGTGGGTGGCTTCAGATCATTGTGGTCGTGGGGTGTGGGTGGCCATCGGTGGTCGTGGCTAGCCATGGGCCGGGTTCAGATCGTTGTGGGTTGAAAAAGCTGAGTAGAATGGGTTTTCTTGGTGGATTAGTTCTCTGTAACTTTGTTTTTTTTCAAAATTTTTGGTTTAACCTCTCTTATGTGTTTTGCTTGGTGAGTTTTTCTCTCTTGGTGAGTTTTTATCTGTAACTTTGTTTTTTTTCAAAATTTTTCTTTCTGAGTTTTGCTTGGTGTTGTGCTTAAAACTTTGCTTGGTGTTGTGCTTAAAACATTATGGTTGTTCTGTAAATGGCTTATAAATCGAGTCTTAGAGACTCGATTTTCAGGTGGACGCCACATGGAAAAAAGACGTGATCAAACCATGAAAACCGAGTCTTTGAGACTCGATTTTGAGATATTAGTAAAATATATTATTTTGAAACCATACCTACTAATTATATTGTTTGAAAAATGGGCTTAATTCCCAATTTTGGCCGACAGAGAGATATGAGAGATGATAGAAAAAAGCAAGAATAAAATATTAATATTATTTTTGACACAATACTACAGTACCGTCATACATTTACAATGGTACTATAGTACTGTACCAAAAAAGATTACAATTTTCCATGTTTCAACTTTTAGTGGTTAAGACAAATTAGACCTTAATGCTAAAATATGCTCACATTTGACATTTGGCAGCCCAGCTCTGAATGCTATTGCAGACTAGAATCATTTGCAATCAAAAAAAAAAACATATCTTTCTCAAAAAAAAAAAAAAAAAAACATATATATATATATATATATCGTTGCTTTCGAAAATTCGACACTCCAGACAAAAATCTATTGAAGATCTCCAAGAGTTACATTTTCTCTCACTGGCCCGTAGGATGTTATTTATTAGTCCTATATCTATCATCCTATGCTCACGAAAGCAACCAAAAAGAAAAAATAAATAAATAAAGAGAGAAAGAAAGGAAAAGAAACCCTCTAGCTCCTAGCTACTAGTCTATTACTCCTGTTCTTAGATTGAAAGGTCGAAGTCCCCCAAAAATATTTATGAAAAAAAACGAGTACCAATGAATGAGAGATTTGTAAAACATGTATCAGCAAGGTGCGGACATGCTTGCCCAGGTCCGGTAACTGTTGCTGGGTCATCGTCTTCACTTCACTCGGTAAAAGCAAAAGCAAAAAGCAGAGAGTAATCGAATCCACCCTGCCACCCTGCGTACGTGTTCTTCATCAATCATATCCAACTGCCACATTTTTTTTTCCCTAAATACACTTCACCCACCCTCTCCACTATTCCTACGTATATCTTTATGATTTTCTCACCTGACGAAACTTCTAGATTATTTATTTATTTTAATTAATTATGATATTGTCTCTTAATACTTTGTATTTGACCTGAGTTGAGTGGGAATTTATTGTATATGTTGTGCTTACAGTAATAACTGCATCAAGACTTAAGTGATATACGTGTTATTATATAAAAAAAAAAAGTTAATATCTTTTATACATTTTTTGTTACACATTTTTTTTCTATGAATAATTCAATTTTTGAACTAAAATTATGTTTCGGAACTATGTGCTCGTTTGGATAGCACTTAACTTTGTTGCGTCTGCGTTTTTACTCTTTTTTTTTTTTTTTTACATTTCACGCGTTTTGCAGAAAAGGGGGACAAACAACACTGTAGCGGTACTGTAGCAGTACTGTTTATGGGACCCACAGCCACTTTATTCATTAAAAAATATTAAAAATGGGTCCCACAGTACTATTTACACATTTAAAAATTATTTTGCTACAGTATTTTCAGTTTTCAGTTTCAGCAACAATAAGTTCAATCCAAACACACCCTATGACTTGGTTCAAAACTATTTAAATTGTGTGTAATATGACGGTACGCGTTAGAAAGTATTTTTATAAACTTGAATTAATTGTTTTGATAATTTTTGTATATATTTTTTAATGAAAATAATATCAAAAGTTTCTTTTTGAGAGAGTTTCAACCTATGACGTCCGCTCTTGATGATAGCTCTTTATCATCAGACCCCAAATTTCTTATTTAATTATTAGAGACTTTACCAGTTGAATTATCAAAAGTTGTTTAAAGGTGTTTATTGATAATTGAATAATTGACCTGTGCACATGTTAAACAACACCCATATTTTTATTGTATTAGTCACCTCAATAATTGTGGAAAAATGTGTTCCATTCCACTACCAAAAGCCAACTACGGGCAACCTTGAAAGCCGGTTCGGTCAAACTAAACTAATCAGTTCTCAACCAAAAATAAAAATAAAAAAGCGATATGAGAGCCTAATTATATTGGTTGAGATCAGGAGCAATTGCAAACTCTGCAATTACACATTTTTTTTATTTTAATTTTTTACACTTTTAACTTTTAATTTTAATTTTTTACATCTTTTTAATAATTTTTTATTTAATAGTTGAAATCGATGCTATTGTCAAGCTAGGTATTACACCTGACATCACCCCTGATTATATTATCTGAACGAGATGATAATTCATTTTGATTGGGGATGGCTAATGAGACATAACAGGGAAGGGAGGCAATCATGACTGTTGTGCAGGGAAACACAGTGACAGGGTCATGGTTCTATCTGTACGTAATGACATCTTCCCCATAAAAGATTTTGAAGAGAAAGGTCTTCATTTCCGGGGGTTTTTCCAAGT
Source organism: Quercus tomentella (assembly GCA_028535165.1). NCBI lineage: Eukaryota > Viridiplantae > Streptophyta > Magnoliopsida > Fagales > Fagaceae > Quercus > Quercus tomentella. Next base: position 17,864,606 of record JAPQVY010000001.1, read on the forward strand.
GCCTCTTGGTTTTCTCATATTTGTCTTCGTACCCATGTTGCCTGTCTGCCTGTCTCGCCTGTTTGTTTTATATTTAAAGTAGTATCGGTTAATTTATATATATAACCGAAATGGCAATACAATTTTTAACTTCAACACAACATAATATTTAAAAAATAAAAAATTAAATAAAAAACACTATTTTTCTCTCCAAAACTAGATACTTAGGCCTTGTTTGGTTAGAGAATTTTCGTCACTCATTACTCATCACTAATCACTCATCACTCATCACTTAAAATACCCCAATTTTCCCAAACACACTCGTGAACGTTGGCACTCATCACTCAGTGACTTTGTTTCAAAAAAAAAAAAAAAAAAAAGGAAAAAGTCAAACTTTGCTGCCAACAGCGTTGTTTCAAAAAAAAAATAATAATAAAAAAATCAAAACAGTCCAACATTGCGGCTAAAAGGTTAAAAGTTTTAGGTTTAATTACGAAAATGCCATTGAAAATTGAGTTTTGGAAACTGAAAACACCTAAAATATGTTTTTAGTTTCCATAACTCATCACTCAAAAATCAGAAAATTGAGTGATGAAAACCGAGTCACGGAATATGAGTTACGGAATCCAAACAATTGCTCTTCCATGGGCCCCACCAATTTTGGATCATGAGTTATGAAAACAAGATGATATCACTCAGTTTTGTGGGTTTCCAAACAACACCTTATCCTTTTTTTTTTTCTTTTTTTTGGATAAAACCCGATATTTTAAGCTGAATTTAATACAAAGATGATTATTTAAAAAAAAAAATATGCAATAAAAAGATAAGTGTAAGGACCAAATTTGAGTCCCTAGCCTAAAGGATAGATGAATTTAGACCCAAAAAGTCCAATACAATGAATTTGTAGAGAGTGAGTTGGAAAACTGGGTTTTAATGAATCAAACAACAAATGAAGTAGGTTTTGATGACAAGAAAATGAAGATAGGCTAATTTAAACTAAAGAAAATCGTCCTCAACACAGTCCGAGGAGATTGATTCTTATATATTTCTCTCAAATTTGATTACAAGTTCAGTTCTTGATTGCTACAGTGTTTTTCTCTTGATTTCTCGATCTCTTCTCCATGGAGGATCTCTTACGTTATATAGTTATTTTTAAACGATCTCGACCCTCCACTTGTTGATCATCCAAACCACTACTTGAGTGTTTGTCCCATCGGACACCCTCTCAGGCCCTCTGTGTGTTGGGGCAGCCAATGCAGCACTGTTCAGGGGTCTTCTCCACATTAATGCAGCCAGAAAGTTAGCTGTAGAGCATTTAATGCGGTGGTAGCAGCTTTTCCTTGAGATCTTTCATAGCCTCCCTTTGTCCTGTTCCTTCTAGATACTTATCCTCATTAGTGGAATCGCCCGGAACGTTGCTACTGGTGTCAGATCACACATTTTGACCTCTGCTTTGCTCAGCCGAGGAAGTATTCCTCCTCGAACAACCTTCTCGGATGGTTATGATCAAACCTCACCTCTTTACCTACCAATATGGATTTTTAGGAAGGTGTTTGCCCGTCCTCGGGCTATTCATGTTCTTGGGTTAGGCCCCTGGCTCAATATATATATAGATATATACTCCTGGACCTATAGCCCCTATAATAAGTATCAAGTTTATTGCAATAAACCCAAAAACAAAGTGTAAATTAATTTTTTTAAAACCCTACAACCAAACTTCTTGAACTCTACGTTATAGAATATAATTTTTTTATTTCAAAATCTTTTGATTATGCATTAATTTAGATTTTGCTATTATATATTAGATAACAACAAAAAATTAAATATATATCATCATATGCCACACCCACACATACCATTATGTCCTGGTGCTATTCAAACTCATAAATTTATTTGGGACTTTAATTCTATCGTTTAATTTTTTAAAATAATATAATTTTTTATCATATATATGTGTATATATATATTTATATATATATCAAACTATTCCTCATCCCAAAAACAAAGTTAATTAACTTTTTAAAAATCCTACAACCATGCCACAAAAATGTGAAACTCAAAAACCCTAAGCAAACCAAAAGTCTTTGAATTAACATGAAACTCAACAACAAACATAAAACCCAAAAATCCAAAAACCCTACACTTATAATCCAAAAACGGTCGCAACATCGTCTCTGTTGCTATTACCTAGCCACCCATGTGTGAGCCACACTAATAGTAGTAGCTCCACTATTACTATAGTTTTTTAGGGTAACCCATTGTTCTGTTATATTTTTCTATAGTGTAATCATTTTTATTTTTATTTTTTATGTTTCAATAATTTCTTAGCTCTAAATCTATTCTTTAATTTTTGGAAATTTTAACATTTGAATTTTTGGATTAATTTTTTGCACTATTTGAATCTGTTTGCCAGATTTCAACGAGTATAACCATGAATTATTCTTTTGAAGGTATCTTTCTCTTATATCTCTTTGCTGTGTAGTCATAGTTTTTTTTTTTTTTTTTTTTTTTTTTTTTTTTTTTTTTAATTTGTAGGCTCTAATTCTTCTAATTCTTAAAAAAAAAAAAAAAAAATTCCTTTTGAAAGTTTTAAAATTTGTAGCAGATTTCAATAGAAGGTGACCAAATTTTCTCTTATATTTCTCTATTTTGTATCCACATATGTTATAACATCTAAATTTTTTAGTTTTTTTTTTCTTTGGCATATGTTTTCAGCAAATTTCAACAGTTTTAGCCATGAATTATTCTTTCAAGAGTAACTCATCTTTTTATTATATTTCTCTATTGTGTAGTGTTATTTATATATATATATATATATATATTTGTTTCATTTTTGTAATAATTGAAACTGTCTTACAGATTTCAGCAACTATAGTTATGCATTATTCTTTTGAGGGTAGCTCATCTTTCTTTTATATTTCTCTTTTGTGTAGTCATAAATATATATATATATATATATATATATTTGTATTGTTTCAATAATTTATAAGCTCTAAATCATTTGATTCTTTAATTTTATTTGTTGGCATTTTGAAAGTTTTAACATCTACATTTTTGCGTTAGTTATTGTTGTATGGGGTTGGGCCACAGGCCCCACGGGCCCCACGGGCCTTGGGCCCAAGCCTTGCGATACATTATATGACCCTATCCCCATTCCGGACCTTTAGCCTCGATCCAGACGCCTTAGGGCCCAAGAGCTGAAATGAGACTGCACCGTCCTGGATACCCAAAGCAAGCCCCTCTAATCGTCTCTAACCCTGTCGGAGGTGTTATTGCTCAAAAACACCTTGTACTCAGTTGCTCGGTAGTGCCTTTGGAAATATCGTTGCCGAGCAAACTTTTGGAGGTGGGAATCAATTCCAATACCATTACCACATTTCCCAACGTAACATCCACTTAGAAATGATGGAATTGGACCCCCGTTCGCACTAGTAAGGGGGAGTAATCATAACACCTCCACTTACCTTAGCCTATAAATAGGAGAAGAGAATGAGTACTGGGGGTTGGAGAGTGGAGAATGGAGAGAGAAAACAAAGAAGAAAAGAGTAACTAAATGAGGAGAGAAAATGAGTGACTTTGTTAGGTAAAGAGAAGGATTTGAGGAAACAGGAGTGCATTTGGGTCACCGAGCACAGGACCACCGATAGTAGGAAACTCAAAGCCCACCACACAAATAGATTGTGAGCCCAAGAACCATATTTTGGGTACGCGCAATTGGCGCCGTCTGTGGGAATCTCCTACGAAGTTGTGGTTCTGCCAGGACGCGAACAGGAAAATGTCTGGAAGACAATCAGGGAGCTATGCTGAAAGTGGCTTTGGGAGATCTTCTCGGGGATCCACCTGGCGGGAAAAAAGGCAGAAGGGATGTGAAGACAGGGAGTATGAGGAGCAAGGGCAATTCGGCCTTAGAGAAAGGTCGTTTCAAACGTACCAGACAATGTCCGGTGCTTCGAGGCGCAATCGTTTCAGCAGAAAGGATGAAGAGCTTGAGCGAAGGGATGAGTAACTTAAGCGTCTACGTAGGTTGGTGAGGGATTTGGAGTTGGAAGCGAGAGGCAGGCATCGGAGAAAGAACCATGAAGAGCGAGGGGAAGGGTCGGCTAGTGTGGGGGGCCACCATGGAGCAAGGTCCCATCAATTCGGATCTCATCGGCACCGGGATCACTTACGGGAATATGCAAACCGGGATTCGATTTCCCCAGAGGAGCGACGACCTCGGAATGCTACCATGGATGCTATGAGCAACGCATTACGCTGAGCTGCCCGATCACTATTCTCGAGGGACATTGAACCAGTCCCTATGCTGAGCAGATTTACACAGCCGCCGTTCAATTCTTATGATGGAAAGACGGACTCGGTAGAACATCCGAGTCCCGCAGCCCGTGGATGCGTTGCTATCAATGAAAATGGGGGCTGGGGAAACCCTCCGCAGCTATGCTAACCGGTATTGGGAACTGTACAACGAGATTGGCGAAGGTAACGAAAAATATCACGACGAGTACTTTTCGAATGGGATTGCCGGAGGATTCCGAACTGCGGGACTCATTGACAAGGAGGCCTCCCGAGGATATGAGGCAGTTAATGAGGCGTATTGAAGAATATAAACAGTTAGAGGATGATCGGTTGCAGAGTAAAGGCAAGGCCCCGGTTATAAATCATTCTCGGCAGAGCAATTTGTAGTTAAGGCCCCGGAGGGATTTAAGGGTTCAAGAGTCAGGGCCACAGATGGGGGAAGTGAATGTAGCCTTCAAGGAGCTGGTGCATAGGATTGTGGATCAAATCAAGAATAAGCCGTACTTCCGGTGGCCGAACAAGATAGGGGGTGACCTTTCAAGGAGGAATCAAAACCTGTACTGTACTTACCATAGGGATAAAGGGCACACCACCGAACAATACAGAGTGTTAAAGGATCATCTGGAGCAATTAGTGAAGGCGGGGTATTTGAAAAAGTTCATGGTGGACCCTACAAATTAGGAAGCCGGGTAGGGTGCTCGACCTCATGGGAATCCTCTCCCACCCCCATTGGGAGTAATAGAAGTCATCCACGCGGCCCCAAGGGGTGCACAGGTGTCCAGAAGGAGGGGGATGCTAGCTGTGGTATCAGCGGAGAGTAGCACGGGTGAGCAACCGTCCGAGAAGAAGTTAAAGTACACTCGGGAGCCCATTGCCTTCAATGACGATGATCTGGAGGGCACGATTCAACCGCATGATGATGCTTTGGTGGTTACAGCCCGAATAAATGGTTTCATAGTAAAGAGAGTGCTTATAGATCGGGAGAGTGATGCCGAGGTGATGTATCTCGACCTGATCAAAAGGCTCGGCCTGAAGAATGAAGATCTCTCCCAGTACGATATGCCCTTCATGGGGTTTGATGGCCGCATGGTGATCTTAGAAGGGCAGATCTCGCTTCCCATAAATATGGAAGGTAAGGAGGTGATGGTAACATTCATAGTGGTCGCCTCTTTTTCTCCATACACGGCGATCCTTGGAAGGCCGTGGATTCATGCAATGGGGGCTATACTGTCTGCCCTGCATGTAAAGGTCAAGTTCCTCACCGAGTAAGGTATTGCCGTAGTGAGAGGCAACCAGCAAGTGGCCAAGCACTGCTTGGTAGCCGTAGTTGACCGGGGAATCAAGCAAAATGAGTCAACCGAAGAGACTCCTTTATAGCAATTATAGGGACCCCAAGGGGAAGCGGGGGCTAGTTGTGTTGAGGACCTGGTAAGAGTAAGGATACTACCGAATGATGACAAGAGTTTTCTGATAGGAGCAAGTGTGAAAGACAAAGAAACGGTAAAGATGTTGTTGTTTCTTATGCAGAATGTGGATGTGTTCGCTTGGAGCCCGTGTGAAGTGCCCAGGGTGGACCCTGACTTCATAGTTCACAAGCTCAACGTGGATCCCTTGTACCCTCCTAAGAAGCAGAAGCCGAGGAGATCGGCTAAAAAGCACGTTGAGGCTGTCAGGCAAGAGGTCAAGAGATTGAAGGAAGCCGGGGCTATAAAGGAGATATTCTTCCTCTAATGACTCGTGAATACCATGGTGGTAAAAAAGAAGAACGGCAAATGAAGGGTCTGTGTTGACTTTACTGACCTAAATCGAGCATGTCCGAAGGATCCATTTCCCATGTCAAAGATTGATCAGCTGGTAGATGCCACTTATGGGCACCCAAGGATGAGTTTTTTGGACGCTTTTCAAGGTTATCATTAGATTGCCCTGGCTGCCAAGGATCAGGAGAAGACAACATTCATATCCCCTGATGCTAACTATCATTATACTGTGATGCTATTTGGGTTAAAGAACGCCGAAGCCATATATCAATGGATGATGACGAGAATGTTCAGAGATAAGATTGGGCGCACAGTTGAGGTGTACATTGATGATATGGTGGTAAAAAACAAACGGGAGATGCCGCATATTGATGATCTCAAAGGGGTGGTTGAAGTACTTCGACGGCACAAGCTGTGCCTTAATGTCGATAAGTGTGCTTTCGGAGCAAGGGCTGACAAGTTCCTAGGGTATTTGATCACCAATCAAGGAATAGAAGTTAACCTCGATCAGATTGAAGCCGTGAAGCGCCTCAAGCCGCCGAGTAATTCGAAGGAAGTCCAAGTCCTGACCAGCATGTTAGCTGCCCTTAACCAGTTTATCTCTAAGTTTGCCGATCGTTGTCATCCATTTTACCAGCTTTTGAAGAAATGGAAGGGCTTCCAGTGGAATAAGGAATGCGAAAGGGCTTTTCAGGACCTGAAGGAATACTTGGTGCGAGCCCCTATGTTGACAGCGCCAGAGCCCAGGGAGGATTTATTCATGTATCTCTCGGTGTCGGAACATGCCGTGAATGTCATGCTTTTGAGGGATCAAGGAGTGCAACGACCAGTGTATTATATCAGCAAGACCATGGTTGACGTCAAGACGAGGTACTTGCCCCTAGAAAAGCTAGTGTTAGCGCTGGTGCACGCTACCAGGAAGTTACCTCACTATTTCTAAGCTCACACCCTCTATGTGCTGATTGAATATCATTTGCAGTTGTTGTTGAAGAAATCTGACTTCACAGGCCGAATAGCTAAATGGGGGACTCAACTTGGCTCCTTTGACATTAGATACAAGCCAAGAAGCTCCGTGAAGGGCCAGGTTCTTGTCGATTTCGTTGCAAAGTTTTCCCCGAAGAGGGAGATGGAAGTGATTTGTCATATGGACCTTCACCCGTGGAAGGTATTCGTGGATGGTGCGTCCAGTGCAGTGGGAGCTGGGGCTGGGATTGTTATCATCACTCCGAAAGGGATAAGATTGGAACATTCTTTTAGGCTGGGTTTTAAGGCTTCTAACAACGAAGCCGAGTATGAAGCCTTGCTTGCCGGATTGAGGGTTGTTCTCAATATGGGTGCACGGGAAGTAGAGAGTTACTCGGATTCTCGATTTGTTATTTGTCAGGTATAGGGCAATTTTGAAGCTCGGGATCCTCGGATGAAAGAGTATTTGAGAATAGTAAGGCAGGTTATAAGTCGGTTTCTCAAGGCAAAGGTGGTCCAAGTGGCCCGGGGGCAGAACCGCCATGCAGACTCTCTGGTTACATTGGCGTCTTCAATAACCGAGGGGGTACCTCGGATAATTAAAGTCGAGCTCGTGTCGAAACCGAATATTAACGCAGCAACAGGTGTGTCGGTGGTGGCAATGTCCAAACCATGCTGGATGGACCCCATTACTAACTTTTTTGCCGAGGACCAGGCCCCGAATGATGAAAAGGAAGCTGGCAAGGTACACCGGGTAGCCGCTCGGTATTGGTTGTTAGCGGACCATAAGTTGTATCGGAGGTCTTTTGGGGGGCCATATCTTTTATGTTTGTGCGCCAAGAAAGTTAATGGGCTCTTGGCTGAACTACACGAGGGAGTGTGCGGCAGTTACGCAGGAGGACGATCATTGGCACATCGAGTGATGACCCAGGGGTTTTGGTGGCCACAGATGCAGAAGGATGCTGCCGAATACGTATGGAAGTGCAAATAGTACCAAAAGCACGCCCCGTTGATCCATCAGCCAGTAGGTAGTCTAAATCCCGTCAGCGACCCCTGGCCCTTTGCCCAATAGGGGCTGGACATTGTTGGTCTGTTTCCTCGAGCTCCGGCTAATCGGAGATTTGTTTTGGTAGTTGTGGATTATTTCACTAAATGGGCGGAGGCTGAGGCATTGGCAAATATCTGGGACGTAGATGTAAAAAAGTTTGTATGGAGAAACATAGTTACAAGATTTAGGGTGCTAAAGTCCCTCGTATCCGACAACGGGTTGCAGTTCGATAGCAGAGCCTTTCGCGAGTTTTGCAATAATCCCGAAATCAAAAACAAATATTCCACCCTAGCCTATCCTCAGAGCAACGGCCAGGCCGAAACCACTAACAAAGCAATTGTAAATGAATTGAAGAAGAGATTGGAAGGCACGAAAGGTAGGTGGGCCGAGGAGCTGCCCAACGTTTTGTGGGCGTACCGAACAACCCCCAGAAGATCCACGGGAGAAACTCCATTTTCCTTAACGTACGGGGCGGAGGCAGTCATACCTGCCGAAGTAAACCTATGTCGTGCATGGGTTACGGGATTTGCCCCTGCCCAAAATGATGAATTAATGGTGAAGCATTTGGATTTACTAGAGGGGTGTCGAGAATCAGTGATTATACGCCTAGTTGAGTATCAACAGAAGCTTGCCCGAAGGTACAACCGGGATGTGAAGACAAGGGAATTCGGTGCTGGGGACTTAGTATTGCGAAAAGTGGTTGGAAATATGCAAGACTCCAATGCGGGGAAGCTGGCCCTAACCTGGGAAGGGCCTTACAGAGTTACCGCCATCGCAAGCACATGAGCATATTATCTGGAAGACTTAGACAAGAGACCTATTCCTCGGCCATGGAATGTTTGCAATCTAAAGAAGTTTTACCATTGAACTGATGGTGCACATGAGTAGGGATTGGGCATAATGGTGTGTGTGTGTGTGATGTTAAGTAATGTAAGGGCGATGTTTATTCACACAGTTATGCTCATGCTCTTGGTTTCGTCACTATTAATTTGCTGACCCAGGCCAACGAACACAAAGAATATTTAACACAATTATTCTAAGGACAGAAGTTTGCTCTCGGTTCAATCCTAATCACCAAGCAGACGGAAAACTTAATCCAAATTATTCTAAGGACGGGCACCTATCCCCGGTTCGCCCTATCCTCGGCTTGACCCCATTAGCGTCGAACATGAGGGAACCTTACAATGAAATTTTTTCTTTTTTCTTTTAAGAGCATAAGCCATACATTAACAGTTATTCTTTAGAAAGGACAGGAGCCTGGCATACACTTTCGCTAAACACAAGCATGCACTTTATTCGGCTATAATTGCCGATAAGGCATAAGCCTAGCATTTACCTCCAACTACGAATGATATGAGAAGTAATTCAGCAAACAAAGTAACACTTTATTTATAAATAGATGTCTAATTACCACCCTAAACGACTAGCCCAGCAAGATAAAATAAGTGCAAGTTAAAATTTAAAGAGTGTTTTGTCACCACACCCCGGAGACCGTAGGTAATAACCAAATAAAGGAAAATTAAAAAACAAAACAGAAAAACAATATTCAAACAGGCAAAAATCTTCTTCAAACTTATGCGACAGGATCAGCAAACTATGACAAAGCAGCATCCCTAGCAGACTATGTTGGTGGTTCCTTAATTGGCTAACCAGAGGGGAGTTGTTGGGCCTGTATGTCTACGGCAGCGTTGAGGTTACTGGTGACTTTAAGGTCGACCATCTCCATGTGTGTATCAATTGCTTGCACCAGCTCCCTCATGCTGGGGGTGTCCTCCTTATCAGCGGTAATGACTTAACTCTGGATGAGGGGAGGGGGAGCCAGATAAGGAATGTGCTTGGGATTCCTCAATGGAGAATCCTTAGCTACCTCCATTGCTTGCAGGGCTGCCAACCACCCCTCCCCGAACCTGTGATGCGGAGCTTGGTGTACGATAGGCTCCATGGAGTTTTCGACGTTCGCAAAGCCTTCGTTATACCATTTGTTCTCGTAGGCATCAAGGCCGTTTTAAGGTCAGTGACCTTGTCAGCCTGAGCCAAGTTTAGGCTTTCAGCCTCTGCCAGTTTCAGCTCTGTGCTCCCCAATTTAGCCTCCACCTCGGTCACTTTTTTCTCTGCCACCGACCGAGCTTTCTCGACAGACTGTGCCTTCTTTTCGGCGGCCTCAGTAGCTTTGCCCTTTTCCTTCGCCGTGGCAGCCATGATGTCCTTAAAGGCCTTCTCCCGCTCAGCATCCTCGGCGAGCTCCTTTAGCCTCTCATTAAGGATGTGGGTCAGCTACGCGGCCTAGTAATGTAGGGAATACACACGCATCAAAATAAATGGGAAAGTGAAAGAAAGTTACCACTATGGTGTGCCACTATAACCGCCTAGCCAGCGATTCCTTGGTGCCGTCCGAAAAAAATTGAATATCTTCGGGTAGTAATAGTCCGTGCACCAAGCTCTACGCCACCTGCCCCCCTTCACTTGGGGCCCAGGTCCTTATACTAGCAGACACTGGCAGAGGCCTGTCATCGAGTTTGAAGGTAGGCTGCCAATAGAGCTCAGGTCGTGACGAAGATGCCACGTTAGTGTCGACCCGGGTAGCGGGCCGGGAATCACTTGCTGGCTCCCAGATTGTAATCTCGCCCGATGCCTGGGGAGGAGTCCTTGCAGGAGCATCACTTGGAATCCTGGGTGGTTGGTCGGCTACACGCTGTTTCTTTTTGGCACGGCCAGTTGGGGGAGGAGAAGGAGTTCGGTCCTTGCCTTGAGGTTGTTGAGGCTGAGCCGTAGGTTGAGTGTCGGGCAAAAACCGGTCAATGGTCATTTTCCGCTTAGTCACCATCTCCGCGTCTTGGTCGGCCTCGCCTTCTTCTAGCTCGATTATTCAGGCCTAAGCTTTGGGCACTTCAACAGAGGCGTGGACTTTACGGCTTTGAGACACACGTTCAGCCGATTCGTCTCTCACCGGTGCGAGATCCTCTGCTGTAGTATATCTGGGGCCGAGGTCCCGAGCTTCACCAACTGTTAACGAGGACGAAAGAAAGTTGGCGTGCTGAACGTCGATGTACGACAACAACGGGATATCCACCAACAAAGATGGCCCGAAAGGCTGCCAAGTAGTATAAACGGGATTGCACCCGAGAATTAGGTGCGATGCCTGGAGCTGCTCGTTGGAGTGCACAAATATTTCAGACTGGAGTATGAAATTCAGGTTTCTCACGTGCACCAGTCTAAGGTCTGGCTTAAACCTTTTGCTTTCTGCATCAAAATAATACAAAAGCTGGTTAATGCCTATTTGAGCAAAATAATCATGGGTAAAACGCAATCAACAAATAAAAGATGTTCGGTACCGACCAACATCACGTGGCATAAGTGGGCAGGGGAGCTCATTAGCAAGCCAATTGCCGCTCACCTGGACAAATTCTCCCGCCGAGTTCCTATTGGAGTCGGGAAGGCATGATATAAGCTGTACCTGCATGTCCCTAGTCTTTACATAATAGTCAGACCTAATATTGCCGCATATACTATACATAAAGTTGATGTCGTGATGGTTCAGTTGCAACTCGTATATTTGGTTTAGCCTATTGACACAACTCACAACTCGATAAAAATTGAGGGGGAGTTGGTCGGGGCATAGGCCATAGAGCCTAAGGGTACCCACAATGAGAGGGTCCATGGGAAACCTAACCCCACTCTCTAATATAACCATCAAGGGAAAAAATACTACGTTTGGGCCAGAGCCCCTCTCGAGATCACCCTCGTGACAGTAGGCAATATCGACATCCCAAGGACGCCATAGGCTTCTCTAAAGTTGGCCAAGGCAGCCCTAGGTGCAAGAAGATAAGAGTATCCCATTTCTAAACTATAGAGTGAAGAAAAATTGAAAGGAAGAAAAAGTAAAGAAAACTTAATTTGGGCTCTAGAGAGTGATGATCTGGAGTGGAGTGTTTATGCACAGAAGAATGATGATCTGGAATGGAGTGTTTACGCACAGGAGGAGAATGCTTGACAGAGAGAAAGTTGAGGGAGAAAAGATGTAAAAAGTGATGTGGGAAATCAGAGGGAACTATTTATAGGGTCCAAATGGGGGTGAAAGCATTTAATGAAAAATGGAGGTGGGAAAACTTTCCGAATTCTTTTTCTAACTGCCACGTGCGCCGCCTCGGTTCACTAACCGTCAGGCTATAATGACGATTACACCTGACAGTCTGGCATGACGCACCTTTCAAGAGCACATAAATGAACGTCCTATCTGTTCAATTACTGACGCATGACCTTCCCGAGGAGCCTCTAATGCATGCCCTCCTTGATTCATGCATAGGATCCGGACACGAATCAAGGGAGGACTATTGTATGGGGCTGGGCCACAGGCCCCAAGCCTTGCGATATATTATATGACCCCATCCCCATTCCGAACCTTTAGCCTCGATCCAGACGCCTCAGGGCCCAGTCTGGGCCCAAGAGCTGAAATGAGACTGCACCGTCCTGGATACCCAAAGCAAGCCCCTCTCGATCGTCTCTAACCCGGTCGGAGGTGTTATTACTCGGAGACACCTTGTACTTGGCTGCCCGGTAGTGCCTTCAAAATATCGTTGTTGAGCAGACTTTTGGAGGTGGGAATCAGTTTCAATGCCATTACCACCTTTCCCAATGGAACATCCACTTAAAGATGATAGAATTGGACCCCCGTTCGCACTAGTAAGGGGGGGTAATCATAACACCTCCACTTACCTCAGCCTATAAATAGGAGAAGAGAATGAGTAATGGGGGTTGGAGAGTGGAGAAAGAAAACGAAGAAGAAAAGTGTAACTAAATGAGGAGAGAAAATGAGTGATTCTGTGAGGTAAAGAGAAGGATCTGAGGAAATAGGAGTGCATTTGGGTCACCGAGCACAGGACCACCCATAGTAGGAAACCCAAAACTCACCACACAAATAGATTGTGAGCCCAAGTAAAGGTTGAGCCCAAGAACCATATTTTGGGTACGCACAATTGCAATATCTAAAGATAACCTATTTTTATATTGTGTTGTCATATATATATATATATATTTTTTTTTTTTTTTTCAAATTTTTTTTGGAAGTGAATCTTCTAATTCTTTCATATTTTTTGGTCTTTCGAAAATTTTAATATCTGAAACCAATTAGTAGATTTTTTGCAAGATATTGCACGTTCAACTAATGACTTTTTTTATCAAATCGTAGCACAAATTGAATTGAAACAGGAGAAATTCATGCAATGGTATAGTTTCATAATAAATTTAAGATTTTATATAATTATTTTAATCTATCACACAAACAGGTAGGTTCCCATGCATAGCACGGGTTTGCAACTAGTTTAACTTATTACGGTTCTCGAGGCCAAACTGAATCTGAGATAAATCATTATATTAATCCCATTGATGGCAACTAGGCATGATAGAGAAAATTTACGATCACAAACCATAAATTTGCCACAACTATATGTTGTTGTAGATTGTGAAAAGATGTGAAAAAATTGTAGGTTTATATAAAAGTAACGGATAATCACACATTAGAGATATGGTTAAAAAAAGTTGTGATCCTAAAATTACTCGAGCATGATAGAATTGAATCTGAATGCTTAGACCTGACAAATTTGGGCCCAAAGTCATTAACCCAATCTGAACAAGATAATCTTTAGTCGGAGTAAAGGCTTGTTGACCTATACACGACCCATTTCGTCTTGTATCAAGTCAGATTAACCCTTATGAATCGTGGCTTGACCCATTTTATTTATATAATTAGACGTGGTTTTGACATCACAATATACGCACCTAAAATTGCCTAATAGTAATATTATGGGTATCATGTCACACTATTATTATTATTTATTTTTAAGTTAAAAGTTAAAATCTTAAACATAAGCTAAGCTAAACGGTTGCATATCAAGATCTCACTCTCACACTACCGCACTACCGCACTCAATCACACACACTACGACACAACACTTCATTGTTTGCACTTCATTCAACTTTTGTTTTCTCTCGCTTCTCCATCTCTCAGTCACATAATCTATGCAAACTTAAGAATTTATGCAGTGTTTTACTTTTATTTTTTAGTATTTTGTTGTTTTTTACATTTAGTATTTTTTGTTTATTTATTTATTTATTTATTCTTCATGTGAAAAAATACGGCTCAGCTCATAATCCAACCTGTAACTCAATTGATTTGATCTGCTTGCAACATGTTTAGGATGACCTGTTTTAGACTCATTAACTTCAAGGTGCCCCATCCTCACACACCCATTGACTTTTTGGGTTGGGGAAAATTTTAACGAGTAGGATAAATCAATGTCAAGGTGGATTGGAGATATTTTTCCATGTCTAGTGAGGTGAGGCAACAATTTAAGCATAGTTGAAAGTGAAAGTGGGAGGTTTGTTTTGGGGTACAAAAAAAGATTAAGCAAGTGTTTTGGATGATGACAATAGAATATATATATATATATATATATATATATATATATAAACAATTGTAGATAAAACGTGTATATATTAGAGGTGTGCAGCCAATCCACCAACTCGCCAAAACCAACTCAACCCACCAGGTTGGGTCGGTTTTTAGGGGTGGGTGGATTGGGTTGGGTTTGGGTTATAACAATTACAACCCACCTAACCTAACCCGACCCGACCCACCTATATATTTAATTTTTAAATTATATATATTTAATATATACTTAAAACTATATTATATAATTACTAATTTTTTATTTAATTTTTTCCCCTATTCAATTTTTCCTATATAAAACCGAATTACCTCGTAAACCGTAACAATCTTATTTCTCTCCCTGCTCCCATTCTCTCACTACACTCTTATTTGTTTATAACTGAGTTAAGATACTAGTTCATGTATATTTTGTTTATCAACTCAATTAGATATATTTTGTTTATAACTAAGTTGGAACACTAGTTTATGTATATTTTGTTTGTCAACTCAGGTGGCAAGTAAGATATATTTTTTTGCTCAATTTAATAATAATAGTAATAATAAAATAATTGTCCAACCCATGGGTTCAACTCGACCTAACTCGATCCATGTGGGTTGGGTTAGGTTGAACCCTTGTGATGGGTTAGGTTGGGTTTGATTTTTTTTAACCCACCATCGTGGATTAGGTCGAAAAATCCCCTAAACCCGACCCATGCACACTCTTAGACTGTGTACTTTAAAGGAAAAAGCTTATCTCTAAATTAATTTGGAGTTATCTTACTCCAAGTCACTATGTAGTAATTAATAATATCATCTATGTATGCATGGACAGAGCCAGAACTTTGAGTTAGGAGGGCAGTTTTACTGTTGGCTGTGTGTGGCGGTTTTAACCTCTGATTCTGCTACTTAGCTGTTGAGTTTTTTTTTTTTTTAGTGGGTAAGAACAAAATTATTTTTGTTTCAAATTTTTTAAAGGGCAGAGTTATTTATTTTGGATAAAATTAGTTAATTGAGCTTAATTTTGTTTTTAGTTTTACTGGTAATTTTTGTTGTTGAACTTTTTTTTTTTTTGGCTTGTATATTTTGTTTTAGATTTTAGATCTATAAATTTTTTTATGGTCACTAAAATGAGGAAAATGCTAGAACTGTAAGTTTTTTATAAATTACTAATGTGATAAGTGGTTACTGATAAGTAAAAAAATTATGTGAGTGGTGTGCCTATATGCAAACTAATAAAAATTTGCTATCAAAACAGTTTATAAAAATGTTATAAAAAAGTTTGTGAGTATAGCATTACTCTTAAAAGAATTTATGATATAATTAAAGGAAAACAAAATGTAATTTTATAGAACAAAATTGCTAAAATTAGTAAACATATATATAATAATTAAAAAAAAAAAAAAAATCTATTGCCCCCCTAGTCCAAGGGTGGTTCCGTCCCTGTACGTATAGTTTTAATTATATGACTTTTTTAACGAATAACATTACTTTTTAAAATAATATATATAGATAATTTTATAAATCATCATGTAGTGGGTAAGACGATATAACTCTAAATTAATTTAGAGCTAAACTTTGTCTCTATATATATATATAGAGAGAGAGAGAGAGAGAGACTCTTGGTACAGGGAAGGCGATGAGTGCAAAACTCAATTGTCCATCCCATCAACTTATCAAAGCGAGAAAAACCCACATGAGATAAAGTGGTCAAGTTGAAAAATTTTGACACCACTATCTTCTAATACTAATGAGCAATTCATGTTCCTTATATATATATATATATTTTTTTTTTGACATCCCTATCTTCTAATACTAACGGGCAAGGATATTTTTAATATGTAGTAAGGTATAAATGTAACAAGGGATTCTCTCCCTCTCTCTCTCTCTCAAAATAAAAAAGAGTAACAAGGGAAAAAAAATAAGGACAGAGTTTAGCTATAAAATTGGTTTTAGCCTAAAGTTACAACCTTACTCAATAACTTTTTATTGGAGATGAATTTTGACAAATTCACCATTGGATTACATCTTCTTCTTATATTCTTCATACTTGCAAAATTTCTAGAAAATTAAAGGTCAATAGCTATGTTATCAATAAATTGTTTAAATTGTAAGTTTTTGTAGTTTAAAATTATGTATAAAATATAAACTTGTAGATCATATAGTAAATAATATCCGATGGACACAAAATTTGACATGTGTATTAAGAATGTAAAGTACATGTAATTCAACGGTTAGATTTTCAAAATATGTAGTAATATATATTTTATTGAGTAAGATTGTAACCTTACTCAAAAAATAATGCATCAATTGTTTATACACTAATAAAAAAAATATATTTTTAAGAAAATATATCTTAAACACACTTTGATTTAATGAGATACGTATGGTGATGGGAATGACGAGATTACATCCCACGGACGAAGATAACACTACTGACGAAGAAAGCACCCATGACGAAGTCGTCCTGAACAACGAAGAAACCAGTCATCACTGACGAAGGCAGGGGAGTCATTCAATGCAGTCAATCAATGACCTGGGCAGTTACCAAATCAACCAGGCAGACCGTTGGGAGCCTCTTAAAAGTCCCATTATTGGACCAGAGGCGTTACCAGAGAAAGCATTAACAACCACAACGGCTAGCCCCTAAAGCCACATGTATAAAGCCCTCACATAGCCAACAGAAGGTACGGATATACATTCACATTTTGAGAGAATACTCTGGTTTTTTATCTTGTTTGTCATTTTGTAAAGTGCTTTCATTATTCTGACTTTGGCATCGGAGGCGTTGTGGCAGGCACCACACCGGTGACCCTTATAGAGGATACATTCGCACCAGCAAGGAGTTACATCTGCCCACTTTGACTGATGAGCTCGCGCTTCATCATATGGTAAAAGAGTAAAAAGAGGTAAAGAAAAATAGTGCATTAATCATTTATGTAGTGCATTTTTTTAATAGTAAAAAAATGGGGGCCATTACTTAATTTTACATCTAAGATCAAATTTTATTATACAATCATAACACACATCTATGTGTTTCTTACTGTCCATAATTGACAACGAATCAGAAATTTGAAATCACATTTGTGGGAGGGGTAAGATCTGAGTATGGAATAGAGCTCGTGGGCCAAGTTCGATAAGAGGGAAGAACCCATCTACACATCAGTCTTGATACAACACATGGATGAGAATCCGAGGAGGAACCATGAAGAAGCCAACCTTCCGAGGAGCTTGAAGAGCAAGCGTTCCTTGGGAATTGCTGGGCAGGCCACTTGCACTAGATGACAGAAGACCAAAGAAGATGGTAGAGACATGTAAGCAGAGAAGAAAGGAAGTGTTCAGACAAAGTAACCATCATCTTCGCATTCAATGCACTGCACCAACTCAGCTGGCCGCATTAATTGAGAAATGACCCCTGAACAGTGTCTTAACAACTTGCAGCACACTCTACCACTTCCAGCAAAACCTTAATGGGACAAGCATCTAAAGGAAGGTTAGTAACTCTACAAGTGGAAGGCTCAGATGCAGTTCAGCTAACTATATATATAGAAAGGAAACCCTAATAGGGGGGACGAAAAGATTAAAAGGAAATACTGATATTGTGTAACATAATCCTGTAATCAATACTTGAACAATCAATGAATAACTACTCTTTGGCTAGGCCTGAGGAAGTGTTAACTCTAAAAATCTGTTCTTCTTCTTTGAATTGTTTGACTTTTACCATACACCTAAAGTTGAAATCATATTAGCACATTGAAGTTGATCTCGGAAGCTCATTCTCTAACAAATTAATTGTATTGGGCAATCTAACCTAAATCCATTGCTTAGGTAGGAGGATTAATTTAGTTAGATTTTTTAGAGAGAGGAAGTTATAAGTGGAATTGATGGACAACAGAAGAGAAATAATACATATATGAAGAAGATTTGAGATATTACATGGATTTTTTTTTTTTAAAAAAAAAGTTTTAAGGAGGCAAATTGTTTATTTTTATTTTTATGAAATGTTTATTTTAGTCTTTTATTTATCATTGTATAGATATATATTGGTACATGGATTGAAGCCTTTTTTTTTTTTCTTTTTCTTTTTTTTTTTTCGAATATATAGTAGAGAGAGAGAAAGAGAGATCGATTAAAGTGTAAATTGCACTTTAGAAGTTTTAGGTCATTCTGATTTTGCTATAATGTTCAGAATTTTGAGTTTATTCTCCAATGTTTCAGCTTCTTTTTTTTTTTTTTGGGGGGGGGGGGGGAGGGGGGGCTGAATATCCAATGTTTCAGTTTGTTTTGAATATTGTCTTTCTAGCAATTCCTACTAGTGACGTGGCTGTGAAATGTCAACTAAGTTTGTAATCTCTACATAAATCCAATTGAAATGGGACGCATCGTTTGAATATTACAATTAAATAAAACCGCGGCTAAGAAACACACACGTACACACACACCAAAAAAAAAAAAAAGACAAAAAACTTCAACAAAAAATATAAAAGAAAATCTCCCATAGAGAAAAGTTTGCCATCCGCGAACTCATTATGTGGCTGTTTTTGATAAATACCTACCATATGACTATTGATAAAATTATTTGTGTATTTTTAATTAAATTATTGATTTAATGACTTGTTGACGCCGGGCCGAGAACGGAGAACCGTCAGGCCTTCGTCTAACCACCCGCCGTGGCGACGCTCCCGCATGTGCAAGGCCCGTTGGAGGCCCCTCTCAATGACTGTGCTGTTGGTGGTTTGCGCGGAGCTTCGAGTGCTCTCTCTCTTGGTGGAGAAAGATAGGTTTACCTTTGGAGGTGTAGCAGGAATTTTGGCCAAATTTTAAGGGAATTACGAAAGGTAAGAGAAGTCGCCACCAATCATTGGGTTTTTCTAAGGTGTGATTGGTCACCTGTTTCTAGTTGATTTTATTGCCAACCATAGGTTTAGAAAAATGACATTTTTCCTAATCTAATGTGGATGACAAAAAATCTTGATTCTTAAGTCCGAAAGTTTGGTTACGTGTGGGGAAGGTGTTAGGCACCCCACAACGCATGTCCAAGGACAGTCCTTTGTTTTGGTAAAATCTTAATTTTCGAAGATTGACAGTAAAAAATATGATTTGGCAATGGCTTTCGGGGCTTTGCATGCATGGGGGCTTTGAGGTTTGGCTTTTGAATGGGTGTGGTCCCAATCTATACTTTCCTAAGGCATTCGAGTAAAGTACCATATTTCCACGGCGAAAATTCAACGTGATGTCACCTTACTTTCGCGACGGAAATTAGACATCGCTTGACTTAGGTGACACAGACTGTGACAATCACATCGGAAAGAGGGAGCAGATATATATATATATATATATATATATACACACACATCATGCACAATGTAAGCACGTTGAGCAGGAAAGTAAATGCCTAATTCCCTAAAGCATGGCCCAAAATATAAGCGTTGGAAAATAAACAGGGGTCGCCATACTCTAGAGATGAGGTCGAATGGTACATGGCATGATATACCTAATACAAACCATCTAAGAGAGAAAGGGAGGAGGAAGGAAGGGGTTTAAAAGAGTACATAACCAAAGGTAAAGGCTAAACTCCTAAGTCTGCTAAACACTACTGCTTGGCTTAACCACATGCTTGCATCTGTGCCCTTTTTTCTTATGCCTGAGAGACTATGCCCTAGCTCCAAGCGTCCTCGCTTCATGTGTGTACATGCAAAGGCAAAGACACAAAACCAACAGACAAGCAATGGAAAGAAGAGATGCTAAGAGCATATGAAAAGGCATAAAGTAAATAGGCATGATAGGCATGGTGATCAAAGAAGCAAGGATACGAGCAAACAAGTGAAAAGACAAATAGGCAAAAAAGCAAACAAAAGGTAGTGTCCACGGGAGACAAATGTAGGTTTGGATCAAATGTCCATAGTTTCATTGTGTTGAAGCATGAACGACACACTAGCAAGCAAGACTCGTGTATGGACATGTAAGCAAGCGTGTAAAGATGCACAGAAAGCCAACGAGTGGCAGAAACAAGCATGTAAAGCATATCATCGCACGGAGCGAAAAAGGGGAAAGGTATGCACAAAGCAACCGGCATCATGGTGATGCGTCCCAAATGGTTACATCCAAACAAGGCCTTATGGGCGTCGGATGTAACCGTATAACCATAAACCCGCTAAGGGCGTCAAGCGTGGCAAAGCCTTGAACTAGGGAGGCTAACACAAGCATAAAGCATAGAAGCAAGCAAACATAGACATGCAAATAGGGGTGATCCAAACCCTTTGATATGGGCCAAAGTGTACAGACAATGACAAAGACCACAGGGTTTAGATCGGGTCTGAACCAATAGGCCAAAACATGATGAAGAAAGACAAAGCGACAAAAGGGCTACAATAGCACATGGCATGACAAACATAGCCTAGATCTAGGCACACAAACATGGCATGGAGCTCACAAGCACATGGAATATAGTATAAAGCATATCGAGAACGTAGATCCAAGCATATAGACATGTGAGAACATAGATCTAGACATATAGGCATAGAAATATACACATCAACACGTACAAGCCTAGCACATAAACATGGAAGAACATGAATCCAAGCATATAAGCGTGTGAAGACAAGGATCTAACCATATAACATGTAAATAAATACATGAAACACATAGATCCAAGCAAGGCACAACCAACAACATCATACAAGCATGTGAGCATGTGACCCTAACGTTTACCTATAACTAAAAGATGCATAAAACATAGGAAAACATGGCATAAAGTCTAAAACATGTAGATCTAAACATATAAGCATGTAAGGATATAGATCTAAGCATGAAACATGGCAAAAAGCATGAAAAGTAAGGAGATTTGAGCTAGAAACACAAAGAAAGCAAGAAACATGCTAAGGAGAAAGATAAACCATGTTATTAAGGCATAAAAGCAAAATAAATGCTAGAAAAAGATTTAGAAGGTTAGGGGTGTGGATGGTAGCCAAAAGGCTTCATCCACACCCCTAAACCCCAAATCCCTAGTGTAGAACCAAGGAAAAAAAGATTGGGTATAAAAACAATACCTTGTTTTTTTTGGTGAAGAAAGAAGAATTCAAGAAACTTTGATGTGTTTTTGGGTGTTTTTTGTGTTTGGAAGAGGGAAAAACGTGTGGAAAAAGACCAGGCAGAGAGCAAAACTCAAAAAAATGTGGTCTCTTCAGGTTTAAGGGGTGCCTAGGGCTATTTATAGCCCCAACATGAACTTCAAGGCGGTGGCCCTAGCCTCTAAATTCCTCTGATTGGGTTGATCTTGACACCCTTGGAAAGATTTTGACTTCCTGCTTCTGAAAAGGTATGGAACTTGAAAATCCAACGGTCGGATCAAAAGTTATGGCCCTCAGAAGTTAGTGGTGCATTGATCGGTGTGTCATCCCGGTTTTTGTGATATCTCGGCCATTCTAACTCCGATTTCGACCCATGAACAGTCGTTAGGATAAGAATTTGATAATCTTTGCAATGGTATTGGTTTCAACCCGCTCTAACAGCCATATCAAAATTAGGGTTTTTTTGCCCACCTAGGATCAACTTCGGGTCAAACTTGGTCAAAGTTGTTAAAAATATCCAAGAAGCCCGTGTTTGATGTAAAACCATGAAAAATGTCATTTTGTGAGGGTTTTGACCTCGTTTGACCTTCGGTCAAACCTAGGGTTGACTAGGGGCATTTTGGTCATTTTGGCTAAAAAAGGCACTTCAAGTGCTCCAATGCCAGAACGAGTTGCGCCACATCGTTCTAGATGTTCTCGCGGCCCCATAGGGAGAAAATAATATTTTATGATTTTTCAGGGTCCGGCACGCAAATCGAGGACGGGCAAAATACAGTATCAACATGACTCATATGACTTGTTTATATAATTCATGTGGATGATTTATCAATGGCTCATGTAATGAGTTGCAAGATATCTCTTCAAACTGGTTTGAATGAAAACTTTGTCCATTACCTCCCATTAGCGGTGTACAAAAAACTTGCTCTAACTGCACAACTATACATAAACCAACCAAAACCAATTGCCAAATGCAGCCATTGCATTACTAGCCCTAGTAAAGGTGCAAGAACCATATTTGTAGATGCGGTGCAGTTTGTGGTTATGTTTAAAAAAAAAAAATTTGTATCGTACTGCACCTAATAATATATAATTTATATTTAATATATTTAATATATATACTTTTCCATAATTAAAAATTACAAGAAGCTTTCATAATTAAAAACCTATTGGGTTACTCTAAATTAACCCAAAACAAAGGGGAAAAAAGGACATTCTAGTTGACCCAGTGTTGGTGCCCATTTTTGACAAAAGGGCCCAGTGGCAAAAGAAGCCCAATAATATGAAAAAATGAGGAGAAAGAAAGCAACAAAATAAAGACCACTGGGCCAGAATAGCAGGAATAATGGTCTTTAGGTCCACAAAATAATAAGTGGCTTCGAAGAAAACAAATGGGCCGAGGAAACCCCAAAAAATGAAGTAGTAAGCCTATGAGAATCGTAAGAAATGGAAAGAAAGCAAAAATGGGCCGAATGAGCCCAAAGAAAGGAATTAGTAAATAAGAATTAGGCTAGGGAAGCCCAAAGGATTTAGCAAAAGCCCATGGGAATGTGAGAGGCAAGAAGAATGAAATGGACCAAGGATGCCCAAAGAATGAAACGGGCTGAGAATGCCCAAAAAATGAAACGGGCTGAGGATGCCCAAAGAATGAAATGGGCCAGGGAAGCCCAAGATGTTGAATGAAGTGGCCCATTAAGAATGTCAAGCAGTAAAACTAAAAGAATGAATAATATAAGAAACTGGCATGGAAGGCGCTTCAGCCTACAAGCCCAAAAGTAATATCAAGGTAAACAAAGGTAAATGATATCATAGCAGGAATAATGCAGTGGCGTGACAAGAGCACTAGCCAGCCCACAGACAAAGGATGAAAAGAGACATGAGCCTAATTAAAGAAGAGAAAGCCCACACCCAAGTAATGCTCAACCTGAAGAAGAAATGAGATGCAGAGAATGAAGACCCAAGAACTCACTCACGCTGCAAGAGTTAAACAAGCACCAGAGCGTGCAGTAAAGTCAGACAAACCTGCAGACAATGGGAAACGTGTGAGAGCTAGAAAAGTAATGGACTCATATGGAAGTGGAGCATGCACACAAGGCTTAGGCACCACCTACCTGTAACCAGCCAATATAAGGGAGGTGGGCCATAGGTCAGAGGTAAAAGAGGGTGTGGTTTGGCGATGGGGAGAAGGGGAGCCTATTTAGGGGTTCCCGTTCAAGCTTTTTTGGGGGAAATGTTCTGTTAGGATGACATTTCACTTAAAAGAGGTAAACATGAGCTAGAATCACTAGGTGCATGCTGTAGAGGTTGGTAAAGGAGAAGTCTAGCCTTTATATGGATGGAAGTGTTAAGGGAAGTAAAAAGAATTCAAAACCACTTTTGTCTAGTGTTGATGCCCATTTTGGCAAGAAGGCCCAATAACAAGAAAAAACCCAATAATATGGGAGACAATAAGGGAGAAAAATTAGCAAAGTGAGGAGAAAACCATTAAGCTCGAATGATAGGAATAATGGTCCATGGGACTGTAAGATATTCAAAGGGCCCTAAAGGAAGCAAGCGGGCCCAATGGAGCTCAAAGAAGGAAGTAGTAAACCCATGAGAATTATAAAAAATAGAAAGCAAGCAAAAATAGGCTAAAGGAGCCCAAATGAAAGAATTAGTAAATAGGGTTGGTAAAAAGGCCAATAAATTTCGAAAGTAAAGGATGTGGTAATTGGGCTGGGGAAGTCCAAAAGATTTAGCAAAAACCCATGAGAATGAAGGATTTGAATGGGTTGGAGATGCCCAAAGGAATGAATTGGGCCAAGGATGCCCAAAGGAATAAAACAGGCCGAGGATGCCCAAAATAGTATGAGAACAAGCCTAGCAGTAGTACTGGGCTACACGAACTGAGTAAAAGGGAAAGTGTGCGACAGGCCCAAAGGAGTCCTAGTGAGCACAAACCAAAATGCAACATGGCGAAGGCAATGAGGCGGTTTAACAAAAGTGTCAGCTGACCCACAAAGAAGACAAGGGCTAGATTGAAGAAGAAAAGGCCCATGCCCAAGCAAAACCCAGCCCAAAGAGAAAGCAAGATACAAAGAACGAAGACCCAGTAACTCATCCACACCACAAGAGGTTAAGAATGAATGATAGAACGGGCAGCAAAGACCAGACAAGCCCCTAGGCTATGGCAAATACATGAACGACAGACAAGCCCTGGACTCACATGGAAGTGGAGCACGCACAAGGCTCAGGCACCATCCACTTGTACCCAGCCAATGTAGGAGCGATGGGCCATGGGTCAGAGGTAAGAGAGGGTATGGTCTGGCGGTGGGGAGAAAGGGGAAGCCTATTCTGGGGTTCCTGCTTAAGCTCTTTTAGGGGAAATATCCTGTTGGGATGATATACCACCCAAAATAGGGAAAGATAAGCTGAAGTCACTAGGTACATGCCACAGGGGTTAGTAAGAGAGAATGCCTACCCTTATCCGGATGAGATAGCCATGGAGAGTAAGAAAAC
This sequence comes from Quercus tomentella, assembly GCA_028535165.1. Classification (NCBI taxonomy): domain Eukaryota; kingdom Viridiplantae; phylum Streptophyta; class Magnoliopsida; order Fagales; family Fagaceae; genus Quercus; species Quercus tomentella. The sequence goes on from JAPQVY010000001.1 coordinate 17,889,632, forward strand.
AAAATAAAACTCTTTTGTTTTGGGAATGGAATGTGGCACGGCCAGTACAGGTAAGTTGTGATGGCTGGGCAGCCGACAGACCAGTGGGTGGCCTGGGAAGGACACCTATACCAGGATAAAAGCAGTTAAGGGGTAAAATAGTAAAAACCCGTCACAACAGGCAGTATAAAAAGGACCTTAGTTGTGCACAATAGCGACAAAAAAAGAAAAGAGAAAAAGGGAGGAGAACAGAAGAAGGGTGAAGGAAAACACGAGAGATAAAAAAGAGAAAAACAAGTAAGAAAATGGGTGAAAGATATGAGAGAAAACAGGAAACTCATAAAGGAAAAAGGAATAACAAAGAGTGAGCAAGAGTGTGATGGTGGACATGGACCAATAAGTTATTCCCTTTTCTCCCTTTAACTACCTGCTCTCTATTGAGGATTAAGGAATTTGAGGATAAGCCATCTAGGCCCATTCTCTCAAAGTGGGAAATTTTTATGGCAGGATTTCCTTGTGAGATTGCCCACATTGAAGAGTGGTTCCCTTCCTGGACTTGACTCCGTTGAGAAATCAAGCATGACAGACTAATCTTTCTTCCTTTTATTGATCAAGTATTAATATTATTTCCTTTTCTTTTTATTGTTGTTATTACCTCATTTCTGCCGCATTTATATCACTGTATTATTTCCTCATTTACTAAGAAAATGATTTAGTTTTTTTTTTTTTTTTGGTTGTCAGTAAGCATATTTTTCCTATTTCTGTCGTATTACACCTATCTGCCATAACTTTTTTGTAACAGCATTCTCTGCCATGGGCACGTGTCCAAGGTCCCAGCAAAGGGGTTCTAGCTTGTGCACAAGTTGGCTTGGGGTGTGTTGCAGTCAAGCCAGTCTTGACTCTCCTACCCTAAAACCATTGGGCCATAACGCGGTAGGAGACAGTCCAACCTAGAGTTGCAAAAAAGGCCCACCACATCTTGAAATGAGGTGTGGTACGACCAACACAGTGTAGTGGTGGTGGCTGGGTAGCAGGCAGACCGGTGGGCAGTCTTGGAAGGACATCCACAACAGGCCAAAAGTAGTTAAAGGGTAAAAATGGTAAATCTTGTCACGACAGACAGTATAAAAAGGTCATAGACGTGCACAATAAACAACAACAACAACAACAACAACGGAAAAAGAAAGAAAACAGGGAAGACAAGTAAGAGAGGGAAAGAAAAATAGAAAACCAAGAGTGAGGAAGAAAAATATGAGTGATAGGAGTAAAGCATGTACTAATAGGCTAGCCGCTTCTCTCCCTCTCAATAGCCCATTCTCTAACAAGTTAAGAATTTGAGATCAAGCTATTTAGGTCCATTTTCCAAAGTAATTAACTTCTATAGCAGGATTTCCCTCTAAAGTTACCCACATTGGAGATTGGTTCCCCTTTTTGGACTTGAATCTACTGAAGACTCAAGTCCATTCCTCTAGTAGACTAATCTCCTTTTGCCATGGTTGATTAAGGACTAACGTGACTTTTTGCTATTAATCTATTCCTGCCGTAATCACATTGTCATACTTTTCCTTTATGGAACTGTTCAAGTATTATTGTTGTTAGTAGAAAATATTTTAGTTAAAGTGTTTTAGTAACCCTACTGTATTATGTTTTTCCTACTCTAACATTTTGTAGCAGTATTTCTTGCCGTGAGCACGTGACATGCTCAAAATTCCTGCTAGGGCGTGTCAGCACAAGAAGGGTCCTAACTTGCCCACAAGCTGGCCTAAGGTGTATTTCAGTTAGGCCAGTCCTGACTCTCCTATCTCGGAATCATAGGGCTGTAGTATAGTAGGAGCAATCCAGCCCAAGACACAAAAAGACCCATCACACTCAGTCTAACCCAAAATGAGAATAAAAGACTCAACCTAGCTAGCTATGATAAAATCACATTGAATTGCACAATTATCAGTCAATTTAAGGTAAGTGCGGTAAGGGTTTTGGGCAAAAAGCACATGCGGTGCGATGATAAATATGAACTAAAACCACACCAAATTGCTTTGCGTACACCATCAAACACATGCAAAAGTGGATAAAGGGAATCGATGAGGTTATCGAAAAACAGGTGATGAGGAAGTCTTCGATGGCCATGTTAATAACCTCTAAAAAGGGAAGAGTGCGAAGGAGTTATTTTTTCTCATTCCTTGTTATGGCGAGGAGCTCGTCCATTTATAGGCTAGGCTTGACCCGACTATGAGGCATGTGAATCCTTTGTCGTAGCCATAATTTTGATTGTGTTCGAAAATGGACACAGGTGTTGCCATCATGGGCAAACATGGCGGGACTGTGCTGGTCATGGACAAATAATTTCAGCCTTTGATCGATGTTCCCATGAACACAGCTAATGGGCTTCGCAGCTTCCAGCTTTCCTTTTTGGGCACGAGGACGAGGTTTTCGAACATGGACATATTGGTGTGGTTTGGATAGAGATTATCCCACGTCCACGTTTGCACTGTAGCGCTTTTTGCCTTTTTTTTTTTTTGTTCAGCCCGCAATTGTTGACAAGTCAACTGTGAACAGTGCTCTCGTGCACTGTTCACGGGTCCCACAAATTACACTACATTTAAAAAATATTTCGCTACAGTGTTTTCAGTTTTCAGTTTCAGCAAAATAAATTCTATCCAAATGGACCCATTGGCTCATCTCATACATAGGTTAAATCAAATGGTAACCTTGGGCTCGACCTTGGCCTATTCACTGATCCTTGATCTTCTGCCTCACTAGTCACTACATCTACATCATTTAGTCACTAATAAGATTGGACTATTGAACCAATTTATTGATTGATTTAATTGTCGTCTCACACATATAGTGCACACCTATGACCTAACTATAACACGAAATGTACATATGAGTTGAGGTGTTTAATATCTTATAGAGTTGAGTACAGCACATTTTTGGAGAAAGAAAGTGAGCTGGCCATGTTTTGTCGTGGGTTGCACTCGCACATGCCTGTCATAAGTGGTAGCACCAAAATCCAATGTATACATAAATATCGGTTCGATATAATTTCATTGATCTAGCCATAATTCAAATTTGTGCGCGGGTGGCTCAGCCTGTAGAGCGAACACTCACGCGCGCGCTCACGTGCTCCACCACCCTCCTTATCTTAAAAATTAATGAAACCACCCCACGCAAGCAAGCGAGAAATATGTGAGAGCGAAGCGTGATTCGTGAATGAATGTTAAGCACAAATATACGTGTGAGCTAAACAGCTGAAGAGTGTCACATATATATTGGAAACGACGCCGTCTCCACTCTCTCACCCAATCCAAAAACCAAAAACCCCCCTCCCTCCATTTATAAGAGATAAAAATAAAAAATAAAAAAGCACACCACAGACCCCAGTGATGAGAAAAAAAGCTCTCTCCTCAGAAGATTTTGGAGCTCTCTGATTCAAAAATCAAATCTGAGAGCTAAGCTAAACAAAGCTAGGGTTTTTGTGAATGGGGGAGCAAAGGAACCGTTGGAACTGGGAGGTGAGCGGGTTCGAGCCGCGGAAAACGTCGTCGTTTGAGCAAGGCGATTTCAGGTCCTCCGGTGCTGCACCACTGGTCCGGCGGTACTCGATCTCCGCCGCATCGGCTTTGTCCCATTCCGAGTCTTCCAAGCACTCGCTCTCCTCCAAGCTTCAGCGATTGAAGGACCAAGTTAAGGTAAACAAAGTTTTACTTTATTTTATAGCATTGCAATTTTTTTTTTCACTGTTTGAGTTGTGGTGGTAAATTAGTGATAGTGTGTTTTTAGTAGTTTGCTATAATGGTGGTTGTTAAATAATGCATTTTTGATTTAATGTGAAATGTTGGTGGTAAATCTCTTCCATACTTAAAAAAAAAAAAAAATAAAGAAAGAAAGTTGGGTTTCAGTTACCTTAAATGGGAAAGCTTTTTATTGTCGACTAGGGAGCCTATTGGTAGGGAGTAATCATTATGGAGTGGACGCCATACCTATCGTATGTATCAAACAAAGAAGAAAAGTGTCCATAATTTTTGAATTCATTTCCAAGAATCTGGATTAGTTGGTAGGTATGTTTCATTTTGAGAAAGTATAGGGACGCAACTTTTGTGCTATCAGAGGTCGATTGTGACTGGTGGAGAAATAATGGTGGGTCCAAGTGAAAAAGATTGTCCACTTTGCAGTTGACCACTTCAGTATGTTGTGGCAAATGGCATGGTACTAGAAGAATTCTTTCATTTTTCTTTGACCCTGAAAACTTAGTTGTTTTTTTGAGAATGAGACCAAACAAGACCTCAAATTCATGTTTCTTTATTGTTTTTTAAAATTGGCTTTAGGAATTAGGAGTAACTTGAGCATAAAAGGGTTAGTATGTTTGCCTCTGCCAGCATTACAAAAAAAAAAAAAAAAAAAATTCTTTCCTTTGTCAGAAGAAGTATGATTCCGCCCATTTTTGCTGGCATATGTGATGAGATGGTAAATGTAAATCACGTGCTGTAATTAGTTTGCAATGTTTCGGAAGGGCAGAGGTGACTGGTAAATCATAATTTTTGTTGGAAGTCCAGGTTCAGTTAGTTGGGATAATGAAGGGGAGACTTGATGCCTTAAACTATAACTTTCGTCAATAATGTTTACTTTTAGATAAGGTTCTATAATATTATATCTCTGGGTTTGCTTTGATTGGTAGCATTAATTTGTTGGGGTTTTGGGAATCAGTGCACTTGCTTCTGTGTCAATATCAATGCAAGCAATGGATTTGCTTATATGAAGAACATTGGTTGGTAGAATTGCCTTTTCTTAGGGGATCTACATTGATGAAAGGTGACAAAATGATGAATCTAATCATGATTTTTAGATGCCAGGACATATGGATTAGAGGTGCATGAACTTTTCCTTAATAATTGGAGGTTCTTACAACTATCAGGGTTACTGGCTAGAGAAATTAAGAGCTAATAAACTACATTTAACATGAAGCTTAGTAGGTTTCTCTTCATTTGAGGAGTCTATCTAGATTGTGTTGATTTGATGGCCAAAATTCCAGTGTCAAACTGCAAGGTAACTCAACTGACATCTCCTAGTGTTTCCAACGGAGATGTCCAAGATTCAAATCCCTATACCCCCAACTATTGAATTATAAAAAATCCCAGTGTTAGATTGCAATTAATATTTCATTTGCCATTTTATTATGCAAGACTTGATATTTGCATGACTAGATTCACATGTAAACTGCATCAGCATAGAAGATGAAACTGAGAGTAAAATATTGATATCCACTTAAATCTTTTATTCTCATAACAGGTGAGGTGCAGACTTTTCTGTCCTTGGAAAGTTCTTTCACTTTGTTGACGCTAGAATTACAATAGTTGTGAACTATATTGGAGATCCTTTTTATTTCCTATGGAACTTTATTCCTTGTCAAGCAAATCAAGAAGTGTTTAAATCTCTTCTAGAGCTTTCAAATCGTGATTTTTTTTTGTTTGCCTATTAGGTGCTTTTTACATATGGTGATTTAGTAGGTGTGTATGTGGAGCATGTGATAGTGTTACATGTTCTTCTTGTTGACAACCATATCTCATATTTTGGGCAGATTGCAAGAGAAGATTACTTGGAGTTGAGGCAAGAAGCAAATGAGCTGCAGGAATATTCAAATGCTAAACTTGATCGAGTTACACGTTATTTAGGTGTTCTTGCTGAGAAAACCCGTAAGCTAGGTAAGGGTTTGTGAATTTAAGTATTCCATTTGATATATGTGGAGTGGATGGTATGAGACTGCTTTCCGACATTCATGAGTGATATTTTTGATATGGGTATAAGGATTTATATGTAATGCCACAATTATAAACTGTTTTGGTGGACATTTATTTCATCTTTGGATAGTTAATTTGTGAAAATTATGCTACTTACCAAAAAAAGTGAAAATTATGCCAGTCTTGATATGCATCATACCATCTTGTACTTATTTTGTAAGGTTTTCAGTATTTTCAATATCTTTTTTGGGTACAAATATCAGATCAAGTTGCCCTGGAAACTGAGGCTAGAATTTCTCCACTGATCAATGAGAAAAGAAAGTTGTTTAATGAATTGTTGACAGCCAAAGGTACTCTTTTGTGATTTTCCATTTCAAAAGTCTCTCTCTCTCACGTGCACACACACACTCACATGCACATGTGTGTGCTTCTCAAAAAGCTCATTTGATGGTAATTTTTATTAAAAAACCTAAGCTATTTGTTTCAGGTAACATAAAGGTATTTTGTCGTACCAGGCCATTATTTGAAGATGAAGGAACTTCTGTTGTTGAATTTCCTGATGATTGCACTATCCGTGTCAATACTGGTGATGATAGCATTTCCAACCCCAAGAAGGATTTTGAATTTGACCGAGTTTATGGACCTCATGTTGGACAAGGTAAGCATAACATTCATTTTTTTTTTCTTAGTTGTTGCACCCTGGTTGTATGGTGTGAAATTATCATGCAATAGTTCATATTGTGTTCGGCTATGTTGCTTAGTATCTTTGGGGTTTTTTGTGCAGCTGAACTGTTCAGGGATGTTCAGCCACTGGTGCAGTCAGCTCTGGATGGATATAATGTTTCCATATTGGCTTATGGACAAACTCACTCTGGAAAAACACACACAATGGTTGCTCTCTCTCTCTCTCTCTCATTTGTGTGTGATCTATTTCTCTCCATGCATGTGATGCATTCTTTATGTTGCATACATATTTATACATGCATGAAAATGTGCTGCCTTGCCAGCTAATTTTAAGGGCTTCTAAGTTGGGGTTGTTCTGTTGTAAAGATTAGAGGGTTTTGCATTTTGAATTACCTCCTTTCTTTTTGGTCCCACATAAGGGGTTACTTGGGAAGAAAGGTAAATGAGGGTATGGCCCTAGGTAGGGCCAAGTGGCATGCAAGGATTCATGAAGCTGACTCCAAGTTTTCAACTACTAGTTGGGATTAAGGCTTAGTTGACTCAAGTTGAGTAAAGTAGGATGATTATTAATTTTCACCATCTGACCGACTCCTCTTCTTGTGTGGTAGATTCTTCTTTTCTCTCTCACCCACTTTAAAATGATTTGGAGAAATTTTGTATACGAAACAAATTGGAGCATACATTCATGTTTGACCAACTTGTGTGCACATTGCTGGGGTGCATTAATCTTTTTTCATGTAAATTTCATGATATTTGTCCTGGTAGGTTGCTTCTCTGATGTGCTTTTGCATTTTCTTTAGGAAGGATCTAGTCATGATCGTGGTTTATATTCTCGCTGTTTTGAGGAGTTGTTTGATCTAGCCAACTCAGATTCAACTTTCACCTCACAATTCAATTTCTCTGTTACAATTTTTGAGCTCTACAATGAACAGGTTCTCTTACTTACATAACTTATCTGTTGTAAAAATATTCTGTTTTCTGATTTTGTTAGATGATAGTTTTAACATAGCACCATTGTGATGTTTTTGATCTAGACCTGTTTCATAATCTTTTAGGTTAGGGATCTGCTTTCTGAATCAGGGAGCAGTTTACAAAAGGTCCGGATGGGATCACCAGACTCTATTATAGAACTCGTGCAGGAAAAAGTTGATAATCCATTGGAATTCTCTAGAGTTTTGAAGGCTGCTTTTCAGAGCCGGGGAAATGACATATCAAAGTTTAATGTTTCTCACTTGTATGGTCTTCACTTGGTGCCCTAAAAAATTCTTAAAATTTAGTTGATTTTTCCATATTGTTTCTGCTTTTAAGTTTATAATGGTTCTTTATTAGATTGTGGTTATACGTTGACTTAACATAATTTTGGAAGAGTAAAAGTAAGCTGTCTTCTTCTCTTGGAAATGGAGTCCTGTCACATTGCTGTTATAAGACTGCCAGGTTGTCATGTAAAAAGACTTGTCCAATAAGTTCAGATGTATAGCTGTTCCTGAACTGCTTCTCCAATATGGTTTGTGCTCTATAGCAGCGAATGTAAAGCAAGTCTTCTGGTTGTTTTTCACATCTTTGCTGATTCAGTTTAAAGAAGAATTTTGGCCTGCTCTTTAATATCTCCTTTGAATACTTAGAAAAAGATTCTTGAAAAGTCTGTATGTTGTAGATTGTGCATTTTTGCACTTTTAATGAATCTTTACTTTATGAAGAGAACAATAAGAAAATGAAAGTCTAAGTTGTTTGCGACTTTTAGTCAGAATTAAATGGACAGAATCATCAAATCCACATGATTGTTTGCACTATTGATTTTTAAATGGGATATCAGATGGTAGATCCTTTTGGCTGTCAGCTGGGCAATGCAAAAGTGAGCATTGGGCACATTCTTAAAACTTGAAATGGGAGATGTTTTCATCTTTTGTTTCTACTCTCAAAGGCAAATGATGTGGTTTTTAGAAGATTATGAAATTTATTTAGTTTCTTCTCAAATGTTTAACTTCATGTTCTTTTTTAAAGAAGATAGAACTTGTCAATTTCAGAAAGGGAAACATATGATATAGACGAAGTTTTCTAGTTATTCATGTGTGTATTTGTATATGTGTGTCATTTACGTATGTCTATTATGTTAATGTTATTTTTAATTTGTCTATGTACTTTCTTGTCTCATTTGTTAGGATCGTCACAATACATATATATTATGGCAATTTGATTACTGGAGAGAACTCGTACAGCAAGCTTTCTCTTGGGGACTTGGCTGGAAGTGAGGGTTCAATTGGGGAAGATGATAGTGGGGAGCACGTGACAGACTTGCTGCATGTTATGAAGTCACTTTCAGCGTATGTCATCTTAGCTTATCCTAACTTGGACATGCTGCTTGCGTATCAAGCATAATATGCACTCTCTCCATACAATGGGATTACTGGTCCTTGTACTATACACACACATACATAATCAGTTTACAAATGGTTTAATTCTTTGTTAATCTTGCACCATTTAATTACTTTCTATTGGACTATGTTAGATTATTGATAATTTATCATGGTATTAGTGCATGTGAACCTGAGTTTAAAACTTGTCTTGACTCTATCTTCCAATAAAAAAGTTTAAAATCCCACTTGTTGGGCCATGCTTATTAGGGAGTTTGGGCCCACGTGTGACGTGTGTTAGAATGTTGGTTAAACGATTAAATTCACAATTTTCTAACCACGTAATTTTTTGGGAGAATCGGTATTGTATCAGAATAAATTTGAAAAATCCTCCCATTGAATTATACGTTTTATTTGTTCGTAACACGCATGCCTAATTTTTTCTTGATAAGATGTTATTTACTATCTTATCCTTAAACTCAAATTTTTTATATAATTTTAGAGTGCAAAAAATATTTAATACACAATCGTTAAGTGGTGTAACATTTACAAAAGTTAAGTGTAACTTAAACCCAACTCTTTGTCTTTGTCTCTCTATATGTATGTATGTATGTATGTATGTATGTATGTATGTGTCTTGGTGTGATTGTTGCTTTATTACTTAATCAAGATTTTTACATTCATTTTCTGCCATTTATCCTCAAAAAAAAAAAACAAAAAAGATTTTTACGTTCATTTAATGTTGAATTGATCTTGGTGGTGGGTGAGGTAGGAGAGGTTATTTGTTGTCCGATTCTTTTGTTTAAACTTTTGCAGCATATTCTCAACATGTGGAACTGTCATCATTCACTCTGGCCTTTCCCTTCTTATTGCGTTTTTTGTTACACATGTAGGTTGGGGGATGTTTTGTCATCTTTGACTTCAAAGAAGGATGTTGTTCCTTATGAAAATTCAATGCTTACACAGATACTTGGAGACTCACTAGGTATTCAATTCTCTTTCTAGTTTTATTGAAGTTATGCTAGCAGTTATTATAATCATATAATTGCAAGGGCAACAAAAACTGCTTTCGTGAATAATGGTAGCAGTGGTAATTTTAGTACCGTGCCTTTCTTATAGTGCTTTACTGCTCTTTGTTGTTTTTTAACGTTTAGATTGCCTTAGTTGATACTGAGATGTCAACTGAGATGACGAGTAAACTATTCTTATGAGTAAATGTATAAATCTGATGGTAGATTTGCTGAAGGGACGCCTAGTTGGCATCATAGCCTCTTTGGTTTTAAAATGATATGAGGCCCATTTTTTATTTTTTTGATAGGCAAGAAAGATATATATTAAAAAACTGCTAAATGCAAAGTAGCACAAAGCATATCAAAAAGTACAAAAAAAGAGAGAGAAGCAAAAACATAAAAGAAACACTAATTACAAAGAAAGAGAGAGCTAAGGAACAAAGGGAGAGAATCACTAGATGTGAGTCCCCGAGCCCTAGATCAATCAAAAAGGGAGCCAGAAAAGAGAGCAAGCAGTTGGTCATCTGATCTATCAATGTCCTTAAAAGTTCGCTGATTGCGTTCCCTCCAAATACACCACATCAAACACAACGGAACTAAATTCCGAATGTGAGAAGAATGCTTCCCCAACCAATTCCACCTACTAAATAGAAAATCTGTCATCGAATGTGAGGGAACCCACGAAATCTCAAAAGTTCTAAAGACAAAGCTCCACAGCCTATAAGCCTTTCCACAGTGTAACAACAAATGATCCATTGTCTCCCCACAACAACGACACATAATGCACCAGTCAACGAAATCAAAGCCCATAACTTGCAAGTTATCTCCTTTGAGAATCCTAACCCATGCGGCTGTCCAAACAAAGAAAGAGACACGCCAGGGTGCCTTAACTTTTCAAATACCTTTCCATGGAAAAACAACGAAGGAAGAACCATGTAACTTATGATAAAACGAATGGATATTAAAATCCCCATTCTTCGTCAACTTCTGTCTCATACGATCACCATCCATCACTGAAGGTAAATTGGATGCCAAGAATCGAAAGAAATCATCCACCATATCTGCCTCCCAATCATTAGGACCCCGAATGAAATGAACATCCCAAGTTTTCCTATCCCCCGCTCCTTGGCATATCAAAGATGAGTCTACAGAAGCCGCTCTGTTATGAGGCCCATTTTTGGCTTGGATTATTCTGTGTGTCTCCCTTCAAGCTGATTTCTAGTGCTGTAACCCTGTATAGAATCTTAAAACTTCCCCCATTTCAAATAGAGAAAAGTATGATTTTATACTCATGAGTATGGTTTGAGTTTTAATCACTTTAAATATATATATACCTTTTGATTATGATAGTCGATTTTTTTGTTAAGAGACTCAGTTCATGGAAGAGTTTCTTTGACTCAGTTCATGGAAGAGTTTCTTTGGCACCTTGTATTTAGCAGGACAAAGATTTTGAATTTACCTATCTAACTAGTTGGTAGCCTGCACAACGCACAAACAAGTTCAACATAATATAATTTTTTTGTCTAAATATGAAATTTGATAATTATGGTAGTTATGAATAGACATTTATTATGATTGTGACTGTATATGAAACTATATATTCTAGCATTAAGCATTTATTATGATTGTATTTGTATATGGAATTTTATACAGTACTATTTAAAGAAAATATGATTTGCTTAGGTTCTAATGGAGGGTTTAAATATATAATACAATTTAAATTCAATCATAAAACATATATTAAAATAATTGTGTAAATTTGTGAGGCCTAAAAAACTTATGTGGCACAATATTATGAGGTCAACCAAAAGTCAAACGTCATGGGTAGATGAAGAGATTGTTTGTAAATTACTTTTGTCAACTAGTTTATTTTTTTATTTTTGATAAGTAATAAGGATGTATATTGAAAAACACTACCTTATGCCGAAAAACATAAGGCAAAGAGCAAAATACAGAAAGGAAAGATAAAGAGGAGAGAAAAAAGAAAGGAAAAGATACTAATTACAAATGAGAGAGTTAAGGAACATAAGGAGAGAGTCACTAGAGGTAAGTCCCCAAGCCCTAGACCAGTCAAACAGAGAGCCACTGAAAGAGGCCAATAGCTGGTCATCCGAGCTTTCCAAATCCTCAAACGTCCTCCGATTTCGCTCCCTCCAAAGACACCACATTAAGCACAAAGGAACTAAATTCCAAATGCTAGACGAATGCTTTCCCGGCCAATTCCACCAACCAAAGAGAGTATTCGTAACCGTTTTTGGCAAGACCCAAGAGATCCCAAAAGATCTAAACACTAGACTCCACAGCCTATAAGCCTTACCACAGTGGAGGAGCAGATGATCTACCGTCTCCCCATTACAACAGCACATAATGCACCAGTCAACAAAATCCATCCCTCTACCCCTCAAATTATCACCTGTAGGGATCTTATCCCAAGCAGCAGTCCACACAAAGAAGGATACACGCCTAGGGGCCTTAACCTTCCACACACCTTTCTACGGAAAGAGAATGGGCAAAGGTCTTCTTATCTTATTGTAAAACGATCAGACATCAAAATCCCCATTCTTTGTCAACTTCTATCGCATTTGATCTCCATTCTCATTAGGAGGTAGATTTGAACCCAAGGTGCGGAAAAAATCATCCACTCCATCCATTTCCCAATCATTTGGTCTTCGAATAAAATGAACATCCCAACTTCTCTGTTCCTCTATCCCCAACCTTTCAAGAGAAGCGGCCACCGAAGCCTCTTTATTGGACACAATCCCATACACATTCGGAAAAGTCAAATGAAGGGGAGACTCCCCACACCAATGACCTGTCCAAAGCTTAACTCTATCTCCCACCCCTACCTCAAACTGAATATTTTTGCTAAATTCCTCCCAACCCTTTCGGATGCCTCTCCACAAACCACAACCATGTGTCCCTCTACCAAGCTTGGATGTCCATCCCCCCCATTCTTCTCCAAACTTTAGAGCTACAACCCTTCTCCAAAGCCTAGTCTCCTCAATCCCAAACCGCCATAACCACTTTCCTAGTAAGGCTTTATTAAAAGTAGTTAATTTCCTTACTCCTAACCCACCATACTCCAAAGGTGCACACACCTTGTCCCATCCCACCAAATGAGACTTGGAATCCCCCCACAAGAAATCCCTTTGCAGCCTCTCAATTTTATTGGCCACATGCGTAGGGATGGTAAAAAGAGATAAATAATATGTAGGAAGACTAGATAGTGTGCTCTTAAGCAACGTTAGTCTTCCACCTTTTGACAAATACATCTTCTTCCAACTGGCCAACTTGCGCTCAATTTTCTCCAAGATAGGATTCCAAACAGTAGGGGATTTATGGGACGCCCCCAAAGGCATACCAAGATAGGTCATAGGCAAAGATCCAATTCGGCAGCCCAAAAACTCAGCCAAAACATGGACATTAGGGTTCAATATAATCATTGACATACCATGTTTTTACTTTTAAGTTGTTGGTTTGTCTTGGAGTTAAGGGAGGGGGTTTGTGGGCAAGTGTCAGTTGTTGGTTGTTGGTTTTGCATTTCAAGCGTAGGTAGAGATAGTGGCCCACATAGACAAATACATGTTACAACCTTGGGTGTAAAACAATAGCTATCTTGAGATTCCTAGATTGCATTTTGTACTAAGTGTAAGATCCAATGGAAGCCTAAAATAATTTAGAATTGTAAACATTCTGTTACAATAGGTCATACATATTAAATGAATATAATAATAAGTTGATTTGACATATGAGCAATATTGTCATACATTGAGTCATACATGTGGGTGTGTGTAGAAGGTGTTGGAATAATGGTTATATAATTAAATTCGCCACTTCCTAACAGTTTAAGATTTTGGAAGAATTGGTAATTTATCATAGTATCAGAGCAATGACTTGGGTTTGAATTTTGCTTTCACTTTACCTCTCATTTAAAAAGTTGAAAATCCTACATGTTGAGCCCCACTTATTAAGGGGGTTTTTGGGCCCACACATAAGGGGAGTGTTGGAATAATGGTTGAATGATTAAATTTACCACTTGAGCTTTTTGAAGAATTGTTAACAAAAGGATTTGCTAAATCTCAATAACTTGGAACCTGCAAACACTAATAATCATGGTACTAAACCCAACTTTCCTATTCACTAGATGGAAGGGTCCTGGATAAACCAAGCATATAGGGGCAGCTAGGGGAATTCCCTTAGTCTTAAATTTTTAAACCAACTATTACTCATCTATTACAGGTCCTGTTGGGATAAGGCGCTAAATTCACTAAATCAAACTGAATGCTACCTGTCATATTGGATATGTTCTTGTTTTAATTGAGGGAGTAGTATCAGAAACACCTCTAAAGAGAACATATTCAATTGGATTTGTGGCAAGTTACAATAAACCGTCCCAAAAGTTCTCCTACTTCAGAAGCACATGGGTTTGCCTGAGAATTGTGATAAAGAAACACCAATCTTAAATTTTTTTTAAAAAATAGAGAACATATTCTGGGCCTCAGGTTCATGTACTTGTATTAGTATAGTGAGTAGATCCCCACATAAGAGATTATCAACTATCAGCTCTATAAATGCAGCTAGTTGTTTTTTTTACTCCAGATGGTGGACGTTAACAATGTACTTGCGTTAGAGGCCGATTGGTCCGCATTAACATTCACATGCTTAAATATGGAACTCCACCACACTGGCTTTTCTTCTTCTCATTCTCCCCTCTTTTCAGTGATCTTTAATAGAATTATCATTATTCTTTTTCGATGATTGAATTGTTACAATGAGTGGGGGAGGTGGGACTTGAACCCTGGTTTTACTCATAAAGGAGCCCAAACAATGCTTCTGAGCTACAAGGCTCTTGGCATCTTTATTCTTTGGTCTTGTGAAAAGTTCTCTGCTTTTATTTTCATTCTTAACCAACTATTACTTTTTTATAAAATCTTATTCTTTTTGTAGGTGGAAGTTCGAAAACTTTGATGATTGTTAACATAAGTCCCAATGTAAAGAATTTGTCTGAGACATTATCATCTCTGAATTTCTCTAGCAGAGCCCGAAATGCTGTGCTAAGCCTTGGCAATCGAGATACGATTAAGAAATGGAGAGATGTTGTAAGTTCCTATTCTTAAAGACTAGGTGATAATGCTTATGCCTTGCTTTCATAAACTTGTTCATTCTGTAGAGAGAAACTTTGTGGCACTAGTTTTGATTTAATAATTTTAACCCGCCTTTTGGTGATAACAGCTGGGTATGGACAGTAGGGTGCCATGAACTCCCATATGACCACTGAATGAAAACTTAAGAATGCTGCCGGGTGGCAAGGACCCCATGCCTAGAGAAAAATGTTCCAAAGAGATTTTTGTTTAAAAAAAAAAAAAAAAATTAAAAGGAGAAGCTACTCCCTTACAGTTGTAAGTGAGGAGTTGATTGGAGGATCTGATTTCTCCCAAAATAAATGTTGAGTCTAACAAATTTAATTTACTACTTTATGGTTTTTGGGGGGAAGGACCCTATATCTTAGAGAAAAAAGTGCCACAGAAAAAATTTATGTAAAGATAATTATGTAGAAGAAGCTCTTGTACAGTTAAAGCTAGGGGTTGATTAGAGGATTCATTTTCTCTCCCAAATAAAGATTCCAAGTCCACAAAATGTAATCAATGCATTTTGGTGCACTGTACTTCCCAAAGAAATCACAGTTTCGACAGATTTTCTTCTCTAACATTTAGTTTGTAATGAATCTTGTAGGCGAATGATGCACGTAAAGAGTTGTATGAAAAGGGGAAAGAAATCCAAGATCTGACACAAGAGGTTTTGGGACTAAAACAGGCTCTTAAAGATGCAAATGATCAGTCTGTCCTACTCTTCAATGAAGTTCAAAAGGCGTGGAAAGTTTCTCTCACACTGCAGTCGGATTTAAAGGTTTTGTAACTACATGATTTTGGTATAGTTTTCCATTTCCATAATGAGTTATATGTTCACATGAAGTTTTGACATTGTCCCCCATGTTAGCTTATTGAATCTTATTTGGTGATTAGCCTCATATCTCCCCTTCACTCGATTTTGATGAAAAGTGCTAGTAATTTTTGGAAGGTATGCATACCAGTTGGATCAGGTTTTCAGGAGTGGAAATGCTCTTTTTTGATTCAGCCTTGTCTGTTTGCTTAAATGGATCCCAAGTTGGATATGGCTTACTGATTAGTGCACACACAACACTCGTTTATGAATAGGTAAGCGATTTTACTAAAATGCACTGAAGTTTTTGCAACCAATTTACGTGGGGAGTGTATAAATTGCACAAACACCTAAGTAGCTAGCCAGCACTAACACTTACAGAAAAGAAAAAAGGAAAAATTTGATTAAGAAATGGAAGTGGAATAGGGAATGACAAATCCCAAAAGCAAATAAAAAACGCTCATCAGGAAAGTGAGCTTGGTAAGGTGAGTGAACCATGCTATACTTTTGAAGGTTTATCTTATTCCAGCATAATACTCCACATAAACACATTCCAGGCTAACCTCTTTCATCAAACTTTGCATGCTAAATCTTAGAAACCTCAGAGACCCAATAATGTAGTAAGACATGATCTACATACTCCTCATTCCTTTTACACTATGTATCATTAATCCCAATGTGTTTTAATAACCCTCCTTGAGGATTTTCTGGAGGGCTTCTATACAAACAATGAAAAGCTCCTCAGTGGAAGTGTGAGTTCACCAAATTTCATTCAAAGGAACATGTCCGCGGCAGCCAACAAAGGCCTTATTTTAAAAAGCTAACCACAAATAATTAGTACTACTGTGCTGCCAACCTCATGTATCTTCTCAAACCCCCAGCACCTTAGCTCCCTGCAAGAGCTCAAAATAAATTAACATGGTGTGCACCTCTCAATCTTGTAGAGGTATTTCAAATATTAGGACACCTATGCAAAACCCCTGCAGACAAGCTATCTTGTTTACCACTGTAGTGTCCTTGTCTGCCAAGTAGAAGGATTTGTAAACTAAACTCTTTAGCATGTCTCTGTGCACCACATCTCATGGCAGAAATGAACCCTACTGCCATCCCTCCCACTGTAAAAAAAGGTGCAACTCAAAAACCCCTCCCACCCTGTTCACTGATTAGCTTCAAGACTCTTACTGGGAACTATATTACTATGGGGCAATCTTTTTCATGTTTTCTGCTGGTACAGGATGGTTAAGATGCTGTATACTCTTGCTTTTTATTTCTTAATGTATGTCATGTAGATTTGAGTGAACTTCTTACGTTTGAGTGGTACTTATGTGGTATTTAAATGATTGGTAATTTTACACTTTTTAGTAGCTCTGAAGTGAAGTTTACTATATTTGTTTGCCCAATAGTTTGCAGTTAAATTTATTTCTTAGCTTGTCAGAACGTTTGAAATTATATTTTTTTTGTTAATTATGTTGTTTCACTGGGGTTATGTAAGTGTTGTTTTAATTAGCTCAACAGCAAAGTCTGTGTTCCAAATTGGTCTTTTACTGTCCTTATCAAAAAAAAAGAAAAAAAGAAAATGGTCTTTTACTGTCAGGATAGATCATATTGCTTGTTCAGTTAAGCATGTCAGTGAGCCGTTTCATTATCTTATCTGATGCAGTCAGAGAATATTATGCTGGTGGATAAACTTAAGATTGAGAAGGAGCAAAATGCTCAGCTCAGAAATCAAGTTGCTCAACTATTACAGTTGGAGCAAGATCAAAAGATGCAGATACAGCAGCGAGATTTGACAATTCAGACTTTGCAGGTTGGTCTCCCCCCCCTCCTCCCTTTTTTGATTTTTTAAAGTACACAACTGACATGCTTGAATAGGACCGAACCTATGATCTTATCCTTAATCCGTTACTTGTGGGGGGAGGAGATTGACACAGGACAGAAGCTTTAGTAGGCTCTAATATTGGTTTTGATGTAGGATCTTTTAAATACAGCACTAAATTGGGATTCTTAAATGGGGTTTGATGTTTAATGGATTATGTAGGATTAGGTAATAAAAAGAATGGATTGAGTGAATCTTGAGGGAATTTGTTGGCTGTTTTGAGTTAAAACAGTAAATTGAACAAGAAGAAAAGAAAGATAAAACCCTAGGCAATCACACCTAGGTTTCCTAAGCAATCAACACTTAGGAAAATGAAGGTATTTACACTATTGTAATATTGTTAAATCCAATCTCTCTATATGTGTTATTAATTACATGAAGCCTTTATATAGGCTATTACCAATCCCTTTCCTAGAAAGACTAGGGCTTCTAATTTTCTAAATGACCTTTTTTCGTAGAAAGATTAGGATTCCTAATAACAAAGAAAAGTAATTAAGGACTTATAAACGGAATAGAAAAAGGACCCAAAACATAAAATAAGATTCATGGACCTTTGGTATGCACATTACAGCCTATTCTAGAAAATCCAGAAATTACTGAACTTACCCCTATTTTAGGAAAGCTTAACTAACAACTTCCAAAAGTAAAGAAGCTAAATACAAAGACTCAATAATAACTAAACTTGGTCCAGGGACCATTGGCATATTGTTAATCTTAGGTTGATATATGGGTTGCTAAATATAAGGCTTTTCTCACGTATGATAGATTAAACAGGTTCTCTTGGAAGTTTTCATGCACTGTATTGGACTATATTTTCAAAATGTTAATCTAATATTGATATATACATCACAATTATATGGTTACTTATCTACTTATCAAAAAAAAAAAAAATTATATGGTTATTTATCTAGTGAATGATGGTAATGACTTATGATTGATGTCACTTGACAATTCCTTTAACAATTTTTTTTATTAGTCAATTACATATGCACCTAGTGGGTCTTGAACCATTGACCTCACCTTCCATCCATTATTATGAGAGAAGGATGTGCCAGTTGAGCCATAGCTCATTGGCACAATTCCTTGAACAGTGTTGCTACATCTTCCTTATGACGGAACTATATTAAGGAACCAGAGATCTTAACTTACAACCCATTGAAAACGTTAATGAATTGCAAGAAATGCTAACTGGAAAAACTCAATTCACTTATTTTTTTTATTTCAAGTTAACTGAAAGTGTAAGAAACAATGATGAATTGTTATTGCTGAACACCATTCTTACACATTCAACACCAATCTATTATTATCTGCATCCCTTTGTAATGAGATAGTTTCTGAGTTTCTTGTATTTGATCTAAGGAAACAGTGGGGTGGTAATTTGGCAGTTGGTCTTTTACTGATTGGTTGTTTGATAAGGAGACTCATCATATTTTTGGATAGTTGTCTTATAACTTTTCATGTTGTTATCGGACTAGTTTGGTACTTTCTCATCCTCAAGTATTTTGAACATGCATGTGAGTTTCACTTATATGGGACTTTCAGCTTTTAGTGACAATTTACTGAGTTTCTATATGTTGCAATTTCATTAACATAAGTCGCATTTTGACCATATTATCCTAATCAAGAAATTGCTTCCTTACATGTTTGCATCTCTTAAGTATTTCTTATTATCTCCTTTCTGATGTAGGCCAAAAGTAAAAGTGTTGAATTGCAACTCAATGATGCTCTTCATTCCACTGAAGCCAGGTCAACATCTGGCTCAGAAGGGCCTGGAGTTTTATCTTCTAAGGCAACTGAGGATGGCATAGATTCTTCGGCAGTGACAGTGACCAAGAAACTTGAAGAGGAACTTAAAAAACGTGATGCACTAATTGAGGTCTGTAGTACTTAATACTTTGGTTATATTATCATTCAAAAGGTTGCTTAGCTAGATTCTTATTATTTGTGGATCTTAGTTGTTAATGTGAGGGGTCTCTTACTATCATTCTCAAGGTTCCTTAAATAGATTCTTACTATTTGCGGATCTTAGTTGTAAATGTGAGGGGTCTCTCAGAATTATTTTGGCCATTTATCCTTGCTCTCCTTGCTATGCTCCCGCCATTATCATGGCCAGTTGTGCACCTCTGCACCTGTTAAATGAAATATTTACTTATAAAAAAAAAAATCTATGATTTTCAAGATTGTGCAAAAGCTGGTTTCTATTTGAGTTTTGATTAGATATTTAGGGGATTTTTTTTTTTGGGAGGGCTCATACTATCATACAAAAGGTTGCCTACCTAGATTCTTACTATTTGTGGATCTTAGATGTAAATGTGAGGGGTCTCTCAGAATTGTTTTGACCAGTTATCTTTGCTCTCCTTTCTACGCTTCCACCATTATTATGGCCAGTTGTGCACCTCTGCACTTGTTAAATGAAATATTTACTTACAAAAATAATCTATGATTTTCAAGATTGTGCAAAAGCTTGTTTCTATTTTGAGTTTAGATTAGATACTTGGGGTCTTTTTGGGGAGAGGGGAGGGGGGGAGGGGAGGTGTTAAGTAGATACTTGGGCTTTTATTGTTATCATAATAATTTTTATAATAATACATATTCAATCTAGTGTTGGTAGAAGTGTGTATAGTGCCAAGGGTGAAGCACCTAAAGCAAAGGGCACTTTAAACATTTTTTTTTCCTCTTAAGTTTTATTTGTTTATTTAAATTTAGCGCGAAGCTAAGAAGCATAAATACAACACGATACAAGACACACTGGCATGATAATTTTTTTAAAATTAGGATGACATTTCGGGTAAACAATCTTCTAGGCATTTTTTTGTGTTTATTTTAATGTTCAAAATAATTAATAATTATTAATAACTTCAAAAAACATAGCAAAATTAATTCAAAACCAATAATAGATAGCAAAGTGCTTTTTTAGGTTAGGTGTGGAAGTCACTAGTTACCATTCTTGTGCTTTTTTTTTTGTCTTTGCCTTTGGTGTATATTTTGATTCAACCATGTACTTTATATTGATTATGGCTATCAATATCATATTTTTGTATATCAAAGTACATTATCTAGTCTTCCTACCTTATTATTTACCTCTATTCACCATTCCCCCATATGTGGTTAATAGACTAGAAAGATTGTAGTGGGGTTTTTGGTGGGGAGATTTGGGTGATGATTTCCAATTTTATATGGAAGATTGGAATACTGTGTGTTCTCCAATACAACATGGGGTTTAGAAAGTTTAGCACTTTCAATCAGGCCCTTCTAGGTGAATGGTTATGGAGGAAGATAACCACTTGTGGAGACAGGCTGTTGCCTTGAAGAATGGGAAGGAATAGGGTCGTTGGTCAACAAAATGGGCGTGTAGTAATCACGGTTGTAATTTACGGAGGAGTATTAGGTCAGGTTGGGATAGATTTGGCATGATAAGTGGAGTGGGAAACAGTCTTGAAAGAGGTGTTCCCAGATTTGTATGGATTTGCAGCTGATAAAGGTACCTATAATAACTCTTAGTTGGAATGTCAAAATTGGGAGAGCACATGATCTTGGAATGTCAGGTTCACAAGAGCTTTCAATGATTCAATCTTGTTCAAATAAACGTGTTCTAGGATTATTTTAGGATGGAAGTGAGTCCATCTTTCACCAGAGCCAATGTTATGAAATATGTTCTCACAGCCTGACTATGCCTTTGGATTTATAGCAATGACCTATAGCAGAATCCATTTTTCCTGAAAGACTTGCACAATCTTGCTCCCTTAAATGTCATTATGTTCTGATAGGATCATTTATATTCTGTTGTTGCAGAGGTTACATGAAGAAAATGAGAAGTTGTTTGATAGATTAACAGAAAAAGCATCTTTGCCTGGATCAGCCCAGGTAGATTTTCTCTTGCTCAGAATGGAATAATTGCGCATCTCTATCCAGAAAAAGGAAATTTTTGCCTTGAAAAACTGTTAAAACTTCTCGGTCATTTTGTATTGTTTTTAATATATTTTCTACCTGATGCTTTGTCAAGTTTGTTAGGTAATGAATTTTTTGTAACTAGATTGCTCTCCTTTTAAGATTGCTGGGCGCTGGAGTGACAAAGTGGATTTATTTTGTGGAATTGTGCTCCAGTGCTCCATCTAAATGGTGGTTCTAGACTTCTAATCTCTTTATCTTTCTTTTCAGGTGTCAAGTCCATTATCCAGAGGACAGGTGAATTTTCAGCCTCGGGAGCAGGGGAGGTATAACTTTAATTTGACATTGATATTGCTTGTTATTGTTGTGTCTTATTCTCTTTAATATCTGCTCATTCGATTTCTCTGTCCTTGTTTTTAAAAAAGGATCGATAATAATAGCAATAATAAAGGACGTTCAATGGATGTTATTCCTCTGCCATCGGCAGCAGAAAAGAGTGATGGCACAGTTGCTTTGGTGAAATCGGGCTCTGAGAAAGTTAAAACAACCCCTGCAGGAGAGTATCTTACTTCTGCCTTGAATGACTTTGATCCTGAACAATATGACAGCCTTGCTGCCATTTCAGATGGGGCAAACAAGCTTTTGATGCTGGTATGCTTAGTCATTCTGTCTACAATCCTTTCAGTTTACTGTCACATTATTATTCATGCGGTGATAATGTGTTTTCCATTTCAAAATGGGGAAGAAGAGCCCTTCTGTAATTTTTCAGAGATGTTATCATAGGGAAAGTAATATAACAAATGATGTTTATGTCATGACAAGCACTACATTTTTTACATGGAGTAAGATTGTGGAATTTCTAACAATTTGAATAATCATAATACTGGTCTTTTATATCTTTATAAATATGGTATGATTTAGTTATGTAATAGAGATTATTAACCTTTAATTTATAAAAATGCTTATTTTCTTTTAGATGCTTGATATTGTTGTAACTTCCTCAGGAATAGTCTTCTCTAATATTTGTATAACATGGGGGCACCAACAAGTTCTGACATTGGGAATCTGCTTGTTGTAACTGGGCTATTTCGTGATTGTTCTTTCTGATGCCTGAAACATTCTTTGGGTGGGGTGAATGGATTAAAGACTTATTTTCAAGGGTTGAATTGAAATTTTTTGGAGTGATTTCAAACATGTGCATCATGAATATTATATCTAACTTTGGTTCATTATGGAATTCTGTGGAAGTGTGTGTGTGTGTGTGTGTGTGTATTTGGCAGTTTTGTACCATAATTCCGACAATGAGTGCTTATATCCTGAAAGAGAAGCAGTTTGATTAAAATAAATCGTTGTTTTGGCTAAAGAGTTATGGATGGCTTGACAATTAATTTAACTTCAAATTGACTAATAAGAGTGGCTGCCCAATTTCAATTTTGCAGGTTTTGGCTGCAGTCATTAAAGCAGGTGCTTCTAGAGAGCATGAAATACTTGCTGAAATTAGAGATGCGGTTTTCTCATTTATCCGTAAAATGGAACCGAAGAGGGTAATGGATACCATGCTTGTTTCCCGTGTTCGAATTTTGTATATTAGATCTTTGCTTGCTAGGTCACCAGAACTGCAATCCATCAAGGTAATGAAATTCCAGATCTTACCTCTCCCCTTAAAGCATTTTCTTTCCTTTTCCAGTTTTTACTGAGTGTAGTTTGTATCTGTTCTTTTGGTATGTAGGTTTCTCCTGTGGAGTGCTTTCTAGAAAAGGGCAATAGTGGACGCAGTAGGAGCTCCAGCCGGGGTAACAGCCCAGGAAGATCTCCTGTGCGCTATGTTGATGAGCACATCCACGGCTTTAAAGTGAATATAAAACCAGAAAAGAAGTCTAAGTTCTCATCAGTTGTTTTAAAAATACGAGGAATTGATCAGGTTGCTGCTATTGTAGTCTTATATTTTTTAATTCTTCTTTACTTTTATTTATTATTTGATTTGATTTGATTTTTAATTCTGGCTATGAAGGTAAACATGTTTTCTCCTCACCCAATGCAGAGACATGCATGTTTAGATATGTTATGTAAGACTAAAATTTCAAATGTACAGGATAGTTGGAGGCAGCAGGTAACTGGTGGAAAGCTTAGGGAAATACAGGAGGAAGCGAAAATTTTTGCAACTGGAAACAAAGCACTTGCTGCTCTCTTTGTGCACACTCCTGCAGGTGAGCTGCAGCGCCAAATTAGATCCTGGCTGGCGGAGAGCTTTGAGTTTCTGTCTGTTACTGGAGATGATGCGTCAGGGGGGACAACTGGTCAGTTGGAGCTTCTTTCAACAGCTATTATGGATGGTTGGATGGCTGGACTTGGTGCTGCACTGCCTCCCCATACAGATGCTCTGGGACAGCTTTTATATGAGTATGCAAAGCGGGTCTACACTTCTCAATTGCAGCACTTGAAGGTATGTTTGGGTCTTAGGTGGGACATATTCTTAAGAAGCTCTTTTTTATGATAATATAAATTATGTATACAGTTCTTTAGTCTACTTTGTGTCTGTTATACATGAAGTAGTCTTTCTGTTTCTTCAATAAAATTATTCTTACCTATCAAAAAGAAATCTGTATCAAGTCAATTTGATGATATTTGCGCCAGCTCCTGTGGCTTTTGACATTGGCGTGATATGAAGGTTTTATAGTTGTCCTCTCTAAAAGTTTTCCTGACACTATTTTCTCATTCTTTTATCAGGATATTGCTGGTACCTTGTCAACAGAAGAGGCACAAGATGCAGTGCAAGTATCAAAGCTGCGTTCAGCTCTGGAGTCTGTTGATCACAAAAGAAGAAAGGTAGTCATATTTTTTCAACCATCATCTTTTTCTTCATCTCTATGAATGTCATAATTAGCCATTTATTTTAAGTTTTCACCCGAGAAAGTTTCACTTATAACCTTTTCTCATGTCTTAGTATCCAGGTAATTACTGGTTTTTTTAGTTGTTGTGGACTTATATATTACTTAGGGATAATAACATTTTACCACCCTAAACTATACCCCTTTACACTTACTACCCTAAACTTTCAGCACGCATGATTACCACCCTAATCTATTACATTTGTTTCACTTTGTACCCTACTGTCAATTGGATTGTTAACTTAGAAAAGAAAAAGCTAAATTTCCCCTCATGTGACCTCTACTTACTTGGCACCACATGAAAAGACTAAATTTCCCCTCCTCAATCCCTTAAAACAAAGGTTATGTGGCATCACAAGGGTTAAATGTGTTAAAAGATTTTGTTTTAAGGGATTGAAGAGGAGCAATTTGGCCTTTTAATGTGGTGCCATGTATGTAGAGGTCATGTGAGTCGTATGTGACATACTTTTCTGTCCAAGTTACTAGCCTAATTGACGGTAGGATGCAAAGTGAAACACGGGTTGTAGTTTAGGCTGGTAATTGTGCATTCTGAAAGTTCATGGTGATAAGTGTAAATGGGGGATAGAGTGGTAAATTGTAATTTCCTCTGTTATTTAAAATTAAAAAAATTTGTACATCTGAAATCCCAGACAAAATATGGATTAAAATTCTACTAGATATTTAGGTTAGACAGAAGACCAATTTTTGTGTATGTAGTGCTTAAAATCTTACTAGGTCTGGTGCTCCTTAGTCTCTACTCAGATTTTGGTGTTTCTTGATTCCCACTTTCTTTTAGGGTAAAGTTTTATGTGTCGGAAAGTTGCAATTCTGCTCTGTTTAAATCATATATTCACTTAACATCTTCTAGTATATTTTCTTTTGTTTGAATTACGGCTGTGTTTGTTTGGGTGAATATATTTTCTGGAAAAGAAATTATTTTCAAGTGTTTGATTTCTTTCTTGAAAATACTTTGGAAGTGTTTGGTTGCGTTCCTAAAAATGCTTTGGAAAACATATTTTCTACTATTTTCTCGTATTTTCTTATCTCCCAAGCACATATATAACAAAAAAGGAAGATTTTAGATATTAAAATATCATGATTGGGGCGGTGGCAGCGGCCACCGGCGGAGGTGGTTGGCCATAGGAGGCTAGGGATGTTAGTGGGAGGTTGGTGGTTGGGGGGTGGAGGTTAGGTTGATAAGTTTTGGGTGAGGCTGAAAATAGTTTACAGAAAATGAAATCGTAAAATTCACCATTTTCCGTTACCCCCAAACACTTGTAAATGTGGAAAATATTTTCCAAAAATCAATTTCCGTCGAACCAAACATAGCACATTTCAAATTAGATCTCCAATAGATCAATAGTGTTATTGTCATTTGTCACTGCACTTGTTAAATCAAAAGGTTTCTGCTCAGTTGCTCATCTTGTTAGACTGCTTATATCTTCTGCTGTCCTGCATCTTGCTCTTAAGGAAGTTGCTGACTCTTCTTAGCTTCTTATCTAGTTCTGAAGTTGCTTGTCTTGTGTTTGACGGAAGATTTAGTAAGCCCACTATTACAGTTGGGCTTTAAATTCCATTCTTTGTCTATCCCTTTGTATAGATCAGAGTTACTGAATATATTCATTTTGTGCCATGACAAATATGTTACCTAATACCTACTATATTTATGCCTGAATATAAATTTTCAATGGCAGTATTGTGATGCCATTTTTATTTTTCATGTTTACAATCAGCTTTTGCAACAAATGAGGGGTGATATAGCGTTATTAACACTGGAAGATGGTGGTTCTCCTATTCAGAATCCTTCTACTGCAGCTGAAGATGCACGATTGGCATCTCTAATTTCCCTTGATGGCATATTGAGGCAAATCAAGGTTTTTGCCTTTTTTCAAAACTAGTTTAGTGCTTTACTTGATAATTTTATGTGGAATGCAAACAAGCAGCATCCTAAATATATATTGACCAGGATATAATGAGGCAATCCTCTGTTAGCACCTTGAGCAAAAGTAAGAAGAAAGCACTGCTTGCATCATTAGATGAACTTATGGAACGGATGCCTTCCCTTCTTGATATTGATCATCCATGTGCACAGAGGCAAATTGCTGATGCTCGCCGTGTGATTGAGGTTTGTAAAAGTTTTGCATTTGGAGGAGATAATTTTTTTTTCAACTCTTGTTTCCTGTTTGTTGGGTAGGGGAATCACATGGATTGTTGTAGATCTCTCTCTCTCCCTCTCCCAGAGTGCATTGTTGTAGATCTGCATGTTAGAAAAAAGTTTTTGATAAATTTACGAGGACTGTTACAGTTAAAAGAAAACAGGCATACATTTGATGGACGATAATGTTGTTCAAATCTTTTTCCTTTTCATGCATCTCCAGGAAGCAAAAAAAAGAAGATAATCTTCATTTTTTTGGAATGAACTTAAGTTGTATAGTGGGTATGGAAACAAATAACTGAATTTGTGAAAGAAACAAAATGTGCTTAGTGCAATTCATGTGGAATAGTAATGCTCTTAATCTTTTGTTCACTACCAACTTCTAAATATGATAAAAGGAGCTTTTTTGGGGGTGGGGGGGGGGGGGGGGGTGGTGCAATCAAGACACTTTCTATATCGGTTGATCTGGGTTTTGTATGAGACTGCACTAATATATTTTCATCCCTTATCTAGAATTTCAATTTGCCCTACATTGCTGCAGGCAATTCCGGAAGAAGATGACCACCTTCAAGAGACATCACATGCTCACAGAACATCTGCAGATTTGGGGTCTGGTTCTGAAGTCGATGTGTCTCAGTGGAATGTCTTGCAGTTTAACACAGGCTCAACAACCCCGTTTATAATTAAATGTGGTGCAAACTCAAATTCCGAACTGGTTATTAAAGCAGATGCCAGGGTTCAGGAACCTAAAGGTGGTGAGATAGTGAGGGTTGTTCCAAGACCATCTGTTTTGGAAAACATGAGCTTGGAAGAGATTAAACAGGTGTTCTCTCAACTTCCCGAGGCTCTAAGCTTGCTTTCCTTAGCAAGGACTGCAGATGGAACTCGAGCTCGTTATTCTAGACTGTACAGAACTTTGGCCATGAAAGTTCCTTCACTGAGGGATCTCGTTGGTGAGCTTGAAAAGGGGGGAGTACTGAAAGATGTGAGATCATGATTGAAATTTTTTGTTGTGAAATGATTTTATGCCTTGTGCTTGATTGTCTTATGCGAGGTCTGTTTGTATCAGTTTGGGGGGTTTGTCCAGTTTGGCGTTGTAATATATAGCGTGGCTCCCCTGGCAACAGTCTCTTTGCCAATTCTAACTGTTATTTTGCCGTAATGGGGATTGTATACACGTTTTGTATTCACGTATTCGATATGAGAGTCATCGCTGATTTTTGTATCAATTTTTCCGTGTAAATTACTGAAGCTTCTTGTGAATACATCGCTGCCTTGTTTTACCCATCTGTTTCCTTTGATTCTTATTAAACTGTCAGATTTTAATTGTCCTTAAATATTGTATCAAAATTTAAATATTTGATCATTAAAGTTTTGGAAACTGTGTGATGTTTATACTTGCCCTAAATTAACTATTGAAATTAGAGTTGTGAATAGGTTGAGTCAAGTATTAAAAGCTAGAATCTTTTCATTTAATTTTATTGAACACAAGTTGAGTTTGAGTTTATCACTAAGTTAGATTAAACATTCAATTTTGGTTTTTATATTTTATTTGCGAGTTATTTTGATAAATTTATTTTTCTCCAAATATAATAAACGTTATGACCAACAGTTTATAGTTCACAAATCTATATTAATAATGAATTTATAGTAGAAATTTAATTATTTGGGTTAATTAAATATAATATTTTTTTTATGAATTTATAAAGATTAGATACAATTAAAAAAAATATTATATAACTTTTACTTCAAAATAGATTATTTATTTGATTAATAAATTAAACTTAATAACTTGGATATCTGAAGAATTTATTCACAAATTTAAAACAATTCAAAAAGTTTGGTTGCACATCTATTCGACCCAAATTGATATCTTAGATGGAAGACGTATATTTTTAACAAATTTTGATATCTTAGTTAGAAGAGGTGTGTGTATTTTTTTTTGATAAGAAGGTGTGTGTATTAGCATTACATCAATTGTTCCTTTATATATATAGTAGGTGATTTGGTTGCATCATTTTGGTACCCTTTAGAAATGGTGGTCTCATGAGACCATTGTTTCATATGCATATCATAAGAAAATATGATCATTTCTTAATATGAGTAGTGGCAGTTACACATGTTACACATTGTGTATACGAAACACAGTTGAAAACACAAACACGATTTCATCATTTTACAATTATAAATAAAACCATAAAAACATGCATTCAGCTTAAGTGTGTACGGTAATAAGTGTGTACGGTAGTGTATAATTCATGCAATATTTAGAGCCTGTTTGGTAATGGTGTTTAAACTATGAAAATTGTTGTTTAAATACCACAACATGTATTTCCATACACTTTTTCACCCACATTTATTTTTACAAAACTTAAACCACGTTATTTGAAATTTCTTACAAAATGGATGCTTTGTATATTTCAATTTAAAATTTAAATACAAGCGGGGAGACTGAATGACGAAAGTGCCCCTGCATGACAAGAAAAGAAAAGAAATGCAAAATGCTTCTTTCCAACTGAACTCGCATTCGCTCGCTCTTCCATCAGCAGTTGAGATCCACGAAACATAGCAAGAAGACACAGTGTTAGTCTTTAGGGGTTTTCCAATTAATTTCTCTTTGAGTCTGAGTTTAAACCCCTAAATGAAATGAAATGTCTTCTTCGTTAACTTGCACTAAGCTAACAATACTCACAATAACCGGAGTTACAATCCAAATCATTGGCCTCTCACTCTTCGTTTATGGCTTCTTTCCCGTCAAACCAGCCCTCTCCGGCGTCAGGTATAGCTATAATCCCTCAATTCTCTCTGCAATCAAAACAATTTCACAGTTTCTTTTCCTTTCTAAGTTAGTTCGCTTACGATTCAGCGGCGCCGAGAGTTTCCGAGCTCCGACGTGTACTCCGGTTCACAATCCGACCGACTCAGATCTGCCTCCGCACAACCTCAAATCGCTCTATGAGGTCGGTTTTTATTGATTTGTGATCTATGTAATTTGTATCAATTTTTATTTATTTATTTATTTCTTGTTGATGCTGCTGTATTTGAAAATTGGTGGTGTGTGTTAATGTAGGAACTATCTGGAATTGCTCCATTTGACAGACTGGTTTTAATGGTATGTAAAGCTTACTCTATGAGATTGTTTGAGATTGTTTTCATTTTGGCATTTTACGTTTCAAAATTTTTATCATGTTTGATTTCGCATTCATATTGACTATGCTGTTTGTTTCTAGATTAAGCAATGTTACCTGTATAATGCCACGTTTCACTAGATTAGTAACGGAAATGGATGGCGATGGCATGGCCAATATGAAATGGAATCAAACATGGAGGGCCAAAATGAAAACAACTCCAAACTTAAAGTTTACTTTAGTTAAATCGATAAATGTTGGGCCATTAAATGATGCTATGTAATATAATGGGATAAGGTTCAGTTTGTCATTTATTACAACCATGTCAGTTTAGGTTATTGATGGTCTTCCAGCAGAATTTGTGCTCGGTAAGGATGATAAGCCTCCGCCCAAGGCTTTGATGGACGCTATGCCGTACACTC
The DNA here is from genome assembly GCA_028535165.1 of Quercus tomentella. Classification (NCBI taxonomy): domain Eukaryota; kingdom Viridiplantae; phylum Streptophyta; class Magnoliopsida; order Fagales; family Fagaceae; genus Quercus; species Quercus tomentella. The sequence goes on from JAPQVY010000001.1 coordinate 17,919,691, forward strand.
AGTCTTTGCTAGCAAATGGAATGGCAATTGGGTACCATGCAAAGGCTGCACCTCCGACTGTTACAATGCCTCGTTTGAAGGTGGGGTGTTGGTACAGTCTTTTAAAATATGCGTAACCTTTTCAAGTCTTTTTTTAATCCTCACTATTTGGTGTGTAAATTGTAGGCTATGGTTTCTGGTGCAATTGGGGGATTCTTGGATGTGGCTTTCAATTTTAACACACAAGCTTTATTAGATGACAATCTTCTTGGTTAGTTGATATAATCGTGTTAGAATAGTTGGCACGCCAATTGTTTCAAGGAATGCAATTAACATTTTCACTGCCTTCCTATGTAGGCCAGTTTTTAAAGATTGGTTGGAAGATGGTGATGTTTGGTGATGAAACATGGCTTAAATTGTTTCCAGGATTATTTACAAGGCATGATGGAGTTGGCAGTTTCTTTGTAAGTCTTTTGTACGATTTGCTTGTAGAATACGTCCTTTTTTGGTCCTAATTATCTTAGTAATTCTGTGTGCTTCTGTGTGTATGTTTTAAATGCCTTTCTAAGTATTCATAGTTCCATTTTGTGGGTTCATTTACAAACGAGTTTTTTCTTTTTCTTTTAAAGAAAAAGTTCATCCTGATATTTAATAGTCAGCATGATGATTGATAGTATTTTTATATTTTCCCCCGCACCAGAATGTTGCAAGATTGCATGTGATGATATAAATTGTGTATACCCTGTTGTGAAAAAATATGTATCTTATCTCATATCCAAATAAACTGGAGAAATTGCACATTTCCCATGCCATGTTGCCATGATCTAGTTAGGCCAGTATTCTGACATTTCTGGTTGGTCATAAATGGTTACTACTTGTTTTTGTTGTTTCTATATGATCTTTTGTCAACGCTCATAAAATCAGCTTTAATAATTTGCAACTTTCATCTGGGATTCTGGGGTGGTTCAGGAATGAAAGTTATATCATCGACTAATTGCAACAGATACTCAAGTTTCTTCTTGTGACAGGTAAAAGATACTGTACAAGTAGATCAAAATGTTTCTCGGCATTTGGGGGATGAGCTAAGCAGAGATGACTGGGATCTTATGGTTAGTCTTTGTTACTAGTCAACCAATAATATCTTCTTAGTATTTCTACTAGTGATAATGGTTATAATGCCTTTGAAATTAATGTCTGCTGGCTTCTTCTTGAGCCTAACATAACTTTTCCTGTCTTAACTTTAGTTCTTCTTAGGATTACTAGTAACTCTGCTTACTCGTTATCATTCAAAATCTTAAGCATAAAATTTGATCATAAGCTTTCTTTCCACTACATAGATTTCTGTTGCAGAAGATACATATGTTGCACAAGGTTGTGTGCTATGATACTTGCTTTGTACTTCAGAAATTTCTCTTTCTAATTTGTAAACTATGTATATTAAATTTATTTATTTGTATTGCAACAGCGTCCAATGTAATGTATTCAGATTAATGTTTGTTTAATAATTTTTTATAAAAGTTATAATATTGCCGTTTGGATGATGAATTCAATTTCCACTTTGAGAGGTACTTCATTCTCTTGCTTTAACTGAAGCTATTGTGTCAGGTTCTACATTATCTAGGGCTGGATCATGTGGGACATATTGGTGGGCGTAACAGGTATAACACTCTGAATCTTATCCAAATTATTTTAGGATATTATTTTTATTAGCTTCACTATTGATTTTTATTAAACTATTTCAGCATCTTAATGGCCCCAAAACTTTTGGAGATGGATAAAGTGGTGAATATGATTCATACAAGTGTTATTGCAGATCAAGAGAATGGCCAAGGACAGACCCTTTTGGTTTGTGATTCCTCCTTTTTACCCTTCTTGAGAATTTTAGTGTATTATTGATTATCATTCAGATTACTTTGATCCATATAAATAGGAATATGTGAATTTTGTGTGCCTAATGTTAGTGTAGTTTGTGAGCATGATATTAATTGTTGGCCCACTATCTAAAGATCTAAGCATTTGGGATTGATGATCTCGTCTTTTTGGGGGCAAAAAGAGTGGCTCTTCAGTTCTATTCTAAAACTTTAATGTCTTTTTGACTGCCATTTTTGGCCTTTATTTTATAAGAGTGGCCCGTTAGCATATTGAAGGTCAAATGATGAATTAAAGATTGTTTGTTTCCTCCCCCCCAAAATTTTTAGGAATATGATACATGCTTTTACCCATCTAATCTGGAAATATCTGATTATCCACATTAATTGCTTGCTTATCCCTTTTTGGAGTCCTCTTTGTGTAAAGCAGCTATATATGTTTTTATGCAGGACTCTATGTTCTTAGTATTAGTAAGTAGTATACTAACACATAATGTGCACACTGATTACGATTGTTAATGTTTTGTGTTAGCATTTTTTGGCTATCATTGTCTTCATTTTATGTAGAACTATACTGCTATACCCTTCTAGTTGTAGTTGTTTCAACAGTTTGATATTCACATGGTCATAACTTCTGTTTTGTTGATGTGTTTCTATTGCCCGTTTTTGGCTATCTTTCTTCATTTTGTGTAGAACTCTACTGCTATACCCTCCTGGTTGTAGTTGTTTGAACAATTTGATATTCACATGGTCATAACTTCTGTTTAGCTGTTCAAGCTGTAAAGTCCATTCAATACATTGAATTTTCTTGGATATCTGTCTCTTTAATGAGTTTTACTCATAGGTGGTTGTAAGTGACCATGGCATGACATACAACGGTAATCATGGGGGCTCTTCATTTGAAGAAACCGACTCCTTAGCTCTTTTTATTGGCCTGAGAAATCATGTCTCTGATTATGCATTGTACACTCTCAACACAGTTTACCAGGTAATTAAGCTATTGAACTTTAGGCTTCCTTTAGATTATTTCTTTGTTTATTTCTATGTAGAAGATATTAAATTTAGATAAATTATCAATTGTCTCAAAAGTTTAAGCTATTAGAAAATGGTGAATTTAATCACTTAATCATAATTCTAACACTCTCCATCATGTGTGGGCCTAAAGTGGGGCCTAACATGTGGAGTTTTTAATATTTTAAATGGGAGGTAGAATGGAGTCAGGGATCAAATTTAGGATCTTCTGCTCTCATACCATGATAAATTAATGCTTAGCCCAAAAGCTTAAGATGTTTGAAAATGGTGAATTTAATCACTTAATCATAATTCTAACTAATTCTTTAATTGATGACTTCATTCAAGGTTGTAATGATGTTCATTAATAGACTCTGATTCTTGTGACCCAGGTTGACATTGCACCTACATTAGCCCTTCTATTTGGTGTGCCAATTCCTAAAAACAATGTAGGTGTCCTTCTCTCGGGCACTTTTGGTTCATTTACAGGTTCTCTCTCTCTCTCTCTCTCTCAGTTGCAAAACAAAAGAAAAAAGTTCAGAAAAAAGATTTTAAAGAAGGAAATAGAAGTAGATGATATAAGTATGAAATCAAAAGCTGCTTTAATTATGGAGGGATTCATTACTCATTATCCTCATTGAAGTTAGATCAAATGCTTTAATTCACAAATGCTGTTTGAATTAACCCTTTGTTGTCTGCTCACACTTGGTTAAAATTATACGTTAGTCCTATTAACTATATGTGTACTCAATATCTGGTTGTTTGTCATTGGATTTTTCATACAAATAGATTGATGGATGGATGGAGAGGAGAGGTACTTTAGAAAGTTAGCTATTAAGTTATGCCCTGTAAGCATTGAATGAGTGACAGGAAAGGAAATGATAGAATAAGAAATACTCATCCATTACTAAATGTGATCACCCAAAATTGGAACAACTGTGTCTGTACTATGCTATTTGTTGCCTTCCAACATTTTGTACGTAGGATGGCCTTGGAAGCTTACCTTTTTATTTTTATTTTTTTTATTTTTATATATATATTTTATTATATATAAAGTTAAAACATATGAGTGCTAGAGGGAGGGCTTGAACCTCTAACCTTTTGTTTAACAGCCACAGAAACCTTTGAAATTGGTTCTACAACATTCTACAACTTCAAGTGTGGTTACAATACCTTGGCAGTATGTTGCAGATTAACTAGGTTATTTTTTGTTATGTTTTTGAGTTAAGTACGAAAAAATTGAGGTTCTTTATTTTGACTTAAAACTTAATTAGGAAGCTGACTTGAAAGCTTTTGAGGATGAACCACATTTATTGTTAGGATCTTTATTTCGGGAGGGATCTTACCCAGGGATAACATGGTAGTGTAACTATTATTGAGAAACGATCATTGTCCAAACATTTATGTGAACATATAAATTTTTTCATGGAGATTGTTGACTGCTCAGTGTTTTTAATATTTTCACTTGGAGTTTTGATGATTCATGTGATTCTTGAGCGTTCTTCTAAAATGGGGTTATCTTTGTTTTCTTTAGTTATTTGACTTCCACACTGATTGCTGATTACTTCTTGATTAGTTTTTCATTTTATGAACTAAATGTAGATTGGTTTTCTAGAATTCCTGTGTAAATGTTAACTTTTTCTGTGTCTGTATCATCATCTGTACCTCTGAAAAATCTAGTCGTGTACATTTGATACTGATAGATATTTGTTGGCATATATTACACTGAAATAGGTGCAGACTGTTAATAGTTTCTGTAGTGTCAGATCTTGCAGTGGATTAATCAGATTAAAGGCCGGCATGCAGAAAACTTATAATACCTTTTATGCTCATATTATATGTGAACTTGTGTACTACAATTAAAGTTTGGGTCAGGGCTTAGTTGAGTTGTGTTTATAATATATGATGTTGTCTGATTTGATGCTGTTTCCTTGTTTGTTTTTATTTTTTATTTTTTTTAAAATTAGTAATAGTTTTTTTATTAGAATAGAGGGGAAAGTTCTTGTAAAAAGGATGTGTACACAAAACTCTCCTAAAGCAAAAAAATATGTTCTTTTGTTCTTGATGAGTTTAGATGATCAACAACTGAAAGCATTGGAGTTAAATTCCTGGCAGTTACTCAGATTACTGCAAGCACAATTACCTGGTTTATCATGTGAAAATTCCCTATGTGATGGCTTTAGTGATGATCAAGGGTGTAGGATAAATAAGTGCAGTGGGAATATAGAGAATACGATTTGCTGCTTATATTTGAAAGCCACAATGCTTCACAGTTCATGGAGGTTGAAGGATGTCTCCAGGTGGGTACATGATGCCATATATCATAATAATCGTGAAAGTGAGATTCGTTGGAAACATTACTGATGCCTAATGTTGCTGCTTTTGTAAATCCAGTAGGTCTTATAGTAGGGAAGACTACAGTGGCATTGTTGCAGCATATTATGAGTTCCTGAAAACTGCAAGTGAGTGGTTATCACGCAGAGTTACTGATGTATGTCTATTTCTTTTTAAAGTTTCTGTGTTAATTGAAAGTCTTTTCAATGTGAAGGTGAAGTAAAAATTCACGGTTATTCTCAGTGTGGGGATATCAGCAAATTGTCAATTTTGTCATCCTGTTGATCTTGTGTTCCTATTTTATCCCTTTTATTGACAATTCTTGTTATTTTCCAGAAACCTGTTAACCTTCTTGCTTTTGGAGTTGCAGCAATGATGCTGTCATGTCTGATATTGTTGAGCCTTATATTTTCTTTCTACAAAGAAGTTTACAATACAAAGATGCAACAGTGTTTTGACTCAAAGTATAGTATGCACACTTGGAGTTTAGACGAGACTTTCGTCTTGGGTGTTATCTTGATACTTGTTGTAAGTATGGGTTCAAGTTCCATGGTAGAGGAAGAGCAATATATTTGGCATTTTGTGACTTCCACATTAAATATGTTATTACTCCGTAAAATGACGCAGTCCCTCCTAGTGGAGGCATCACGAAGTTTGTTTAGATTGTACAAGGAAAATAAGAAAATTGCTTTTCAAATGTGCTCCATCTTTGTGCTTATTATTTCCGGAAGAACTTTGAGAGGCTGGCATCAAGGAGGTGTGAATTGGACTTATCTTCCTGACATTTCAAAGTGGCTTGAGAAAGCTGGAAGCAACCATGTAAAATCCATTCAGCTAGTCTCTGGCCTCCTGATGATCAGCTTGTGCTTGTTTGCTCTATCTTTATCAGGATCAAGGAGAAAAATTAGTCTGGTGGTTGGGTTTAGCTTTTTGATGTTTGGGCTGTTGGTTTTGCAACATATCCAGAAATGTCAAGACAACATATTTGCGTCATCAAATTATAATGCTACCTTTTTGGCACAAATCATCTTTGCAGGTCTGGGTATTGCCACAATTGGGACTTTTGTGGCCTATCCATGGCTAATGCCTATTTGTGTATCTAAGATTTACTCAAGTCATCATAGCTTCATGTCAGGTTCTGTTCCCATTGAAATTCAAAACGAGTATCCGCTTCTTGAATTGAAAAATTCTTTATATTTGATTGGATGGGCATACCTGTTCTGTTGGTGTCTTCTTCAGCTACTACTACAACAACCAATTAATGCACTGCCTATGTTATTGCTTTTTGTGCAAATCTTGGCAAGCTTAATTTATGCTTCTAATGGTGGTGTACATCATAAGCAGTGGGTTGAGGTCAGTTTCGGTATCATCTTGTTAAGAGTAAACATTGATTTCCTCTTCTTTATGTTGAAAGCAAATAATTATTTTGCTGGGGCCAAATCTTAAACTAGAATACTGGCCTAACCAGATACATACAACATACAGCATATTAATTCAATTTATACTTCCAAATAAACTGGGGCCTGAATCTTTGACTAGTAATGACACCTTAAAATGGGTGTGTAAAAATTCAATTGCTTTGTGAACTTATAATCTTGCTTTGTTTAGTATGAAGGAAAGAGACCCTTCTAGTTTAACAAAATTGACAGGTAGGATGATTGTCCAAATTGAGAACAATGTTTGCCTGAATTACAGCACCATGGCTCTTAACTTGGCAAATGTGTGGTTAATGAAAGCACTTTAAGATTTTTTAAAATGTTCTTGTTGGCACAACTCTTTCCTTAAAAACACTTATAAGGTTAGATTTTATTTTATCTTTTGTTTAATACAAAGGAGAAAATATCACTATGTTATTTTAGTGTACAGATTTCTGGTGTGCTAATTATTTAGCAACATTCCTGAAAAAAACAATAGATTTGCTTTCTAAGGTGTTAATACAAATTGTAGGCTTGCATGCATAGTACTCTTTGTATAAGAATTGGGTAAATATATATTTCAGATTAATAAGTTGTGAATGTTAATAAGGGTGGCAGAGGTTGGAATTTATGGGATCTGTAAAATTATTTGTAAAATCTTGGGCTTGTGTTGGAAGACCTTGTGCTTTAACCCACAATAAGTTAGAGCAATTGTAGTATTGTGCTTTCTTGTATCTCATTAAGGCTGACTTTGAGAACAATGACTGCACTTGAACTTGTACTCCATATTGGGTAAAATAGGTTAGTTGCACTGTCGCATTTATTGTCTTGTGATTAAATGTATTTCATTGGGACTAAATGTATTTCATGAACTAATTCTGGGAAATGTTGTTTTCCTCTAGATTGCTGCGTTGTACTATTTGGGAATGTCAGGCCATTTTGCGCTAGGGAACAGCAATACTTTGGCTACCATTGATGTTGCTGGAGCTTTCATTGTATATCCTTTTCTCGTCTATTTTAGTTTACAACATAGAGAAAAGTACTTTTTTATAAACAAACTTTGTCATCTGCACTGTGTTTGTGATCTACAAAGCCCTGGGTTATCTAATTTTCCCTAATTGTTTTACCCATTGCAGGGTATGTCAAGTTACTCAACTCTACTTTCTGGCATCTTAATGTTCATCATCACCTATGCATCCCCCAGCTTTTTTCATCTTAGCATAGTGATGTATATATCAGTGGACACAAGCTATCTTGTAATTCCCCAGAAAGCAGATTCAGAACATCTTCTCAAGAATATGCTTGCATTTCCTTGTCTGGTTCCACTGGGCGTGAATTCCATTATCTTGACTGCATACACCATCGTACTGCTGTTGATGAGGAATCATCTATTTGTTTGGAGTGTCTTTTCTCCAAAGTAAGTCTTCAATTGAACCTAAAGCGTGCTACCATCATTATACTAGTAGGATGTGCATGTAGGAATTGGCATTTAGTTGCATTGGGCAAGGGGTTGCTATAATTCCATGATTCTAACTAAAATTCCATCTACCCTCCTCTCTCTCCCTTTTCTTTTCCGTCTGGAATTCTGTTCATCAAGTATTTCCTTTTTATGTTGTCCTTTTATTTATTTTTTATGATTCAATAGTTACAACTTACATCAATGGGGGAGTGGAGATTTAAACCCTGGACATCTCTATTGGAAACACTAGAAAGTGCAAGCTACAAGGCTCTTGGCTGCTTGTATGTTGTCTAAGTTAGCAATTTCCATACATTATTGTAACTTATTGTGTGCGTTATTCTTTCAGGTACCTCTATGTCTGTGCAACAACATTATGCGTCTATATAGGTGTGTCTTTTGTGGCTGCAACTGTGATTTATTCATATTTGGTGCTGGCCCTCCGGAAAAGGATACAGGGCTTCTCTAGTATTGACACAAGATAGAACTCACCAAGAAACCCAATTTTGATTCTTATAACCAATGCACAACTATTTCTTTTCCTTTTTCTTTGTTTTGATTCATTGAAAGAAAAAATTATTTGAACAGTGAAGCTAGTTGGAATGATATTATGAGGTATTTAAGAAATATTACTATGTTATTTTAGTCATTTCTCTCGTTATGACCCAATGCACCATGTCAATTGGTATAAATAAGATCACACAAAGTAGACAAGGATGGCCTATGATTGAAAAATGGAGAAAAGAAAATATTAAATGTGAGTTTGGTTAGAGATGGGGGTAGAACTATAACCAAGGGTGTGGGGACTATGCCCCCAAATTTGTTTGTTTTTTTTTTTTTTTAAAAATCCTTTATAATATTTATAACTATTAAACATTTTTTAAGATATAGCCTACAAAATAGGAGTTGGCCCTTTGTTGATGCCCATTTTTTGACAAAGGGCCCAACAGCAGAAGAAGCCCAACAATAGAGAAGGTGAGAAGGAAATAAGGGGCAAAGTGGTAAAGAAATAAGGAAACAAACCCAATGGGTTGAAGCAGTAGGATTGATGGCCAGCAGGCCCACGAAAATAAAAAGAGATAAAGAAGAAGTAAATGGGCCGAGGAAGCCCAATGAATGAAGTAGTAAGCCCATGGGAATAAAAAGAGGTAAAGAGGAGGTAAAGAGGAAGTAAATGGGTTGGGGAAGCCTAGTGAATGAATTGGTAAACTTAATGGGCTGGCCTAATGGCTAATAAGCTCAAAAGGGTAATAAGAGGTAAAGATGTAGTAAATGGGATGAGGAAGCCCAAAGAATTTAGGAAAAAACCCATAGGAGTAAAAGAGGTAAAAAAGAAGCAAATGAGCCAAGGAAACCCAAGGAATAAAGTAGTAAAATGGGCTGGCACGATAGGAATGTTGGCTAACAAGCCCAAAAGAGGTAAAGATGTGAAAAGTGGGCTAAGGAAGCCTTGAGCAAAAGATTGATGAAGAAATGGGCTAACATGGCAGGAACATCAGCCCGCAAGCCCACGGGGTAATAAGAAATAAAGAGAGAGGTAAGGTTATAGCAGACACAATGAAGTGATATGACAGGATTACTGGCCAAAAGGCCCATGGTCATAGAGAAGAAAAGCACAGGCTAAGCAGGAAGATGAAGGCTTTTGCCCAAGTGATACCCAATCCAAGAAGGGATGAAAGGAAGAAAATATGAGCCCAAAAGCCCATACATCCTTCACGCCACAAAAGATAAATATCAACTAGTACGCACAGAAGAATCTAACAAACGCAAAGGTAGTAGAAATGATGTGAAGGCCAGAAAGAAACAAATTCAGATGGAGTGGAGCATGTACAAAGGGTCAGGGCACCACCTCCTTGTACCCAGCCAATACATGGGAGGTGGGCCACGGGTCAAGGTTTTCAAAGGGTGTGGTTTGGCGATGGGGAGAAAATGGGGTCTATTTTGGGGTTCTTGCTTAAGCTTCTTTGGGAGAAATGTCCTGCTGGGATGATATCTCACCCAAAAGAGGTAAGTATGGGCTGAGACCACTTGATGCATGCCATCGAGGTAGGTGATGAGGTAGCTTAATCCTTATCCAGATGAGTGAAACAAAATCAGAGAGAGGTAAGAAACAAGACAAGTAATTTTGTCTAGGAATGGAGAGATGCAACCAACACACTCTGAGTAGAGGTAGTGGCTGGGAAGCCGGTAGGCTAGTGGGTAGTCTTGGAGGGATACCCATAAGGAGCCAAAAGCAGTTGAGGGACAAAAATGGTAAATCCTACAATGGCAGATGGTATAAAAAGGGGGTAGCTATGAACAGTGAAATGGGGACAAATGGAGGAGAGATAGAAAGAAAGGAGAGAATAGAAAACAAAAGAATACACAGAAAAACTAGAGAGAAAAGAAATAAAGAATGGAAAGAAAACTAGAGAAGGTAAATGAATGGTAGGAATAAAGGCATGCATCAACAGGCTATCTTTTCTCTCCTTTTTGACAAACCCACTCTATGAAGATTAAGAATCGAAGCTCAAACCATTTAGGCCCTTTCTCTAAAGTGTGTAACTTCTATGGCAGGAGCTTTTCTTGAGGTTACTCACGTTGGAGATTGGTTCCCTTCTTGGGTCTGCTTCTGCTGAAAAGTTTAGCCTATTGTTTGGTAGATAAACTTTTTCCTTTTTCTCTACTATTCGTACTTGTTGAGTGAGTTATTGAGTTATTTACCTTTTCTACTATAGTATTATCTCTTTTTGCTGTATCATTCTATTGTAACTCTATTAACCAATTTCTCGGCGTTAGTTTTATTTATTCCATTTAGCATTGTAGTTACCCTGCTGTACTGTATTCTTGCCATAACATTTGTAACAGTTATTCCTGCTGTGGCCACGCCATACGCTCAGCCCACAGTGCTCATGCTAGGACGTGTCTACATTGGGTTGGCTCACCTTGGGCATAAGATGGCTTGAAGCGTAGCCCCAGTAAGGCCAGTCCCAACTCTTTTACCTCAGACTAACGGGCCACAGTGTCGCAGGAGGGGTTGAGGCCCAACAACGCAAAAAAGGCCCACCACATTTAAATTGACGACTTCACTAGGGAGTTGGGAGAAAGACAGGGAAAGCAAGCTAATCCCTCACAAGTTATGCCCCTAAGATTGAAGACAATGCGAAATATGAGTGCCGTGCCATCGTAGGCAGAGTCAAGGCCAGCCACACCACACCAGCCCAACCAAGCAAAGGGTGATAATGGAGTGGGGACTAGGCCATAACAGCAGCAAAGGAATCCCGTTGACAATGCTAACTTCTTCATTGAAGTATTGCAGTCCGTACAGCATTCCTAGCAGCAGCTGATGAAGGAAATACGCTAGCTAAAGGTGGACAAAACAAAGGAAAAGGGGAGCCAACATGACCCCGAGCATGTAGCAGACAAGGAAGAGACTCTTGTGGATGGTGGCCCGCAGAACGCAGAACAACGTTTCGTCACGATGGTTGATGTAGCAGCACTATTAGAGCAAGAAAAGGCCAAGGTGCCTAAGGAAAGATTCTACTCACGAAGACCTCCTTACTCATTGAGGATACTTAGCAAGCCCTATCCCGATAGATACGAGCTGCGAACCTTCGCATAGTATGATGGCAGAAGGGAAAGCATTATTGAACATGTAAGCAAGTTTATTGACACCCTTGGTTCCTACGCAGCAGATGAGGACCTTTGTTTCCGAAAGTTTTCAAAGTCCTTATGTGATCGGGCATATACCTGGTACATTGGCTTGAAGCCAGGATCAATCCCAATGTGGGATGATATGGTAGATGTGTTTTGCACCAAGTATTTCCACGGAGAAGAAACGGTGACACATGCAACTTTGCAAGGTACTAAATAGAGAAGCGGCAAAGGCCTCACGGAGTATATCAAGAGGTTTAGGGAGATAACCCTTGATTGCTATGACCATTGTGAAGAGAAGACGTTGGTGGAAATGTGTATGAGCAATATGATCATGGAATATAAAGTTGTTTTGAAAAACTTAAAAATCTCACAGTTAGCCTAGCTGCTATAAATGGCTAGAAAGACGGCCCAATCAATCAGGCCTAGCTCTGACAAGCACAAAGAGCGGAGGTCCACACCGCAAGCCATGACAGTGTCCACCGGTGAGAAGAAAAGGAAGTTAGAAGGAAGGGAGTACGAGAGCCCTCCTCCAATACCATGCACACCAAAGGAGCTGGATGTGCTCCTAGACAAATGGATTGCAGACGTGGTTTTCAAACCCAATCATGTTTCCAAAGAGCCCACTGAAGAAGAACGGAGGGACCTACGTTTCTGCCGCCTGCATAATTATCTGCAGCACGCTACAACAGAATGTTGGGCACTTCACAAACTGGTACATCGCAGGATCAAAAAAGGAACCCTTGAATTGTCCCAACTAGAGGTACAAAGGAACCTACTCCCCAATCATAAAGGGAAGGGGGTAGCAGTAGTTGTTATTTGTGCAAATTCAGGTAAGGACAAAGAGGAAAGACTGGCACTGCCTGCCGTAGCCATCACAACCTTGCAGAAAAGCTCTCGGTTCAAGAACTTGTTTGACCAACTGGAGCTCATAGCAAATGAATGAAGGATGGCCACGGAGGCTTTAGTAAGCATTGCTTCAGGAGCAGGAGTATAATGCCTTACCGTAGAAGCCTAGATTGACAGGGTCTTCTTGCAAGACACTAATGAGATCACTTTCAGTGATGAAGACATTGGGGTGGGATACTCAAACCACAGAAGGCCCCTTTACTTAGCGGCCTCCATAACTCAAATTCCCATTAAGAGAGCCCTAGTTGACACGGGCGCTTTAGTAAATCTCATCCCACTCAGCACATTGCAAGCAGTTGGAATACCAGAAAGCAAGATTCAAGGATGCCCAATAGAAGTGATGGGGTTTAGAGGAAGAGGCGAGTACACAATAGGACACATACAACTATGGCTGGAGGTGGGGCTAATAGCCTCCTTAACTCGATTCCATGTGGTGAAGACAGAAGTTTCCTATCATATACTACTAGGAAGGCCATGGCTACACAAGCATCGCCTCATTCCATCCACCTATCACTAATGTGTGAAAGGGAGATTGAATGGTAGGATGATATAGATAGCAGCAAACCCATCCCCATTCGAGCAGGCAGAGGCCCATTTGGTCGAGACTATGTTCTACGACGAATGGGCACCATTTGGAGAAAGTTCATTATCTAAGCCAACTGGCACTTTCGTCCCCAATTGGGAGGACATTCAAGACGTAGAACCTGATTTGAGGGAATTGTTGATGCGAAAAAGAAAAAGGAAAGAAGCACCAACTTCGGAGCAAGGCAGTATGCCGCGATGCGTCAGGGTTTGAACGCCTGATGGCAGGATAATATACAAATTATGAAGGTGCGCGGCCCAAGAAGGTTTGGGAGAAGAAAGTGACACAGAAAGTGAAAAGAAGATTGCGGCAGAAAAAGAAGTACAAGTAATGGTGGAAGAAAAGCTGGAAGAAATCAACCTAGGCACAGACCCACAGAAGCCAAGACCAATTTCAATAAGTTCAAAGTTGCAGGGAGAGGAAAAGACAGAATTAATCCTGCAGTTGAAGGAGTTCAGAGACATTTTTGCATGGGATTACAGCGAAATGCCTGGGCTGGACCTAGGGTTGGTGGTACACATGCTCAATGTGGATCCTGGTGCCAAGCCAATAGCCTAGCCAGCCAAGGTGTTCCACATTGAAATAGAAGAGCAAATAGTAAAGGAAGTACGAAAATTATTAGCGGCTGGGTTCATCAAACCAATTTAACACCCACGGTGGCTGTCCAACATTATACCTGTGAAAAAGAAGAACGGGTAGATACGATGTTGCATCGATTTTAGAAATCTTAATCGAGTCTGTCCTAAAGACGAATTCTCGTTGCCCAACATGGACTTGCTGATAGATTCTGCCGTAGGGAATGCCATGTTCTCTTTTATGGATAGATTCAGCGGATTCAACAGGTGCAATTTATTAGCGTACCATGATTGCCATATTCCACGCATGATGCATTGAGAAATGGAGGATTATGTGGACGACATAGTAGTGAAGTCGAGAAGGCGGGAAGATCATGTCAAGGTTCTAAGAAAGGTGTTCGAAAGATGCAGGCTTTTCAAGCTAAGGATGAACCCGTTGAAGTGCGCATTTGGAGTATTTGCTGGGAAATTTCTGGGATTTTTGGTCCACAGCAGAGGGATAGATGTAGATTAGGCCAAAGCAGTGGCAATAGCAACTATGAAGCCACTAGCCACGGTTAAAAAGTTGAAAAGTTTTCTAGGCAAAGTCTCTTACATTAGGAGGTTTATCCCTGGTCTAGCATCGATTACTTCAGCTTTTACGAAGTTATTAAAGAAGGGGAAAAGTTTTGAGTAGGGGGATGTACAACATAAAGCTTTTCAAAAGCTACAACAGATTATGATGAACCTCCCCACAATGCAAGCTCCAGTCCGTAGAAAACCATTGTTGCTTTGCTTAGCCTCAAGATCGTTTGCCATCGGGGCTCTGATAGCTTAGGAGGATGGAAGTGGTGTTGAGAAGCCAATCTTTTACATAAGCTATGCCTTAAGGGATGCTGAGACGCATTATCCCAGGGCAGAAAGGGTATGCTTGGCAATCGTCTATGCATCGCAAAGGCTACGCCATTACTTTTTGGCCTATGAAGTAAATCTGATGACGAAGTCTCATGCGATCAAAGTGCTTCTTCGACAACCCATTTTGTTCGGCAAAATATCTCAATGGTTGTTACAGTTATCACAGTATGAGTTGAAAGCGGAAACACCCAAAATGGTAAAGAGCCAGACCATAGCAGATTTGTTGGCCCAATTTCTTGGAGAAGAGGAATTTCCGCTAGATGATGAGGTACCGGGAGAATTAGCCATGACAAAATTGGCCGAAGAACAGTGGATCATGAAGTTCGATGGCTTCTCTACAACAAACTCAGGAGGCATAAGACCGATCCTTTATCACAATGGTGAAGAGACCTTGGCACTCTCATTCAAGTTAGAATTTCTATGTTCAAACAATATAGCGGAATACGAGGCTTACCTGATGGGGTTGGCAACGGCCCTCGAGAGAGGGGGATCAAACACCTGAGGGTGATGGGTGACTCCAATTTGGTGGTTTGCTAGGCTAAAGGGAGCTTTTCTTTAAAAGAACCAAGTTTGGCCCCGTACAGGACGTTAACCCAAAGGATGGAGGAAAAGTTTTGTACATTTGAGATAAAGCACGCTCAGAGGGGGCGAGAACCGGTACGCGGATGCATTGGCCACGTTGGGCTCACAAATAGCCTTTGAAGGTGGCAGTGCTAGAGTTGAGGCTAACAAGTGAAGGGAATCCATAATTGAAATACTCTAGGAAAGGTTTCCAGAACGGGAGGAATACAAAGAAGATTGGAGGGCTCCTATCAGGGAAGCCCTGTTGAAGGAAGAAGACGTGGCAAAATTGAAGACAGTAAAAGACTATGTTCTGATGAAAGGAGAGCTGTACTGTAAAATGCCAGGAGGAATTTTATCGAGATGTGTGGGGTACGAGGAGACCTAGAGAAAGCTAGAGGAAGTGCACAGTAGAACTTGTGGGTTTTGCAGGGAGGTTAGCTTATACCGAAGGTTGCAAAGAGCGGGTTTCTATTGGCCAAATATGAGTAAGGACGCAGACCTAATCCAAACTCGATGTGAAGCCTGCCATCTAGCCATAGACAGGGAAGAGAGTTATGTCGTGTTTATCACGAAGGATTGGAGAAGCCCATTCATGGGATACTTAATAGAAGGTGTCCTGCCGTAGAAGCATGGAGAAATGTATAAACTCAGGAAGTTGGCAACCCGTTACTTCCTTCATGAAGGAATTCTTTTTAAGAAGGGATACGATGGAGACCCATTACGATGTTTGGGGCCAGAAGAGGCTAGCGAGATGTTGAAGGAGGTACACGCAGGAGAATGCAGAGAGCACCAGGAAAGGAAGAAGCTATACCTATGTATATTACAGATGGGCTACTATTGGCCCACTATGAGGAGGGATGCAACAAAATTTATAAGGAAGTGCCATGGCTGCCAAGTGCAAGCTAATTTGATCCATACCCATCCGCAAAGCTTACAGACCATGGTCATCACATGGTCATTCCACACCTGGGAGATTGATTTGGTGGGACTAGTCAATTCACATTCCAATGGGTACATATGGATCATTGTGGTCACAGAGTATTTCACAAAGTGGGCAGAGACAATACCACTCCACAAAGCCACTAGAGGAGTTGTAGCAAACTTCATTAAAGAAAACATAATTGTTCGATTTGGAGTACCCCACAGAATCATAATTGACAATTGTATGCCTTTTGTAAACAAGGAGGATGCTGGAATTCTACCAAGTGAAGCATTACCAGTCATCACCTTATTACTGGCAGGGGAATGAGCATGCAGAAGCAACAAACAAAACCCTCATTAAGATCATCAGCAAAATGAGTTAGGAATACAGCAGAGGTTGGGTGACACATCTGCCAGATGCACTATGGGCTTACCGAAGCTCACCTAAATTTGCAACAGGATTCTCCCCCTTCTCCTTAGTATATAAGACAGAAGTGGTAAGCCCAGTGGAAGTAATGATACCATCCCTGAGGGTTATGCAGATGTGAAAGAAGGAAAAGGAGAAGGAAGTTTTTACAGCGGAAAGGTGTGAGGACCTGGAAGGGTTAGATGAGAAGAGGGAGGAAGCTTAAGAGTGTAGCCGTAGATACAGGTAAAGAATGACCGAAACTTATGGCAAGACAATTAAAGAAAGAATGTTTACAGAAGGAAAACTCGTGTTGAGAACAGTAGACCATGTCAGGTGAGGTATGGCAGGACCATATAAATTCTCACCGAAATGGGAAAGACCCTTCGTGGTAAAGGAAGTGCATGCAAGTGAGTATTATTGCCTAGCCTAGATGGATGGAAAAGATTTGATGGACCCCATTAATGGCAAGTGGTTGAAACGTTATTATGCGTAGGGAAATATTATGTAATCATTCCTTTTCTTTCTTGTTTTTTCTTTTTCCTCCAAGTGACCACCCTTGCGAGGGATATAGTGTCACGAGAAAGCATTGTAGCGTGTTTTACTTGTAACTCATATTTAAAAGCAAAAAGCAGAAAATAATGAAGATCATGCATGAAGTATTAGCAGAAATATACTGTATCATAAAGCATAATAATAGTTATAGCAGATGTAGCATAATAGATTACAAGCCCAAAATGTATAAGTCATACTAGACTTATCAAATAAGTCATAAGTACTGGAGAAATAAAGTGTACTGTGGAGAGAAGAGAGGAAAGAAATAAACACAAGAGAAGGAAATAAAGCTACATCATCATAAGAGATAAACATCTAAGTGATTAGAGGCCTAAAATAAGAGTCTGGTCCTTGAAGTGGCTAGAGCCAGTGACACCGAAAAGAAGACGCTCACGATGTGCCTCTAAGTCTGCCACCTCCTTCTTCAGATTCTCATTGCGAGTGTCAATGGCGTCCACAACAGGCTAGATCTTCCTCATGAAGAAGGCTCGAGAAATCTCTCATAAATGGTCCAGCAAAAACACCATAGCAAACCTAACACGAATCAACTCTTGAACCGCAGCCTTCCATTGAAGGATCCTTTCAGTAGAAACCGTGTCAATGAAGTTATGCTCAATGTCGTTCATCACACATCCCAACAACTTAAGGAAGTGCTCCCATGCAGAACAACTAAAGGGGAATCCCTACATAAAGTCCCCGCGGCTGCTTTAGATGGCCTCCAAGCGTATAATGCACTCCTTAGGTACCCGAAAGCCATAGAAGTCAACATAAGGAGATCCAGCACCCTAGAAGTTTGCTAGGTTGAGGTCATTGGTCTTGGCCTGCTCAAAACGGACAAAGAAGGCAGCGGCCTCATTCACAGGATCAGGAACAGTGGCAAAACTACTACCAATCTCAAATCGAGAGGTCGGAGCCACCTCGGCGGGAGATGGACCTGAAAGAGAATATAAGGTAGAGTATAAGCCCCTAAGGAGAAAATGAATAAACGAGATGGGTGCAATGACACAAATTCTGATCGAAGATGGTATGAAGGTAGGGAAATTACCAGGACTAGCAGGAATGGGGGTTGAGGGTATTGTAGGAATGGGGGCTGTAAGCATTGTAGGACCTGCTGTAGCCTTGGACTCCTCAGGCATGTCCGTGACTGTGTGGTAAGAACAACATGCAGAGTAAGTAAAAGGATGCGCTAAGAAATGGCAGGAAGAAAAAGAAGAAGAAGACATAGTAGAGATAAAGGATACATACCCATAGCCTTGGCCCTCTGCTCATCATTGTTACTAGCCTCATCAGAATCAGAAACCCGTGTCCTCATGTCGGGCTCATCGTCAGAATCTTCAAGGACCTCCTTAGACCCCTTATCGGAAGACAAGTCTGTGTCCGGCCCTCGGGTGGCAGAACTGGGGATAGAGGACGGGGTGACAACCAAGGAAGAGCCATCCTTCATGACCTGGGAGAGGGCAATGAAAAGATCGATGGTAGATATGACTGGAGGAGTAGCAGGAGAGGTGCTCTCGGTCTAGGACACCCTTGCAGGAGTGACTCCCTTTTGGGGAGTAGGGATCTCAGTAGGAATAGGAACGGATTCCCCAATAACAACCCTCTCAGCCTGGGTACTTTCCTCGGCAGAAACAGGCTCGGATGAAGGGATTGAAACTTTAGTAGGAGCTCCTTGTGTAGTAGTAGCAGAGGTAGAAGCCATGGGCTCGGCCATGGCATCTATTCCATCAAAGAAGTCCTCCATAGGTGCACCAGCAGTGGTAGGAGCCTCCTTGCTCGTAGGATGATAAACAAAAATCGGCTTAGGATCAACCTAAGGAAATGATGTTAAAGCGAGAAAGAAGATGAACAAGCATGCATAAAAAGAAGAAGAAGACATATGATAATATACGACAATGATAAGAAACAGGGATACATGCACGAATAAGGAAGGGAAAGGAATGTAACCTTGGGCTCATCGAGTAGTATAGGGCGAGTGGTTGAAATATCCTCCTTGTACTTAGACTGCCAAGTAAGGAGAGAACACGTGCACAAAGTTAGCTGCAAGAAAGCCTATAAATAACTAAAGTAAAGAAGGAGCAAAGTTTAGAAATAACATACTCTCCTTTCGGCAGTGGCAAATGGGGTTGGTGGAGATGTCTTCCTCTTGCTACCATGGGTCCTGCTAGAAGGAGGAGCATCCACGGATGACTTTGGTGTAGGAGGCTTAGGTTTGATTGCAGTAGAACGTCTGCTGGAATAGGTACGAGCAGAAGGATGGGGAGAGCTCTTAAGGACTATATTGCCGATAGGGGGAAGGCTTCCCTTATATGGGATGATATCAGAACAAGTCTTAGAAGAATCATCACTTTTTTTGGTGGACTTAGGCTTGGCGGTCTAAGACACCGAGCCCTTCTTTGTAGGCACAGGAAGGTTCACCACCTTCGTTTTCTTCTCCCAACCAGGAGGAAATTCACCAGCATACCAATACCACCCCTTCTCATTCTCCTGCCAATCGAATATGGCCGACCTACTCTGCTTTCTAGCATATGCCACCACGGACTTAGTGGGAAGTAATAGTAATGGGTTCACAAAAATGATGGCATGTAGACCCCTAGGAGGGACAAGAGAGAACCCATGGCCACCCAACAACTCCTGGCCAAAGGAAATCATCACGGCCTGCTAGTACCCGTGCATCTGAGCAGTGCAAAGACTTTCTCTCTAGGAACTTGAAATAGTGACTGCTCCAAAACTCAAAGGCACTAGGGCGCAAGAAAGGGCGGACCGAAGTAATAAACTCCAAGATCACAGTAAAATCATCGGGTATGTTCTGATCGAGCCCAAACTGTCTCCTCACTCTATGGGCAGAATAATGAACATAACGGACGCCCTCATCAGCCAGATAAGACAACCACCCAGCATTGGTGGTTGCCAAATATGTAATTCCCCTCTTATTAAAGGCAGTTAACGGGGTGGTGGTCCCAGCAGTGGCCATGAAAGGGCTCATCGCTGAATTAGCACAAGTAAATCCACTGCTCAAGTCCCTATAAGCCCTTCATGAAAAACCAACCCCTTTATCAAAGAACTCCACAGCAGGATGTCCAAACGGCTTCAACCCAGCCCAATGATAGGCTAACGGGAAATTAGTGACAAAGCGACCACAGAAATTAGTAATCACATTAAGGCAAGACTGGTACTTCTCCTTGGTATGGCAGACTGGCTTGCACTTAGCCAAATTCCTGGCACAACGCACCCATAATAGATGCTGCAATACGGTACTATAGGTAGAAGAAGTAACTATGTGGCAGGAACCTGCCTGCCTCTCATCATTTTGCAAAATGCTCAATTGAATGTACAGATGACCCAGAAACATAGGGGCGAATGACAAACTCACTCCAGCATAAATCTTTATGGCTAAACAAAAGTAAAGGGGTTTTACAGCGTAATGTGGATGCGAACTAAAAACAAACTTACAAAGCCAAAATGTGACTAAGGCGGCACAGCGGATGGCGGTAGAAGCCTTTGAGAAAGCCCCAACCTAATGAGACAACTTCGCATTCCCGCTTATCCCTTTCTTCAACTCGGTCTCCACGACCTCCTCCTTGATGGAAAGCTCGATGTTGTTTGGGTCTGTGTCACCAAGGATGGGTAGCAAAAGTTGATTGTCCATGTCCTCTAAAGTCACGATGATCTCACCACAAGAAAGGAAGAAGGTATGGGTGGTGCTACACCACCGATGGATAAAGTGGCGGAGATTGAACAAATCTCGATAGTTAGACAAACACCGGGAGGAAACGATGGCCTTCAATACACCGGCCTGTTGTAACGCCGCCATAAAACCCACATCGGACAACTTCATGTCCACCCACTCTTTCCAACCCAATGACGTACCTGACCCAAATTCAAAGAGAATGGGCACTGGTAGTGAGGTCCCTTGGCGGATGTCGAGGTCGAGAATAGAGGAAGCCAAAGAGACTTCGGAATCATGACGGCAAAGAGAAAGCCATTCACGGCCTGGCGGAGGAGGTGAATAGTCATTGGACACCTGTAGATACCCTATTTTACAACTGGCATTTAACTAACCGGTAAATCCTCAGATTTGTGATACAAAACAAATCTTGATGCTCTAACGATCATAATGGTATGTCATAGGTTTTGATCGGACCACCTGATCAAAAGTTATCATACAAATAATTTTCAATGATCATGGCTTGCCTACACGATAGGCCTGATCACGTCCTATTCTAAACACTTAATTTTGATTGGTTCTCACAAGAATTAATTTAAAATTAAGGCGTAAATGCACTTTTAGTCCCTACATTTTGAACTTTTTCCATTTTGGTCCTTACATTTTATTTTTTCCACTTTTAGTCCCTAAAACCAATTAGCGCGTCTCATTTTAGTCCTTTCCGGCATCTAACTAGCGGAAAAGGTTGACGTGGCAGCCGGAGCGAATAAAAAAATAATATAAAATGCCAGTCAACATTTAATTTTTTTAAAAATAATTTATAAATTTTAACTAAATAAAAAAATTAAAAACAGAATTAAAAACAAGAACACAAAGAGCACAAAAAAAACCCAGAACCAAACACAAACTCAAATTTAAAAACACAAAAAAGAAGCAGAAGAAGGAATTCAAAATCCCAAAATGGCAGAACACACAAGAGCACAAACCTAAAAAAATCATACAAACCCAGAAATCGAACACAGAAAAATCATAAAAGAATATTGTAAGAAAACTTGATTGCTTAACACAAACCCAGCTCAACCACAAACCCAGAACCAACCCAGAACCAAACACAAACCCAGCTCAATCCCTCTGTTTTGCCTTTTAACCTCCACATCTCATTTTTGTGGATCAAGCGCCGTTCAAGATCTACATACCCAGAAATTTGAACCCACAAACCCACTGATCTCTAACTCGAACACGCATTGATCTCCACCATCCTCTAGATCCCACCATTTCGCCACAAACCCATAAGCCCACTTATCTACAACTCAAAAACCCACTCATCGGAATCACAACCCACAAACCCACCAATCTGCCATAAATCCACAAACCCAGATCTCCAACTCGAAAACCCACTCATCGGAATCACAATCCACAAACCCACCATCGGAATACATGACCATCTATCTCAATCTCAACCTCAACCGTGATCTCCACCACTGAGCAGAGAGATAGAGAGATGAAAGAGAAAGACCCATCGATTTGACAGAGACCCACTGATCTGAGAGAGAAAAACACCAATTTAAGAGAGAAAGACATCGATCTGTGAGATAGAATCTAGAGAGGATGAGCTTGAGCCATTTAGGTATGAGTTTGAGCGAATCGAGAGATATAGAAAAGAGGGTCGGTCAGAGAAAGAAAAGAAAAAACCACCGCCGATTGTGGTGGTGGCGGTGGTGATAAGTGAAGGAGGCCAGCCATAAAGTTTGATAGATATTTGTGAGAGTTTTGGAAGAGAAAGAGAGAGAGAGGAAGGTTTGAGAATGTTTTGGAAGGGTTGGTTCTGGGTTTGTGTTTGAGCTGGGTTTGGAAGAGAGAGAGAGAGAGAGAGAGAGAGAGAGAGAGAGAGAGAGAGAGAGACGAAGGTTTGAGAATGTATGATTTTTTTGGGTCTATGCTCCTGTGTTCTGCCATTTTGGGATTTTGAATTCCTTCTTCTTCTTCTTTTTTGTGTTTTTAAATTTGAGTTTGTGTTTGGTTCTGGGTTTTTTTTGTGTTCTTTGTGTTCTTGTTTTTAATTCTGTTTTTAATTTTTTTATTTAGTTAAAATTTATAAATTATTTTTAAAAAAATTAAATGTTGACTGGCATTTTATATTATTTTTTTATTCGCTCCGGCTGCCACGTCAGCCTTTTCCGCTAGTTAGATGCCGGAAAGGACTAAAATGAGACGCGCTAATTGGTTTTAGGGACTAAAAGTGGAAAAAATAAAATATAAGGACCAAAATGGAAAAAGTTCAAAATGTAGGGACTAAAAGTGCATTTACGCCTAAAATTAATCAAGTGTGATTTTTGATTGGATTTCATTTTTTTTCATTTTTTTTAAAGAAAATGTTTTTCTTTATGGCATCTTATTTGCTCTTAAAAAAAAAAAATTGGAGATATGATCCCTGAAAAATTCAAAAAATAAAATAAAAAAATGCTCAGAAAACGTCATTATCTTCAGCAGCAACTTGAATCGCATTTTTGGCCTGGAAAACATTGAAATTTGGATTTCTCTATTTCTATAAAAGTTATAGAAAATTGAATTTCCTTTCAAAAAACATCAATTCCGAATCAATTGGAATTTTGAGCAACAAGTTATGGCAAA
The DNA here is from genome assembly GCA_028535165.1 of Quercus tomentella. Lineage (NCBI taxonomy): Eukaryota > Viridiplantae > Streptophyta > Magnoliopsida > Fagales > Fagaceae > Quercus > Quercus tomentella. The sequence goes on from JAPQVY010000001.1 coordinate 17,943,089, forward strand.
ATACGAAACAGATGCAGAAGATAACACAAACTCAGCATTATCTTCAATTTTCTCTCAAAATTTCAAATGGGGATCAGCAATAAATCTGTTCAAGCCTATCTAATAGACTTATCCTTTCCCTTTGCTTCAGAAGAAAGATTTTTGAAAAATAAATTGGATAAAGAAACAGATACATCCTGTGAAAAAATTCAAAAATGCTCAAAAGACGTTACTATTTTCAGCAGCAATTTGAAACACATTTTTGGCATGGATAATGTTGAAATTTGACTTTCTCTATTTCTGAAAAAGTTGTAGATAATTGAATTTCCTTTCAAAAAACACCCATCTTGAATCAATTGGAATTTTGAGCGGAAAATTAGAGCCAAAATACGAAGCAGGTGCAGCATCATTTCAAAATTTGAATGGAGATCAACACCAAATCCATTCCAGCTCATTTAAACAGGTTATCTCCTCCCTTAGCTTCAGAAGAAAGCTAATAACTTAGCTTTAAAGTTAAGCCATCCCTTCCCCTATAAATAAAGAAGACCTCTTCCATTTTCTGGACCCCGAATTCCCTCTAGAGAGCTAGTGAGAAAGCAAAAAAAAAGCTATTAAGCAACCATTGTTCTTACTTTGGTTGTAGTTGAGTATTTCCTTGCTTTCTCCCTAGCCCTTTAGGTGATCATTTCCCCTTTTAATTTATGCTGGTAAGTAGTTAACTTTTTTTATTCTTTATACATGCTAGAATAAATGCTTACAAATCATTATTCACTTCTTTTATGCTATGCTTGGATGAACATGCCTATGTCTTATTGGTTTTCTCTTACATGCTTAGATGAACATTTCTAGGCCAATACACAATTTTCTTTTGAATGCTTAGATGAGCACTTCTAGGCTAAAACACAACTTTCTCTTTAATACTTAGATGAACATGTCTAGGTAGTTGTTTTACATTTTTAAATGCTTGAACAAACATGTCAAAGTATTTTGATTTTGTCTAGATAAACATGTCTAGGGTTTTTCTTTTACTTCTCTTCATAATTGCTTGGATGATCAAATATGCTTAAAGGTTTTATTTTTATTTGCTTCTCTTTGCAATTACGTTGATGACAAATAACATGACAATTTTGTTTTCCCTCACATGCTTAGATGAACATGTCTAGGCTAGGGATTCTTTATTTATATTGATCTCTTGGATGAACATGCCATTGCCTTCATTTTTTGTTATCTAATAAGTTTTATTTATTTATTTATTTATTTTTTCTCTTTATGTCAAATTCCCCTAACATATATTTATTTACACTTCCTGCAAATCACATGTTTATATGACATATTCTTTGTATTTGTTTGACATGACATGACATTGGCCACCTTAACCTAGGAGACCGGTTTTACCGGGCGAGATGGGTGCTTAATCCCTTCCCATCTCGTAAATTAGCCTCCGAACCAAGATAAAGGGTTTTAGACTATACTTTTGTATATGCAGTTTTGCATTTTTTAGAATGTAACTAGGAAATAAAGCAATGTATTTTACTTTTCTTAGATTGTATCTAGGACAAAAAGCATTGTAATTTTTTTTTGTTACAAAATTTGATGTAAATTATCATATACATTAATACAACAGAAGTATTTTTCATTAAAGGTTTTCTTGTTTTTCCTTTTAAATTAAATAAGTGGCGACTCCATGTAAAACCCTCGATCTAGGGGGGAGCACATTTTACAACACCACGGGAAAGTGAATATAGGTATTATACCATGGGTCGATGAGAGGAGGACACTTACTATCCGGATCGTGACCCCCTTCCTCCTCCTTGAAATGGTCCGATTCGGAATGGGGAGCCTTTCCACCTACGGTCTTGGCGGGCAGATCATCGGTGGCAACCTTCTTCCCTTTACGACGGGAAGAACTCTCACCCTTCACCAGCGACATGGAAGATGGATTGAACGGAAAAGGTGATGGGAAGAGAAATTTTGGGAAGGTGAGACGGTGAAGGGAACGAGAAAGGAAAGATTGTGAGAAAGTGGGGAAAAGTATGAGGAAAAGAAAAATGAAAAGGCTGAGACAAAAAAAAGCGATGTGAAGGGAGGCAACTGGTTAGCCATCAAAAGAAGCATTGCATTAATGAAACAGAGGTTGTGTTTCAGGATAATTGCTAAACTGAGAAACTCGAAGAAACAAGTTTGTTCATGGCAGAAAAGGAAACAAGGCGGGGTCCACTGTTTAAAAAACCTGGAAAAAAAAAATTACATGAGCATTCGCATATGAATTGCAGGAGTAATCCACATGCTCAGGGGGCTGAATGTTGATGCCCATTTTTTGACAAAGGGCCCAATAGTAGAAGAATCCCAACAATAGAGAAGGTGAGAAGGAAATAAAGGGCAAAATGGTAAAGAAATAAGGAAACAAGCCCAGTGGGCTGAAGCAGCAGGATTGATGGCCAGCAGGCCCACGAAAATAAAAAGAGGTAAAGAAGAAGTAAGTGGGCCGAGGAAGCCTAAGGAATGAAGTAGTAAGACCATGAGAATAATAAGAGATAAAGAGGAAGTAAATGGGCCAGGGAAGCCCAAGGAATGAATTGGTAAACTTAATGGGCTAGCTTAATGGCCAATAAGCTTAAAAGGGTAATAAGAGGTAAAGATGTAGTAAATGGGCCGAGGAAGCCCACAAAATTTAGCAAAAATCCCATGGGAGTAAAAGAGGTAAAGAAGAAGTAAATGGGCCGAGGAAGCCTAAGGAATAAAGTAGTAAAATGGGCTGGCATGATAGGAATGTTGGCCAACAAGCCCAAAAGAGGAAAAAATGTGGAAAGTGGGCCAAGGAATCCTTGAGAAAAAGGTTGATAAAGAAATGGGCTGACATAGCAGGAACATCAACTTGCAAGCCCACGGGGTAATAAGAAATAAAAAGAGAGGTAAAGCTATAGCAGACACAATGAAGTGATATGGCAAGATCAAAACATCAACTAGTACGTACAGTAGAATCAAACAAACACAAAGGCAGCAGAAATGGTGTGAAGGCCAGAAAGAAACAAATTCAGACGGAGTGGAGCATGCATAAAGGGCCAGGACACCACCTACTTATACCTAGCCAATACATGAGAGGTGGGCCACGGGTTAAGGTTTTCAGAGGGTGTGGTTTGGTAGTGGGGAGAAAATGAGGTCTATTCTAGAGTTCCCACTCAAGCTTCTTTGGGAGAAATGTTTTGTTGGGATGACATCTATAAACGGACCCAGGTGGGGGCCTAAGGGGGCCCGGTCCCCCCCCCCCCCGGGAAAAAAAAAAAAAATTTAGTAGGTAAAATTAAAAAAAAAAAAAATACTTGGGCCCCCCTTACTTTGTAGCTTAGGCCCCCCTCCAAAAATCATGAACTATCCCTATCCTAGCCGGCCAGCTTAGGAGGCAATAGCCCATGTAAATCTTAAAAAAAAAAAAGTAAAAAAGAAAAAAAGAAGAAGAAAACCCAGCAGTCCAAAACCAAACGGAAAAAGTGAAAAACGAAGGAAAAAGAAAAGAAAAGAGAGAGGCGAGATAGAGAAAGTGAGAGGTGAGACTTAGAGAGTACTCAGAGTAGAGACCCATCTCGGCGATCTCGCTGCCCATTCCATGACGCCGCCACCACGTGAGAGAGACCCATCTCATTGCCCACATCACCACCCATCTCGCAAACCCGTCCTTATTAGCTGTCTCATACCCAAACGGGAAACGGCCACACTAACGCTGCCACGCGAGACTTATCTTGTCGCTGGTTGCTCGATTTGCCTAGCCCAGCTTCATTGCTCCAGCCTTCACAGTTTATAAGTATATAATCTATCATTTCCTTCAAAACCTAATATAGTGTATGTGAATCTCAGAATCTAACAATTTGTGCTTGTGGACTTGTGGTGTTTATGTTTTTACTGATGAGTGATGAACTGATGTTGGTGATTGTGAATTGAATTTGTGCTTGACTGCCTGTGGTGTTTGTTTTTTTTTTTTTTGGCTTTTTGGCTTTGTGACTCTCTGTCACTCTGTGTTTGTGACTCTCTCTCTCTTATATTATATAGATAAGAGAGAGAGAGAGAGAGAGAGAGAGAGAGAGAGAGAGAGAGAGAGTAGAGTTTGTAGAGAATAGAGAATATATTAGTGTAGTGTTTGACTGTTTTTTCTTTGTTGACTAGTAGTTGGGCAATAATAGGGACAAGTGATAGAAAAAAATGGTAAATTTAGGAAAAGTTTTTGTTGGTAGTGCAGAATAAATTTATAGTGTCGGTAGTGGGATTGGGTCAGTGTCAGAAATATGGAGACAAGACAAAGACAAAGAGATAAATAAAGGCAAAGACCAAAGACAAAAGAAAAAAACAAATCATATAATATAGAAAATTGTAACACAAATTTAAGAAAATAACAGTGATTCACTTGCGCCTATTGTTAACTCATAATGCTAAATTAGATAAATTTATAAATTAAAAAGAAGTGAGAAATACTAAATTTATAATTAAATGCATCATGCATATTACCTAGATTCTAGTATTTGTCCTTAGTTAGTAACAACAATCGTTTGTGAGATAATATATATGATTCTTATTTTATTTGTAGATCATGAAAAAATCAACTACAATGTTTGATTTTTTCAAAAGAAAAGATTCAAATTCTTTAGAAGTCAACATAGGATTGCCAACAACTAATGTTGTTATTCTAATTCCAGAAAATGTGGATGTTTCAATTCTAGAAAATATTCTTTCCCCAATTCCAAAAAATGTGGATGTTCCAATCCCAAAAAATATTCATTCCCCAATTCCAGAAAATGTCGATATCCCAATTCTGGAAAATAACCATATCTCTTAAACACAATTTCAAAAAGTTGATCTTGATTCTTTGGATTGTGATCTTGAAACATGCAAACAAATATGGGAATATCATGTTAATCAACATGATGAAATTCGATGGGCTTACATAAAAAATGGTCCTCACCAACCTCCATTAGAGACATACAAAAAAAGTGGAAAACACAATCGTAGCTTTCAAGCTTCTTGGTTTGAATATTATTCAACATGGCCTGAATATTCTCCTACGAAAGATGCAGGTTATTGTCTACCCTGTTTTGTCTTTCATAATCCAAATGGGGTTGTGGGATAAAATACATTCATTGTTGGTGGATTTAGAAATTAGAAAAAAGTTGGGGGCAAAAATTGTTATTTTCAAGGTCATATAGGAAGAGATCCTAACTTAGCTCATAGAGTTGCCAAGCAAATGTGTAAGGATTTGATGAACCAATGGCAGCATTTACAAAAGGTAGTTGATCATTTCACTACTGAATAAATTGCAAATAATCGGTTGCAACTGAAGGCCTCAATTTATATTGTCCGACATCTTGCCTTTCAAGCTATTTCGTTTAGAGGTCAAGATGAAAGCTTTAGTTCATCTAATCATGGGAACTTTCTTGAAGCATTGAACATTGTCACTTTTTGGAATGAGAAGGTTGCTGACATAATAGAAAAAGCTCCCAAAAATGCAACCTACACATCACCTAATATTCAAAAGGAAATTCTACATATTTACTTAGTTAAAGTGAAGAAGGCAATTCGGGAAGAAATTGGTGATGCAAAGTTTTGCATAATGGTTGATGAAGCTCGTGATGAGTCCATGAAAGAGCAAATGGCTGTGGTTTTTAGATATGTTGATAGAGAAGGCATTGTGAAAGAACGTTTTTTTGGACTTATTCACGTTGTTAACAGCGCAGCTTTGACTCTAAAGAAGGGGATATATTCTTTGTTATCTCAACATTGCTTAGATATACAAAATATTCGAGGGCAAAGATATGATGGAGCAAGCTACATGCGAGGTATGTGGAATGGATTATAAGCTTTGATTTTGAATGATTGCTCATATGCTTACAACATCCATTGTTTTGCACATCGCTTACAATTGGCATTAGTAAAAGCATCAAAACAAGTTGTCCCCATTAGTTGGTTTTTTCTTAAATTGCTTTTGGTGATCAAAACTGTTAATGCTTCATGCAAGCATAATGAGCAATTGAAAGTTGCCAATGCTAATGAAATAGCACGTTTGATTGATCTTGAAGAGCTTGAGACTAGAAGTGGACTTAATCAAATTGGCACTTTACAACGACCTGTAGAAATACGTTGGAGTTCACATTTTAGATTAGTTTCTAGCTTATTAGGGATGTTTACTTCAACTGTTGAAGTTTTACTAAATATAATTGATGATGCAAGTGATGGAGAACATCGGGTAGAAGTAGAGTCAACTTATGATGGTTTAACTTCATTTGAATTGGTCTTCATCTTGCATCTTGAGAAGGAAACTATGGAGATCACTGATAAACTTTGTCAAGCTTTGCAAAGCTAATCTCAAGACATTTTAAATATCATGCATTTAGTTTCATCTACTAAAACACTTATCCAAAAATTTAGAGATGATGGAGGGGATGGCTTACTCATCACTGTGATATCATTTTGTGAGAAGCATTGCATTGATGTCCTAGATATGAATGCTTGTTATGTTGGGAGGTGAGGTCGAGCTCGTAATCAGCAAGATAACATTACAATTGAGCATCATTATCGAGTATATATTTTTTATGCTGCAATAGATTCTCAACTACAGGAACTAAATCATCGGTTTAATGAAGATGCAATGGAGTTTGATAGGCCAAAAACGAATTGACCCCTTGTGATGAATTAATTGATTAATTAGCCAAGTTTATTAATTAATCAAATTATCATGCAAACGCGTGGTAGCACAAACAAATCACCAATTAAATTAAGTGCAGTGGAAAATAAATTGACACGGTGATTTGTTTACCAATGGGGAAAACCAACACGGCAAAAACTCCACTGGGTGATTTTAAGGTCACCACTCCCGAAATTTCACTATTATCATAACAAGCGGTTACAAGTAAAGGAATTCCAGTACCTTATACCAACCTATAGTTGAACCCTTACCCTAATACCCAATTGGACTTGTAGTGACAATCTCTCCCTGTAATGCACAGCTCCCAGTACATGACTAACCAATTGCGCGGATCCTAGTACGTGACTTTAATCACCAACTAGAGAAAGTTGTTAGCTGCAAAGTTCTTCAGTTCATCACACGATGAAGATCCAGAAGATGCTTGGTCACAAAACCCTACGGTGCACAAACACAGCAACTTCTTCACAAGAAAGATGAACTAGGGCAAAACTCTGTCTCTGGTCACAATTTGCTTGAACAAACTTTTCTCAACACTTGTGCAACTTGTGTCCTTGTTGACGGCCCTTAAAATAATCCTTTTATATGTCTAGGGTTGCGAGAAAAGAAAGCTCAAACATACAATCACGGATTAGAGTTAAAACAGAACTGAAAAATCTATTTCTCTTAAACCTCGACAGATACCCTATCTGTTGAACTGCTGTTGAGCCACGGGGCTGAACAGCTCTTCAAGGCTCGATAGATGACTAGCTGTTGAGCTTTAATGACAGACACTTTTCAGACTTGAATCTTCGACAGACTTGCATGGCTTCAACACTTGATCTTGAAACAAAGTTTCTTGAAGTATTAAACATATCCTAGATTTACCCAAATACAAGTAAAGTGTGTTTTGTCAAAGGATTAGCTAATTACATAAAATAGTGACATATGTTCCTAACAAGTGAATCACATATGTCCTAACAATCTCCTCCTTTGGCAATCTATGACAAAACCACAACAAACAAATTAACATATGAGAGAAGTCATAAATCACTCAACTCATACTCACTTGTTGAATACAATAAAATCTATCCTAACACAAACTCTTGAAAAATTTTGCAAGAAGAGAGTTTATGGCAAGTAGACTTTGACAACCTGTATTTCTGAAACACTTTAAACAAAACTCATCCAGGCATCTTTGTGTTAAACAGAAATATAAGATTGCATACAAGTATAAGAAACATGTGTATAAAGAGAGAAAAGAAACAACACATGTAAGGGTAGGTGAAAGAAACATACATCAACATATAAAGAGGATAAGTACAATGTATGTCAATAATGGTCACAAGACCTAAGGTACAAGATGAAAGTATCTCAAATAGAAAGAAAAGAAAAGATACATATAATCCTCACTAGATCCCTCAAAATATCAACACTCCCTCTAACAAAAATCTCCTATGCTAACCCTCCCCCTAAGTATGACTACTCTCATAACAAAGGATAAGAGTGTTAAGTAGACATCTCGTCAGAGTTGGAAGAGCTAGCATCTCCATCCTCACCATCATCATCGTCGTCGGAGTCGTCATCGTCCTCGGATGCCTCGGGTGCCTCGGTAGTAGGAGAGGGAGACTCCACAAAACCACCAAGGTGAGCCTGTCGTCTAGCAATACGGCCGACATGGGTGTTCACCTGATACAACTCAGTAGATAGTGTATCAAGGTAAGCATCCATGCGCTGAAGCTGCGCCATGATAGCGTCCAGAGTCACACCTCCCGCTGAAGAAAAGGGAGCGGAGGTGAATGGAGCTGAGGGAGTGGGAGGAGCTGCTGTACCAGACCGCCTCGATCGAAACTGCGCCTCGCTTCGTTTAACGGTAGCGTAGTCAATGGCACACATGACAGAGAAGTGGTCGGAAGAGGGAAAAGGAACAAAAAAATGACATATAATTTGCGTGATAGCCGAAGGGAAAATGAGCTTATCACGGGTAGCCGTATCCCTATACACATCTATAATAGAAAGAATAAAATGTGAAGGAAAATCTATAGTGAGGTGTTCTAACAAAGAAAGCAAAAATCGAGCACGAGGCTCTGTGATAGAGTTATAGTGAGAGAGTGGGTGCAAAACAAAAGTCATCACTATGTTCATAAATCTAAGCAAAGGCCTTACATGGTGTAAACTAACTATCACCCTAATCAGCGGGATGCTCACAAAAAGCAGAGATCATCTCGTCTTTGGACACAGTCCTCAGACGCTCACAACTGGGGTAGTCAGGATGTTCTACCCTCCGGACACAGAGCACATTGGATACCAACTTCGGTGTGACAACTATGCACGTACCTCGAACGCGAGTATGAAAGAGAGGTACTGAAGAATCAATTCCATGCATGTTGGAGTAAAACTCCTGGATTAGCACAGAAGGGCATGTGACCCGGACGTCACATAGTGACTCCCAACCCCGACTGTGAATAACATCAGGAAGGTCAGTGTCGGCAAAGTCCGCCAAAATGACTCGGCGTTCTGAATGAACACCTCGTCGAGAAAAGTTCTATGAGAAGTCCTTTCGGGCATCCTTATCACGGAATCGAATAGAAGAGGGGGTAGAATAAGAAGAAGACGATGCCTTGGAACGAAGATGGTTCCGGGACGGAGCAGATTTACGTTTCAGTGCCATTGACGCACTAACGTAAACAAGAGAGAGAAAGGGGGAAAGAAAGAGACAATCAGAAAAGCTCCAAACAGTTCAAATATACAAGAATATATATTTAATGTAAGGTACGTATGCATGAAAATGCATGAGCATGTGACATGCAAAGTAAAAAGCATCATGGGCTCAGTCCAAACCAAACCTACTAGCACACAATCAGTTTAACATGTATAACACACATCTAAATGCATGAAAGTATAGTTATAATGCATGTGGGATGCAATGTATGAGGTTCAAAGATCATTTAAACAAAAACTCATCCCAAAATTTCAATAAACACTCAATAATTTTGAAAAACCCCAAAACCTAGGTCTCAAAACATGTAATGCATGTAAATGAGAGAAAAGAAACTTACCAAGTGAAGAGAAAAACTTGAAAAAGCTTGAAAAACACTTGGGAATGAGGTTTGGAGTGAGAGAGAGTGTTTTGGGAGGTGAGAAGACAAGTTTGTCAAGAAAGAGATTGTAACGACCCAAGGAAAAGCGCTAGCCACATCTACGCAATACCTCAAAAGGACTAGTCACAATTGAGGCTCCTTGTAGTTGTTAATAAAGCCCAGATCTACCCAGTAAATATCCGATGTGGGACTTATCACACACCCACACACATCACACAATCAATCAAATTGGGGCATCACAATCTCCCTTACTTAAATCCCTAACGTTCTCGTTAGAGCCCATTTTGTGGGGTAGTGTCTCTGAGCCCACATGGGGTTACTGGGTCGGCTCTGATACCAACCTTAGGGTTTTTAACATCTTTCTTATCATGTTTAGGGAGTGCTCCTAAGATAGATTTACCTTTGTCTAAGTTCTCACTAGCTAATTCATTTTTAACAACATTATTCTCAATTTCAACATTATTAGCAGGAGGAACAAAGACAGTAGTACTAGTAGAAGCAATACTAGGAGAAGAGAAATCATACCCTAAACCGGTTCCATTAGAAGCAGATTTCTGAATGCTTAGCATCTCATCAAGCTTCGCACTTGAAGCCCTCTCTAATTGAGCTCTGACTTGAAACAGCTCCGCTTCAAGCTTCTTGGTCTTCTCAGCCAAGAAATTATTCTCGAACCTCAGTGCTCCAATAGTCTGATTAGCCTCATCAAACTTTGTGGAAAGCTCTTCACGATCAAGTTCCACATCACTGAGCTTCTTGGTGGTCAGCCTATAAAGTTTCTCGTGTTTCTCAGAAAGCTTGTATAGTTTCTCATAGGCTGTATGGATATCATCTTGATCATCTATCTTCTCGAACTTAGAATCCACTAATTCCTCTTCTTCGTCCACATCTTCAACAATCCCCTCAGTAGGATTGACAGTGGCAGTGAAGACATTTAATATTCCGTCATCCTCATTGTTGGAATCATCCTCAGGCTCAGTATCGCTCAAAGTAGCAGCAAGTGCCTTGCTCTTCCCAATGCTCTTGAGATATGTAGGACACTCTTGTTTCATGTGACCGAAGCCTTGACACCCAAAGCACTTAGGTCCTGAGGGAACAGTGTACTGACCGCCATCCCTAGCATCCTTCTTCCCTTTATCTTGGCTCTTGAACTGAGAAGAACTGGATTGCCTACGGTCCTTGTTGAAGCCCTTCCCATTGGCGTTCTTCATGAATTTCATGAATTTCTTGAATTGCCTGGTGATGTATGACTTCATCTTGAAATCTTCATCTTCTGAAGACTCATTCGTGTCACTGCTCTTGGCCTTCAGTGCCATGCTCTTGCCTTTACCCAACTTGCCAATTCTAGTTAACCCTAGCTCGTAGGTTTGCAGATTGCCAACCAGCTCTGTCAAAGGAATCTTGTCAATATCCTTTGATTCCTCGATTGTGGTGATCTTGGCATGGAATCTCTCGGGTAGAGATCTGAGCAGTTTCCTCACAATCTTGGGTTCAGGAATGGTTTCCCCAAGATTGAAGGTTGAGTTCACTATGTTCTTGAACTTGGCATAGAAGTCATCGAACGACTCATCCTCCTTCATCTTGATTTCTTCAAAGCTTGTAGTAAGCCTCTGAAATTTTGAATCTTTGACAGCCTTGGTTCCCTCATAGGTTGTCTGGAGAATGGTCCATGCCTCCTTAGAAGTTTCAGTAGAGGATATCTTCTTGAACTCCTCATTAGTGACTGCACTGAATAAAGCATTCAGTGCCCTGCTGTTGAAGTTTTCCGCCTTGATCTTGGCATCATCCTAATCGGCCGGTGCTTCCTTTAGCTTGGTCCAGCCAATCTCTACAGCTTGCCACACCTTCTTATCTAGAGACTACAAGAAAGCTCTCATGCGTACTTTCTAGTATGTATAGTTAGTACCATCAAATAAAGGAGGTATAATGAGAGACTGTCCTCTATCCATGACAAACAGGGGTCAATGGATCACACAACAAAGATTAAACCCTAATCAGAGTGTGCCTGCTCTGATACCACTTGATAGGCCAAAAACGAATTGACCCCTTGTGATGAATTAATTGATTTAATTAGCCAAGTTTATTAATTAATCAAATTATCATGCAAACGCGTGGTAGCACAAACAAATCACCAATTAAACTAAGTGCAGCGGAAAATAAATTGATACGGTGATTTGTTTACGAATGGGGAAAACCAACACGGCAAAATCCCCACTGAGTGATTTTAAGGTCACCACTCCCGAAATTCCACTATTATAACAACAAGCGGTTACAAGTAAAGGAATCCTAGTACCTTATACCAACCTACAGTTGAACCCTTACCCCAATACTCAATTGGACTTGTTCTGTAGTGATAATCTCTCCTTGTAATGCACGGCTCCCAGTACGTGACTAACCAATTACACGGATCCCAGTACGCGACTTCAATCACTAACTAGAGAAAGTTGTTAGCTGCAAAGTTCTTCAGTTCATCACACGATGAAGATCCAGAAGATGCTTGGTCACAAAACCCTACGGTGCACAAACACAGCAACTTCTTCACAAGAAAGATGAACTAGGGCAAAACTCTGTTTCTGGTCACAATTTGCTTGAACAAATTTTGCTTAACACTTGTGCAACTTGTGTCCTTGTTGACGGCCCTTAAAATAATCCTTTTATATATTTAGGGTTGTGAGAAAAGAAAGCCGAAACATACAATCACGGATTAGAGTTAAAATAGAACTGAAAAATCTGTTTCTCTTAAACCTCGATAGATACCCCATCTGTCGAGCTGCTGTCGAGCCACGGGGCTGAACAACTCTTCAAGGCTCGATAGATGGCTAGCTGTCGAGCTTTAATGACAGGCACTTTTCAGACTTGAATCTTGGACAGACTTGCATGGCTTCAACACTTGATCTTGAAACAAAGTTTCTTGAAATATTAAACACATCCTAGATCTACCCAAATACAAGTAAAGTGCGTTTTGTCAAAGGATCAACCAATTATATAAAATAGTGACATATGTTCCTAACAAGTGAATCACATATGTCCTAACAGAGTTACTTTGGCTTAGCTCAGTTTTAGAACCTCAAGAGGCATTAAAATCTTTCAGAAGTAGTGATCTTTGTTTGTTGGTAAAGAATTTCTATCCACGAGATTTCACAGATTATGACAAACAAGTGTTGGAGAAGGAGCTTTGTCATTTTGAGCATAATGTAGTCCAAGATCCAGAGTTTAAAAAACTGAATAGTTTATCTGAGTTGTATCAATGGTTAGTGAGAACTGGAAACTCAGAATACTACAAACTTGTTTATAGAATGGTGAGACTTGTGCTTAATCTTCCAGTTTCTACTGCTACTACAGAGCGGGCATTTTCAGTTATGAAAGTTGTCAAAACTAACCTTCGAAACAAAATTGAAAATAATTTTTTGATGGACTCTTTGATGTTATACATTGAAAAGGATATAGTTTCGACATTTAGTTTGGATTCAATCATAGATGATTTTGAAGATTTGAAAGAGCGTCGAGTTCCCTTTTCATAGATGATTGTATTAAGAAACAATAGTGTTTCGTGTCTTTTGTTTTTGTTGGTAGATGATTGTATCTTAATATATTAAGAAACAATGATTTTTGGGTATTTGTCTTGGTTGATATAAACGCGTATTTGAATTTTTTTTCCTCTTATCTCTGGCCCCCCCCCCCCCCCCCCCCCCAACTTGAAATCCTGGGTCTGTCCCTGATGACATCTCACTCAAAAGAGGTAAGTATGAGCTAGGACCACTTGATGCATGCCATAGAGGTAGGTGATGAGGTAGCTTAATCCTTATCCAGATGAGTGAAACAAAAACAGAGAGAGGTAAGAAACAGGACAAGTAATTTTGTCTAGGAATGGAGAGTTGTGCAACCAACACACTCTGAGCAGAGGTAGTGGCTAGGCAGTCGGCAGGCTAGTGGGCAGTCTTGGAGGGATACCCATAAGGAGCCAAAAGCAGTTGAGAGACAAAAATGGTAAATCCCACAATGGCAGATGGTATAAAAAGGAGGTAGTTATGAATAGTGAAAGGGGGACAGACAGAGGATAGATAGAAAGAAAGGAGATAATAGAAAACAAAAGAATACACGAAAAAACTAGAGAGAAAAGAAATAAAGACTGGAAAGAAAACCAGAGAGGGAAAATGAATGGTAGGAATAAAGGCATGCATCAACATGCCACCTTTTCTCTCCCTCTTGATAGATCCAGTTTATGAAGATTAAGAATTGAAGCTCAAACCATTTAGGCCCTTTCTCCAAAGTGTGTAACTTCTATGGCATGAGCCTTTCTTGAGGTTACTTGCGTTGGAGATTGGTTCCCTTCTTGGGTCTGCTTCTGCTGAAAAGTTTAGCCTATTGTCTGGTAGACAAACTTTTTCCTTTTTCTTTACTATTCGTACTTGTTGAGTGGTTCACCTACAGTTCAGTTATTGAGTTATTTACCTTTTCTGTTGTAGTATTATCTCTATTTACTATATTATTTTGTTGTAACTCTATTAACCATTTTCTCGGCGTTAGTTTTATTTATTCCATTTAGTATTGTAGTTACCCAGCTGTTCTGTGTTACTGCCATAACATTTGCAATAGTTGTTCTTGCTGTGGCCATGCCATAAGCTCAGCCCACAGTGCTCATGCTAGGATGCATGTACATTGGGTTGGCTCAACTTGTGCACAAGCTGGCCTGAAGCGTAGCCCCAGCAAGGCCAGTCCCAACTCTCTTACCTCAGACTAACGAGCCGAAGCGCAGTAGGAGAGGTCAAGGCCCAACAACGCAAAAAAGGCCCACCACACCCTCTTAAGCAAAAATTCTTAGTTCCACCTTTGGTTGGAGGAATGGAAAATGGGAGTAGAAAAATTTTCTTTCTGAGCCCACTTTTTATGAGGAGGGAGTTTTCTCCTCAAATTGAGGAGAAAATGGAGGAGAAAGTGGGCTTTATGATTACCCCATCTAAATTTATACAAACATCATTTTCTATCATTTCATTTTTTTAACCAAATAAAAGAGTTTTTCACTCCAATATTGCACCCCAACCAAACATGGGAAAACATGGAAAAGTGGAATGATAGAAAATAGTGGAAGGATTTAAAAGTGGGACGATTGAAAAAATTTGGTTTTTCTCCTAGGTGTTTGGTTTTAGGGATGAAAAAGTAAAGGGATGAAAACTTTTTTTTTTTTTTTTTTTTTTAAATTGAGGAGAAAAATGGGAGGATAAAAAGGTAGTTTATATAAATTTACTCTTTTACCCTTATTACATAATATGTAAGAAATAATTTCTTTGTACGCATTAAATAAGAAAAAAATATTACTTATTATTAATTAAAATTAATAAAATAACATCTTATAAAAATTAACACATCATACCTATAAACTTATATTATTTTTCTTTGTTATTATAAATTATATTATATTGCTAGGTGGAAAAAAAAAAAAAAACCATAAAAACTTGGACATTTTTTTTTTTTTTTTTCCATAACTTGGTAGACTATTTGTATTTAAGAAGAGTGAGATATACTGGGTAGCGTCTGAGTAGAGAAGTGGAAAAAGAGAGGAGAAAAGAAAAAAAGAATTGTGTGGTTCTTGGTTGAAGGTGATGAAGAATGGGTTAGATGGGTAGGTGAGAGTTATTAATAATGGGGTTAATTTTGTAAAATCAGTTGGCTGAACCCAACAATAAGTTTTCAGCAGTGTTTTCTTTCCATTTTGGAGAGATCAATTTTTGGTGGGCTTGGGGAGAAAATGCCTCGGCCCTACCAAAATCCTTCTTATTTTCCTTCCTAACCAAACAACTCCAAAAATTATCTTCTCATTATTTTCTGTCCCTCCTATCTTCCCTCCAACCAAATGCATCATCTTAGTGTAAAACCAAACAGGTTATAAAAAAAAGATAACAATGAGAAGATATTTGCGCATAAGAGCTTGTTGATGAACATGAAGATGGTCGAGGTTGGGTTTGTTTGACAGGTGATGGAGATTGTTTGGGTCATGGCCCTTGGGAGAAGTGAAATTTGTTTGTGGGTTGACATGACAATTCCACTTCCATGATTGTTGTTGACATGTTTTTTTATAGTCAAAAATACTTTTAAGTCCCTATTAGTGTGGGTTTGTTATCATTTTGGTTATTTGTGTTCTAAAATTGTTAATTTACACCCTCAAGGGTCTCAACTTTGAGAGGACATTCAATATGTCCATTCCATTCATATATGTTAAGTTTTTGCTGTTCTCTTTACTATTTCTTTTTACCCATTATTACGACATACTTAACTTGGGAGAAAAAAAAGAAAAAAAATAGCAAGATGCAAAGTGGGTCTCACATGGATCTGTTGGGAAGATAAACACCTTGGAGAGCTTCCTTGAATAATTAATATAACATATAGAGATAAAATTTTACCCAAAAGGCCTAAGCTAGAAAAAAAAGGCCTAAGCCCAATGGGTATGTGCTTAATTGTGTTATATTAACCACTCATTCTTCTCATTATTATTCAACGTGGGACTTCATTCACATGTGTATATCCAACAAGATTAACCTAGTATTGTGTGAAACCCATTTGCTTGTGAAAAATGAGAGAGATGGGGGATTGTGGGAGAAATTGTAAGTGAATTGTAGTGGTGGAGGGCTTGGGCTCAAGCTTAGGTGTGGAGGAGGTTCATTGGCTCGATTTTGCCGGATTTTTTTTTTTTTTTGATGAACTAAAAGAAGGGTCTTACGTGTGTTCATTAACCCCAGTTTACTTAAACCCTGGGACACATGGCATAGGACCACTCAGAAAAGTTGGGGCTACCACTACTTGAACTCCCTCTCTCTAGCCTCTAGGTTGCCCCCTTTGAGATCCGACCACAAAACTACAACTCATTTGATCCCATACTCAATAGGTTACGTTTGATTACTCGATGTGGTGGTTGGCTCTGATACCAAATGTTACAAACCCATAGGTAGAACTTATCATTGAAAACCGGCTTGCAAGGAGAGGGTGTCCAAGAGCTTATAAACACATGATTAAGTATATACTTAATCCATGTAGGATACTAGGATCATAACACTTAGTTAGGCATGAAAGTTTGAGAGAAGCTCCTACCAAGCCCCTCAGGTGGTGATTTCATCGGATGTGGAGCTCAATCAGGGACGGAGCCATTCTTTGGCTTTGGGGGGCCGTGGCCCCCCCCAAATTTTGGAAAAAAGAGAGGAGTATATATATTACTTACAGATTTGAGCAATTTTGCCCATATAAAATTAGACTTGCCCCCCTCAACAAAATCTTTGACCCCTTTAAACAAAATGAAAAGCCCAAGAAACATTTACAAATCTAAAATCCCAAACAAAACAAATTAGTAAACCCAAAAAATTAGCCCAACAACATAGACTAAAAAAAAAGCTAAAGAAATTTAAGCACAATTAGCCAATTTACCAAAATATTAGCCCAACCCTCAAAAAATTTGAAACAAAACCAATCTGATCTCAAATCATTCATTCAAATTTCCCCCCAACAAAAAACCCTAACCTAGAGAGACACTAGAATTGAGACGTGAAGCAAAGGGAGTGAAGGCTAAGACCAAAATGCTGTAGGACCCACATGCACGTCTGTACCAAATTTGCTTCTAAGAGAGACCAAATCACTCTCTCATCTTTGTTGAGGCGGAGGCAGAGCATATTTGCTCTTATTCTCTTTGTAACTCTCTCTCTCTTTTACTTTATTTTTTGTGGTTGCTAAATGAAGTCTCACTATTTCTCTTACTTTAACTCTCTTTTATTGTTTGGAGTTTGTACCCATGTACTAGGTGTTTTTTATTTTTATATTTTTTATGAACCACCCATGTGCTGATTGGGTGATTTTGTTTTTTATAACATATATGAGCTGATTGGTTGATTTTGTTTTTGTTTTTTTTATTTTTTTTATAACATGCCTGTATGAATAAAGGAGTAACAATATCAATAAAAAATATTTTTTACCGTCTATAATTCTAGTTATTTATATGAATTCTTGCTATACAAAACTGTGTCGAATATAGATTTTTTAGCTGAGAGTAACAAATGATACAATATAGATAAATAATTAATGGTTTTGCTTGTCTTTTAGTGTATTTTTTTTTTTTTTAAGTTGAGATGGTTTGAAATTTTAATTGTTAGTTGTTGATGTTTAATAAAGTTGGTTGATTGCAGTGTTGTGCTATGCATAGTGTCATTTTTTATGAACAATTCTATGTATGAATTCAATTACAAATGATTTCTAAGATTTTAAAAAAATCGTTGAGTCTCTTTTTCATAGATGATTACATTGTTATACTTAATACTAAATGGATGTTATTTGGAGTTTTATAATGATTTATTTTTTATATTTCGCCCCCCCTAACTTGAACTCCTGACTCCGTCCCTGAGCTCAATGATACTTATTTTAAAATTAATTACGAGTCTACCCGTTTGTTTCTCCACGTTATTTTAGGTTGTGTTAGATTGTTGGTTTTCTAGAGCTTGAAGGGTATCTGTGAGACATGTATAAAGAGAAACTAATCATTGTAGAAATAATTTAACTGTTATTGTATGCAGATGGAGGCTTAATGCGTGTTTTGATCATATTGTGATACATTATATTTTGATGTGTTATGGGATGTAAAATAGTTTCCTATCTCTCGTAGGTTTAATCTTGTATCTTTTAAGTGTTTCTTTGGATTGGTTTATTTTCATTAACTTTTATATATATATATATATATATATATATATATAATTTCCTGTTTATAAAAAAAATATATATATATATATATATAATTTCCTGTTTATAAAAAAAAAACAAAAAAAAAAACGCACATACACTTACTTATACTATTTTATTAATATTTAAGGAAAAGTCCAAAAAATAAAAGAAGACGAAAAGACCAGTTTTATCCTTTACAAATTAAATCTCATATTTTAAAATGTATCACTTTTTTTTTTTTTGAGAAACAAAAAAAAAAAAAAAGTATCACTTTAAACCGCAGATTTTCATTATTGTGCTAAACAAAACCTACCTATGGTCTTAAATCTGTGGGGTTTGAAGTGACATGTTTGAAAGTATAGGATGTTCAAATGAGATTTAATTTGTTACAAGGATAAAACCATATGATATATATTTGACATTTTTAACTCTTTACCACAGATTTTCTTTATTGTACTAAACAAAACCACCTATGGTCTCAAATCTGTGGGGTTTGAAGTGACATGTTTGAAAGTATGGGATGTTCAAATGAGATTTTGCTTCTTACAAGGATAAAACCATATGATATATATTTGACATTTTTAAATCTTTGATTTTATATATTTTTTAATTCATAAAAAACTCTTTGATTATGAAATTAATTTAACGCCTGAACAAACCGCACAATAATTGAAGTTGTGATTACACGGGTGACTGATAATTATTTTTTTAAAAGGAAAATGGCTTTGTTTAAGACGGTTAATAAGTGCTAGAGTGTATGGGTTAATGTTGAGTTTTTTATTATTGCAATTAATCAACCTTTTTTTGGAAACTCGCACAACATTAAATTAAAGTGGAGTTTTTGTTAATTTTCTTTTGCTACTTTCCAATATAGTGGAACCCAATCGATTCTTCAACGAGTGCAATTCAGCATCCGATAAACATATTTGATAAGTAAAATGCGCTTAGCAGTAAAGGTTGAAAATTATAAATAAAAAAAGGGGGATAATTATCAGCCCAGTGGACATGGTTTACCAATGGACATGGTTTCATTGGCCACATTTACCTATGATGGTATTTAATCAAATTGCTGACAGCAAAACCCATGCTGAAATATCAACTTCACTTTAATTTTCTGAGAACAAGAGCAAAAGAGACGGGCTTGATTTCTTCTTTAGTCATTTCCTCATCCAACATTCTGCCGTAGTTGTAAAACAAATTGTCCAAAACCCTTTCTCCAAAATGGTGGCAAATCATTGATTCTTGGATGGCCCTAACTGCCATGGCAACCGCTGTTCCATAGCTCACACCATCTTTGTCCTCCCTCTCTATTTCAAACATCTCAACTTGGTCTAACCCAAAAGAACCTTCCTTTCGTACTTCATCTTCTATTTCGTTCTTTGATGGTGCATAGAAATGCGCATCATAAGAATCAAGCTTCTCTTCGTCAACTTCTCCCTTTAAAATTTGACCCAACCAAAAAAAAAAAAGTTAATGACTTATGTGTGTTGGTGTTGGTATAGACAAAAATGCTAAAATTATTACAAATTTTATTATGTAAAACTTACAAACTGAAGTAACAATAAACATAATTAATGAGTTTTAGTGTTTGAATTGGTTTTTGTTTTTGTTTTTTTGGTTTGTAATTGGTGACATTTCAGCGTGTAAACTATACTCTATCTCCATACGAACATAATTTGGGATTTAATGGCCTGAACGTACGTACCTCTGAAACCAATTTGGCAAAGGAGAGCGAGAGAAGTTCCCATAAGAAAGAGTTGCCTCTGTCAACATGAT
Organism: Quercus tomentella; assembly: GCA_028535165.1. Classification (NCBI taxonomy): domain Eukaryota; kingdom Viridiplantae; phylum Streptophyta; class Magnoliopsida; order Fagales; family Fagaceae; genus Quercus; species Quercus tomentella. The sequence continues at coordinate 17,963,300 of JAPQVY010000001.1, forward strand.
CTTGACCACTCCTACCAAGCAAGATCAGCACCATTTGTCCCCCGACAACTAGCTCATCAGACCGAGAGCGAAGGAACAAATTGAAGTCCTCCTGGAACTGCTTAAAGTATGCCTGGGACACCTGTGGAGGGCTTGATTCGGAGATGTAAATATGGCCTTTGTTTATTGATCTGTCCTGCTCATCTTTAAGACCTGGAGGAACCTGCATGACTTTGTTGTTAATAATAAGCATGCTTTTTGTTAAGATATCATGGCCCACTCGATCCCCAGTCAAGCCCAAGTTCAAACCTACTTAGCGTGCAAACGAAGAAATCCTAATTCTATCTGTACTTCAATTCTTGTACGAAGAAATCCTAATTCTATTTGTAATTCAATTCTTGTAATATGTGATAGTGAATGATTTAATCTTTTATATATACTCTATGTTTCCTTGAACCATATTGTTCATTGTAAAATATAGAGTTTAAAAATAAAACTGAGTCTATATGAACTTTAAAAACTTTATAAGCTGTTAAGTGGAATCACATAAATTTCATTTTTATTATATTCTCATTCTAAAGTTTGGTAAAGTGATATATTTAACTTTATAAGCTGTCAAGTGGAACTACATAAATTTTATTTTTATTATATTCTCATTCTAAAGTTTGGTAAAGTGATATATTTAGTCTAAGTAGACTCTCTAACTAAACAACGTAAATTTGCCCTCAAAAAATAACTAAACAACGTAATTTTTTTTTTTTTTTCATTTTCATTTTCATTTTCTTGATTCAGCTTTTTCTTTCTTTATAATTTTATTTTCTCACACTTTCATAATTTCATTATTTCTGAATTCTGATGTCGAAAAAGGGAAAATGTAAAAGAGAAAAGTAACTTCTCACCCTGGAGAGCCAGTGCAAACTGTACGATGAATAGATGAAGTGCAAAGAGTTGTTGGGGAAAAGTCTTCCATAAAAAGAGCCAGCATAACCGCCTATGAAAATAAAGGGACACCCACCATTTTTTTCTTTTTTAAGCTCCCTGTAGAATTCGGGCAAGGCCTTAAAGATTGAGTTAAAGTCATTTGTTGGAAGATCATTAAGGTAGACACGAAACTCTGGTGGTGGGTGCAAGATTTTGCGGCTAGTCCTTTCAACAGCTTCAACGATATCTTTGATGAAGGTAAAGGTATTGGGTCCAGAAGAGCAACCAAGATCAGCTATGCCTAAGCTCTTTGGAGTAGTTGTAAGAAAAAGTTCTTGTATTGTTCCCATAGTTATGTGCTTCACTATATCAGATGCCTTCTTCTGTTAAAGAATATTAGAAAAGAAAAATAAGGTAAAGTAATAGAACAACAACCATAGCCTTAGTTCCAAAATTTTGAGATCGGCTATATCTTCTCAACATAATAATTAGGGTTGGTCCTATGAATAAACACTAGACAGAAAGTCTAAAAGAAATGAGAGGTAAACCTGGAGTGATGAGTTATTGGCATAGCTGGTGACACCAACACCACCAGTCATGTGAAAGACATTCTCCACATCCATGTGGGTTAGAATTTGCCTTTCTTCTTGGCCTTGAACTTGGATGTGTTCTGGACTTTGGTCTCCTTATAAAGGCAAACTTTAATGATGGGATTTCTTTGCTTTTTATCTGTTTAATTAATTAATAGATATATTACTTATCATGGTTCGTGCACTGGCTATCATGGTTCATGGTAGTCCAAATTACATTAGAATCGAGTAAAAAAAATTAGTGTTGTGGCAGGGTATGAGCCACACAAATCTTGAGTTTGGACTTTGGACTGTTAACTTATGCATGTCTTAATACCTAACTTGTTTTAGGATTTAAATTGACAGAATATTTGTGACAATGTAAATTTGAATTAGGATTGTAATAATATGCAAAAAAATAATTTAATGAAGCTACTCAAAATACTCCATTTAAAAAAACCTCCCTCAAGCAAGTCACAAAATTTTCAACTAGGGATTCTACCTGATGGCTGCTTGAATATTGCTCAAGCAATCTTGCTGAAGGAACAGCATTTATAGCTTCTATATTTGTGATGGTTGGAAACAAATGAGCATGCAAAGAATTATATAAAAAGTTGAAACATAGGTACATTTGGTAAAGTATTTTAAGGGTACAATCTTGCAGAAGAAATTACATTTAGAGCATTCTTATCTGAGGTGCTAAAAATGCTAAATGCTATTTTTTAGCACTTCAAATGATAAAAACACACCTATATCAAATATGCTAAATCTTAAAAATTTTAGCATTGAGTTACAGTGGAATCTTATCTTGGACATCCTACTGTAGCAAGATGCTAGAGTTTTTTAATATTTTTTTTCTTTTTCTCTCTCTCACTCTCTCTTGTGCCGTGCCTTTCTTCTCCACTGCTTTTCTCTCTCTTTCTCTTTCTCCTTCTTAGACCACCATATGCTCTCGTTTTCACCTTCTAGACTACCACCTCCACCGCGAATCGAAGCTCTCCGACGATAGACGCCGCAAGCTCCACCTCCGTGTTTAGAAAATCCTCGATGAAACGCAGACGAGGACGACGTTGTTCTAAGACCGAAATGGCACGGACGGTTTGGGGTTCGGTTTCGGGATTGGATGTACTGTGATGACTTCAACTTGAAGAAGAGGTTGATGGGTGAAGACGTGTCCAAGATTTTGGCTTTGCTCAAGGTAAACAACCGTACAAACAGACGTGTCCAAGATGTGGTGGGTGGATGTGGAGGGAGAGGATGTTTTTGATGGTGTAGATGGAAGGGTGGGTGGTGAGGAGATCGGACATGGCGGCATTGTCAACGGCGCAAACGGTTATGGTGGTGCGGCTGTTGATCTTGCTGGCTAGGTGCATGAGGGAGAGGTAGTGGTTGAAGGTCGAGAAGTCTGGGTGCTGAGTTGATTTGTGGGTTTGGGTTGATTTGGTGGCTTTGGATGTGGAGTTTTTTTTTTTTTTTTTTTTTTTTTTGTGGTTGCGGTGGATCTGGCTGCTGGCGGCGATGGTGGGTGGATGTGGTGGCTGTGGTATGGGTGGATTTGGATGTGGTGGGTGGATGTGGAGTTTTTTTTTTTTCCTCTACTGTTGTTTGTGGTTGCGATGGATCTGGCTAGTGGCTGGTGGTAGCGATGGTGGGTGGATGCAGTGGTTGTGGTATGGGTGGGTGGATGTGGTGGCCGGCGGTGCTGGGTTGAGAAAGAGAGAGACAGAGAGAGAGGAAGAATAAAAAAATGATAAAGAAAGAATATTTAAATGAAGTATTAAAAAAATAGAAGTTTTGATGTGAGGGATATTACAAAGTGATGTGTTATATGTTATAAAGTTAGTGTTTTAAATGCTAAATGTCAAATTTTTAAGATGTTTGATGGGAATGCTCTTATAGTTTCTGTTAGGTTCTAAGACTTTAAGAACTAATGTATTAGAACTTCAATTTGTATTATGTTGGCAAACCATGATCAAAACATAGAGTCTAGGTTTAGGCTTACTCAAAGTATATTTATTTGTAAAATTGGAATTGAGTGATTGCAGAATTTATTGGACTAAATCTGTAAGGTTCGATCAATCGAAAATTAGACTCGATCGATCGAACCACATGCAGTTTATTTTTCTGCAGAGTTCCAATTCAGCCCAAACTCTACTTAAACGTATTGGGTTTCAAGTAAAACACTCCTATATATAAAGGAAACCCTAAAACTTTTTTATAAGTTTTTAGAGAGAGATTAGAGTGCCGCTTGTGCTTCTTTTGTATTTAGGGTTTTGTACCCAAAAGCTCTCTAAGGATTTTGTTGCTCTTTATGCTGTGTGTGTGAATCTCTTGTGAGATCTAGAGATGTTTGCCTTCATAGACATTTAGGGTTTCCAAACTCAAGATTGATGTCGAGAGCTTGGTGATCAATTCAGTTGCTGCTTCAAGAGCTTAAAGATACACAAGCGGGAGTGCTTGTACTTGCTGTGAATCCAAGAAAGAAGTAGTCCGTGGACTCGGAGCTGTCACGTGGTCATGGTAGTAGGTTTCCTACTCGAGGTAGCAATAGGATGTTAGTGGTCTAAGTCGCTATTGTGTAAACTTCAATTCTTTCATGGTGGATTTGGTTTACCTTGAGGATAGCTAGGTTAAATCCTCACCAGGTTTTTTACCGGTTTGGTTTTCCTGGGTTATCATATTATTGTGTTCTTTATTTTTCGCACTTTACAATGATATTATATATTTGTGTTAACCTAGATTTGATAATTTGATTAAGTAATTACTTGGCTAATTAACTAGGTTAATTTGGTTGTGTTTTAAGGGGTCTAAAAACAAACAGTTTCTTAATTTGTGCGCCATGCAATTGATGTTACCATTTATAGCTTCTTAATTTGTGATGGTTGGAAACAAATGGGGTTACAAAGATTCGTATAAAAGTGGAAAATTTAGGTACATGTAATAAATTGATAGTTTATTTGTTTCAAATTTTATAAATCTCGTTATAAATATTGTTCCATTACAATGTTTTATTAGAGTGAATTTAAAATATTTTTTATCTTTTAAAAATGTTTTATTAGCGGGTGTTTTTAGGACATTTGGTAATATATTATTTTAGAAAGTTTTATACAACATGGAAAACTTTTTTTTTTGGTACCAACTCATTTCCCATTAAATTTCCTCCAATTCTCTCACATTTGGACACACAGCAACTACAAAATCTAATGGTAAACAGAAACCCATGTCACAATATCCAGGAACGGAACCAGGATTTGAACTTAGGGGGGGGCCAAAAATTTTTTTTTTTGAAAATTTTTAGAAATTGGTACATTAATACTAAAAGTTGCATCATCAGTATTGGTTCTCAAATAATTTGTATTTTTTCTTATAAATAAATCAAACATTGTAATTGACTTTCCCATAATCTAAAATAAAAGTCATTTTAATTATAAGGATTTATAATCAATACTTTTGTAACTCAATTGACACTTCCTAGTTCTTAGTGTGTCCAAACAAATACATGTAGGGTTTGAATCCCCCCTTCTTCTTGTTGTAGCTGTCGAATTATTTATAAAAAAATTATAGGAATTTATCATGGTTTTAAAATTACGACTGTAAAGAGAACTGAAAAAATGAATGTTTCTAAACTTCTAGGTTCTTTGGTTCGATTCAAGTTAGACTGATTCTTTAATCTTTTCTTTGTTTTAAAATTAATTAATTTAATATTTTTACATTATTCTATATTAACCTATATTAATAACTACATCTTAACCTATCCCTTTTTTCTAAGTTCTAACAAAGGTTTACTCTTTATAAAAAAGAAATAAAAAAATAAAAAATAAATAAAACTATAGGTGTACTTGTACCCCTGTTATTGGTTTGTTAGTAGGCGCCATGATTTTGTGGCTACTTGTAAAAATTTTCACCGATAGTTTTGGAATAAAAGTTTCCACTTTCCGCCTTTATCACTTAAAGATTAAAGAAAGGTAGAGTAGCAGCCACCTCACAAGTGACAACACACCACAAGGCAAAGAAAAAGAGAGAGGAGGGAGAAAAGATCAGATCAAAGAAGGAAGAGAGATCCATCCATGAGACCAAACCTTATCTAAAGGTTTTTTTGTTATCCGGTTTTGTGAATTGTCCTAATGATTGTCTTAAAGTTTTTGTTTTTATTGGGCAAATGGAATGCAGTAATGGTCAAATAAGTTTTCTATTTTGATTTCATGGGCCAATTTAAAAAGTATATTGAGGGAGGGGGGCCAAAATATAAATTATAGGGACAAAATTCTAGACTTCTTGTAGATATACATACTAATCTTTGGTTTTTCAAAATCTTGGGGGGGGGGGGGATGGCTCCCCTCAGCCCATACATAGGTCCGTCACTGATGATATCACTAATGTTGATCATTGATACAAACTTATAGTCCTAGGAAACTCATTTCCTCCCCTTGTTCTTGTACTAGTTATAGATTCATCATACATATCTTTAATCAACTTAATATAATTTAGAGTAACTCATTTCTTTTCTAAAATCACCCACTCTCAAAGTGATTGAACTGTTCATCATAAGCTATGGGTTCCTTTACAAATGTCACATAATCGTATCACCTCGCTTAACTTCCTAAGTAAAGTATCTTGTTGGCCATTTTCATTTTCTATGTCTGACTTGAGGTCAATGGTGGAAAGAGCTTTGTGTCTCAATTTCCCACTAGTAGTTTAAGAAAGCGACTTTGAGTTTATCAAATCAGTTTTCACTTTGGTTGAAAAATGAGATTCTTTGCTTCTTGCAAAAAGTAGCACGGGTGCTGGACACGTGTTAAAGGAGGGATACACATTTAGTTGGACCCGGTTTTTTCATTGTGGGAAGGCCATGTAGATATGGATATAGTGCGTGCCATCAAATTTTCACTGGCAAAGTTCACTCTATATGCATGAACTTGAGGAAATGGGGCTCCAAATTGGTCCTTGTAACAATTGAAGATATTAGAAACAATCTAACATTTTATGGGAAATTTATTGGGTACATCTGGAACAATGCTTCTTCCTTTCACATTAGGGGTGGGCCCCATGATGGGACCCACCCTTATGTGAGAAGAGGGGAGGGAGCATTGCTCTCGGTGTACCACTTTATGGGATTGAATTCGAAAGTGCATGGGTGCGTGTTAGACTGTGAGCTAAATTTGATTAATGGACCCATTGTTAAGTACAATGCGGAATTCACTTTGTCTGCAAAGAGCAATATTACATCTACAAAAATTTTCACAATATTTTTAAAATATTTGAATTGACAAGTTTTTACTAATTTTTATCTAGATCCACCATTAACATAATTTTTTTATTTAATATTAATAATCTGCCACATTAGCCTGATGTGAAATTTGTCGTTAATTTTGGTGTCTATAGACTTTTTCTTTCAACACCAGATCAAATAAATGTACCTAAACTTCTTCAACTCAAGTATCTCCTTAATGTTCTAACTCTTTTTTGAAAAAAAAAAAAAAAAAGGCACTTCCTTAATGGTTGAATGTCAATTTGGGTGGCAGGAATATGTACCCCCACCTACATGTTTACATAAACTCTCTTTTTGACTACTTTATATGTCCATTTCTTTTGATTGAAAAACTTTTTCGTTTGTAATATTCAAGTAAAGTGTACATTGTACTTAAAATATACTTTTTTTGTTTATTAAAGTAGTAAATTTTAGCCACATTGTGTACATGCAGCTTACATATAATTGTCCTTGTTTATTTATGTAGAAAATTTTGAAGTCTTATTTATTTATTTATTTTATAGGAAAGATAGTGAGGGAGGTGAAAGGATGATGAACTACAAATATATAATACCACAAAGAATACCATTATTGTTGAACTATCACTTAAACTTCAAATTTAATTTTTTTTAGGTACAATTATTTTGGGTACATATTTAGTGCCCCAAAACTGGAGGATCAAATATCCTATTTAGGAGATGACAAGAAGTGCCATATGACAAAAAAAGGGTCATTAGTAATTATAATTTAATTAATTTTAAACAAATAAGTTTTCAGTAAAAACCTTTAGCAAAAAACCTAGTGTGTCGAAACTGTCTTTTTGACAAGACGGGTAGAGAAAAGAAACTGTAGAAGTGTAAGATAAATTGAATAAAAGTATATTCAAATCTTTTCAATTTATCCTCTACCTCTCTCCAAGGCGAGTCCACACAGCCGGAATCAAGATTTTCTCTTAGGGAGGACAAAGTCTGAGCAGAAAAAGTTTTAGCATGTGAGAATGAGAATAATTTCTCCATTACAAAATCATCTTCCATTTTACTGTGAAGGCTTGTTTTGGCTTCTGAATTATTTGCATTTTTTCTTTTGGAAAAAATTGAAATATTGTAGTTGATTTTTCTACCTATCAAATAAAAATAATATTTTATAATCTCATTATATATCTAATATTCTTCTAACTGAAAAAAATAATTAGTGCTTATGTGTTTCTAAGGGGGAAAAAAGTCACACACCTGAACACGCATGCAAAAAAAAGTTCTTAAAAACAAAAAAACAACTGAACAATCCTTTACGTGGAATCATACAACACAATAACAATCTTTCTTTAGCTGTGTATTTTGTTTCCTGTTCTTTTGTTCGGGTTAAGAGAACCTGCAATGGTACTTACCTTTTGCTAAAAAAATAAAAAAGAGAACCTGCAAAGGTGTAGCTCACCAACCAGTTAAGGTATGCATGCTTTAAGTTCTAGATTGTCTTTTTTCTTCAATAAGGATAATCTGCCTCCTGCCTTGTCGGCTATCTGTAAGGCTGATTATCCCCCGTGTTCTTTCTTTCTTTTAGTAATGAATTGCAGTTTATCCAAAAAAAAAAAAAAAAAAAAAAACACAATAACACCCAAATTCTGAAATACGAACCTTTTTCTACTTTGGGTCTCAAAGTAGTAAATGGTGAAAATATACCAAAGGCAGAGTCATATATATAATCCAAACATAGAGTGACAGAGATACAATAATTTGAATAAAAAAGCTAAACAATGAAACACGTACAGTCGTCATAATTTTATAGCCATGTTACAATCACAAACATTGTTTATTGAGATTTGACAATTAGATAAATAAGAAATTATTCCCATAATCGTGAGAGACCAATAAACTTTTGGGTTAACTAACTTAACTTTCAATTTTGGAAGGGGCCAAGTACAAAATTTTAAATTATATATATATATATATATTATTTAAAAAAAAATTAAAATTTCAAGGGGCATGGCTCCTTGGTCTCACTGTGGTTCAGTCCCAACCAACAAGTCCAAGTTTTAATTCGTAACAGTACGTTTGGATAAACTATTAAAGCAATTGAAAGAAATGATAAGAAAATGATGCATTTGGATATATGGCTTTAAAGCAAAACGTTTTCACTAAAAATGGACAAAACACATCTTTCTTTAGGTTGTATTTGGGTAAAGTTGTAAGTAGAATTTGGGCAGATGATAGAATTTAAAATAATGTCATATAAAATTCCTTCTTTAGGTGTGCTGGGAAAATAAGGGTTCGTTTGGTAATGTTGTTCTAGTAACGTTGTTTAAGTATTATGGAAGTATGTGTGGGTGAAAAAATATTGTGCAAATATGTATTGTATTGTTTAAACAATACAACCAAAGAGGTCCTAAATTCCAAATTTCATGAGGGAATTCTAACGGGCATTGGAGAGTTAGAGCATCAGCATTAATGGTGCCAAAAAATTAGTAATTTAACATCACAAAAAGCTACTTTATCTATTTTACCACTTCACTGTATAAAACATCCAATATCAGTGGTTTTATTTTAGCATTCAACACAATAAAATAATATATCTATTATAATAAACAACGACCACCACCATCAACATAGTAAAATAATATAACTTTTAATAAAATATTGTTTTTTTTACCATCTTAGCTACAGTGCACAATCATCTTTAGCTGTGCATTGTAGCTCAACAGCCAAATTTTTTGGCTTTCCCTCCACCATTGCAGCATGCTTTTTAGTATTGGTAGTGCTAAAAATAGTAATATGATTTTTTAGCATCACCAATACTAATGCTCTATTTTTTTTTTTTACAAATACTCTATAAATATAAAAGAATTATTCTAGGACCACAATTTTTATACTACAATTTTTTTCAAAATTTTGACGTGGTACATAATGAATGGTAGTCTATAATTTTAATATGAATCTATCATTTTTTCTCCACAATTCACAGCCTATTATATCAAAGTTGTTTCACAAAAATTTTGTTCACATATTTTCTCTTTGTAAAATCTCCACAATATACTTTATCTTTATCTCTCAACCCTTCCCCTCTTATCTCTCTTCCTTTCTTCAAAGCACAACCCCCACTTGAAAAGAAGTCATCCTCATTGAGAATCAGATTCCTAGAGAACTTATGGTGTCACTTTAGATTTCGACAATATTCTACATTCTCCATTTGCGAGATAATCTCTTCTTTGAATCAAATGAGCCTCTGATTTAGTATGTTTGTCTATTTAGAGTAATTTGAATATTTGAGGGGGAACAAAATTGTGAATTCTATGAAAAAATTTCAATAAGGTTTGAAAAACAAAACAAAGAAAAGAAAAAGAATTCAGAAGGAAGAATTATCATATTTATATTAGAGTCTATTGGACCCAAACATGTTGTAAAGCCCAAACTCAAAGGAGACCTTCTGGAAGATGTTTTTACTTTTTATACAACCCCTTCGGCCTAATTTTTCAAATTCAGTCCTACAGCTTCACAGCTAGGCTTCTCCTCTATCCTTTATAACTCTACCCTCTTTATCTGTCTCCTAGATAATGGTGTCACTCTTTTACTTTTATATGTTGATGACTTGGTTATCACTGCAATGATCTTATGGGATTAAGGAACTCAGATGATCATTTAGCCATCACTTCGAAATGAAGGATACGGGCACTATTAGTTATTTTCTTGATTACAAAGTCATTTCGTTTGATCTTGGCTACTATCTCCCTCAAGGAAAAAAAAAAAAAAAAATATAAAAGACTCATATATCTCGTGTGAGTCTTATTGATTGCAAGTTAGCTATTAGGTCACTAGACCCCAAAATTATGTCTCATGCCACAGTTGGTAATTTTGTATACTTAACAATCACCTGTCCTGCATTTCACATGTTGTGCATCACGTTTGTCAGTTTATTCACTTATTGGCTTTTCTTTCCTTGCACCAATAACCAAGTATCATGTGCCTACTTTGATGTTGACTAGATAGGAGATCCCAATTATTGTTAGGATTTTGCTAATGTGTGCCCTAAGGCACACAATAATTTTCATTTTTGGAAAAAACTTTTCTCGAGAATTGAAAAAGTATTGACAGTTTTTTCAAATTTCGAGAAAATGTTTTCAAAAATAAATGGCTTAATGTGTGCCCTTTAGAGCACGCATTAAAAGGACCCTTGTTGTTAATCCCCTCTTGAAAATTGCTTCTTATTAATTAGGGGAGTAATTGATTATGCTCTTTTATCAAGGACATGAGTGTCTTTATTGCTAATATTATACTCCTTTATTATGATAATTAGAGATTTAGAATGCCCTGCAAATTGCTTATAATGATGTTTTCCATGAACAAATAAAGTATATCAAAATTGACTTTCATGGTTTCATTTCATTCTCACTACTTTCTTCATCGGCTTTTCCTATTCTCCATCTTTAAATTGTCTCTTCTAAAAGAAATGAAATTAATATTTGATCTTTGATTATTGATAATCTTAAACGATAGGAATGTAAAGCGATTTTTCATGTAAATACAAATTTATTAAACGATGTAATTGAAAAAAAAAAAAAAAACTAAAATGATTTAGTTTTTCCTTGCAGACATTAATTCTTTGATCCAAAAACAATGTTAATTACTAGTTTTTTTTTTTAAATAAAAAAATAAAAAAACATGAATAAAAGGCAAAGAGTATATATGTATATATTGCATCCATTTATTATAAACTTCCAAACATACTAAAACAACCCAATTAATCCTTTTTATTCCATCTAATTCCTGTTTATATATTCCTTTATAAACTCAAAGGCATTGTATAAAAGGAATTCGAAGAGGAATTAGAAAAAAATATTAGTTCTTGGGTGGAAGGACAAAAGCGGAAGCGAGAAGAGCGTTTCCTTTTGAGTTTGTCAATGTCCATCACAAGCAGTACGGGCATATGAACCGCACAAACAAAGAGAAGCAGAAGAAAAAAAAAAAAAAAAAAGGGATAGTCAAGACATTTTTTTTTTTTGGATAAACTAGTCAAGACATTTTAGATGAAGCAGAATAATAAGGCCTTTGATCTAGCAATTGCTTTTTCTTAGCGTTTGTTTCTTTCCCGTATATATAACCTTTTAGATGAAACAGATCTTCTGGATATGACCAATACATCTAACTTGCTTTTCTTAGCTGTTTTTATTTTTATTTTTTATTCGCATTATACTATGATCATTTCAGTGGCAGAGCCAAGAAGTTTTATTTGGGAGGACCACAATTAACATAAACCATATATCTAAACAACAAAAAACTCAAGAAGAAGAAAAAAATTCATATCATTATCATTATATTTAAAATGCTTTGAAGAATTCATTTTATATTTTATGTTTCTATTTATTTATTTAGATGTAAAAGAATACTATGTCATTGTATATTGTTTACCCTATAATTTATAAGTTATCTGAATAATAAATGAAACACAGTTTTTTTTAACAATTTGCTGGCAGCCAAGTATTGTAATTAAATCAATTATAAATTATAGGATATGTGGTTAAAACGATTGAAAATTACATGGAATAAAAAAAAAAAAAAACATTTGGAAAGATATTATTACATTTTACACACCAAAAAAAAAAAAAAAAACACTAATGATATTCACAACCTAATACACACACACACACACACACATATATATATATATATATATATCATCACTCTTGACATATATTATGAGAAGATTATTACTTAATTATTTGTTGACTATGCTTACACTAAAAAGTATTTAGAAATTTAATAATAAATAAAGGGGGCCAAGTTGTATTTTCCCAATTACCTACTTGTAGATATAATTACATCATATATTAAAATAGATATTTTTCAAAATATTTGGGGGGGCCGAGGCCCCCTCTAGTCCCTTTGATCATCCGCCACTGGATCATTTAGTTTAGAGATGCCTCATGAGTATGCTATCACAAAATCAGGCAGTGGCTTTCGTTACAAGAGCAAGAGGAACACAATTTTCAGTGGCTAGAGATCATTAGGGAATAGCAACCAACAAAAATGTGTGTTTTTGAAGTAACTAAAAGAGTTTTGGAACCTTTTTTAGATTGTTGGAGTATTATTTTGTTTGATCCTTTGGCCTTTGGGTCCCAAGCTAGGAACGGGCTATTTGTAACTTGGTGTGTGCGCGTGTCTATACACGTTTCTCAACGATTGGTTCTGAACTCCTTTTCATGTCAAATTGCTAGAAAGAAGGAGAACAATCCAAGCCAAACTTTCATAGGCATTGTTTTATTACATAAAAAAGCACTTGAGAATAACATACCAACAGTACTTCGTGCGGGAATTAGAAAAAGTAAAATACAAACTTGGCCTACCACCTTATTATTAGACAGCCACACACACACACACAAACACACACACACACACACATATATATATATATATATATATATATATATATATATCTCGTAATCTTTCTTTTCTTGTCAAGGAAATTGTTAGATTGATATACTAAGTCTTTTCTTTAGAAATGGGATCATCAATAATTTTTCTATATCTTTGGAAAACCTCGTCGATTATTGCATTTCCAAAGTGAGTAATAAGTAAGGATTCAGCCACAACTTTCATATACTTTACCACACCATATCCATCATTACTAACCAAATAGATGGGTTGAATTCACCATCATAAATTTTCTAGTTGACTTCATAAATTTTTAGGCGATCAATGGAGAAATCTTCTTCTTTTAAAACTTCAAATTTCAATATAGACGAGGATGGTGTGTAATGAGGAATGTTGAAGGAATCCATTTTATCTTCTTCTATGAGTCCCTAAAATGCATATTCTATGCTTTTAGCACAATATATAAACTTAATGAAAATTTGAGAAGAGTTATTTTTTCCTAGTACAAATTTGCTCTTTATAAGTTTGTTTTAATTATAATTAATCTGTCAACATATAAGGATAAGAAGAATGATTATGGGATTAAGATTTGGAGCAATATATCAAAATTTGTTAGGGAATTACACCGGATGCAATAGTTTTAAAGGGTTGTGATTAAAATTTGTACATTTTTAGACTCCTTAAAACACAAGTTGTTTAACCTAGTTATTTAGTCAAGTGATTACTTAGATAAATTATTTAGATCTAGGTTAACACAATCAAATCATATCATGTAAGCAATGCAGAAATATAAAGAACACATGATATGATAATCTAGGAAAACCAAATCGGTAAAAAACCTGGAGAGGATTTAACCTAATTATCCTCAAGGTAAAATAGATCTATTATGAAAGAATTGAAGTTTTTACAATAGAATTTAGACCACTAACATCCTATTACTACCTCGAGTAGAAAACTTACTACCACGACTACGTGACAGCCCCAATTCCACGGACTACTTCTTTCTTTAATCCACCGCAACCACAAGTACTCCCACTTGTGACTTTGAGTCTCCACTCAAAGGTTTCAGATCTTTTTGAAATTCTTTATGCAGCAACTGAAGCGATCATCAAGTTCTTGATGTAAATCTTGATAACTCTAAGTGTGTATGAAGGTAAACACCTCTAGATCTCACAAGAGATTCAACATACAGCACATCAACAATCACAAAATGTAGCTAGGGTTTTTCCTTTTATACTTGGAGTAAAATATAAAACCCTACACGACAAACTGGGCTTGGACTGAGTTGGAAAAAATCTGCAGAAAATTAATCTGCACAAGGTTCGATCGATCGAGCCTTGCAGATTTAGCTAATAAATTCTGCAATTCACTCGATTCCAACTTTACAAATAAACACACTTTGAGCAGGTTAAATCTAAACTCTAAGTTTTGGTCATGGTTTGCCAACACATTACATATTGAAGTTCTAATACATTTAGTTCCTAAAGTCTTAGAACCTAACAAAAGTCAAAAAGTTAACTTTTAATCTTAATCATTGAATAAAATAAAAGTGCAAAGAGGTAAAAGGGTAAATAATGAAAATTAAGTGAGAAATATTATGAAAGGGATGAGAGGTATTGCACTGGGTGCAATACCTAGATCTCAATCCAAGACCATTTGTTTTACTTATAGTATATCGAAATAGAAGGATAAGAAGAAAGATCATTTGATTAAGCTACAATGCAATAAATCAATATTTGCTAGGGTATTGCACTTTGAAGGATTGAGATTAAAAGCTAAAAAGTTAAATTTTAATCTTAGCCTCTGAATAAAAGAGTAAAAAAAGGTAAAAAGGTGAAAAGTGAAATTTTTTATGAAAGGGACGAGAGGTCTAGCATCGGATCTCAATCTAAGATCATTTGCTAGTAACCAAGAGAATTATGGTACATTAGTACTAGCTGATCCCATTGGGAAAAGATGTGTATGGATCTCTCATCTCTGTATCGAATCTTAATCTAAGACCATTTGTTAGTAGCCAAATTGGTCATTAGTATTAATTATTTGATCCCATTGAGAAAACTTGTGTTTCAATCCCTCATCTCTCACTTTTTATAAGGAAATAAAAAAAGATAGCTAGTTAGTAGTCAATTTCTTGTTAGTACATGGATAAGAAACTCCTTCTGGTATGTGTACAACATATTTTTCAAAAATCAATTATATGTTTTTGTTTTTGGATAATTTGATACTTGAAAAATGGTAATTTTGAATATTAAATGTTTATGTTGTAAAAGGTGTCAGTCAATTGAGTTTTAAGATTCTTGGCAAGATTAATTATATATTAAATTCATTATGGAACATATTTTATTGAAGGTAAATAAAAGAATATGATCTTTTTTTCTTAGATGAATCTAATTTTGTTCTTAAGTTTCGATCAATTTATCAAATTTTAGATTAAGTAATCAAAATTTAAGAAATAATTAGTTATATGTCTACCAATCATAATTAAGTGCAACTAATAATAAGCTTTCCATCATTTACCATCGAGAGTTGCATTTGTAGTAGCATATGTCAATGTTACCTTTTAGACCTTGTCATTGAGTGCCATAGCCATTAGCTCCCAAATGTAACAACAGTCTTTGCTAGATGGATCCTCGCTTCTTCTTCCCAAAAAATGTTAATACCATTCTTCCTCGAGCCACCAAATCCTCCGCACGATACTTTAAAAACATTGAAAAATCTCTCTGGAATTGCTTATTGTACGCTTTAAGTACACATGGGGGGCTTGTAGATGCCATATAAATGTTTCCTTTGTTATTATCGAGCCCTTTCGGGACCTAACGTACAATAAAATTAATATTTGTTAATGTGATGGCAACAGAGTGTGAACCATATAAATTTATCATGGCATAGATCTTAAATAGATAACAATAAAACAATACTTTTGATGCAATAACTCAATCCACTTGCTAGAAATGGCGTAGCCATGTCGGGGCCAAATGTTTTTAGAAATATTAAGTATGTAGCCCTCAAAATTTAAAATAAAAATTATATGAATCTTAAATCTCAATTAAATATTTATACATTTAACAAAATTATTAATTTTTTAATATTCATTTAAATAGAGTCACAATTTTGTTAGTGATAAGTTATCTATATATATATATATATATAGAGTCACAATTTTGTTAGTGATAAGTTATATATATAAAGCCCTTAATCATTGTTTTTAAGGTTAATGGAATATAAAGGTTAATACCTTTCAAGTGACCTCAAAAAAAAAAAAAAAAAAAAAAAACTGTCTTTTGTTTCTATATATAAGGTTAATGTAATGCAAAGGTCATTTTTCTGTGGTTGAAATATAAATTACTCTCTTCACATTATCAATGAGGTTTTATGCTTGCTCCTTTTTGTTTAATTGAATGGATACTAATTTTATTTTTCACAGTATATTTAGTCTTGAATTTTAATATTTTTTTTCCTTAAATTTTTGTTTTTTAATAACATTGGTTCATAGTTTATATTATGATCCCAAAACTACAATAAAAAACAACAATATTGTTATATTCTCTCTTCTCACATAATAGTTGGTGTATTGTAGAATATTCTAATGGGTTTGGACATGGATATTACTTTTTGCTGCCCAAAGTCCAAAACAAAGAGTTTGAATGATTTGTGATCTATAGTTTGCACATGCTGTGCAAATAATTGACCCTCTTCAATGAACTTTACCATAAAATACAAACATGTTAATTGCAAGATAGAGATGAACTGGGTGTAAAAGTTATGTGCACATGTTACGTCTAAAAAGTACATTATTCTTTTGTTTTTCTCGTCTTCCACGAAAGTGGACAAAAAACAAGTATAAAACTATTTAAATCTAACCTAGAAATTGCATGCATAAGAGAAGAGATAGCGGAAGCAAGTTAGGTGATATTGCTTATGTGTGATGTCATGCGTTTTCTTGTTGTGGGTAGGTATTCATACAAATAATATGGTACCCTACCCTAATAAAAAAAGAACGACATAACTTAAAAAAGACACTTGAAAAAACTAAATTTTATAGCAAGTGATTTACTTTCATTGATATGAAATGCCACATTTTGTATTCTAAAAGTAATTAATAAGTACGGTAATGATGAGCACGTATATATACTAGATTCAAATTTTTGAGTATCGAAATTTTTCCTCCTGTAATTTATGACAAAATATGGCACACAAAATGCTTTTTTTTTTTTAACTTGGTATTGGTCTGAATTGAACAATCATTAAGGGTGTGTTTGTTTGGAGGTAAAATAGGGTGGATAGAAAACTTTGGAAAGAAAATGGAAAGGAAAATTTTTTAGAGTGTGTTTGGTTGGGTGGAGAGGAAGGAAAATAAATGGTGAGAATCAGGTGTTTTATTTCTGAGCCCACCAAAAAGTTTTCTCCCCAAAATGAGGAGAAAATTGAAAGAAGAAAATGAGTTGCTTAGTGGATGAAAGTGCCCATGGTTGAAAGCCTAATCACAATAATGATTTTCAAATCAAATTCTAAACAAACTTGTATCGAGGTATATTTTGCAAATCTTCCAATTGAGTAAATTAAAATAGGTTTGCAAATATAAATTAAAGCTTATATTATATTTGATCTTATATGACAATTACATTAGTATATAATTTTTTTTAATCTATTTTGTTATTTATATTGATTAGTAATATTTAGATTAATTTTACTTTCAATCTAATCTTTCAATTTTGCTTGCTCGAACTAAAATCCTGTCTCCGCCATTGATGTAGAGGACCCAATTTATAGCCATCGGTACCCCCCTTTTCTCAAGAATAGTGATCATGATTATTTTGAATTCTCGTACGTAATAATAAACGTAAGCATGACAAAATGTGCTGCAATGCAATGTATACTTGGAAGACCTGGCCTTGAAGAAGGACTCTACCTGGTGTGGTTATAATCAACCAGCTTGCTACCGACCAAAAAAAAAAAAACAAAAAACAAAAGGATATCTCTACGTAGTACGTACGGCCTGACACAAAATGACAAAACGTAGAATCCATGTCCATGTGCCACATTTTTCCCATAATTCTCATATATGATAAGATAAGATAAAATAACGAATCAAAGTCTATTTCACGGTCCTTTTGATCATACAAAAGTGAGCAACTCACGTAAGATAATGAGTGTGTTAAAGTTAAAGATTGTGGTCCACACGCCCTCGACCTTTGCCAATGATATTGCTTGCTAGTTGCATCACGTAAGTCTGCCTCCTCGATCATGACAGAATGTGTTGCATGAATCTGCCCTACCTCTTGCCGACACTCTTTGGCTCCTTGTGCTTTGTACGGAATGAAAATCTTATGTGATTTATTCATCAGAATTTTGTATGTATAATAATTAGGTGATATGGGGGTTATAATAATATCGGAATTGTAACAATCCAGCTTTGTCTTAGACCTTCCTTAACAATATATGATGCATTGCAAAAGAAATTCACATTTCATGTCTTGAATTTTAAGCATGAAACCTTATTGTTCATGTGAAGTAAGCGTTTTTGAATAGTGTATTTTATATTTCAACCACTCATAGAATAACGTATGCATTCCATTGCTCTTAAATATAGAACTCAACCATTCCATTGATCTTCCGGAATTTAACGTTTTTTCTAATCAAACATCCACACCAAATAAAAAACCCGATTTGCCCAAAAAGAAAAGAAAAAAGGTTGAGATTTTGTGGAAGTTCTTTGAGTGCCGAGAGAGTGTAAGAGCACTGGTGCAGGAACAAGCGAAGCATATACAGCCAGATCAGCTCAAGCCAAAATAATAATAATAATAATAATAAAAATACAAACCCAAATTCGCCCAAAAAGAAAAGAAAAAGGTGAGAATGAGTTGGATTTTGGAAGGTCTTTGAGTGCCGAGAGAGAGAGAGAGAGAGAGAGAGAGAGAGGGAGAGCGGTGGTGGAGGAACAAAGAAAAATGAGAATGTGTTCGATAAGAATTAATGTGTTGGATTTTGTGTTTAGGGAAAAGGGGCGAAATTGGGTTTATAGACTATATGCAAATTTGAGAAGAGTTATTTTTTCCTAGTACAAATTTGCTCTTGATAAGTTTGTTTTACTTATAGTTATTATATCAAAATATAAGGATAAGAAGAAAGATCATTTGATTAAGATCAATCCAAAATCAATTGCTAGTAGCCATATGGGTCATTAGTATTGTCTGATCCCATTGAGAAAACCTGCGTTTCCATCCGTTGTCTCTAACTTTCTATAAGCAAGTACAAAAAGATAGCCGAAGAGAAAAACACAACTAATTTGTAGTTAATCTCTTGTTAGTACATGGTTAAGAAACTCCCACTGGTATAAAACATATTTTTCAAAAATCAATTATATGATTCTGTTTGTGTATGGATAATTTGAAAATTGGGGAATGATAAATTTGAATCCTACATATTTATGTTACAAAAGATGCCAACCAATTGAGTTACAGTACTCTTAGAAAGATTGATTATATATTAAATTTATTATGAAGCATATTTTATCGAAGGTAAATGATCCATTTTGCTTAGAAGAATCTACCTTTGTTATTAATTTTTGATCAATTTATCTAATTTTAGATTAGATAATCAAAATTTAGGAAATAATTAGTTATGTGTCTTCCAATCATAATTAAGTGCAACCAATAATAAGAGCTTTCCATCCTTTATTATCTAGAGTTGAATTTGTAGTAGCATATGTTAATATTACCTCTGAGACCATGCTTTTTTGGACAGTGTCCAGGCCCAAGTAGAAGCAAGGATCCTAGGCCTTGTTGTTTTAAGGGACTGGACTTGGTTCATTGCAGCTAAATGGATTGATTACAAATCAAGTGGTATACAGAGCAAGAATCCTACAATACACACATACTAGCAAACAAGAAATATATATGTATGGAACAACAAGAAACAGTAAATGAGCAATGTGATAAAGGAAGACACAAAATAAACGTTAAGGATCCTTAAAACAATGTGAGATATTCCATTACTTTTCTTAATTGTGTATTACAATATGCTCACTAAGACGTGTTACAAGGTCTAAATAAGCTCAAAAATTACAGATTTAGATGGTTCTCCAAGCCTATAAGACTTGCAAAGTTGAAACCCTTTGAATCCAAGTATGTTCTATAGTGGCTGTTTGAGGATATCGGACGGTATTTTCCTTTCTTTTGCTACTTTGTTTGAGTCTTTAACAGAATTTTCTTAATGATTCTATTCTAATTTATTGTTGCTGAATTCCCCTTCACTGTTGGTTGCTTCCCCCTTTTATAGTGTCATCCTAAGGTTCCGGGGTACCACTGATTCCTCTCCTTTGCTTTCCTAGGTACCAGAGCCAATGTTGTGCCAGCAACTTCGGTGGCTGGCCCCTTTCTTGTTTCTCATAATTTTCTTCTTTTGGTGCTTTTTCCCCAAAAGTCTCTTGCTGACTTTCCGTTTTGGGGTGTCCCCAGAGAGCTGACCTCTAATCTCTTTTCCTTCAAGGCTTCTAAACCTCACTTTTTTCAGACTTAGCTTTTTGGCTGCCTTCCCTTTTGTCATTTTTCCTAAGTGAGCCGATTCCATCTTTGCTAGGTTGAAAGTTTTCCCAGCTATTTCCCTTCATGATTCTTCTTTTCTGGGTTCCCTGAGGTACTAGCCCCTTGTTCATGAATTGTTAATCTCCAAGCTTTCTGGTTCCTTTCTGCATCATGGGGTAGCTGATAAGGACGTATCTGTTCTTCGTTCCTTGTGTTTCTTGACACTCCTTTTGAGCTGTCTTAATCTCATCCTAGCTTTGCTGCACGTCCCAAGAACCCTGAGCTTCCGGCAGTCTCTGGGTATTCTGGTCCAGTTCTTATCACTGAAGTCCCTAGTGATTTTTTGATCTTGACGGGCTGGGCTTTTTCTTTCTTCCCTTCGTTTCATGAGCCCTAAGGCCTATCCATTCGTGGGTCTTAAATCTTTTTAATGGATTTGGGCCTACCATATTTTTTTCTTATTGTGAGCTCAAGCCTTTTATTGTTTTCTTTTTCATGGGGTTCAACTCACTGTGCCTTTTTGGACCTTGGTGCAGCATTGTAACATTTTAGACCTCAACACCATGTCATTGAGTGCCATAGCCATAAGCTCATAAATGTAACGACACTCTTTGCTAGAGGTTTGGAACCTTTTTTAGATTGTCGGAGTATTATTTTGTTTGATCCTTTGGCCTTTAGGTCCCAAGGAACGGGCAATTTGTAACTTGGTGTGTGTTCGGTTCTGAACTCCTTTTCATGTCAAATTGCTAGAAAGATGGAGAAATTGTAGGAACTGTTGATCAATGAGAACAATCAAAGCCAAACTTTCATAGGCATTATTTTATTACATAAAAAGCACTTCGGAATAAAATACCAACACTTCGTATGGGAATTAGAAAAGATAAAATACAAACTTGGCCTACCACCTTATGATTGGACAACCACACCACTTAAGTCATTCATATTATGAAACGACCATATTCGGAATCATCCTTTTTTAGTCACGGAAATTGTCAGATTTATATACTGAGTCTTCTCTTCAGAAATACGATCATCAATAATTTTTTCATATATGTGAAAACTTCGTCAATTATTGCATTTCCAAAGTAAGTAACAAGTATATAAGGGTTTAACCAATGTTCTCATATACTATGCAACACCGTATCCATCATTACTAAACCCAATAAATTAATGGGTTGAATTCACCATCATAAATTTTCCAATTGACTTTAGAAATCTCTTGGCGATCAATGGAGAAATCACCTTCTTTTAAAACTTCAAATTTTAATTCAGATGAGAATGGTGTGTAATGAGGAATGTTGAAGGAATCTATTTTATCATCTTTTACGAGTCCCTAAAATGCATATTCTATGCTTTTAGCACAATATATAGACTTAATGCAAATGTGAAAAAAGTTATTTTTTCCAAGTACAAATTTGCTCTTTATAAGTTTGTTTTAATTATAATTAATATCAAAATATAAGGATAAGAAGAATGATTATTGGATTAAGATTTGGAGCAATATAGCAAAATTTGTTAGGGAATTACACGAATGCAATAGTTTTAAAGAGCTATGATTAAAAGTTAAAAAGTTAATTTTTAATCACATTATTAAATAAAATAAAAGTGCAAAAAGGTAAAAGAGTACATAATGAAAATTAAGTGAGAAATATTATGAAAATCTAAAAATATCTCGGATTTCCTCCTGAAGGACTCTACATGATGGCAAGGAAGGGAGCTGCACAGCAATTAGATTATTGAGCTTTTAGTAGTCCGCCTGTGGACGTGTTAGAAATCTTTAGGAAAGACTTGGATGGCAGGTATTGTAATAGGCTCTGTCCTGAGGGAGCTGTGCGTGTTTAGTTTGTTTTAATGAATCATCTTTTAACCAAAAAAAAAAAAAAAACCAGCTTGCTGATATATGATTAGACAAAATATCGAATCACAATCTGTTTTACAGTCCTTTTAACGACTATTTGACGTAACTGTTACATTGCAAAAATTGAAAAAAAGTAGTAGATCGTACGAACTGTGTAAGATAACGAGTGTGTTAAAGCTCGTGGTCCACACGTAATGTGTCAGCGACCTTTGGTGAAGACGGTGGCGAATCTCGTGATGCTATTTATTTCTAGCTAGTTGCATGCATCTGACAGACAGAATGTGTTTCATGAATTTGCGCTGCCTCGTGCCGACACTTTTCGGCTCCTTGTGCTTGTACCGAACGAAAAACTTATGTGATATACTCATGATCAGAATTGTATCTATATATAATTAGGTGATATGGGGATTATAAAAATATTGGAATTGTAACAATCCAGCTTTATCTTAGACCCTCCCTAACAATATATGAAGCATTGCAAAATAAATTCACATTTCATGTCTTGAATTTTAAGCATGAAACCTTATTGTTCATGGGAAGTAAGCAGTTCTGAATAGTGTAATTTATATTTCAACCACTCATAGAATAACCTTTGCATTCCATTGATCTTAAAAATAGTGCAATCTATTCTTATAAATATATAATTACAAGTAGGGTTTACAGCAACAAGACAACTCAAAGTTTGGAAAATGTGAAAAATCAAATAATGGAGGAGTACGAAAATAGTGATTTAGGTAGTGACAGCTTTAGTGCCATACAAGACAAGAACATTAAGTAGTTTTGTATTATTATTTTGTAATATGGACCCAAATACCGTGAGACAAGAAAAAAAGGGATAATCATATTATATGCTTTGACCCTAGACTTCAAGAAGACCTTCTTCTTTTTATTTATTTTTTAATTTTTTTTTAAATTTATTATTGTGTCAGTATTTTTTTTTGGTTATATAGGTGTCATTTGTAGTTATAAAAGTGAGTGGGGCTGTAAACGAGCCAAGCTTTGTCGAGTAGTGAATGTTTAAGCTTGGTTCGACAACAAAAGTTAAATGTTCAATCTTGGCTTGAGTTTGATATGAGCCTAAAAATAATGTTCAAGTTTGAACTCGTTATAAAGTATAAAAGCTTGAGCTCAATATCAAGCCCAAACTTAAGTTCAATATCATGCTTTTGAGCTTGAGATCCAACATAAGTATAATATCAAGTTTATTATCCAGCCTATTTGGTTTGGATGAGTGGTTTCAACTTATAATTAATTAAAGTCTTAGAAGGATATGAGTTTACTTGTCAAGCTCATATCAATTTTATTACCAAACTCATAAATAAGCTTAGGTTCAACTTGTTTTTTTACTTTTGTATCAAGCCTTGGTGTTCACAAACTTGTTCATGAACAATATTTTTTACTCGGGCTCGGCTCGTTTATTAAACAAGCCTAAAACTAAAGCTTAAATTAGGGGTGTCCATGGCAACCCGAGAACCGACCCACCCGCCCAAACCGCCCGGACCGACCCGAAAACCGGCCGACCCGACGCCGGTGACGGTCGGAGACGGGTCTCTGCCACTAAAAACCGACTTAGGCGGGTCGGATGGCGGGTTTTCTTCTTCAAAACCCGATATACCCAATCCGACCGACGAAACCCATGAGAGAAGGCCGGAGTTCCTAGATCCGTTCAGATTCATCAGTATTTCGGTGAAGGTTTGGTAGTTTTTGGTTAGATCCGGTGAAGATCTAGGTTTTCTTGCTTAGATCCGGCGGTGAGATGAAGATTTTGTTCGGATTTGCGCATGCTTTTGCTTCGATTTTTCTTAGATCCGGCGATGAGAAGAAATTTTCACTCAAATCTGAACTTGATGTAGGGGTTTTTGCTTCGATTTTTGCTTAGATCCGGTGTTTTTGCTCAAATCTGAGCTTGATGTTGTGGTTTTTCTTTGATTTTTGCTTAGATCCGGTGATTTTCGCTCAAATCTGTGCTTGATGTGGTGATTTTGAGCTTGAACCGGTGAAGATCCGGTGATTCAAACTCAGACCGAGGCTGACCGACCCGACTGTTGTCCACCGGAGACAGATCCGACTCGACCCGAGGTCGTCGACGGTCGGCGGCGGGTCATTAAGCCGTTCACCCGATTCCAGCGGGTCGGTTCCGGGTTGGGCACAAACCCGACCCGGACTGACCCATGGACAGCCCTAGCTTAAACTTGGCTTGTTTATAAACAAATAAACATGAACGAGCTTTTTATTGAGCCAAGCCCGAGCTATTTATGAATGGCTTGATTCATTTACAACCCTAAAAGTGAGGGATTTTTTTATTTTTTATTTTAGATATTTAGGGGCAAAGTCTTTCTCATAGAGTCAAAATAAGGCAGTTTGAGAAGAGAGTATAAGTATTGATTTTTAAAATGATGTGAAAATTAAAAAAACACGTGTTTAAAATATTCATAATACAAGAAAATGTGTTTAGTAGCATATTCTTAATAACACATTTTTAAAAGTGAAAAAAATACAATTGTGTTTGGTATATTAGTGTCTTTTTAGATATAAAGGTGGGTAATGATTTGACATGTACACTATATTTAGAATTTAGTACTATAATTTATCGGACACCATTGTGGGTTCATGCAAGAGAGAAAGAAAAAAAGATTAAAAAAAAAAAGAGTCATGCATACGGGCAGACCTTTAAGATGAAGCTGATCTTCTAAATGACTAATCCTTTGATCTAGCCTGCTTTTCTTAGCTATTTCTATCTTCGCATTATACTATAGTCATTTAGTTTAGGGGTGAAAAAGTGTGGTTTCAAAAAGTGAGGTATACAATTGGTTTTGGTTTTTAACTTTTAAAGTAGAGTGTTTAATAAAAGCTACTAATTAAATAGTATTTTTGGAAAAAAAACTTAGGTTATGTTTGGTAACAGTTTTTGTTTTCTATTTTTCTTTTTGGTAATCTGGAAATTGCATTAACAAAAACTAAAGGCAAACAGCCTTGTTACAAAACACACCCTCCTTATTTGCACTAATAAAATCTAGCAGGTCCACAGGAGGATCCTGATACACACAAAAACAACAATCTAGGAACGCCCCTTTCCTAGCTAAGAAATCAGCACAATAATTAGCCTCACGATAGCAATGCCCAATCCGGACTTGGCAAAGATGGGATATCAGCTGTCTATAGTCATCAACAATAGGCATAACAACCCGGTTAGAATAAGAAGGATTGCTAATAACATCCATAACAGCTTTTGCATCTATTTGAATATCAACAGCTTGAAGATGCATGTTATGACAAAGATTAAGACCATCTCGGAGAGCCCAAAGCTCAACTACAAAGCTTGTGGTGACTCCGATGCATCTAGAGAAACCTCCAAGCCAATCTCCCCACTCATTCCGAATGATGCCACCACAACCAGCTCTACTTGGATTTCCTAAGGCTGACCCGTCTATATTTAAGTGAACCCAACCAAGTGAAGGCTTCTCCCATCTGATCCGAATCATCCTTCTGCTACTCGAAATTTTAGGATCCAACACACAATGCAAAAACTCAAGCGCTTGGAACACAACTTCACTGTGAACACCAGGCCGAAAGTTTTGGCCTCTAAACACCACATTATTCCTTTCTTCCCACAACAACCAAATGACAAAAGGGAAGAGAATTCTCCATGGAGGCTGATTGGGGACTCTACACCCATTAAATTTGCAATTCTTCTCAAGCCAAATGGGGAGGCTATCCTCAAAGAAGCTGCTGTTTGGCTGAACACCCAGGTTGGTCCAAGTTCTTTTGGCCATCTCACAGTCCCTAAGTCTATGAATAATAGTCTCAACTTCCCTAAGACAGATGGGGCACCTATCCAACTCACTAAGGTGCCTTTTAACAAGGCAATCTCCAACACCAATGCTATTATGCAAGCATTGCCACATGAAAGATTTAATATGAGGTAAAGTATCCACCTTCCAAACCCAAAACCCCCTGAACTCCTCTTCCTCCTCGCTGCATCTAGTGGCTATAGAATAAGCTGATTTAAGCGTAAAATCCCCGTGCTTATCACCATTCCAAATCAGCCTATCTTCCTCAATAAAATCTCCCAAAGAATAAGGCATGGCATTGATTTCCATAAGAATATCATTTGGAAGTTGAATAGAAATTTTTGACCAATCCCATCCATGGGGACCAAAAACCTCTTTAACTTGGAAACTCTCTTCTTCTTCAAGGAGTGGACCTTGGATTAAGGTTCTTAAAGGGGCCTTTGCAAACCATTTTTCATGCCAAATGCTCAAACTACTATTTCGTCTCGGAATCCACTGAATGCCTTTATGAAAAACCTCACTACCCTTTTGAATTGCTTTCCAAACTCTAGAGCAAGGGAGCTTGTCTGTGGCTCTAGCATGCAACTGACTATTATTGCAATACTTGCTTCGCAAGAACTTTTCCCACAAAGCATCCTTCTCCGTCTGGGATCTCCAATTAAGCTTAGCAAGAAGAGCTTGATTTCTTCCCCTAGCCGATTGAATTCCAAGACCCCCTTGATCTTTAGCTTTAGTCACTTTGTGCCAACCCACCCAATGCGTTCTTTTTGAAGAATCTGTAGATCCCCAAAGAAAATTTCGGTTAACTCGATCAATATTATCCAACAACTTTTTGGGTAAAGCTGTGCATTGCATGACATAGCCAGGAATAGTAGATGTGGAGGCTTGAATGAGCACCGTTCTACTTGCAAGTGATAATAAATTAGCTTTCCACCCCGCCAACTTCTGCTTAACCCTATCCAAAATGAAATTTAGATCTTGATTGTTCCCTCCCCGATGCTTCAAGGGAAAACCAAGGTAGTTTCCAAGATTTGGGGTTGACTTAAATCCCAAAATATCACACAAGGATTCTCTTGTATCCACATCTACATTTGGGGAAAAATAAACTCTAGACTTACTCTCACTGATGGATTGTCCCGATCTAGCACAAAAGTCATCAAGCACATCCCTTATTGTAGAGCAATTCACATGGTCTGCCTTCGCAAAGAGGACCAAATCATCCGCGAAGAACAAGTGAGAAAAACTCAGCCCACTCTTAGAGCTTTTGACAGGAACCCAACTCTTCTCGCTGCACTTATCTTCAATGAGATGCCCAAGAACTTCCATACAAAGAATGAAGGGGTATGGTGATAATGGATCACCTTACCTAATTCCACGCGAGGGGAAAATAGGCTCAACATTTCCACCATTAAAGAGAATACAAGTGGAGACGGAAGACACACAACTCATGATGAGGTTAACCAAATTGTGGGGTAAGTTTGCATTAATCAACACTTCCCGAATGAAACTCCATTCAATTTTGTCATAAGCCTTTTCAAGATCCACTTTAATCGCCATGTAGCCTCCTTGCCCCTTCTTGTTACTAATAGTATGAATCAATTCTTGCACCACAATAGCATTGTCTACACTTCTCCTCCCCGGCAAAGAAGCTGATTGGAGAGGGCAAACCAACTTATCAAGATGTGGTCTAAGCCTTGCTACAATGATCTTTGTGACAATCTTGTACACCGTATTGCAAAGACTAATGGGGCGATAATTCCCCAAACTTTCCGGGCCCACAATTTTAGGGATTAGAAAAATATTGGTTCTATTAAGATAATCGGGGATTTTAATTTCTTCAAAAATTTTCATAACTTCATTTCTCACAGATTCCTTCACAGTGGGCCAAAACCTTTGGAAAAACCCCGCATGGAGTCCATCCGGGCCAGGAGCTTTGTAAGGTTTGAGAGCCCACAACCCCGCTCTAATCTCATCATCAGACACCGGCAAATTTAGGCTGCCCTTATCCTCTTCCGACAAAACCGCTTGCCACCTGGATGGTTGAGGATTAAGTAAGGGAGAGCAAACAAGGGTAGTCGAGAACAATTTGCTAAACCCTTCTCTAATGAAAGACACAGCCCCACCCTCACTGGTGATCCATTCTCCCATATCATTCTTTATTCACGAAATATGATTCCGTCTTCTCCTAACAATTGTAGACATATGGTGAAAAGCAGTGTTTCTATCACCCTTAATTAGTCGATTAATGCGAGACTTCTGCACCCACAACTCCTCTTCCTGACAGAGAATATCATTTAATTCTTTATGCAGGGATTTCTCCATTTCGAGCAAGGAATGAGAGGGATTTTCTGCCAAAGCTTTCTGAATCCCATTCAGCCGGGCTAAAACTCTCTTCTTCCTCCCAAAAATGTTTCCAAAATGGTGCTTATTCCAATCTGAAGCCTTCCTGGAAAAACAATCAATAGGTACTTGGAGAGGTCGAGAAAAACCCCAGGCTTCCGAAACAATCCCAGGAAAAGATAAGTCCGACAACCAAAAGCTCTGGAATCTAAAAGGCTTGGGAAGGCGAATTCCATTACTCGGGTTGGGTTCGAGAAGCACTGGACAATGATCGGATACACATCTTGTGAGATGAGTCACCCTCGCATCGGGATGGGCAGCACACCAGCTTGGGTTGGCAAAGAACCGATCAATTCTTTCTTGGACTAGAGCATTTATATTACGTCTGTTCGTCCAAGTGAAACGAGGCCCACCTCAGGTGTTATCCCATCATCAATAAATCAGACCTTCATCACCCTTATACCAAAAGTAAAAAGTCCCTCAAAAGTTTCAGAATTTCGTCCTATATCTCTATGTAATATCATCTATAAGCTTGTTTCCAAGGTGATTGCTAACAGGCTCAAGGAGGTGATACCTTTGTTTATTTCGGAATCACAAAGTGCCTTCCAATCGGACAAGGCAATCTCCGATAATATTCTTGTAGCCTTTGAAACCTTGCACCACATGAAGAACCAAAAGGCAAAAAAAGGGTGTTTCATGGCCTTAAAGCTTGATATGAGCAAGGCTTACGATAGGGTGGAGTGGAGTTTCCTGGAAGCAACTATGGTGAGGATGGGCTTTAATTAGAATTGGGTGGCTTTGGTCATGAGTTGTATAAATTCGGCCTCCTACTTAATTCTAGTGAATGGAGTGCCAAAGGGTGATATTCGCCTAACTAGGGGTATTAGGCAAGGAGATCCCCTATCTCCGTACCTATTCCTAATTTGTTCTGAAGCTCTAAATTGTCAATTGCAACAGGCAGCCAGGTCCGAAGCTATTAGGGGCTTCTCTCTTTGCAAAAAAGGCCCAAAACTCACTCACTTATTCTTTGCCGACGACACTCTACTTTTTTTCCGTGCTACAATGAGCGACTTGGATGCTATCCAACGTATTTTGAGTTTGTATGAGCAAGCCTTGGGGAAAAAGTTGAATAGAGAAAAAACTTCCATGTTTTTTAGCAAGTCCACCCCGGAGGGGAGAAAATTAGAAATTCTTAATCTCTTGGGAATAAGTGAAGTGCGAGAATACGAAAAGTACCTTGGGCTTCCGGCGGTGGTTGGGAGAAATAAAAAGGCGAGTCTCAATTTCATTAAGGAGAGAGTGTGGAGTAAGTTGTAAGGATGGAAAGAAAAGCTCCTTTCGCAAGCGGGTAGGGAGGTGCTCTTAAAAGCGGTAGTTCAAGCTATTCTCACCTTTGCGATGAGTTGTTTCAAACTCCCATCCGGATTATTAAATGATATTGAGATGATGATAAGGAAATTTTGGTGGGGGCAAAGGGGAGATCAACGAAGGATCCATTGGAAGAATTGGGAAACTTTGTGCAAACCAAAGGCCTTGGGGGGTATGGGCTTTAAAGATTTGGAAAAATTTAATGAGGCTATGCTTGCAAAGCAAGTGTGGAGACTACTTGTGGATCGGTCTTCTCTCTTTTATCGGGTTTTTAGTGCGAAATACTTTCCAAGCGGGTCAATTTTTGACACAAAGGTTGCCTCCGGATCTTATGCTTGGCAAAGCATTGCTAAGGCTAGAAATCTTGTCCAAACCGGTTTGCTTTGGAGTGTGGGAAATGGAAGGAAGATTAACATCTATGGAGATAGGTGGCTGCCTGGAGGAGACTCGGCTTGTATTCTTTCTCCAAAGAATGGGGTTGCCTTAAATTGGGAAGTCACAAAACTGTTGGCAGCTAGGGGTGAGGGTTGGAATGACCAACTAGTGGAAGCTCTTTTTTTGCCATTTGAAGCACAAAGAATCAAGAGTATTCCAGTACCTGTCACGGACCAGGAGGACAGTGTTACTTGGCCGAGGTGCAGGTCAGGCGCTTACTCAGTAAAAATGGGTTATCAATTGTTGTGTGAGTCTGAAATGAAGGCCGCACCATCAAGCTCCAATGCTGATGAGGTGAAGCGGTTTTGGAAGAGCATTTGGCGGCTGAAAGTCCCAAACAAGGTCAAGGTATTCCTTTGGTGAGCTTGCTCAAATGCGCTCCCAACTAAGGTGAACCTACAGAGACGGAAAGTGTTGGATAACCCTCTGTGTGAACAGTGCAAGTGCAGGGGAGAAGACGTGCTACATGCCATATGGAGCTGTGAAAATCTCTGAGAAGGGTGGGAGCCATCTTTTGCAGAGGTTAGGAGAAAATTCCCGTGCGTCGTATCACTGTGCGATCTGGTTAGCATCATAAAAGAGGAAGGAAAAAGCTTGGAGGAGTTTGCCATGACTGCGTGGCTGATCTGGGTCAGAAGAAATAAACAGAGACTCAACGAACCAGCCCAGAAACTCTCGAAGCTTGCCCAATCAGCCACGACTCTGTTAGATGAGTTCCAACAGGGGAAGCAATGGAAAGAACCTCAGTCAAGGGCCGGACCGGTACGGTGGCAGCCTCCACCTGTGGGATCAATGAAAGCGAATTTCGACAGAGCGGTGTTTGGGGAGGAGAAGGAGGGCGGCATTGGGGTGGTTATTCGCAGCAATGAGGGGCAGGTGTTAGCTGCTCTGTCCGAGAAAGTTCTCATGTCAACACCTGTGGAGATCTTGGAAATGTTGGCGGCCCGTAGAGCTGCTTTCTTTGCCCGGGAACTCGGCTTTTGCAAGGTGTGCTTTGAAGGAGATGCAGACCTCGTGGTGAAGAGTTTGCAGGCAGGGAAGGCTTCAAATGTGATGGCTGGACACTTGGTAAAAGACTTCATGTCTATAGGGGGTTATTTTCAATCCTACTCTATCATCCATGTGAGGCGGCAGGGTAATTATGTTGCTCATGCATTAGCTAGGGATGCTAGGTTCTCTTTTCGGTTAAGAGTTTGGGGTGAGGTTGTTCCTCCAAACATTTTGAATTTTGTTGTAAAAGACTTGGTTTAGTTATATATTTTCAACCTGAGTTGGGTTGTTCCTCAAAAAAAGAAAAAAAGAAAACGTGAAACGAGGCCCAGTGAACCCCATATCTATCATGTTGCAATAATCAAGACAATCTTTAAATAGAAGAGACCTGTTTGAGTTAACAGCTCTACGCCCAAACTTGTCCCCATCAGCAAGAACTTCATTAAAATCTCCAGCAATTATCCAAGGTTTCTCATGCAAATCAGCAGCATTTTTAAGATTGTTCCACAAAATGCATCTTTCATGAAATCTAGGACTAGCGTAAATAGCTGAAAAAATAAATTCAAAGGATGACGAGGTTACCTTCACCAAAACGTGAATCTCTTGCTCTGACACAACTAATTGAGTAATCTGCACCTTATCTGAGTTCCAGAGAAGCCATATTCCACCAGAAAATCCAACTGTATCTGAGAGGATGGCCCCATCAAACGGCAATCTATCCAAGATATCCCTAGCTCTATCACCACAATTCGGGTTTCCATAACAACCATAATAGCTGGATCATGATTATGAGCCAGCTCCCTAACATGATTTTGAAAAGAGGGCTTTAAAGCACCTCTGCAATTCCAGACTATAATACTCATTATTAAACAATTGATTGGAGTTAGACGAACATCAAACAGACGAGCCAAACCCGCTTCCTCCATCAACCTCCAAACGATCATCACCGTCGACAGGCCTCTGCCCGGCCTTGATAACGCACATAGCGATAGCACACCCATCATGCTGAACACCCTCATCCTTTTCGTCAGGCCTTTATCTGCCATTTTTCTCAAGGCCGATGCTGATATCTTCCATACCCATTGGAGGTTCAGCTTGAACCGGATCGTGGTGTGAGTGTGGCGAGCTTCCACCTCCACGGTAATCACTCTTGGATTCTCCACAGGTCCGCTGCCCATGTTGGTCACTCGCCTCCATCCCTGCACTAGCTCCAAACTTGAAACCACCATTCTGATTTGCCTGGATCGAGCAGATGCTTAGAGTCCACTCGGTGCTGCTGTGGTTGACCTTTTTTGTATGGCCAGACTGAAGGGAGTTGACGTGGAGAGCTCTACTCCTTGCAAACTCTTTTTTACCTTTAACTAAATTGGAATTGGGCTTGCCTTTAGTTTGGCCATGACTAAACTGGCCTTGACTCCCAAGCCCATCACGTCCTAAGCCCGTGCTTAAGTCCTCCTTTACATTTACTTGCTCCTTGGATACCATATTCAAACCTGATTCAAGGTGGGCTTTTCTATAACCTTCATTCTTGCTCATGTGACTCAGCCCATCTTCAATATTTAAACTCCTGCTTCCCAACGTCTCCTTAGCCATCACGTGACCTGAAGTAGACCTCAAATCCACTACAAGGTTGCTGCGACTTTTACTTACCAGTCTGGAATCTTTCCTTTTCCGTGAAACAACCACCCAAGGGCCAAAAGCAGCACCGCTGGACTCCTCCTTCGAGGCATCTTGATTTTCGGGCGTAGCCTCGAGTTGTGCCATAGGTGAAGTTGGCTCATGATTCCCTCTGTCATCGCTATCGACTGCAGATGTATGACGTGGACCCTCCGAAGAGAACGGCTTAATGGTGAACGGGCAAACCTCCCGTCGGTGTCCTAGGCGACCACAATCAAAACACAGTTGGTTCACCCCTTCATAAACAACAGGCTGACACCGCCGTCCTATTCGCACATTGGTGACCAACGACTTGCTCATGTCCACTTGAACACATAAACGTGCGTATCGTCCTCTGGCTTCCAATGCAGTATGCGTATCCACCCTTAAAACCATCCCTAGAGCCTGCCCAATCTTCCTAAGCACTGAAGCCTCATAATACTCTATAGGCAGTTCATTCAACTTGACCCACACCGCCATTGAAGAAACTATCGCTTCCGATGGCTTAAAGTTCGCCTCCCATTTCCAGATGGATAAGAAATGGCCCCCAACAAACCAAGGACCTTTCTTAAGCACCACTTCAAGATCCTCATCAATTGAGAATCTTAGTAGAAAAAAATCTCTACCAAGATCCACCATGTCCACCCTCCCATTCGGTTTCCAGAGGTCTAGCAACTTAGAATGGAGATAGTTGTATCCCACATTTTTTCCAAAAACCTTTACGATAATCGCATTTGTTAATGGAGCCCAAATGCGTTGTTTAGTTTTCTTCGACAAGCACACTGAAACAAAACCTTCTCTGATCTCTTCAAGCTCTTCATCCGAGTCTGAATCTGCCTCCATTTGATTCGTAAAAACAAATTCTTGGGAGTAAACTCTCGGTATATCCCCAACCAACTTGTCCTTGAATGAAAGCTTGGATGGGTGGCTGGGTTCCCCACCCCGTGAAGATCTTCTTTCATCGGAAGCATGATGTGAATCTTTCACTTTTTTGGTGCTGCGGGCTAGTTCGTTTTCCTCTTCCAGAGCGTTCCATTAGTATATTGTTTTCTATTTTCAAAAACTTGTTTTTTGGGAATAAATAAAAAAACAAATTTCTTGTATTTTTGAAATCAAAAACATGTTTGGTTAGTTGAAATTAAAAAGATAGTTTTTTGAAGGAAAAAAAAAATACTAAAATATGTTGTTACTAGGATTTGAAGTCTAATTCTAACTCATTAAATGAGTCTGATTCATTAAATTAAATGCGTATTTTCATTGACTTTTGAAAATTAGAAACTGAAGACAGCCTTTTGCATGTTTTTAGTTTTCTTCACAAATTGAGTTTTGAGAACAGTTTTTGTTTTCTGTTCATTTTGGGTTGCCAAACAAGTTTTTTAGTCTCAAAAATAGAAAATTGTTTTTGGAAATAGAAAATAAGGGGAAAAAACAGTTACCAAACATATTCTTAAGTGTTTGGCAAGAGCTTGTCAAAATTGCTGTTTGAGGTGTAAATTACCATAAAGTACAAAATATATTATTAATAATGATTTTTTTTTTCTCTCTTAGTTCTTCCAGAATTTAACTTTTATTCTAATCAAATAACATCCATACCAAAAAAAGGACCCAGGAAGGGCAAATTTGGGTTTATAGAAAAAAATATAAGGTTAATTTATAAATATGGGAGAGTGTTTTCTACAGAACTTTTGCTGCATTTTTGTATTGTTGATCCAACTCGAAATTCAATTTTTCAGGCCCAAAACGCAACATTTAAATCTCTAACCAAACGCAAAAAATGCCATATGGAATTGGCAATCTTGCATGTTTAGAAAACCTTCCAAGTACAAGGCAAGTCAGGAAGTGGAAGTATATTTCGGTTTGGCCACCTCACGGCGAAATTAATGAGAGCAAGCCTTTTTATGTGGATGTTTCACGTAACTATTAAGGCCTCTAATCTTCATCAAATGCCTTATGAGTATGCCATCACAAACTTAGGTTACAAGAGCAAGGAACACAATTTTTAGTGCTTAGAGCATTTGCAGCAGTGGAGCTAAAAAGTTATAATGCTATTTTAGCTCCACCAATATAGCAAAAAGAGCTTGCAGCAGTGGAGCCATATCTATAAAATTTAGCTTATTTGCTACAGTGCACATCTATCTATAGATGTGCACTGTAGCACTCATCTAAAAAGAAATTTTTTTTTTTAATCCCACTACCGATTAAAATAATAAAACTCAACTTATTTCTTCACCGCACTCTTTTCTTCCATTTCTTCATCGCACATCAGAGCAAGCACTCCGATCAAGCACTCATCTCTCTCACTCATCTCTTTTCTTCCATTTCTTCACCGCACATCAGAGCAAGCACTCCGATCAGCCCACGCCGTCCGTCGCCGTCCCAGCCCAGCCCACGCCGTCACAAGCTCTCATCTCCCTCACTCATCTCTCTCACTCCATCAAGCACTCATCACCGTCGCCGTCCCAACCCTAGCCCACGCCGTCCGTCGCCGTCCCAGCCGAGCCCAGCCTAGCCCACGTCGTCGCAAGCTCTCATCTCTCTCACTCATCAAGCTTTCCACGCCGTCGTCGTCCCAGCGCAGCCCACGCCGTTCGTTGCTGTCGCAAGCTCTTATCTCTCTCACTCATCAAGCTCTCGTCTCTGATTTGTGCTAGGTTTGTCTCTGGTTGGTGATTTGGTTTGGTCTGGATTGAGGATTTGGGTTTTTTTTTTTTTTTTTTTTTTTTTTTCTTTGCTGTGGACTGTTGCTAGTGGTGGTGGTGGTGTTGGTGGAGGATGTTTGTGCTGTGTGGTGGTGGTGGTGGTGGTGGTGGTGCTATATTATTTTATTGGAGTAGAAATATTATTATTTTATTGTAGTAGAAATATTATTTTATTGTGATGAATATATTATTTTATTGTGTTAAAAGCTAAAATAGATCCACTGCTGTAGTATGTGTGTAGGTAAAATAAATAAAATAACTTTTGGTGGAACTAAATTGCTAAAAATTTAGCTCCATTGCTGTGGATGCTCTTAGAGATCGTTAAGGAATAGCATTCAACAGAGATGCGTGTTTTAAAGTAGCTAAAAGAGATTTGGAACCTTTTTTAAATTGTTATTATTATTTTGATTCTTCGGCCTTAAGGTCCCAACTCCCAATGAACGGGTTATTAGTAACTTGGTGTGTGTGTATCACATGTTTGTCAGTGATCTGTTCTGAATTTTTTTTCATGTGAAATTGTTAGAAATTAATGAGGGGATATTGTAGGCACTGTCGGTCAATGAGAACAATTCAAGCCAAACTTTTTCATAGGCATTATTTTATTACATAAAGGAGCACTTGCGAATAACACATCAACCCTTCGTACGGGAATTAGAAAAGATAAAATACAAACTTGGCCTAGCTATCACCTTATTATATTGGAGAACCACACTACTTAAGTCATTCATATTATGAAATGACAATATTCAATTAGCCATATATATCTAAATATCATAATCATCCCTTTTTTGTCATGGAAATTGTCAAATTGATAAACTGCATCTTCTCTTTAGAAATGCGATCATCAATAATTTTGCCATATCTATGGAAAACCTCGTCAATTATTGCATCTCCAAAGTGAGTAACAAGCAAGGGTTCAACCACTGCTCTCATATATTTTGCAACACCATATCCATCATTACTAA